>JASDFA010000020.1:35193333-35832500 GCA_035772735.1 Datura wrightii
TATTGATCTTAAAAAATATATAAATAAAGAAAGCAACCCTCATAAAAAATGAAATTGTTATAAATAGTTTTTTATCATGCCTGAAATTTCATAGCACTATATTCCTGAGACAACGTTATCCATTTTTTATCATTGCTCTCACACTTTTTATCCTTCTCTTTCTTTGAAATGTATAAATAATAATCAATGAAAATATTAGTTGAAGGTGGGAAGAACTAGAAGACGTGGAGATCGATGATGAAGTGGATGATGATTTCATTTTAAAGATTATCTTTGCTGCTATCATTTTTTGTGTTGTCTCGCTCATATAATAACTATAAATTTATTTTCTTATTATTGGTAATTTATTTGAATTTATTTTACAGAAAATTAAAAATTTTTCTTTTACTTATTTTTTAGTAATAAAATTATAAAATTGAAAATACGTTTCGTAAATCCATAAAACTTATGCTTCATATTTTGAAGCTAACGCTTTGCTCCATACTACGGGCCTGTTTGGCCATGCAAAATGAAATCATGATATGAAATCATATGAGATGAAGTTGAAGTTTTATTTGGACATGCAATTTGAAATTCTTAAGCTGTATTTTTTTCTCATGAATATAAAAACTCCATAAGTTGTGAAAACTATCAAAAAAATTTTAATTCTTATATAATCTTACCAAATAAATAAAACTTCATAACAAAGTATAATACATTATCACAAAATTATTTTTTTAAAAAATACATTATTTATTGAGTAAATGAAAAATAAAAAATTAAAATAAATTATAGTTTACAACTCTTTAATAATACTAACAAAAAATAGTTTTAAATAAATAATAAATATAATAATACTAATAATAAATTTTATTTATTTATAAAATAAATAATTAATATATAAAAAATAAAAACGTAACGTCACTCTTTAAAACACGGGTGCTGATAACGATAATGAGCACATTGGTTTGCAAATTAGAAGTTATGCTAAACAACAAAAGAAAAAGCATAATAATTCATTAGCACCCTGAGAAAGAAACAAAATGTCAGAACTCAGAAAACTTTGTTACCTCCTTACTTCATAAAATAACTTCACTTATGACTTATGAGAAACAAACAACAACTGCCCAATCTTTTTCGACAAAACAATTCGAAAATCACTTCACCGACAACTGACACAACACTAATGAATATTCCTTCTTTTTTTTTTTTAAATAAAATTCAAATTGGGCCAAATTTTATTATTAGTCAAAAGGAGTTCTAACAAACAACACTAATAAATATTCAATATTATCTAGAGCACAGAAATTTTACCATATCTTTTTGTATACAGAAGTTGTTTAAGCTCAACCAGCAGGTCGATGCACTAAATTCTATTATATATTAGATTAGAAAGAATCGAATCATATTAGGCCGAGCAATAAGAACTACACAAATAATTTGAATATCGGTAAAAATATAATTACAATTTAAAAAAAAAATTAAAGAAAAATAAAATATATTCGGTTAAAACGCAGATATCTTTGTCACAATCCAAAAGAAATAGACAAGCCATGAAGACACCTACACATAATCCGATATACAAATCATAAGCCAGTTTTAAATACTTTAGATAGTTATTACGCGGAAATGTAAAATGAGAATAATTTTTTAAGTAAAAAACTAAGTCCCATAATCATAAATGTGTAGAATTAGGAAGTACACTTTCAAAATCTGATGTCATAAGTACATGAGTTTTTAAAAATACAAATACAAAGCAAATAAGCCTCAGAGCTACTGTCTTGAAATGAAAGGACAGAATAAAAATAAAGAGAGCGGAGTCTGTTACTGCAGATCAGCCAAGCAGCTCATCTCAAAAACTTCAATTAGTGACCGCCACGATCAACAACTCCCTTCGTTCTACTAGTACTAGGATCATACTCTGCACATGAAAAGGAGCAATAAGTGTAGTATGAGTATGGGGATTAACATGTACTCAACAAGCATCATTGACTGACACTAACTTGAAGTAGTAGCGAGATTCGATCTTTGAAAGTTTTCACTTCTATAACTTTAACTGGTATTAACCTCAAAAAGTATAAATATATAAAATCAAAAGATAACAAAAGGGCACCCTACAGTTCAGCTAAAAATCAGAAATCAACATCTAGAATGGATATCATGATTCAAATTTAGAATTCAATAATAAGATCAACAACCTTAATAAGGTAAGAAAATAATGAATGAGATGCAATGGCCAATTATGCAATCGATAGACACACGCTACTACAATAGGCAATCGTGATTTATGGGAGACTTGCGAGGTCCATCTATGCAATAAGAATAGTAACCACGTGCAAGTACCGACTGTCTCAATATACTATCAAACTCAATTTTCGCACGAATAATCTCCACGTGCTACTATACATGGTCTCAACGTGCTATCAAACTCAATCTCAATACGGATAATTTTCACGTGCTCAATCTTATGCTCAAAACATATGGAATCACAAATGCATGACATATAAATAGGAAATAGGGAGAGCATCAGTTGAATATGTTATTTATTTTGTTTTTAATCTCAAATGGTTCACATCGTGACAATAATAATAATGTCATATCCTCTAATATGTGAATCCCCTTTAATATATCAGTAAATTAGGCAATTCAAGTAATAATGCAGATACATCACATAAATTATATAGTCCGCACAGACGGTCTCAACATGCAACATTGCATACTCAGAACGGACAATATCTAGGTGCATCTAATAATAGGATCAAGACAATATCTAGGTGCATCTAATAATAGGATCAAATTACTTGAGACCCAATAAAACACAAAATTCATATACCCTGACATGTCACCTAGTGCTTGTATAAGCGCTCATCACCTCCCTTATATGTCATCCTCTTACTATTACCCTAATAATTAATTAATTCACAAAATATATTTCAAAAAAGATCTAGAAAGTCTCAATTTGCTTGGCTTTGAAGTCTCAAAGCTCATGATATAGCCTTGCCCTTATTCAAAGCATCTAAATGATCGATTATTCAAGTATCCAATCTGTATTGGTATATGAGTTCGTAAACATTCATATTGATATATAAAAACTCTGGTTAATAAATTAACAAAAAGTTGTTAGTTTGGATGTGACCTATGTACTCAAATGTCAAGACAAAATTTAGGATCATAACCGGCACTAAGTGATAGAAACCCAAAGCAAGCCTTAGGGAAAGTTTTACTAAAAATTGGGCAGAGTTTTTCCTATTTTTGGACCTATCCAAAAATTTTCTTGTCTCAACAATAAATAACACAATAATTCATATCTTCAAAATAGGCCAAAATATTTGTCCGCAGTCTATTCGACTACAATAATACTAAATTCATCTCCAAATACAAAGATTAGTGTAATACTAGTCTCGAGTATATAATAACGAAAGAATATTCATGACTCTAATGGAATGACTATGGAGCGACCCTAAAAGTTCAAAAGAAGAGACCATAAAAAATAAGTAGACTTCTTTCCCACGCGAAGCAATGCACAGCTCACCAGAAACTGTCAACTCGTATGCTCTAGTTAATGAAATTCTCACCAACGCCGCATGCAGTCTCTAAAAAAAATAACGGGGAGTGATCACTAGCTCAGTGAGTAATAACACTTAACCACAACCATTTTTATTGGAGACAAGTAAAAAAAATATGCTAGTAAGACAATAAGAAAATATCACGAAATAAAATGTCCTTTGAGAAACGGTAACAATAATCGCTCTTGTCTATTTCATGTAAGCATAAATCAATTAACCATTTGCTAATAGAATACGTAAATACTATCATATCAAATCTGATGTGTTGAGAGGGTTTCAAGGATGAATCATATAATCGGTGTGGCTCCCTACCTTGAGATATAACCAATAACTATATGCTAGTTCTACCTTCCCACTAGCGAGGGCTGTAACGGTAATTTGTAAATACAAGGTACACCAGGTCTAACGAACCTGCTGTTAGCTACGGGATCAATCAAGGTCATTTATTTTTATTTGTAAATAGTAAATACTCATACGAAGGCATTCTCACAATTGTATAGGGCACTTAAGTTCTTATTAAATCATGTACTTTTTTTCGGTAAGGATAATCATCTCAAGTAACAGTAAAACATGTTTAGTAATTGTGAGAACATCTAAAATAATGGTAAGCATATCAAATAAATATTTTAGTACCATATTGAGTAAAAGACTTGTCCCACATGCAATTCTAAAGCATTCAGTAAACATTATATTTTCAAATCATGTATAAATCATACAAGTAATGAAAACACAAATTGCGGTAAGGTTACTATTCACCTCTCGAGATTCACTTTTTGGCTCTTGATTAGCTAAAATAATATTTATTTTTGATATGAATGACATAACCACTCCATAATCTTCTAATGTAGAAGGGCATTCATATAGTTTATCCTTGGATTATTCATAATTGTTTTCTTTGTACATGCGAACTCAACTTACTAGCATTATTGCCCTAAAATTTTCATTGGTAAAAGATTTTTAATATCTAAAAGAAATCTTATGAATGCTGTGTTCGCGTCTGTTCTGGGGTATTTACTACACGCAAGTGCACGTGGTCGAACAAGTAGTAAAGTGGCTTAAGTAAGCCAAGTATCGATCCCACAGGGACTGAGATAAGGTAATAAACTACTTAAGTGTTACTATACTTACTCTAAAAATGAAGACAACAGTGCAAAGAAGAGTTTGATATTTTGATTTCTAATTGTATGCTAAGTCTAAAACAAATATCTAATGTGAGTCTAAACTATGAATGTGAGCATGCTGAGGCTAAATGAACATGTATAGAAACTAATTATCGATACAATTTTTGGTTAATCTTTCCTCCGGTTGCTAGTCAAGAATTATTGCCAATGGATTAAAACTCTCGTATTTAACCCAACTTAAGAATCATGAACCGTCCACCTACATTTCTGTGATAAAACAAAATTCATGTTCTATCCATACAAAACCAATTCCTTAATTGACTAATACGACTTTCAGGTATATTTCTATCCTGAAGGTAAATCAATTCTCAATTTTTCCAAACTAAGAAAAGATCATATCCTATTAATTCACAACTTTCCAATTTCTTGCTCTCTCGAGTGAAATCGGACTTTTTAGATACACATTAACATTGGCCACACATTAATGCAGTAAGAACAAGAATCAATAGAACAACCATGGAAGAAAAGATGAAAAACCCAATTGATCAATAACTACATTTCAATACAATTGTTCTTAACCTCAGCAAGAAGCGGAATTAGCCACTCATTTGTGGATTAAACATCGTTAAATGAGTGTTAAACATACAAGCAATTGAATTAAATAAGAAGGAGATAGAGAAAAACCCTGACAATTTCGTCCCCTCAACTGCTTGTAACCCACGTTCTTGCTCCACCAAGTCAGAATAATTAAAAATGAACCTAAGTGTTCTATTTATACTAGTGGGAATTTTTTCCGGAATAACAAGCAACGTGTCACGGAGTGCATCGCGGAGCACTGCCTTCGTGACACGCCACTGACGCGGACCCTTACTGGAAATTGAGTGTCCAGGTAATAAGGCCCAACGTGGCACGGCGTGCAACGCGGGGCTAGGCCAACGTGCCACGGCCCCAACGCGCACCCTCACTGGATTTTGGCCAAAAAATCCCTGTCCAGGCAGAAGGCATCCACGATGGCAGCGTGACACGGCTCCATCGTGGAGCCCCTTTAATTTGTGCCTTCAAATGCTCTTTCCCTTGCTAACATTCGAGTCCAACCCCAATCTCTCCCAACACGCATTTTAGCTTCCCAAAATTATATTTCACCTGCAAAACAACGCTAATCATGTTGGTTAGTATAAATTCACATTTTATTATCAATCACATGAGAATGTATAAACATTGATAGATAAACAAGGCTAAAATGACACCTTTGAGTATCACTTGGGCATATAATTTTGCCCAAGATCACTTACCCCACACTTAAATCCTTGTTCGTCCCCGAACAACAATCTTACACCTCATGCACTTTACACTCCATCCTGGCTACTTTGGTTCGACAATTCAGGCTACGGTCATACCGATTATTTAATACAACAAATCATCAAGAAAACATGCATGGTCCTATCAATGCAATGACCTTCAACACATCAATACCTCCTAGACTTAAGAATCGACTCTCGATATTAGCAAACTCCTGCAAATCAGCTGATCAAGATATCCGACACAAAATTTAATCTCTCATCAAGCATGTGCCCTCACAACACAAGAGAATTTTCCCCTTTTTAATCACATGAACTCAAACGATTACATGCAGGGGCATATAGAAACAATTTCGCTCTCTCTCCCAAAAGAATTCACATGCATCATGCCATGAACCATAGGCTTGCCTTTAGTGTATTACTCCACTAATATAAGGAAGTGTGATGTAAGATCACGTAGGACTTTAACGGGTTGTAATGTAAGCTACGGAACTAGTAAATACTGGGCTAGCCAATAATAGCCACTAGCATCCTTAAGAGCTTTTTCAATACATCCCATCAAGCTCATGGGCATTGTTTCTTCCTTCATCCTCCCATTCTTGAAGTCCGTCTTTATTTTGACCCATCTCATTAAGCACACTTGACTCAATCACGAAGAGTATTCATACATCTTCATTATATTTTATTTATAACAAGTGCATCTTCAACTTTTTCTTTCCTCTCATCACTCTGCTTTTCTTTTCTTTTCACCATTCTCACTCTTTGACACTTTGGGAAAATTATTTCCTCTTCTTAAGCGCTTAAGAGTTTTGGATCAAATTTACGGCTAATGAATAGAAATGGTTAAGCTCGGTTTACACATTTTTGCGGCTAAAGGCTCAACGGGCTAACTAGGGTGTACAATCAAGGTGGGTACAATAATGAAAAAGAGAAACTTTCAGTTGAAAACAAAGAAATGCCTATATCCTTTCCTACAATACACGTCCTTCATTTCGTTTCATACACACACCAGGCAAGTTCTAGACATCTCATAATAGCATGGAATAAACAAAACCTCACCCCACACTTATTGCACATGCTCAATTCAAGACATATTCACAGACTCTTCAATCAGCTAATTACAAGAATTCAAAATTAAGCCTCAATCACACTGAATCGACTCTATGGCCTAGGTATCTCAACATATTTACAAGTTGCATGCTTTCATACGAATCACCTATGCATTTCAAATATCATGTACAACACGCAACCAGAATTCCGCAACCATAAAGTAACTACAGGTTTTGGGATGCATCCCACAAAAGAAAACAACTGAAATATAAATGAAAAAAAAATCTACTCCTACTCCTAACGACTACATTTCCCTTAAGACGGTCGTCATCCATCCATCATAGGGAACGGTCACTCACTAAGACTTCGGTTCAATGGGACCAATCTCGGTAAAAGAACCGAAAACAAACGCCAAGAAACCCAAGAATTGAATTTTTTTTTAAAAATATCGATCATTTCGATGAAACAAAAATATGTATAAAATCAGCTAGCAAAATTCAGCGGCACACAACAGCTTCACATTAATTCCAATACAGAATAGAAACATCACAATCACAGGGTCACAATATTTTTCCACAGGCACAACAACAGAACAGAAACATAAACAACAACACAACCAGCACCTAACTACTCCCACCCCACACTTATATCGAACACTATTCCCAGTGTTCACAAAAATTAACATAGCAAACAAAAAAAAGGGTGGCGGGACTCCCTGATCAATCAAAATACTCCACTTCTTCATCAGGTGCTGCTGCCTCGTCTCCCATGTCTGAATCGCCCCCATCGTCATCATCGGACTCCACATCGGAGTCCTTACGATGTGTCTCCTCATCTGTGGGGACATCATCATCCATGGGCTCAACAAAAGCTGGCCCCACTCGGCATAGAGCCCTGGCATTTTCGCCAAAAGGGTAGTCTAGCTCGAGCTGCCACAGCTCCTCTTCTGTTGCCGGCCTCCCGCCTATTCGCAGCTGGAGCATCTGCATCCCGTACATGCGAGCCATGTACTGATCATCCCGAGCATGTCGCTCAGCTAGTGTAAGAACTGGCCCGTGGGTGGTGTCGGGTGCCTTAGTTTTACTGACATCTAAGGCCCGCCGCTCCATCTGCGGGATGTAGTCAAGGGCCTCTTCCTCAATATCCAGGCCCCTCAGGAACGTGGTGAGTAGTCCACCAAATCCGTATCTGTGCCCTTGATGCAAACGGGCTCTCTTCATGGCGGAGATAATCACCGCCCCTACATTGATCTCTAGCCCTTTCATCAAGGCGTACACCAAACATACACGATCCCAGGTTACATCCGTCATATGCACCCCCGGGATTAGGCAGGAACAAACAATCTTCAGCCATATCCTGGCTTCCCTGTTCATCTGTGAGTAAGGCAAGGTCTGATGGTAGCCCCTCTCCTTATGTCTGCTCCACCGAGCTGTTGATCGGGTCCACATAAAGTGCGTCTAATGTCCGCATATGGTGAAGTGATATTCAGCTGTCGCAGCCCATGGGCGTCTGTGTCCCGCGCCCCGAGGATACCATTGAGGTGGTGGGGCTCAAAAGTGACTATTTTCCCCCTTATTTTGATGGTGTGACTTCTGAGAGTCGGGTTCCAGTTGGCGTAGAATTCCCGAATCAAGTGCAAGTTGCATTCCTTGGGCTCTTCAAAGATGAAGTTCAGCCCAGCTGCCTCGATCCTATGGACAATCCTGGGGAACTCCTGTGCCAACGGTTCCCTTGCTATGTGTTCCTCGGGGAATTACTTGCTCTCCTTGTGCTTTGCGTACCATTTCTTCCCCTCCTCTGTCACCCACCTGGTTCCGTATTGACGGCGTTGGCTGCATGGAACCGCTGTGCCCAGTCTGATTCTTTTTCTTCCAGCGCCAGATGTTGATGTGCCTTTTCCCTTGTCTTGCTTGCTTGCCATTGTTCCTGTCAAACCAAACAGACAAGTTTAATGTTAAGCCAATTAAAATTATCTTCGACTAAGGTTGGGTTAATCTAGGCTACCCCACACTTAGTCCTTAGCCAAAATTACAACATTAAGGCAAGATCGTATTATTTACACAAACAAACAACAAAACATAACAAATATGCTTAGTGCCTTGGGAGAATTCGGCGGTATATATTCCATGTACTACTCAGACTTCGTACAACTAACCACAATCCTTACCTACCGATAACATTTTATCCCATAGCACTTAGCAAGGAGAAACAAAAGAAAAATTTTAACTACATGATCCTATACAATTCACCTATTTCTTGCAATTTCCAATATTTTCTTAACCCGAGAATCCGTCGGTCTTTTAGCATAGTCACAGTTAGCACAATCTACTCATCTCACCCAACATGTACAACCCAGCATGAATTTCACTAGTTCAACTCAATTTTTCCATTTCAAACTCAAAGTCAAGCCCTAGCTATGATTTTATCAAAAATTCGATTAAGCTATGTAATTATCGAGTTCAAGCAATCACACCGTTACTCCGAACATCAATCAACAATAATTCAATTGAATTTAAGCTTAGTTTCTACTTAGGGAAAGTTTTTCTCATGTCACATGTTCAACATCGAAAAAATTCGACAAGAATTGAGATAGAGTTGAAGAACATACCTTGAATTCGAAGAAATGATGAAAACTTGATGAAATTATGGGCCTAAGTCCGTGTCACGTTGAGGGGGGAGGGGTTTTCGGGATGTTGGTCGCGGAGGGTATGAGAAATGAGGAAAAATGAGGGGGAATCGGGGTTAAAAAGTGGGAATTTCGTGCGGGTCACCCGGCGACCCGGTGTGACCCGTCGTGATATACACCTCAACGTGTCACGGAGGGTAACGCGGAGCATGCCCTCCGTGACACGGAGCCATCGCGTAGGTGTTCTGGAATTTGTAAAAATTCTAGAATTACCTTCAACGTGTCACGGAGGGTAACGCGGAGGTCCTCCTCCGTGACACGGAGCCATCGCCCTGGCTCACTATTTTGCCACTTTTTATTATTTTTCATACCTTGGATTTTCCTTTGTGATTCCTTGCATGTTTACCCTCTGTTCAACCTGAAATTCATCTTACGATAAGAAATTGGTTAGAATTATAGGATTCACTCAAAATAAAAATAAGAATAAAAATAAAAACTAACAATTTTGTTGTTAATAAAAAAAGAAAAAGAAAAGAAATCTATTCACGTTTTACAAAAAAAAAATTCACGGGTTGCCTCCCGTGCAGCGCCTGGTTTATCGTCGTGGCTCAACGTCATTCAGCTCAGTCATCTTCTAGGGTGACGGACTTTTTCTCTCGACCACCGTCCTCACCCCAGTAGTGCTTACATCGCTCCGGTGGTTTTCCCATTAACTCTCGTGATTCAACTATCTGAGCATCATCAGCTCGATCAATCACGTTGATCACCGAGAGTTCCTCGTATACAGTCGGGAGCTTGGTGGCCTGGTATACATCAAACACTTCCACCTTGTCGTGTGCTCGCATGGTTAGCTGCCCTGCAGCTACATCAATCAGCGCTTTCCCAGTCGCCAAGAAGGGACGTCCCAAAATAAATGGGACTTCCGCGTCTGGCTCAAAATCCAGCACGACGAAATCTACCGGGAAGATAAGGGAGCCCACTTACACCAACACATCCTCCACAATGCCATCAGGACTGGCTAAGGACCGATCCGCTAGTTGCAAGATCACTGTTGTTGGTCTAGGACTCCCTAGACCCAACTTCTTGAATACCGATGAAGGCATCAAATTAATGCTCGCTCCAAAATCACATAATCTGCGAGCTTGGATACTCTGCCCAATTGTAATTTGTATAGTAAAGCTCCCAGGATCTTTAAACTTTGTGGGCAATCGGTTTTGTATCCGGGAAGTGCACTCCTCCGTGAGAGCTACCGTAGCATACTCAGTCAACCGACTTTTGTTCGCCACGATGTCCTTAATGTACTTTGCATACTTCGGCACTCCCTGCAAAACATCAACAAGAGGTAAGGTAATATGTACCTGTTTCAGCACCTCCATGAATTTCTTGAAACACGCCTCCTCCTTGTGTTTCTTTAATCTTTGAGGGAACGGGGGTGGTGGTCTTTCTGATTCAGCTTCCTTTTTCTTCCCCCTCTCTTCACTTTGCTCCCTCTCAACTTCTACTGCTCCCGATTGTTGAGGTGGTCTTTCTGGTTCCACCTCTTTAAGCTGCAAACCACTCCTTGTGGTCACCGCATTCACCTGCTTGGGGTTGGGATCTGTGTCGCTCGGAAGTCCTCCTCTAGGCCTGGTGTTTTGGGCTCCAGCAAATTGCCCAAATTGATATTCAAGTGCCTTAGTAGCTAAGTGGTTGTTCTTCACCTCGGCTGCCAATTTCAGATAGTCAGCCTGCAATTGAGCTTGTTAGCTATCATTGTCTTGAACATATCCTCAATGCTGGGTGATGGTGGAGGAGGAGGTGCATTGTTGTTTCTATATTGTGCTTGATAGTTCTGCTGTGCTCCTTGATTCCTCTGCGCCCCCTGACTCGAAATTTTCCCTTGATGGTTGTTGCTACCCCAAGAGAAATTCGGGTGATTCCTCCAGTTGGAATTGTAGCTGTTTCCATACTGTTGATGGTTGTTCCTCTGTACATTTCCCACAAAGTTCACCGAATCAGGATTTGCTCCACAACACTCAGCTGAGTGCTCACTACTCCCGCACACTTCACACCAAATTTGCTGCACTACATTCACTGGGGCTTGAGTCTGGTTCATTGTCATATTACTGAAGTGGGTGTTGAGTTGATTCTGTAAAGCAGCTATCTGTGCAGCAATAGCTGTAAAACCATCCACTTCTAGAACTCCTGCTGCTTTCCTTGTTCCTCCTCTTGACGAATCAGCATTCCACTCCGGATTTCCCTGCGAAATACGATTTAACAAGGTATGCAGCTCCTCATAAGTTTTCTCCAATGCTTGTCCCCCAGCTGCTGAGTCTAGCAAGATTTTTGTGTGGGGTTCCAAGCCCTCTATAAAAGTGTGCACCAACACATCATTGGATTGATGATGATGTGGACAATCCCGCAACATGGACTTGAATCTCTCCCAAGCCTGATATAGATTCTCCCCCTCTCTCTGTTTGAAACTTAGAATTTGACTTCTAAGTCTTGCTGTTTTACCGGATGGAAAAAATCGTATCAAGAATTTCCTTGCAAGATCATCCCACGTAGTAATAGAATTAGGTGGCTCAGCTTTCAACCACCTCTTGGCTTCTCCCAATAGTGAAAATGGGAACAATGTAAGCCTGACATAATCTGATGACACTCCAGCGGGGATGTAAGTGTCACTTATCTCCAAAAAATTTTGGAGATGCTGCTGTGGATCCTCATGAGGGAGACCTGTGAACTGCCCGCTGGTGTGCAGCAATTGCACCATGTTTTGTTTGAGCTCAAACCTCCCTCCTGGCTCAGGTTTGCGGATGCTAGATGTGACAAAGTTAGCATGTGGGATTGCCACCTCGCGAACCGGCCTAGTTGCCATTTCCTCGGGCACTAACATTGCCCTTACTACTGGTGGATTCTGTTGTTGCTCCATGATTGTTTGTCTGAGCAACTGCAGCTTTTTCTCTAGAGCTTCTCTCCGCTGACGATGAAATTGTCTTTCAGGCTCTAAATATGAGTCCAGCAGCTCCTTGTCTCTTGCCAGTGTTCAACAGAGATTATATCTGCGAAATACAAGCTAAGACCAAGTTGTCAACACTTAAGAAAAAAATATAGTAAATTTACACTTAAGAAAAATTCACCAATTGCCAGTCCCCGGCAACGGCGCCAAAAACTTGTTCGCGTCTGCTCTGGGGTATTTACTACACGCAAGTGCACGTGGTCGAACAAGTAGTAAAGTGGCTTAAGTAAGCCAAGTATCGATCCCACATGGACTGGGATAAGGTAACAAACTACTTAAGTGTTACTATACTTACTCTAAAAATGAAGACAACAGTGCAAAGAAGAGTTTGATATTTTGATTTCTAATTGTATGCTAAGTCTAAAACAAATATCTAATGTGAGTCTGAACTATGAATGTGAGCATGCTGAGGCTAAATGAACATGTATAGAAACTAATTATCGATACAATTTTTGGTTAATCTTTCCTCCGGTTGCTAGTCAAGAATTATTGCCAATGGATTAAAACTTTCGTATTTAACCCAACTTAAGAATCATGAACCGTCCACCTACATTTCTGTGATAAAACAAAATTCATGTTCTATCCATACAAAACCGATTCCTTAATTGACTAATACGACTTTCAGGTATATTTCTATCCTGAAGGTAAATCAATTCTCAATTTTCCCAAACTAAGAAAAGATCATATCCTGTTGATTCACAACTTTCCAATTTCTTGCTCTCTCGAGTGAAACCGGACTTTTTAGATATACATTAACATTGGCCACACATTAATGCAGTAAGAACAAGAATCAATAGAACAACCATGGAAGAAAAGATGAAAAACCCAATTGATCAATAACTACATTTCAATACAATTGTTCTTAACCTCAGCAAGAAGAGGAATTAGCCACTCATTTGTGGATTAAACATCGTTAAATGAGTGTTAAACATACAAGCAATTGAATTAAAGAAGAAGGAGATAGAGAAAAACCCTGACAATTTCGTCCCCTCAACTGCTTGTAACCCACGTTCTTGCTCCACCAAGTCAGAATAATTAAAAATGAACCTAAGTGTTCTATTTATACTAGTGGAAATTTTTCTCGAAATAACAAGCAACGTGTCACGGAGTGCATCGCGGAGCACTGCCTCCGTGACACGCCACTGATGCGGACCCTTACTGGAAATTGAGTGTCCAGGTAATAAGGCCCAACGTGGCACGGCTTGCAACGCGGGGTTAGGCCAACGTGCCATGGCCCCAACGCGCACCCTCACTGGATTTTAGCCAAAAAATCCCTGTCCAGGCAGAAGGCATCCGTGATGGTAGCGTGACACGGTTCCATCGCGGAGCCCCTTTAAGTTGTGCCTTCGAATTCTTTTTCCCTTGCTAACATCCGAGTCCAACCCCAATCTCTCTCAACACGCATTTTAGCTTCCCAAAATTATATTTCACCTGCAAAACAACGCTAATCATGTTGGTTAGTATAAATTCACATTTTATTATCAATCACATGAGAATGTATAAACATTGATAGATAAACAAGGCTAAAATGACACCTTTGAGTATCACTTGGGCATATAAATTTGCCCAAGATCATGCTGGAAACTATCATATCTGAAGATTCAAAGTCTAAGTTCAAATAATACCTGAATAAGTGCTTAAGATTTCTTGTCGCTGAGAGGTTCCAAAGCAGTTTCTTTTCTCTCCGTTCTTCATTGCTTCTGCGTTCTTCTCTATTTTTTCTTTCTTTTTTTTTGTGTTGCTGCCAATGGATACTACTCCCCTTCCTATTCACTTTGTTTTGTTTTTATTCCTATTGATTTGGTCCTGGCCCACATATGCCCTTTTCTCTCTTTTTTATAAAAATCTTAAATACTAATTATTTATTGGTATTACATTATCCCCACTTTAAAAAATTTTTATCCCCAAATATAAAACAAATGCATACCTGTAGACTGAAACAAGTGAGAATACTTCACTCGCATATCATTTTCTGACTCCCAAGTAGCATCTTCAACTATATGGTTCCTCCATAAGACTTTCACAGATAAAATTTCTTTTGATTGCAACTTCCTTACTTGCCTGTCCACAATAGCCACTGGCTCCTCCTCATATGTCAAGTTCTCATCAAGTTGTATAGTCTGTGCCTTAAGCATACAAGAGGAGTCTGATATGCATTTTCTTAGCATAAAGAATGGAACACTGATGGATAAAAGACATCTCACAAGAAAGTGCCAAATGATATGCTACTTGCCCTACCTGGTCAAGTATCTCATATGGTCCTATAAACCTTGGACTCAATTTACCTCTTCTCCTGAATCGCATCCCACCTTTCATAGGGGAAACTCGTAGGAAAACTTTATCCCCAATTGTGAATGCTAAATCTCTCCTTCTCCTATCCGCATAAGACTTTTGTCTACTTTGAGCTGTGAGCAACCTCTGTCTAATTAATTAGACCTTTTCAATAGCTTCTTGCACCAAGTCTAGTCCCAAAACATTTACTTCTCCAACTCCAAACCATCTGATAGGAGAACAACATTGCCTACCATACAAGGCTTCATATGGGGCCATCTGGATACTTGATTGAAAACTATTGTTGTAGGCAAATTCAGCTAAGGGTAGATAAGAATCCCAACTACCTCCAAAATCAAGAATACAAGCCCTCAATATATCCTCCAAAATTTGTATAGTACGTTCAGACTGCCCGTCCATTTGCGGATGAAATGCGGTACTAAGATCTACTCGCGTATCCAATGCTTATTGGAAGGATTTCCAAAAGTGTGAAGTGAATTGTGATCCTCTATCAGAGATGATGGATATTGAAACTCCGTGGAGTCGAACAATTTCATTCATAAATATTTGTGCATATCTCACTCCACTATATGTAGTCTTTACCAGGAGGACATATGCTGATTTTGTTAGTTGGTCTACAATAATCCATATAGAGTCATAACCTCTAAGGGTTCGTGGTAGCCCAATCACAAAATCCATAGTAACTCTTTCCCATTTCCATTCTGGAATTTCAATCAATCATAGTAGTCCTTCGGGACACTGATGCTCAACTTTAACCTGTTGACAAGTCAAACAACTAGAAACAAAGTTTGCAACATCCTTCTTCATACCTTCCCACTAGTAAAACTGTTTTAGGTCACGATATATCTTAGTGGAACCAGGGTGTATGGTGTATCTAGAGTTGTGAGCTTCCTCAAGGATAACTCATCTGAGCCCTTCTACATCGAGTACACATAACCAATTACTTAGTCATAGAACATCATTACATTCAACGGTCATCTTTTTATTTTTACCAGTTAGGACCGCATCTCTGTATTTGCACAATTTTCTATCCTCATATTGAGTGGCCTTTATGCGCTCTACTAATGAAGATTTTTCTTGCACACAAGGCAACCAATAATGTATCTGAATTTTTCACATGAAATCTGACACATGTGCCTTTGAGTTTATGCATCTCCTTCACTAACAATCTCTTTTCATGAGCTATGTGTGCCAAACTGCCTATATACTCAATGCATCCACCACAACATTAGCTTTTCCAGTATAATACAAAATAACACAATCATAATCTTTGAGCAGTTCCATCCACCGACGCTGCCGAAGATTTAGATCACTCTGCTGGAAAATGTACTTCATGTTCTTATGATCAGTATAAATCTCACAAGTTACACCATATAAGTAACGCCTCCAAATATTAAGAGTAAATACTACTGCAACCATCTCTAAATAACGTGCGGGATAGTTTTGCTCTTGCTTCTTCATTGTCTTGAAGCATAGGCTATAACATGACCAGCTTGCATAAGAACACATCCTAATCCCACTCTTGAAGCATCACAGAAAATCGTGAATCCTTCAGAACCTGATGACAAGGCTAATACTGGTGTAGTGGTCAAACATGTTTTGATTTTCTGAAAACTTCTCTCACATTCTTCTGTCCACCGGAATTTCACATTTTTCTATGTTAACTTGGTCAATGGGGTTGCTATATTTGGAGAAATCTTGCACAAAGTGCCTGTAGTAACATGCCAAGCCTAAAAAGCTATAAATTTCTTTAGGTGAAGTAGGTCTAGGGCATTTCTGTATAACTTCTGTCTTTTTAGGATCCACCATAGTTCCATCCTTGGATACAACAAGCCCCAAAATTGCTACTGAGTCTAGCCAAAATTCACACTTTGAGAACTTGACATATAACTTATGTTCTCGCAATATCTGCAACACAATCTTCAAATGATTCTTATGTTCTTCTTGGCTATGAGAATATATGAGGATGTCACCAATAAATACTATCACAAACTTATCTAGGAACGACTTGAACACCCCATTCATTAAGTCCATGAATGCAACCGGAGCATTTGTCAATCCGAAAGGCATCAGTATAGGAACTCGTAGCGTCCGTACTTAATTCTAAATGTTGTCTTGGAAATATCTTCTTCTCTTATCCTAAGCTAATGATAGCCAGTCCGAAGATCAGTCTTCAAAATGTGGACAACTCCCTGCAACCGATCAAATAGGTCATTTATGTGAGATAAAGGATACTTGTTACGTATTGTTACCTTGTTTAGTTGCCTATAATCGATGCACATTCTTAGAGATCCGTCTTTCTTCTTTACGAATAGTACTGGTGCACCCCATGGTGATACACTCGGTCTAATAAAATTCTTATCTAGCAAGTCTTGCAACTATTGTTTTAGCTCCTTCAACTCTGCCGGTGCCATACGATATAGAGGTATAGATATTGGTAGTTTATCAGGTATTAAATCAATACTAAAATCTATCTCTCGCACCAGGTAACCTTGGCAAATCCTCAGGAAATACATCAGAAAATTCTTTTACTACTGGTGCCTTCTCCAAGCTAAGTGTTTTCACTCTAGTATCTCTTACCATAGCTAAGAGACTCATGCAACATTTTTTCAATAATTGTTGGGCCTTTATAAGAGATAAAATCTTACCAACCTTTGGAACTTGAACCGCTTTTAATACAAAAGTAGGATCATTGGGTATCTCAAACTTGACTATTTTTGCATGGCAGTCAACTGTAGCATAGCAAGGAGATAACCAATCCATTCCCATCAACACATCAAAGTCAATCATATCAAGTATTATCAAGTCAGCTAGAGTATTTCTACCCTCTACTTGAATCTGACATTCTCGATACACATATTCAACTAACAGAGAATCTCCCACAGGAGTAGCAACAATAAAAAAGTATTTTAACATATCTGGCTATCTATCAAACCTTAAAGCAAAGTAAGAAGACACATAGGAGTGCGTAGATCCTAGATCAATCAAAGCAATTGCATCAAATGAACAAACTGAAAGAATACCTGTAACCACTGCATTTGACGCCTGAACATCTTGTCTAGTAAGTGTAAAAACTCTCTCCTGGCCTCTACCAACATTCCCATGTCCTTGATTCCCAGTAGCACGATCTCCAGCACCTCGACCTCTATTTCCTATACCCGAAGTGTTACGAGTAGCCTGAGTAGGTGCATCTAACTGGACAGAAGCCTGGCTGGAATTCTTCGAAGGTTGGGGGCAGTCCCTCAGGTGATGTCCCAATTGGCCACAACGAAAACACCCTTCGGTCAACACACAACACTGGCCTAAATGTGCTCTGCTGCATGTCTGGCAGGCTGGAGTAGTGCAAACATCTACCCAGAACTACGATGTTTAGATGATGATGAAAATTCCCTTATTACCCTGTCTATGATGTGGTATACATGTAGACTGTGATACCATATTTATCCCTGTCTGTGCACCCTATTGTTGCTGTCTTTGATCTCCTGCTCTGCAATTTGTACTAAAGCCTCCACTGAAAGATCCCTTTATCTTGGCCTTCTTACGTACACCATTGGCTGCACGTTCCTTACGTCCTTTATTTTCTATCCTTTTTAGCAAGGTCAACTGTATCTGAGTAGGTCAAAGTCTTCATCTGTGGAGCTACTGCACTGTATAGACGACCAACCAACTTATTAACAAACCTCTGAACCCGAGCTGCTTCATCAACCACTAAGCAAGGAGCATATCTAGCCAGCTTACAGAATTGGGTGTTATATGTTGATACATCCATGTCTGGAGTCTGGACCAATCTCTCAAACTCCCTGGCATATTTCTGCCTCATACTGTCAGGAAGAAAGTGATCCACAAACAACTTGGACTCATCCCATGTCAATGGTGCTGCTCCTGCATGCCTTCCTAGCAGTATTGTTTCATACCATGTATTAGCTATGTCCTCTAGTTTGTACGCTGCAAGCTCCACGGTTCTCTCACTGGACCACCCTAGTGCTCATAACACCTTAAGTGTCCCATCCAAGAAACTTTGAGGATCAGCAAAACTATCAGAACCTGTGAATCGTGGTGACTTCAACTTCAGGAATTCTTGAAAAGATACCTCTTTATTCTCAAAAGTATGTCTGTGGGGCTGTCTGAGCTGGTGCCTGTGTTTGAGCTAGTGCCTGTGTCTGAGCTGGTGTAGTGTTTTGCTGTCCAATCCTCTCCTGCCTATCCATTCTGTCTACCAAGCTCTCTATGGCTCTCTGCATGGAGATATGTGCCTTTGCAGTAACACCCTCATATGATGGTGGAGGTGGAATAGCACTCCTTTCAGGAGTAGGCTCTCTTTTAACTCTCGTGGTGGTACTATGACCCCTTGTGGTGGTACTATGACCCCTACCTCGCCCTTTTCTATGAGCTCCACTTCTTCCCCTAGTGGTGGAATTAGGTGCTGGCGAGGTTGTTATAGCTCTTCCATTAGATTTTCGATTTTGAGCCATCTGGTTAACAATAATAAATACTCTTAGATTCATCTAGTTGGTTCTAAACATCGCACACGTCAGGAGGAATAAGAAAGAAAGACAAGATTGTCCTATTATGCCCTCGTAGAATCATGATTATAGAAATGGCCAGCTACATAACCATAATTGAGATTCTACTACTGACATGTGCTCCATTAGTCATAGAATAACCTAACCTAAAGCTCTGATACTAACTTTATCACAACACAATTTAGGATCATCACCGGCGCTAAGTGATAGAAACCTAAAGCAAGCCTTAGGAAAAATTTTACTAAAATTTGGGCAGAGTTTTCCCTATTTTTGGACCTATCCAAAAATTTTCTTGTCTCAACAATAAATAACACAATAATTCATATCTTCAAAATAGGCCAAAATATTTGTCCACAGTCTATTCGACTACAATAATACTAAATTCATCTCCAAATACAAATATAAGTGTAATACTAGTCTCGAGTATATAATAACGAAAGAATACTCACGACTCTAATGGAATGACTATGGATCGATCCTAAGAGTTCAAAAGAAGAGACCATAAAAAATAAGTAGACTTCTTGCCCATGCGAAGCAATGCACAGCTCACCAGAAACTGTCAACTCATATGCTCTAGTTAATGAAATTCTCACCAACGCCGCATGCAGTCTCTAAAAAAAATAACGGGGAGTGATTCACTAGCTCAGTGAGTAATTACACTTAACCACAACAATTTTTATTGGGGACAAGTAAAAAAAATATGCTAGTAAGACCATAAGAAAATATCATGAAATAAAATGTCCTTTGAGAAACAGTAACAATAATCACTCTTGTCTGTTTCATGTAAGCATAAATCAATTAACCATTTGCTAATAAAATACGTAAATACTATCATATCAAATCTGATGTGTTGGGAGGTTTCCAAGGATGAATCATATAATCGGTGTGGCTCCCTACCTTGAGATATAACCAATAACTATATGCTAGTTCTACCTTCCCACTAGCGAGAGCTGTAACGGTAATTTGTAAATACAAGGTACACTAGGTCTAACGAACCCGCCGTTAGCTATGGGATCAATCAAGGTCTACTCTTATTTATTTTTATTTGTAAATAGTAGATACTCATATGAAGGCATTCTCACAATCGTATAGGGCACTTAAGTTCTTATTAAATCATGTATCTTTTTTTTCGGTAAGGATAATCATCTCAAGTAACAGTAAAACATGTTTAGTAATTGTGAGAACATCTAAAATAATGGTAAGCAAATCGAATAAATATTTCAGTACCATATTGAGTAAAAGACTTGTCCCACATGCAATTCTAAAGCATTCAGTAAACATTATATTTTCAAATCATGTATAAATCATGCAAGTAATGAAAACATAAATTGCGGTAAGGTTACTACTCACCGTACTCTTGTCGAAATATTCAACTTGTCACCTCGAGCAATTTGTATCACTTCCTTCAATTAATCTATTATCACATTATATTGATCTTGTGTTAATTTCTTTATTAAGGATAAGTCGTAACTAAATTAGAATTCCCACCCCTCGAGATTCATATTTTTGCTCTCGATTAGCAAAAAATTTATTTATTTTCGATATGAATGACCTTGACCTAACCACTCCATAGTCTTCTAATATCGAAGGGCATCATATAATTTATCTCTGGATTATTCATAATATTTTTTCTTTGTACACGTGAACTCAACTTACTAGCGTTGTTGCCCTAAAATTTTCATTGGTAAAAGATTTTTAATACCTAAAAGAAATCTTATGAATGCTGGAAACAATTATACCAGAAGATTCAAAATCTAAGTTCAAATAATACCTGAATAAGTGCTTAAGATTTCTTATCGCTGAGAGGTTCCAAAGCAGTAGTTTTTTTCCTCTGTCCTTCACTTCTTCTGCGTTCTTCTTTGTTTTATTCTTCTTTTTTTTTGTGTTGCTGCCGATGGATACTACTCCCCTTCCAATTCACTTTGTTTTGTTTTTATTCCTATTGATTTGGGCCTGGCCCACATATGCCCTTTTCTTTTTTTTTTTAAAAAATAAATCTTAAATACTAATTATTTATGGGTATTATATCAAAGAATCGAGTTTTTCTAGAAACTATAAAATAAGGTAAATTGCGATATAAAGTAAATCAACACAAGTATTTAGTGTAGAAAACTCCTTGCTCAAGGGAGGCAAAAATTACGACCTACCTCTATAGGAATTTTCCAAACTCTTTCACTAAACTCAACATTTTAATTTACAATTCCTCTAACACCTAAGAAATTGTTCTCCAGTCCCAACCACTACCGTGTTAGCTCTTCTATGTAATTACTCTACTATGTCAATAAAGTCTCTTACAAAAATAAAACAACCCCTATTACAATAAATTAAGAAACTAATCAAGATCTTATTTTGGTACCACTCAAAAAAATTAATTATTACAACTTAAGAACAATATAGATAAAACTTGATAGGAACACATTATTTCGTTGTAGCAACAGTTTCTTCTTGAAGACTCTTTGTGTTAACAATCACTCTCAAACATGTTTCTCTCTTTCGGTGTGGTCAAACTGTAAGGCTTTGTGTTATGATATTTATATAGAAGTAAAGAGCCACCTTGTAGTTCTCCAATCCAAACAGGAATGATTCAAGTCTTTTCATGAATCAATCCTAATTTGACTTGGTTTGAATCTTCTTCACACGTCGAGCTTTTTTCTCCTAATTTCAAGCTAATTTCATATGTTCATTTTGTGATAATATTTTCACATCTTGAAATCCAGTTTCTTGTAGAATTGAATTGAATCATAATCCTAAGTCTTCAAGTATTCATGAAACAACTTATTTGCGGTCTCCATTTCTACTAGAGAAGCAGGTTCTCTAATGAGTTCCTCTAGCGGTATTGCTAACTTCTTCATTTTTCTTGGAGATCTATTGAGGACGTGATTCTTAATCTTCATTCTTCATTCTTTCTTCTTCACATAGATCATCATTTGTACAAAAATTTTCAATCATCAAACACACAATATGATCTTGAATGTAGATTCAAAGATCATGATGCTTAAAAGAAAGTCAACCTCGAGTCCCCAAGGTCGAATATAAATTTTTTAACGAGATCAGTTTACCCATACTTCACAGATCCTAGATCTCAAAAATCACCCAAATCCATACACAAATCAAACCCTAAATAAAAGTTTTATCTCTTACTGTTAGGGTTAAAATCCCTAATTTCATCAACCCAAATACAGATAAAAATGCTAAATAATTGAAGAAATCATGGGAAAAATATTAAATTCAAGGTTAGAATCTTACCCCTCTTTCTAAATGAGGTGGTAGCCTCTAAAATCTCTCAAAATCGAGACCAAATGCTCTTAGAGCCGTGTTATGATATGTCAAATCAAATTAGGAATAATTGATATAGATCTATTAGCTATTTCCCGTGGTTTGGACTTTCTTAGCAGATGCAACATCGCACCTGTGAAACTCTTTGCAGATGTAGAACTCCACTGACTCATCCAACTCCACATGTGCAGAAAAATCACCGCATATACGACATCGCACTTGCAAAAATTCCATTGCAGATGCAGAACTCACCTAGTCCCACTCCTTTCAAAGATGCAAAAAAATCCTTGCAAAAATGGCATCCCACTTGCAGAAAAACCTAGGCTGGTGTTGACCCAGCCCAAATCCCCTCTCATCACAGTGGCAGACCACCTTCTGTAGGTGCGGGAACCAACACACAAGTGCAATTGCACCAGAATCAACTTAACCTAAATAACCCACTTTTGATTTCTAACCCTTGGAATTCACCTAAACTCCTAGAAATGCAAATCAAAAATGCAATTCACTCCTAAAACATATTATGAACTCACTGTAATATTAAAAACACCGATTCAAGATTTTCTAAGCACTTTATTGACCATGGTTAATCCTTAACTTCAAGTTTAACTAGCGAGCTATTCAAGGATCTAAAATACTCTTGAGTCCCTTGGGACTGATGCAAACTTTTCAGCTAAGTCAGAATATCCTTCTGGACATATTGAAAATATCAAAACTTTATTTTGAGCTTATTTACCTATTTTGTTGGTTTTGGTCAAGCTTTAGATTTTTAAATTTCAAATTTTAAATTTTCTTCTTTTATACGCATATGATTGCCTTGAAAATTATGACATTCATCTCTGCAAGTCATAAATTATATTTTAAGACTACGGGAAGGGTATTTTAAGGGAAAGGGTTCCTAATACTTAAAGTAGAAGGGTATTTTAAGGGAAAGGGTTCCTAATACTTGAAGTAACCATATGATTCACTGCATCTTCCCTAACTTTAACAGATGTTCATCCTCGAACAGGTAAATAAAGAGTACTTGAGTTGTCAAAAAGCTATGGACATCTGCTTCGCATGTCTGAATTACTCTCCTAGTGTCATGACCTTAATGAGTGGGCCATGCGAGCACCTACATCGACTCTGACTCGATATGAAGACCCTCTTATACATAATGCTATACTAATTACAGACTTCATATCTTACCCCAACCAACATTTGCCTAAATTAAACCATGAAAATAAATACTCCCAAACCTTGACTCTCTTCAAGATCTAGTCCAAACAAGTACAATAGCTCTAACAGAATACCGACAAAATAAATTACACAACTTCATATGAGGAAAAATGCGAAAGTTGTTGCAGAATACTCCATACCAATCATGAGACTTCAAACCTGTGACAACCTACACCCGAAAAGGTGTAGCAAGTATAGTATCAATACACACATGTACCGGTAGGCATCATCAGCCAACTAAGATTAGCTCACATAATGACACATAATTACATACATTCGACAATAATAATCTAACAATTATTCCAACGCATGATATAAACTAGTAAATTTCCTAGCTAAATTATATATACTTCTAATTCATTAATTTTCCCATAATAACCCAATCAATTAGCCCTTGTGTTCTACTTCTAATATGTTCCTTCATTCTGCCGCAACGGTAGTCTCGATTGCTGCAACAGTCTCGCAGCAGCGGAGTTTGACTCGCTGCAGTGTTACCTAGTCGAGCAGTAGTATGTTTCCTCTCCACCTAGATCCTTGCTTTTCCATCATGAATCCATTAACACGTGTCTATTCATTTTGCCTATTCAATATCTTTAGACAACCAGTTTTTATTCTTTTAGTAGTCCCTTTATTCACCTATGGAATTTGACTATGTTTCGACTAAGTTAGGCCACTAACCATCAAGTTAACCCAACAACTCACCCATCAATCACTAATCATAATTACACTCACCATATCACCATTCTTCATTCACAATATCAAAAAACTCTAACATTAATCCACCAAGCACGTAAATAATTCAAATATTCACAAGAAAGCCACAAACCACAATTATGGAGCTCAGTTCGCCCCAATTTAATCACAAATTACATACCTATCTTCACGCCAAATCACATCTTGAATTACCATACTTGTATTATGTTACCACATATTTTACCTCAACTATGTCTCTCATGTTCTACCCGAATTCATGTTGGTGTATCTCATTTCACACTCGTATACATGTATATTTTGTCACTGTCACCAGTTGTATCTCATGTCATACCTGTACAATTTTTGTGTCATAATCATACTATCGGTGCTACGCCGGGGACACGCCTTCATCAAACCACCGTATACACATGCGGAGGGTTTTATATTTGCCCTTCCAGTCATGACCTGCATGGGACTCTAGAAATTCATATACTGTACACCCAGCCGTATAAGACCTTTATCATACCTATTTGTGTACTCAAGTCTGTACGCCCAGCCATATGGTCTTTAACCATACCTGTCTGTGTACTTTCTTATGTCGCTCGCTCGGATGCTCTCCTAGGATACGAACTACTTATATCCAAGCCCTCACTCTCAACTTGATCATACAATTTATTCATTCAAGTCTCATCTCAACCCTAGGCCTCTTACTCAGCATGTCAATAATTTACCTTCTGATTATGATGTATCTCTTCCTTTACTTGCTCAATTATCACAAATTCCATGGATCATTCAGACACGACATATCATCGTTTGTAATATCAATTAAACAAACATGCAAACAAGAATCACACATTATAGTACAATAATCAATAATTTATACATACAACTAGAGTTATATAACAACAATTATAATGAAGTTCCTAATTCTGAGCTCAATTCTTACCCTGCTAGTTATCCTATCGATTATATCCATAACTTCAGAAGGAGGTGCAACCTGGCCCGCTCGCGAGATTGGGCTCTACTGCAGCGGCATTACTGTCGCCACAACGGTCTTGCAGCAGTGGTTCCCCAGTCGTTGCAGTGGTATTGTTCAATCAGTACCTCAATCGGTCCTTCTCCAAGTTTCCCCACAAATCATTTCTTCATAAATCTCCCCCATTCAAATATTTTCACAATCCATCATTCACCTTAATAACAACGCAAACAAACATGCTTAGCAGTTCAACACCGTTCCATGTCAATCCGATGGCATCATATCAAGTTTTATTTTGTCAATTAAATTTTAACAAGGAAATCATCATATTAAATTTCATTCCAACAATTGAATTTTAACAGGGCAATCATCACGATGACTAGTGCCCATAGGCCAAATCAACACCTTATCGTTGCACCCGCATACATACCATTATATGAAGTCTAACTCCTTTAGAACAAATCAAGATTTATTCTTTTACAACTATAGCCTACTAGATTTTATACATGGATATATCATTATCTCTTTCCTTTTTCTTTCGCCACTCTAAGCTTACTATTTTTCGTTATTCTAGCTTAACTAAATTCAATAGTTTCCCCCTACATCATCGATAGCAATCAAGTATATGTACATACATGTTTGCAAAAATCAAAGTCTAACACAGGGTGAATAAGCCCTAGCATACCTGGGTGCGAAGCTATTGTCGAGACTTTCTCAGTTGTATGTTTGCACTAAGTCCTGTGTTCTTGCAGAGAGTTGTAGCTATGAGGGTGAATTCTTGCCTCCTCTAGCCTCCTAGTTTCTCTTCTTGTTCCAAAAAGTCTTCCTCCCATTTTTGGTGTTTTTATTTGACCCCTTTTAAGTGAATAGGTTTTTAAATCCTAACTGAAATATGATGACGAAGTTCTGGTCCGCGTCACCCATTACAGCAAGACGTATTACTGCTGCAGCAGTTTCGCTATGGTAGAGAATAGTCTGCTGCGCTGGAAGATGCCTGGGCCGGCCCAATTCTTAACTCAGCTCAGTTTGAGATAGTACAATACTCTATCTTTTAGTTTTAGGAACTTCACCCTGTCTAGAAAAATTCTAAACTTCCCCCTTCTTAGGCTGTCCAGGTGCTATAACGAGCGGACGGATCGTTACATCAGATACCAATTAAAAATCTATTCATCCCCGAACAGCCCTACTATGCAAGCATGGTTTCAAATTCCCCATGTAGAACCTGACACCGGTAATGGTTTCATATATTTCTCATCGATACTTGGGTATTACGACCCTTGTTCCCCAGTCCTCGACTGATCCTCACACAAATTCTTTATCACCCATTACCCATATACTGACTAACACTTCAATGGATCAAGGGCTCTTACTAGTCCGATCGAACCCAATGCAAAATTATCAATTCATCCTTTCAAATGCTTACGAACGATCCCCTGGTACAAGTATTTGATCTTCATGAAATTACAAATCCAAGGATATCCCCATCATCATGTCTATTTTTAGCCCGATACATTGGGTCAAACTAGTTTCCCTCGAGTTTTCGGGATGAATTTAATGACCTTTTGGATTATTCCTGTCCATATTAATACAACCCTCCCACATATTGCACTTCTCTTAATCTAGTTTCCTTAGTATTATTATTGAGAAGACTCTCGTCGGTTCATCACTCCTATTTGCCAGCTCGTGGAATCTTAACCAGACTGGCCCGCGGGTCTTGCTAACTTCTCTCTCAGGTCTCACGATGTTATCCGTGGCTCAGGCACTCCTAATAGTCACCATCTACGGTGAACTTTTAACAAAATTGTGGTAAATCCATGATAGAATTTGAATCATCACTACCTCCAAGCCTTTCCGCTGCAGTGATATATATTCCGCCGCGGTAGAAATTGGTCCGTTGCAGCGAAAGACAAATCAGTTTTAAGGGAAGATTGGATAGTTTTTAAGTTCCTTCTCAACTTTTCTCACTTCCAACATGGGCAATCCTCTCAACTTCTCCGACCAGTTTTTGCGATTTTTCCAGGTAATCCTTTGTTCATGACTTCCTTACTCACTTGTTATTGAGTGCTTGCAATATAACACCTATTTGCTTTAGTTTTAGGTAGTTGAAGGGTGACAAGGGCAGATTCCTTTTTGAATCCATAGGCTAGATTGTCGAAGCATGCTACTTGCCTTTACGTTCTCAAGTGTTTTCTATCATTCTTGTCACACCCCGCCTTGGGGGGTATGACTGGCACCTGGTGCCCTACTAGGACCTGAACTGCTACACTGCTGAGCCTGGGCACATCTGGTGCCTGGCTGGCTCTAACTCACATTTCTGGAAACAAAGAGCTATATAACGGCTGTACACACAGCCCCCGGCCCATTGGCCTATAGCCTTCTGTACCTGTAAGGACAGCTAACCAGAAACATGCAACTATAGGGAAACCTATGTGGGCCGACAAGGCCACCATGCTGTCTAGTTATCTGTAACTCAACAATGAATACTGGATAGCTATGTGACCGGCAAGGTCACCACTACTGTCAAGCTATGGCCCCACACGGCCAACATAAAGGAACAGAAGTACTAACAGCTAAACAACTGCACGGCCTCACACGACCGGCTCATCTGACCACAGGGAAATATATACAGACTGCAAGCCTCTAGGAATAGCAATAGAAATGATCGGGACAGGGCCCCGACCTACCCATACTGTACAACAAAAGAAAACAAAATACACCTCTGGAATTCAGTCTCCGGATGACAGGAGCTGAATACTCGATCGCTGACAGGAATCACGAGGGATCGCCTCCTCATCTATGAGTACCTGCAGACAAGTAATGCAGTGCCCCACCGGGCATCAGTACCACTGGTACTGGGTATGCAAAGCAATAACTGAAGGAAATATCTGAAAGCAACAATAAAACTAATGAAACTGATGTAGGAAGGAATAGATTAATTATTTGATAATGTAAATCATACCTTCTCTTAATTATACTGGAAGGAGTAGGAGTCATACCTGGAGATGTATTCTGCTGAACTACTAGTGTCTAATGTAACATGGCATAACGTAACATAACATAATATAGCACACACAAACCTTACCCGGCCCCCATAAGCCGGGAGGTACAACCAGCACAGAATCTATACCCCTACCCCGGTCATCCCATCTCCTATAATCGCTATAAGCATCCTGCCGGTCCCCTGGGTTTGCACTTAGGCTCGCTGAGCCCCTGACTATAACTGCATCTGAGTCCAGAGGACTCCTGAATCAACACCCGGGCGTATCCGCTTGACAGGGGTGTGTAAGGGCCGATCAAGGCACAATATGGGGAAAACTGTCATCCCATCTTCGTCCCCTGTGGGACGGCATGCCACTCCGTAGAGCAACGTATCCTCGTCCTTTGGCGGACGAGTCGATATAGCTATCAACCCTGGGGCGGTCATGGATGCTAGGTAATCCAACCCCAAGACAATACAGTGGTCTCAACTAGTAATACTATCTGCATATCCCATATACTAAAGCTAATAGTAGTAAAGTATTTGTACATACTATATGCTGAGCTAGTAGTAGTAATGCGTATGTACTTAATACATGCTAAGGCTGATAATAGTATATATGTGTAAATATAATCTTCTGCCAGACTGTACTGAGTCTAATGCTGAACAAGATATAGTCTTTCTGCTGAAAACTATGCTGTATACTGAGTTTCTATAGTAACATGATTTACTATTTCTAACATGCTTTCTAAACTTCATTTTAACCTATCATTCTACTTCTGAGATGCCTTACAGATATTACATTGTTTTACTGGGTTTCAACTGAATACGATAATATCCTAACATTCTGTACTACATCACATACTGAGCATGTTGTGCAGTTCCTAGCACTTGTATTAGAATCTATATCGTGCTAGCAAGTTTCGCGCTAATTATAACATGATGCTTCTAATATCGTGCCAACATTCATAATAAACATAACACATGACCTCTGAACATTCTACTGGCCTTTAAATTACTTTACTATACTGAGATTTACTAACTTGCCGAGGAAACTAGCTTTACATACCTTCGTTTCGATTTCCCGACTAACTGGCGTAGCTTGGTCGATATTTCAGCTATTCCTCCCAACTGCATTCATAAATATATCAATTAATACTAAATACAGCTTTATTTTAAAGAGCAACGTCACTTTCGATATAATTTATAGCCTAAACTTAGGCTTATCGAAAGACGATCGAAAACTCGCTATTTTTCAGAGGTCCAGAAGGGAGAACTATTCACTTCTCAGCTAGGAACACATAGACACTAGTTTGGAGCAATTCTACTTACCTTAGCTCGGTAGCTCAACGATTTGTCGGCCGTATTTCACGAAACTAAATCCGTAGGAATGCTCTCTGCTGCTAAATACCTCGGTATCTGGGGTTAATTTTAGTTTGGACAACGTTTAGCAGCGTAATTGGATGAAAATTATATTACCCCCTTCGTTCTTTTCTCTTCTCTGCTGTTTCCTCTCTATTTCACTGAAAATTATAAGTTTAAAATGATTTGAAACCGAAGTGGGGCTTTATATACTTGGGCCTGGACAAGGCCAACGTGTCACGGAGCCAATGCGGAGGCTTCACCTCCGTGACACGCTGCCATCGCGGAGGGGCTCTGCCTCGGCTCCTTCCGCGATGGTTAGACAGGTTTCTCGTCTGATCTTTTTCCCGGGCCTTTTTCTAGCATGTATAGCCTTCAAATATGCTTAACCAACGTGCGGATAGGTCATCTAGGTGCTGGGAATCCTACGGGGTATAACATTCTCCCCCCCTTAAGAACATTCGTCCTCGAATGTATACTGCTATCTAGAGGACTACTTAACTTACTTGCTTAGAAAAATTTCGCCAGAGTCTCCCCTATAATATGGACTATACTAAAAACCTAAAATGCAGAAAAGTCCAATACAGGTACTGTACACAATACTTTAGGACTCACTGGATGGCTAAGTATCAATCTTTCTCACTTATACATATACAACCATAAGATACTACATAAGCAATAATACGGACATACCTGTCACCTGACTAGGCCTGGAATAGGTGAGGATATCTAGCTTTCATATCTTCTTCAGCTTCCCATGTCATTTCCTCACGGTTCCTGTTACGCCACAATACTTTGACAGACGTAACATCTTTAGTCCTCAACCAGCGAATCTGTCTGTCTAATATAGCTACTGGAACCTCTTCATATGCTAACTCTTTTGTGACCTGGACATCCTGGACTGGAACAGCTGTGGAAGGGTCTCCTACGAACTTCCTCAACATAGATACATGGAATACTGGGTGAACAGATGCTAACTCCGGAGGCAAGTTCAATTCGTATGCAACTCGGCCTATTCTTCGCCGAATCTGATATGGCCCAATGAATCTCGGGCTAAACTTGCCGTTCTTGCCAAATCTCATCACCCCTTTCATCGGAGACACTTTCAGATATACCCAGTCATTTACCGCAAATTCTAGATTTCTGCGCCGCATATCTGCATAAGACTTCTGGCGGCTCTGAGCAGTCAGTAAACGTTCTCGGATAAGCTTTATCTTTTCCTCTGACTGTCGAACAATGTCTGGGTCAACCAATGCTGATTCCCCCACTTCAAACCAGCCCACCGGCGATCTACATTTTCGCCCATATAATGCTTCAAAGGGCGCCATCTGGATAGCTGAACAATAACTGTTATTATAAGCAAATTCAATCAACGAAAGATGCTCATCCCAGCTACCCCCAAAATCTAGTACACACGCTCGCAGCATATCTTCGAGCGTTTGGATAGTCCGCTCAGCCTGCCCATCTGTCTGAGGGTGGAATGTTGTGCTCAAGTTAATCTGCGTTCCCAAACCCCTCTGGAACGACTGCCAGAATCTAGCAACAACTGGTACCATAGAGAAGCGGCCATAAACTGGAGAGTCTTGACCAATTTGACAGATCATTTAATGTAGTTGAAATAACTGAATTTGGGGCTGTTCGATCAAGTAAAGGAAACTGAATGGAAAACTGTGCTCCCCTATCTGAAATGATAGATACCGGTACTCCATGCAATCTAACTATTTCTCTAATATATAATTCGGCATAATCCTCAGCCGAGAAGGTAGCCCTCACTGGCAGGAAATGAGCTGATTTTGTCAGCCTCTCAACTATTACCCAAATGGAATCATTTCTGCGTCTGGTACGGGGTAATCCTGTTATAAAATCCATATTTATCGCTTCCCATTTCCACATAGGCACCATTATATCTTGCGTCAAACCGCCCGACTTCTGGTGCTCCGCTTTCACCTGCTGACAGTTAGAGCATCTAGATACAAATTCAGCTATCTCAGCTTTCATACCTGGCCACCAGTAGATGTCTCTGATGTTGTGGTACATTTTCGTCGCTCCTGGATGGAGGGAATAGCGAGCGTAATGTACCTCATGCATGATCCGCCCACGAAGCCCTGAAACATTCGGGACACAGAGGCGGCCCTTACAGCGTAGCACATCATCCTCAGTCATTTGGAAATCTGACTCCTTACCTTTATGAATTCTATCTCTGAGCTGGACTAAATCAGGGTCCTCGTACTGTCGTTCTTTTACCTCCGTAACTAATGATGACACAGCAGAATTCTGAATTACCGCTCTATTATTTTTTGTTTCCATTACTCGAACGGCTAAACCCACTAACTGATGAATTTCTTTGGCTAACTTCCGCTTCTCAGGTCACAAATACGCCAAACTCCCCATTGACTTACGGCTCAGGGCATCTGCCACTACATTAGCTTTTCTGGGGTGGTATAGAATATTCACATCATAATCTTTCAACAGCTCCAACCAGTGGCGTTGCCGTAGATTCAACTCCCTCTGAGTAAAGATGTACTGTAGGCTCTTGTGATCTGTGTAAATATCCACATGGACGCCGTACAGGTAATGCCTCCACATCTTCAAGGCGTGGATCACTGCGGCTAGTTCCAGGTCGTGGGTAGGGTAGTTCTTTTCGTGTTTCCTCAGCTGTCTGGAAGCATATGCAATCACTTTACCATGCTGCATCAACACACAACCTAACCCGATGCCTGATGCATCGCAGTACACCGAATAACCTTCTGTCCCCTCCGGCAACGCTAACACTGGGGCGGAGGTTAATCTGTCTTTCAGTTCTTGGAAGCTCTGCTCGCATGCCTCTGTCCACTGAAACTTTGCTACTTTCTGTGTCAATTTGGTTAGAGGTGCCGCAATGGTCGAGAACCCTTCAACGAACCTCCTGCAATATCCTGCCAACCCCAGAAAACTACGAACTTCAGTCGGAGTGGTAGGCCTAGGCCATGACTTAACTGCTTCTATTTTCTGCTTATCAACTTGTATACCAGCATCCGACACGATATGCCCTAAAAAGGCCACTGAGTTAAGCCAGAATTCACACTTAGAAAATTTAGCATACAACTGGCGGTCCCTGAGGATCTGGAGCACTGTCTGCAAATGAGTCCGGTGATCTGCTTCAGAGCGAGAATACACCAGAATGTCATCAATGAATACTATCACGAACAAGTCCAGGAAGGGTTTGAAAATACTGTTCATCAGGTCCATGAAAACTGTCGGGGCATTCGTTAATCCGAAGGACATGACTAGAAATTCAAAATGTCCATATCGGGTCCTGAAAGCTGTCTTAGGAATATCTCTCTCACGTACTCGAACCTGGTGATATCCGGACCGCAAGTCAATCTTAGAAAAGTATCTGGCTCCCTGCAACTGATCAAATAAGTCATCAATTCTGGGAAGCGGGTACTTGTTCTTTACTGTAACTTTGTTTAATTGCCGATAATCTATGCACATTCGGAGCGAACCATCTTTCTTCCTCACAAATAAAACTGGCGCACCCCACGGTGAAGTACTCGGCCTGATAAAACCTTTATCCAATAAATCTTTCAACTACTCCTTTAATTCTCTGAGTTCTGCAGGAGCCATACGATAGGGAGGAATTGATATCGGCTGAGTGCCTGGTAACAAGTCAATAGCAAAATCTATCTCCCTTTCTGGGGGAATACCAGGTAACTCATCAGGAAACACATCAGGGAATTCATTCACTACCGGAACAGACTGGAGTGTCGGAGATCCTGCTTGGACATCCTGAACTCTGACCAGATGGTAAATACATCCCTTAGATATCAACTTTCTCACCTGAAGGTAGGAAATAAACCTACCTTTTGGCGTAGCGGTGCTGCCCTTCCACTCTCACACTGCTTCTCCTGGGAAGTGGAATCGGACCGTCTTGGTCCAACATTCAACGTTGGCAAAACACGGTACTAGCCAATCCATACCCATTATGGCATCGAAGTCTATCATTTCTAACTCGACCAGATCTACTGTGGTCTGACGGTCAGCAACCTCTACTGTACACCCTCGGTAAATTTTGCTAGCCACAATAGAGTCACCGACGAGCGTGGATACTAAAAAGGGCTGCTGCAATAATTCTGGTGCAATACTAAACTTTCGTGCCACAAATGGAGTAATGTAGGACAAAGTAGACCCTGGATCAATCAATACATAAGTAGGGTGTGAGCAGATAGTTAGCATACCTGTCAGAACATCCGGTGACGCTTCTGAATCTTGTCTCCCTGGTAAGGCATATGTGCGGCTTGGACCTGCACCTGTACTGGAGGCCTCTGATCTGCCCCGACCCTTGCCTGCTGAAACTGAGGGCCTGCGCCCTGCCGAGGATGCTGTGGCTCGTGACCCTGTAGATGCCCTATCTTGTCTATTCCGGTCCTCTCGACCTCTGGCTGGGCAATCTTTCATCAAATGGCCTTCTTGGCCACAAATATAACATGCAGTGGAACCATACCTGCATGCTCCAGTATGGCGTCGACTGCATATAGGGCAAAGTGGTAGGGTATACCTACTCTGCTCCGCCCTCCTCTGTAATGGTGAATCTGCCATCTGCGAGCCTCTACCAGTCTCTGACTACCCCCTGCGGCTGTGGCGGAGGCGGGGGCCTGGGTGGCCTATCTAACAATCATGGCCTGGGTCCTCCCCGAGCCTCCCTCTGTAACTCAACTGGCCTGTCCCGGCGACGCTGTTCCTGATTGGCCCTTCTGATCTCCCGATGCCACTATCTGATGCCACTATCCATGTCCTCTCGCAGTGTAGCCGTAATACAAGTCTCAACATACTCTGGATTCAACCCCATGATAAAGCGGTGTACTCTGGATGCCATGGTATCAACAAAGGTCGGTGCATACCGGGCCAAAGAATCAAACCGCAAGGAGTATTCCCGAACACTCATGGCCCCCTGCTCCAGATGTAGGAACTGGTCTACCGGGGCCTGTCAAATCTCTCGCGGCAAATAATGATCCAGAAAAGCTCCTGAGAAGCTGGACCAGGTCGGAGGGGAAACATCTCTCCCTCGGGACCTCTCCCAGCTTTCACACCACAATACGACGATGTCCCGTAACCGAAATGCTGCCAACTCAACTGATTCTATAGGCGTGGCATGCATAACCCTGAAAATTCTCTGCATTTGATCCAGAAAATCCTGAGGGTCCTCTGTCCGATCCGTACCTATGAACTGTGGGGGATTCAGAGCCAAGAACTCTCGGACCCTCGAACTACTTGGCCCTTCTGACGACTCCACAACTGTAGACGGCTTCGGCTGACGCTGAGCAGCCATCATCTGTGCTAACATAACTACCGCACTCCTAACCTCCTGGTCGGAAGGGGTCGGTATAGGGACCGCTGGAGGTAGTGTCGCCCCTAGTGGCTCCTGATGTGGTGGAGACTGCTGAGAAGGCTGGGACGATGCCTCTGTAGTGCCCTCTGACTGGGCTGGTTCTAAACGAGGGTGAGGCATCCTGTTGGTGCCTTCCCTTGCTGCAATATCTAAGCTCCGGCCTGTAATAGGATGTCGCTGGTCTGACATTATCTGTAACCAAAGAATATAGTAAGCTTTTAGGGACTCAACTCTATACTGTACCGCTCTACAGCACGACTGAATAAGAATAAAAGACAACCATCCTATCATGCCTTGCAGCCCCCTACCCATAGTATGTGGTGCACAACACATCCATGGGCAGGACTCTACTTAGCACGGCTTGCAGACTCCCTGGGATACGACCTGCTCTAATACCAAGTTTGTCACATCCCGGCTTGGGGGGTATGACTGACACCTGGTGCCCTACTAGGACCTGAACTGCTTGACTGTTGAGCCTGGGCACATCTGGTGCCTGGCTGGCTCTAACTCACATTTCTGGAAACAAAGAGCTATATAACGGATGTACACACAGCCCCCGGCCCATTGGCCTATAGCCTTCTGTACCTGTAATGACAGCTAACCAGAAACATGCAACTATAGGGAAACCTATGCGGGCCGACAAGGCCACCATGCTGTCTAGTTATCTGTAACTCAACAATGAAATACTGGATAGCTACGTGACCGGCAAGGTCACCACTACTGTCAAGCTATGGCCCCACACGGCCAACATAAAGGAACAGAAGTACTAACAGCTAAACAACTGCACGGCGTCACACGACCGGCTCATCTGACCACAGGGAAATATCTACAGACTGCAAGCCTCTAGGAATAACAATAGAAATGATCGGGACAGGGCCCCGACCTACCCATACTGTAAACAAAAGAAAACGAAATACACCTCTGAAATTCAGTCTCCGGATGACAGGAGCTGAATACTCGATCGCTGACAGGAATCACGAGGGATCGCCTCCTCGTCTATGAGTACCTGCAGGCAAGTAATGCAGCGCCCCACCGGGCGTCAGTACCACTGGTACTGGGTATGTAAAGCAATAACTGAAGGAAATATCTGAAAGCAACAATACAACTAATGAAACTGAAGTAGGAAGGAATAGATTAACTATCTGATAATGTAAATCATACCTTCTCTTAATTATACTGGAAGGAGTAGGAGTCATACCTGGAGACGTATCGTTCTACTGCCAAACGACTCGTGTCTAATGTAACATGGCATAACGTAACATAACATAATATAGCACACACAAACCTTACCCGGCCCCCATAAGCCAGGAGGTACAACCAACACAGAATCTATACCCCTACCCCGGTCATCCCATCTCCTATAATCGCTATAAGCATCCTGCCGGTCCCCTGGGTATGCACTTGGGCTCGCTGAGCCCCTGACTATAACTGCATCTGAGTCCGGAGGACTCCTGAATCAACACCCGGGCGTATCCGCTCGACAGGGGTGTGTAAGGGCCGATCAAGGCACAATATGGGGAAAACTAGCATCCCATCTTCGTCCCCTGTGGGACGGCATGCCACTCCGTAGAGCGATGTATCCTCGTCCTCTGGCGGACGAGTCGATACAGCTATCAACCCTGGGGCGGTCATGGATGCTAGGTAATCCAACCCCAAGACAATACAGTGGTCTCAACTAGTAATACTATCTGCATATCCCATATACTGAAGCTAATAGTAGTAAAGTATTTGTACATACTATATGCTGAGCTAGTAGTAGTAATGTACGTACTTAATACATGCTAAGACTGATAATAGTATATATGTGTAAATATAATCTTCTGCCAGACTGTACTGAGTCTAATGCCGAACAAGATATAGTCTTTCTGCTGAAAACTATGCTGTATACTGAGTTTCTATAGTAACATGATTTACTATTTCTAACATGCTTTCTAAACTTCATTTTAACCTATCATTCTACTTCTGAGATGCCTTACAGATATTACATTGTTTTACTGGGTTTCAACTGAATACGATAATATCCTAACATTCTGTACTACATCACATACTGAGCATGTTGTGCAGTTCCTAGCACTTGTATTAGAATCTATATCGTGCTAGCAAGTTTCGCGCTAATTATAACATGATGCTTCTAATATCGTGCCAACATTCATAATAAACATAACACATGACCTCTGAACATTCTACTGGCCTTTAAATTACTTTACTATACTGAGATTTACTAACTTGCCGAGGAAACTAGCTTTACATACCTTCGTTTCGATTTCCCGACTAACTGGCGTAGCTTGGTCGATATTTCAGCTATTCCTCCCAACTGCATTCATAAATATATCAATTAATACTAAATACAGCTTTATTTTAAAGAGCAACGTCACTTTCGATATAATTTATAGCCTAAACTTAGGCTTATCGAAAGACGATCGAAAACTCGCTATTTTTCAGAGGTCCAGAAGGGAGAACTATTCACTTCTCAGCTAGGAACACATAGACACTAGTTTGGAGCAATTCTACTTACCTTAGCTCGGTAGCTCGACGATTCGTCGGCCGTATTTCGTGAAACTAAATCCGTAGGAATGCTCTCTGCTGCTAAATACCTCAGTATCTGGGGTTAATTTTAGTTTGGACAACGTTTAGCAGCGTAATCGGATGAAAATTATATTACCCCCTTCGTTCTTTTCTCTTCTCTGCTGTTTCCTCTCTGTTTCACTGAAAATTATAAGTTTAAAATGATTTGAAACCGAAGTGGGGCTTTATATACTTGGGCCTGGACAAGGCCAACGTGTCACGGAGCCAACGCGGAGGCTTCACCTCCGTGACACGCTGCCATCGCGGAGGGGCTCTGCCTCGGCTCCTTCCGCGATGGTTCGACAGGTTTCTCGTCCGATCTTTTTCCCGGGCCTTTTTCTAGCACGTATAGCCTTCAAATATACTTAACCAACGTGCGAATAGGTCATCTAGGTGCCGGGAATCCTACGGGGTATAACAGTTCTCTGCGTGTTTCTGGCCATTTTCATGTAGTTGTGGGGTTGAAAATGAGGGGGGAGGGTTGGGTAGGGTGGTGGTTTGACTTCCTCAGAACTTTTGGGATCAAATCTAGTACACTATTGGGGTAGGTAATGGTTGTTAGGGCTTGAGCAAGTCCTCCCCTTACCCGATCTGAAGTTTATTTGAAAAAATACGGAGGTTGAAATTTCAACCTCCATTAATGCAGTTCAGAGGTCTAGGGAAAATGATGTCTGCTGTAGCAGAATAATGATCACTACAGTGGTATTGTTGCACTGGTCTATTCCTGCTATTGTGGACTCACTACAGCGGACATGCGACCACTGCAGCGGTCTGCCTGGGTAGTGTCCCTTTCTTAATTCTGTTCTTTTTTATTTTTCCTCGACCCTTTCTTTTTCCTGGTCATTCCATTCATTTCCTAATGCTCATTATTAATGTAGGTCTATTACTATGGCTTCCTCCAGTAGCAGCATTCACATCGGCGACTACATTCGGTTTGTGAATGATCAGTGCTAATTTTGACATGATGAGCAGGCTATGAAGGATTTACTTCACGAGAGGGAATTCGTTATGTAGGATGTAGGGGAGAAGATGCCAATTTTATGCCCTTCTCCAGGAGATAGGCTGTGGTCCATTGGTGAAAGGAGTCGTGTAAGGTAAACGAGGCCTGGTTGAGGGAGTTTTGTGCCAACCTCCCTGCTGTGGATTGTAGTCGGGACAAGCCAGTGGCCTATGTCGGTGTATGTAGATCATCTTGACCCCTATTGCTATTAATGAAGCCTTGGATCTGCCGAACTCTCCGGAGGACGAGCTGAAAGCCCGTGATGTGGATGAGAATGGGTAGTGGTTGGTAGACACCTAATGGTGGAGGAGCATAGGGCCTCGACTAACTGGGGCATCACTAGGACGGGCATCCAAAGCACTCTCATTTCTCGGTGGAGGCCAGGAGGTGGCTTAAACTAGTATCTCGGAGGATTCTCCTGTCCTCCTATCTTACGGATGTGACCTATCCTCGTGTCTTGGTGGTTTCCTGCGTCTTGAGTGGGGTAAGGGCAAATATAGGGGCTCATATTTTGGAGGAATGGAGGTACTTCTCAACTAAGCCCATCACCGGCATGCCATTTCCTTCTCTAATCACTCTACTCTACCTATGGGCTGGGGTATATAAAGAGTCTGGGGACCTCATCGTGGGTTGTGACAGGTCCTTTGATCCCTTGAGGGTGAAAAGGGCTTCAAGGAGAGGTCAAAAGAAGAGATAGACTACCTCTACTGAGGGAGATGGTGGGGCCAGCATTTCTAGACCCATCGAGCCATTTGAGTGAATTGACACCGAGATGGAGGCCATGCGGGTGCCATTGGGATGATTTCCTAAACCTCCTTCCAGCAGCCGATCCTCCGGTGCAGCAGTTGCCGACTCAAGGGAGATGCAGGGGGAATTGTCGCCCTAGCTCAGGCCCATGTGGAGCTTCGGGAGTACTTGCAGCGAGAGAGGAGGAGGCGGCGTTCTTGGGATAATCTAATCGTCCGAGTATGGAAGATGATCAAAAAGATCCTTAAGACCCTCTCTCCCGATTCTTGGACATCTTAGGTGACCAAGAGGGACCTTCCTAAATTCTCTTTCCTCAGTGGGTTCGAGGAGAGAGCGGACGATGAGGCTTGCAGTGGTAGTGATGAGGCCTCCAGTTAGATGGGTCATGAAGTTCTCCTTTCCCCTTCTTCTTTTCTTGTTTACTGATTTGGGTAGTCCCAATTTGGGGCTTGTAAGACAATACTATTTTCCTTTCTTGTTTTTCTTAGATGGATGTTGATACTTATGGGTACTTGTTTTCACGGATGCCCATTTGACATTCACAGACATTGGCCATGTTTTGTCCCTCTTTGACGACATTACCGTATTTTCCCTATATTCTCCTTGCTTGCCTATTTAAAGCTATTATATCTGTTGTTGCTATTTGAAATAGGGGATTTTGGAATGCTGAAACCTGGCATTCTGCCTGACAATGTCCACTGCAGCGATCGCGACAGCGGTTTTTCTACGGCGATACTTTGCTCACTGTAGCGAGTTCGTTGCAGCTGGACATACTGCGCTGCAGCGAAGACTCTCTAAGCCAAATACCATGGGGGTTCTCATTCCCCCCAAGTCACTCAAGTCAACCCCGCCCACCAGCTCATTGCGTGTTCTCAACATTTCCCGCGTAGTCAGATACCAATTAAGCCTGTTGAGATACTAATTGTAACCCTCCAGGTACCACTTGGACTCAACCCAGGTGACCAACATAGTCGAACAACACGATGGGGAAAGAAATGAAGCAAAAACTTCCAAGATGCCTTATAGCTTTTTAAAGATTAGGTATGGACGTCTACACACTAATCCATAGGAGTGTACGATATTGCTCTTGTAACTGTGAGACTGGTAACTTAGACGCTCTGATACCAACTTTTCACGACCCCAATAAGCGGGCCATGAAGACACCTACATCGACTCCGACTAGATAGGAGAACCCTCTTATATATAATGCTATACCAATTACAGACTTCATATCTTACACCAGCCAACATTTTCCGGAATTAAACCATGAAAATAAATACTCCCAAACCTTGACTTCCCCCAAAATGTAGTATAAAAAAGTACCAGAGCTCCAATAGAATACCGACAAAATAAATGACACAATTTCACCTGCAAGAAAATACGGAAGCTGTATCTGAGTACACCACACCAATCATGAGACTTCAAACCTGTGACAACCTATACCCGAAAAGGTGTAGTAAATATAGTATCAATACACACATCTATCAGTAGGCATCATCAGTTGACTAAGATTAGGTAACATAATGACACTTAATTTACATGCATTCAACAAGAATAATCTAATAATTATTCCAATGCATGATATAAACTAGTAACTTTCTTGGCTTGATCATACATACTTCTAATTTATTAATTTTCCGACAATAACCCAACCCATTAGCCTTTGTGTCTTACTTATAATCTATTCCTTTCATGCCCTTGCAATGGTAGTCTCGATCACTACAGCGGTCTCGCAACAGTGAAATTTGACTGCACTACCTAGTTTAGCAGTAGTATGTTTCCTCTCCATCTAGATCTTTGCTTTTCTGTCACGAATCTATTAACACATGTCTATTCATTTAGCCTATTCAATATCCTTAGCCAACCCATTTTTATGATTTTACTAGTCCCTTTATTCACCTATGGAATTTAATTGTGTTTTGCCTAAGTTAGGCCACTAACTATCAAGTTAACCTAACAACTCACCCATCAATCACTAATCATAATTACACTCATCATAGCACCATTATTCATTCACAATATCACAAAACTCTAACATAAGCCACAAAACATGTAAATAATTCAAATATTCATGAGGAAGCCACAAACCATAATTATGGAGCTCAGTCCACCTGAATTTAATCACAAATTACATACCTGTCTTCACACCAAATCATATCTTGAAGTATCATACCCATACCATGTTACCATATATTTTACCTCAACTGTGCCTGTCATGTTGTACCCGAATTCATGTCGGTGTATCTCGTTTCACATTTGTATACCTGTACATCTTGTCACTATCACCATATGACCTCATGTCATACCTGTACAATTTCTGTGTCATAATCATACTATCAGTGATGCGCCAGGCACACGCCTCCATCACACCACTATACACACACACCGGAAGGTATTATATTTTTCCTTCCATTCATGACCTGCAAAGGACTCTTGAAATCCATATATTGTACACCCAACTGTATGAGATCTTTATCATGCCTGTCTGTGTACTCAAGTCCATAAACCCAGCAGTATGGTCTTTAACCAAACCTGTCTGTGTATTTTCTCATGTCGCTCACCTGGATGCTCACCTCGAGCACGAGCCACTCATACCCAAGCCCTCACTCCTGACTTAATCATATAGTTTATCCACTCAAGTGTTATCTCGACCCTAGTCCTCTTACTCAACATATCAATAATTCACCTTCTAATTAGGATGTATCTTTTCCTTCACTTGCTCGGTTATCACAGATTTCATGGATCATTCAGACTGAACATATTACTGTTTGAAATATCAATTAGACAAACATGCAAACAAGAATCGCACATCATAGTACAACAATCAATAATTCATACACACAACTAGAGTTATATAACAACAATTATAATGAAGTTCTTAATTTTGAGTTCAATTCTTACCCTGCTATTTATCCTATCGATTATATCTAGAACTTCACAAGGTGGTGCAACTTGGCTTGCTCGCGAGATTGGGCTCTGCTGTAGCGGCATTACTATCACCATAATAGCCTCGCTGCAGTGGTTACCCGCCTGCTACAGCGGTACTATTCAAGAAGTACCTTGATCGGCCCTTCTCCAAGTTTCCCCACAAATCATTTCTTCTTAAATCTCCCCCACTCGAATATTTTCACAATCCATCATTCCCCTCAATAACAATGCAAACAAACATGTTTAGCAGTTCAACACAGTTCCATGTCAATCCGATGGCATCCTCATATCAAGTTTTATTCTGTCAATTGAATTTTAACAGGGCAATCATCATATTAAATTTCATTCCAACAATTGAATTTTAACAGGGTAATCATCATGATGACTAGTGTCCATAGGACAAATCAATACCTTATCGTTGCACTCATATATAGACCATTATATGAAGTCTAACTCCTCTAGCACATAAATCAAGCTTTATTCGTTTACAACTACAGCCTTCCAAATTTTGTACATGGAGATATTATCATCTCTTCTCTTTTTATTTTGCTACTCTATGCTTATTGTTTCCCGTTATACTAGGTTAACTAAATTTGACAGTTTCCCTCTACAACATCGATAGCAATCAAATATATGTACATACATGTTCACAAAAATCAAAGTCTAACATAGGTTGAATAAGCCATAGCCTACCTGGGCTCCAAGCTATCATCGAGATGTTCCCAATTGCATGTTTGAACTGTGTCATGCTCTGAGTCTACACCCTGGATAGGACACGGTACTTGGAGTCATAAGTAACCCCACGTCAACCCTTGGTCTATCATACACTGGTATTATGAGTAAACATAACTTGCGGAAGCTTTAAAATACTATCATAAAACATTTATATAGAACACTGTGGATTCCTACCTTCGGACTGAATTGAACTACTAAGCAGCTAACAGAGATTTCAACTTATTCTAACAATACGGGAATCCACAATATGGCTAATCAAGCAATAAGGAAGTCTAATCCAACCAGCCGAATTATAGGTATTCTTATTCAACAATAGGCCTAAAATCATTCTTACTAGGAGAGCAATTTCACGATATCCAAATAATGAAAATATCTAACAATCAGCTTAAAGCGTATTTCACAAGCTATAAGGGATCTGACACATAATTCAACCTCATTCGAAATATCTGGGCTAGAATTCACTTTTACGAGAATACGAGAATAACATCAATTTAATCATGAACTGATGAAAATCATGTCCAAAATAATCATGGATATCATTCAATGTGAATTTAAAAAAAACTGACATATATTCTCTTCACATTCGGAAGTTTAGGGCTAGAATTTATAGAGAAACTAGAGAAGGATTTTGGGGGACACAAGGGAAGAACTGTCCCTTTGTTGAATTCCCACATACCTAAGTTAGAATTTCCTTGGAGAAGGAATCTTGGACTGCTGCAATGGAGGAAAACCCTAGTCTTGCTTGAGAGCTTCTTGAGAGGAAAGCTTACGGTATTTTTCTGAAGATGAGTGGGAATGAGTGGGAAAACTGGTTTGCCCCTCTAAATCCCCTCAAAATAACCCAAAACGACTTAGTTTAGGATCTAGGAGGTTAGGAAATTATCGAAGCACCCTTAGGAAATTCGCAGGAAATACAAACTGTTAGTCCCCACGGGGGACCCTACGGCTCGTGCCTAGTGACCACGACTCGTGGTCACAGTCGTTGAGTACACTGCCCAAAATCCCCTATTGGTCACCACGAGGGACACCACGACTCGTGGTGAACCCTATGACTCGTGGTGACCCACTCATCAACTACACTGCCAACATCATTACTCTCCCAACTATTCTGAACCACGGGTCACCTAACGAATCATGGCTTGGACCACCACTCGTGGTGACTAATCGTGAAGTACATTACCAAATTTCTTCCTAGTATTTAATCAACTACTGGTCACGGTTCACCTAACGGATGGTGGTGTTGACCACAACTCGTGATCATACCCGTGGTCACTCCATTTCTCCCAACTTTTTCTACCAAGTTCGGACCCTTCCCCACAAGTCACTTCACGACTCGTGTCCTACCCCCACGGGTCATAGGACGAGATCTGGTGCAGAATTGTTTTTCTCAATTTCAACTCTCGGGTCTGATTTTTGAGTTTTCGGGGCATCACACACTGAGTCCTGTGTTCTTGCAGAGAGTCGTAGCTATGAGGGTGAATTCTTGCCTCCTCTAGCTTCCTAGTTTCTCTGTTTTTTTTCCAAAAAGTCTTCCTCCCATTTTGGGCATTTTGATCCCTTTTAAGAAGACAGATTTTTAAATCCTAATTGGGACAAGATTATGGAGTTCTGGTCTGCGTCACCTACTGCAGCGAGACCTATTACCGCTGCAGTGGACGTACACCTGGGCTCGCCTGATTCTTTGCTCAGCTCAGTTCGAGATCATACACTACTTGATCTTTTAGTTTTAGAGACTTCTCCTTGAATAGAAAAATTCTAAACTTCCCCTTGCTTAAGTCATCTAGGTGCTATAACAAGCGGATCGATCGTTACACCTAGGTATCCTCCTCAATTAGATGATACTTCCACTGACTTTCACTGAAGCTATCTCCTTTGACCTAAAATTTTGAAATTGTCTATCCATAATTTCTATCAGCTCTTCCTCAAATACTAGATTCTGGTCCAATTGCACTAAATTCAACTAAATCACATAAGAATCATCGGAACAATATTTCTTCCACATCAAAATATGACATATTGTATGAACACCCGATAAACTCGACGACAATGACAATTCATAAGCCACAGCTCTAATATTCTGTAGAATCTCAAATTAACCAAAATACCTTGTCTTAGCTTGACCTTCTTTTAGAACTTTATCACACCCTTCATGGATGAAACCTTTAATAAAATCTAATCACCAACCTAAACTTAATAGCACAAATCTTCCAATCTGCATAACTCTTTTATCTACTTTGAGTTGTGAGAAGTATCACCTAAATCAACTTGACCTTATCCAAAGAGTCTTTCAATAAGTTTGTACCCCATGATCAAACTTCAAATGCATCAAATCAATCAGCTGGAGACACTACTAAAAAAAAGCGTTAAGCGACAAATAATATTTTGTTACTATATAATGACATATTAGCTATGAAATAATTATTTTAACGCAAGACAAACAAATAAAATTCTAATTTATTATATAGCGACAGATTATGAACTCCATCACTAAATAATAGCGTGAATTATTGGCGCCTTAATATAGCAAAAGATTTATCAACAAAATGGTTGTGGTAAATTATATTAATATTCAGCGACGGCTTTAGCAACAGAATATATGTCACTAACCTCTTTGTAGATATTAGTTTTCTCTCAGGGGTGTTATTTAGTGATGGTTTAATATTTCATCGCTAATTTCATCACAAAATTTATTTTAAGCGAAATCCTAGGGCACAAATATTCATTTCAGATAGTCTTTACCCTTTGTCTTTGCTCATTCCATATGGAGAGAAAACCTGAGAGAAGCCGCATGAATCAGACAAAAAACTTGAAAGAAGCCGCATGTAAATCTGAGGCTTGTAGCCTTTATCTCTTCCTCTTTCTTTGAATAGATAATATATTCTTTGAAAGTTAATGTAGATCTGTGAAGAAATTTTTGAATGTAGATCTCTGAAGAAATTTTTGGTCTATGTATCTTCTTAATATTTTCTTCCTATATATCATTTTTGCTCATATTTTTCCCATAGAACTACCAAGAATAAGAATAAAGTCCTCAAGAACCAACTTCCCACTTTTCTCTTTTGATAAAAAAATAACCTCGATAATTTTCTTTGAACTTGCTTTTCTTTTTCTCTTTTTTGTTTTCTATGCTTGTTGGGTTCTTGAGTTCTGTTTGTAGTTTCTGTTTGTCTAAATTTTCTGTGTGTTTATAATTGTTAATTCTGAATTTGACAAATTGAGTTTAGGAATTTTGTAGTTGTTTTTTATTTTGAGAATATATGTTGGTGTTTAAATTATTTTTTAAATTTCAGAATATGTTATTGCAGTTTGTAATGAATATTTAGATCTACGTTTCTTCTTAAACTTTTTCTCTGCTTCTTTGTCCTAAGAACAACTATAGATGTGCTTGAAACGGGGAAGATAAGAATAAAATCTAGAAACCTATTCCTTATTTTATAAATATCATCCTTAATAAGATAATTTATCTATATACCACCAGTAATTGTTAAACTGGATTGCCATTTACTTATCATATTAAAAAAGCAGTCAATGTGTACTTAAAACACTTACTTTAATTTGGCGTAACATGAAGTGGTCCCCAACTAACTAAAATCAGTGCTATCTCCTATTATTAGCTATTTTGACTCCTCCAAAGTATGCGATGTATATTTAGATTTACAATAAATGAAAAATGGGTTGAGATGTATTACTATTTTAATGTTGTCATGCTTGTGTTTTAATTTAGATTCATATTAGTATAGTACTTTATGTTGTAGTACTAGATATGTTGGCTATTTTGATTTGTTGTTTTGGTCTTGATATTTAGTTCTATTGAATTGATTCTCTATCGTACATAGCATAATTGGAGTCATATTTTTGGATAGGCTGTCAAAAAAGGTTGAGACCCAACACCAAGTGAGATACTTTTGCACATCCATACACATGATCATGATGAATTTTTTTTATTTATGAATTTGCACGCATTGTCCATGTAAGTCCAAAATTTTATAATTCTATTGACTTTTGGCATTCATGTCTTTTTTTTATTTGGTAAAATTTGAATAGTCAGTATTCTTGGTTGTTTTAATTTCATTACTTATTGTTGAAAATATATGAAGAAATATTACGGAAAAAAATAGAGTCTAAATCTGACATTGATCAATATGAAACATATTAACAAGTCATAGGTGGTGATAAAAAGAAAAGAGTATATGATCTTAGATCTCAGGAAAAAAGTTACTGAGGACCAAATCTTCATATCAATTCTCGATTAGATGCTTCATCATTAGTGCCACCTTCAATTTCTCATTCAGCCTCGACAGAAAATTTGGATGAGCTTATGATGCGATTGGTTCATATACTAACTAATCACATGATTCCTATACTTATTGAGCACGTATGATAAGTAATTCCTTCAACATACATAAACCTATACACCTGTCGGTAACCTATTAGTTGTGACACCTATAGTGCCTCCTCCAACTACTAATATTGACGATATTGATGATCGTTTAACTTTGGATGATGACAATAGTAGTCCACCCATTAACTAATTTTTTATACTGTCTGTTTTTCGCCGAAAGAACAAAATTATGTAGTAACAATACTTGGTGGATGTGGGTTCTTATCCATAGTTGCTAGATGCTTGGTGTATGGTTGTTTTAAACTTAATTATATGATTTAGGTTTTTCTATATATTTTGAATCTTCTATAAATATTATTTTAAATAAATATTAGTTATATTTAATGATATTTAATAATTTAAATTTAATATGTTTCAGCAGGGTATATTTTAAATAAATAGACTAGAAATAAATTTTTTTGCGACCAATTTTTCTACAGATTTGGATCACCGCTAAATATGTAGTGACGGATTACAGACAAAATAGTTTCATCCCTAATTTATAGAATGACGTAATCAATTATAAAATTAGCAACAAAATTATTAAACTTGGCGATGACTAGTTTCGTCATTAGAGTGTTGCTACGAATATCATAAGCAAATATTGAAAATTTGGAACACTGGTCTGGACTGAGGACTATGACTGTACTGGACTCTAATGTATTGTGGGAGAGCCTATAACCGACATATAACCATGTGAGCTAGACATGGAGTTCGATGTATACACTCTATCGAAGAGAGTCCACTGTACCTTGCCAAGTTATAGTGACTGAGTTGTGTGATCATTGTCTGGGGCTCATTTAGGCTAATAACCTACAGTCGCATATAGTTTTGAAAATTTGGGTGCGCTAAACCCCGACCAGTTTGGTGCAAAGTACCATTCCCATTGAAAACTTAATTATATCTAACTAGTTGACAACTCAAAACTGATGTCCTAGGACTAAGTCAGAACTACTTACCTGAAGTGATCTGAGAGTCTAAGGACCTGAAGAAATTGTGTTCTTAGAATTGTCAGAGCTGCTTTATTTGAAATTGTCGTGACAGTCTAAAGAACGACAATCATGTTGATAAATTAATACTAATGAATATTCTGAGTACTGCCAATATTACTAAGACTGAACATACTAAAGTACTAACTTTCCATTCAAGCATATGTGCTAGAATTCATAATTCAGTTAAATACTGTACGTTATAATAATTATACAAACTAGGGCTGTTTCTAGAAAGGAGAAAAATCCTTTTAGAGTAAACAGGCCTATCTAAAAGACTAAAAAGAGGCCCAACAAATTGGTATTAGTGTTACATAATTCAGTTAAAGAGTATTATGATAAAACAACAATTCTAACCAAAATCAAAGTCATGACATTTCTATTCATAAATTGTACTCGAGATTAGGGCTAGAAAACATACAATATAAATTAACTCGAAGCATGAATTACAATTATTGATAGTCCGAGAACACTTAAGAGAATTATTAACATGGAGAAATTCATATACTGATTGGAGAAACCCTAGCCTTTAGTCTCCTATAGGGCTGGAATTGATAAGATTTCTATAATTAATTTGGGACACAAGGATGAAAGAAATTTCCTTATTAGAGTTCCACATGCCTAAAGGAGAATCCCTGAGAATTAGCTTGGAAGATCTGATAAAATATGGATGCCCTAGCTCTTGTTTGGAACTAGTTGTCTGAGTTTTCTACGTTCTGAATCTGTGAGCTTGGAAGAGAATGAGAGGAAAGAGTCGATGAATCCCACTCTAAATGCGACCTAAAATGATGTATCTTAGGTGTTAGGAGCTTAGGATTTGACAAAAATAGCCCAGGGTAACCATTTCAAAATCTGACTGTCCAGATCCAATGGGCCTTACAATGAGTCATTGGTCAAAACCACGGGTTGTTGGAACCAATCGTTGGTTCTGGGCTTGGAAAGTCAATTTTGGACAGTAACCAACAGATGGGAAAAATGAACCGTTAGACGGAACAATGAGACATTTGTTCCTCTCATTGTTACTGGAAGAGTTTTGAACAACTTCTAGATACCCTCCAATGGACGGACAAAACGACCCGTCATCAGAAACCACGGGCCATTGTTTCCAACTGTTGTCACTGGAGGTATTTCTAAACCTATTAGGATTTCTTCCAACGGCTCCCTACGACGAGTCATTATACCAAACAATGACCCATTGTCTAGGTCGTTGTCTGGAAGACAAATTTGATAAGTTTCTGGACTACTACTGATGGATCAAACAAATGACTTGTTACTTGAAGCAATGGGTCATTGTATTGCTTGTTGGATCTGGGGAAGTACTCTACGAAGGCTGACAATGACTCACGCAATAGGTCATTATTACTAACAATGACTCGTTGGTTGAGTCATTTAGAGACCAAATTTTCTGGTTTCCTTTTTCTGATTTTTCATTCCAAGTCTTGGTTTGGTATAAGAATTTCTTGGGTGTTACAATATCTCTCCCTTGGGTACATTTATCCTTGAATGAAGGCTAAGTAAGTTGAAAGACTGGGGATAGAGTTGCAATCCTGAACAGTAGACTGTAAACTAATTACAGATGAACTGGGGTAGGCATACGATTGAGTTAAGCAACTAGAGTGCACACTAAATCATGAATAGAGCTGATGAGTATGGAACTACTTTTGCTTCCTATGTAGCTTCCTCGACTAGCTGGCTCGTCCATAAGACCTTTACTGAAGAGAGGCTGTCCTTCACACCGACACTCTCTAGAGGCATTACTGAGGTCAGGTCACAGATATATTTCTTCAATAAGGACACATGAAAGACTGGATTCATCGATGCTAACTCTGCAGGAAACTCCAGCTCATAAGCCACATTGCCAATGCGTTTCAGGATTCTTAAGGACCAATATATCTGACTTTTCGAACCTCATCTGTCACGTCCCAAAATACCCCCTAGACGTGACTGGCACCCGCTAACACCACTGCCAGGCGAACCTATTTTCCATACACTTAACCTTTTCTATAAGTATTGAAATATAATATCTACAATTTCAAACACATCAATAGTCATAAAAATGAAATGATTATCCAACCAAAATTAAGTTTCAATTTATAAGAAAGTACATGATCGTTTAAGTAGTGTATCTCTAGTCCAAATCTCACACGAAGACCATGGAGCATCTAATAGAATTACATGAGTTTAGCTGTCGGGCATGCAAACCCGAAGAAATAAAATATATATAAAGAGTATATAAATCTAAAATGATAGCCTCCACGAATCGATGCAAAGGCTCACCTTAACAACAGAATCTACATGAACAAACTCGTTAGCTACTAGTCTCACCTCTCATAACAAAATCTGCATAGACATGCAAGTAAGGAGTGAGCTATATATAAATATAACTCAGTAAGATCCTCGACCTACCACTTTAATATCCCTAGAACAAGTGTTAGAAAATGCAACCACAACAAGCACAAAAATAATATGCACAATAATATATTTCCAAAATATAAAACTTAGTAAAGTCCAAACAAATGCTTAATAAGATCACTATATATATAGATATATATCTCATCACAACTCACACTTAGGACTTGTCAAATGGCAGTGAAAGAGATCAACCTAACACCCTGACTAGCCCTCGGCGGCATATATAATGCCCCAATTGTATACTACGACAACAAGTACAAGACCCCTAATATGCTAAGGTAGCGCATGTATGCCCCTAATAACTATATCACGACAGCGAAGGAAAGATATCCAACACCCCCACGCCATGGTACGAGACCACGCCACACCACAGATCAATTATGAAATAATTTTTTTAAGAAATTTTTTTCTCTCAAAGTAATATATATGCGGTTGGTTAAACACCATTGATTCTGCTAGGTACACGCTTGTCCCAGCACATTTACCAAGAAGACAAAACACAAATTTTAAAACAGGTTAAAGAAAATAAGCACCAAAGCTTAAAGTCTCACTTACCTCGAATTTACAACTCAAGTACAGTTTCCAATAATTTCAGAACTATGCTCTCGGGTCTCCGAATCACCTCAAATTACACAAAAATGGATTTTAAATGGTCAAATATCCTTCCGTAGATGTTTGCTTAATTTTTAACAAATATCAAATTTGCGGTCATAGGTTTCACTGAAAAGTCAACTCTGGTCAACGGGACAGAATTCCCGAACTATGACCACCAATAGATTCTCCTTGATGAGAGATTTCCAAAACATTAATCAAAATTAAATTTTGATAAAGTTTACCCTTTCAAATTGATCATTTAGATTGAAGAACCCTAAAGCTAAAAATTCTCAATTCATCAAAATTTCTCCATGTTCTACCCTATAAACTTTCTTATAATTGTGTAATAAACTCAAGAAAAAGATTAGAATCATTACCTTGATGCCTTGAATCAAAAATCCTTATTTTTCTCTCCTCTTTTCTTCCCTTTTCTCTTCCTCTATTCTCTATTCTCTTCTACGTGTTTTCTATTTTTTTCTGCGTTATTATTTTTCTGCTTTGCGTTTTGCTTTTCCAGCAGAAATTAGCATTTTTTTTGTTCAATTTGTCTTTGGTCCTTATTATTACTATAAATTATTTTAAATTCTTATCTTTTTTTCTTTTATTGCTTGATTACTAAATAACCCTTTATTAAATTAGGGTTATTACATTCTCCCCTTCTAAGAATAACGTTCGTCCTCGAACGGGTATAAAATCATACCTATAGTGTCAAATAGGTAAAGATATCTATCTCGCATGTCTGCCTCGGGCTCCAAAGTAGCTTCCCAGTTGGATGATTGCGTCATAACACTTTGATGAATCCACCTTCTTGGACCTCAATTGTCGCACTTGCCTATCAATAATAGATATCAGACCTTTCTCATAAGTCAAATTCTCATTAAGTTCCACATTCCCTGGCTGGATCTTATGACTATCATCATGAATATATTGTTTAAGCATGGACACTTGAAACACAAGATGAACAACGAACAATCTCGGAGGTAAGACAAGTCTATACGCCACCAACACAATCCAGTCCAAAATCTCATAAGGACTGATATATCTAGGACTTAACTTACCTTCTAGCCAAATCTCATAATTCTTTTCATAGGGGAAACTTTTAGAAAGACTTTCTCACCCTTCATGAACTCCATATCACGGACTTTCTTATCTGCATAGGACTTTTATCTGCTTTATGCTATCTTAAGTTATTCTCATGTCAATGCAACTTTCTCCAAAGCTTGCTAAACTAAATTTGGATCTAATAATTGTACTTCGTCGGGTTCAAACCATCCAATTGGTGAGCGACACTTGTGACTATGTAGAGCCTCAAATGGAGCCATCTGTATACTCGATTGGTAGCTATTATTATAAGCAAACTCTGCCAAAGGCAACTGATCATCCTAATGACCACCAAAATCAATCGCACAAATCCTAAGCATTTCCTCCAAGATCTGAATAACCCATTTAGACTGTCCGTCAGTTTGCGGATAAAAAGTTGTACTCAACTCAACTTGCAAACCCAATGAATTCTGAAAAGCCTAAAAAAACTCAACAATGAATTGTTCACCTCGATCAGATATTATTGAAATAGGCACACCACGAGGCCGAACTATCTCATGAAGGTAAATATATGCTAACTGCTTTGCAGTATGAGTAACCCAAACTGGCATGAAATGTGCTAACTTTATGAGTCGGTCCACAATCAGCCAAACTGAGTCATGTTTCTTGAAAGTACTTGGCAACCCAAAAACAAAATCCATAATAACTCTATCCCACTTCCACTCTGGGATAATCAATTTTTGCATTATTCCCCAGGTTTTTGATGTTCATACTTGACTTGTTGATAATTTAAGCAACTAGTCACATGCTTCAAAATATCAGCCTTCATACCCTTCCACCAGTATAATCCATGCAAGTATTGTACATTTTTGTAGAACCTGGGTGAGTGGAGTATTGTGAACTATGAGCCTCTTCAACAATCAGATGTTTCACATCACCTACAATGCGAATACACAATCTACCATGTCGCTGAAGCATGCTTTCACCATCAATAGAGAATGACTTAACGCCCTCATCCTACACTTGATCTCATAGTCTAGCAAGGTAGGGATCTTCATATTGGTGAGTCTTGACTTGTGCAACTAAGGACAATTGTACCACCATACTGCTAGTAACTTGCCCGACACTATATGATCAATTCGAACTCCCTGATTGGTCAATTCCTGAATATCCATAACCATAGATCGCTTTTCAACAGTGAACCGGGCCAAACTACCCATAGACTTTCTACTCAAGGCATCCGCCACTACATTCGCCGTCCCAAGGTGATACAAAATGGTAAGATCATAATCATTAAGTAACTCTAACCACCGTCGTTGTCTCAGATTTAAATCTTTTTGCTTGAATATGTATTATAGACTCTTATGATCCATATAAATTTCACATAGCTCAACATAAAGATAGTGACACTAGATCATCAGTGCAAATACAACTGCAGCCAATTTCAGGTCGTGAGTCGAATAATTCTTCTCACGAATCTTTAGTTTTCGAGATGTATATGCCACCACTTTACCATTCTACATTACAACACAACCCAATCCAACTCGAGATGTATCACATTAAATGGTGAAACCACCCTCTACTGTAGGTAACATCAAAATTGAAGCCATAGTTAATGCGGTCTTTAATTTTTGAAAACCTTCTTCACATCCATCAGACCATTGGAATACTACACCTTCCTGAGTTAAACATGTCAATGTAGAGGCTTTGAGAATCCCTCCACAAACCTTCTGAAATATCCAGCTAGTCCTAAGAAGCTGCATATCTCTGTAGGAGTACTAGGTCGAGGCCAATCTCGAACCACTTCGATCTTCTTTGGATCAACTTGAATTCCTTCGTGACACTACGTGTCCTAAAAAGAAAACTGTGCCTAACCAGAACTCACATTTTGAGAACTTGGCATAAAACTTTCGCTCTCTAAGTGTTTGTAGCACAACTCTCAGGTGTTGTTCAAGTTCTTTTTTTTTTCTGCGTTATTATTTTCCTGCTCTGTGTTATTGCTTTTCCAGCAGAAATAGGTTTTTTTTAGTTCAATTAGGCTTTGGCCCTTATTGTTATTATAAATTATTTTAAATTCTTATCTTTTTTTTATTACTTTATATATAAATAACCCTTTATTAAATTAGAGTTATTACATCATCACCCCTTTCATAGGTGAAGTTTCAGATATACCTAATCATCCACAACAAACTCTAACTCCCTTCTTCTTACATCTGCATATGATTTCTATTGGCTTTGAGCAGTTTTCAGCCGTTCCTTGATAAGTTGAACCTTCTACATGGCCTCATGTACTGAATAAAGTCCTACAAAGGAAGCTTCACCAACCTCAAACCACCCTATAAGAGATCTGCACCTCCTACAATATAATGCCTCGAACAGGGCCATCCGAATACTAGAGTGATAGCTATTATTGTATGCAAACTCGATGATAGGGAGGTGATCATTCCAATTGCCCTTGAAATTGATCACGCAAGCCGTCAACAACTCCTCCTAAGTCTAAATAGTTCACTCAGCTTGGTCATCTATCTATGGGTGAAAAGTTGTACTGAGCTTGACCTGAGTACCAAGTTCTTTCTAAAATGACTTCCAGAAGTGTGAGATAAACTAAGTACCCCTATCTGAAAAGATGGACAGGGGAACTCCATGCAGTCTGATTAACTCCCAGACGTACAGTCTAGCATAATTCTCTGCTGAGTCTATGGTCTTAACTTGTAGGAAATATGCTGACTTAGTCATCTGGTCTACGACCATCCAAATTAAGTCATGCTATCAGCGCGTATAAAGTAGACTTGTAATGAAGTCCATGTTCACTTCTTCTCACATCCAAGTAGGAATGCTAATATCCTGAGTCATACCTCCTGGCTTCTAATGTTCAACCTTGACCTATTGGCAATTTGGACATTTAGCCACAAATTTTGCAATGTCCTTCTTCATGTCATTCCACTAGTAGACTTTTCGTAGATCACGGTACATCTTGGTGGAACTTGGGTGGACAGAGTACCTGGTGCTATGAGCTTCCGTTAGTATCCACTATATCAAATTATCTACATCTGGAACACACAACCTGCTTTGGTAATGGATCATACCTTCTCCCCCTTTGGAGAATGCTTCCACCTCTTTCTTTAGGCCGCTTACTTCAGTCTGAGTAGAATTGGGTCTTTATCCTGCTTTGACTTAACCTCCATCACTAGGGAAGATTCTGACCCATTGCGGACTACAACTCCACCTTCTGCTGAGTCAACCAACTAGACCCCTAACTGAGCCACTCTGTGAATATCCTTAGCCAGTTACTCTTTATCCTCCTCTACACGAGTAACACTCCCCATAGACTTCCTGCAAAGCGCATCAGCCACTAAATTGGCCTTGCCCTCGTGATACAACACACTCATATCGTAGTCTTTCAACAACTCTAACTACCTTCTTTGATGCAGATTCAGGTCCTTCTAACTGAACACATACTGTAGGCTCTTATGGTCTGTAAAAACATCCATATAAACCCCATAAAGATAGTGCCTCCAAATCATCAAGGAAAATACTACTGCGACCAGCTCGAGATCATGAATTGGATAGTTCTTCTCATGAACCTTGAGTTGTCCAGAGGCATAAGCTATTTCCTTACCATGCTGCATCAGAACACAACCAAGGAAAATTCTGGAGGCAAAATAATAGATCACAAACCCGTCTGAACCTTCTAGCAGAGTCAAAACTGGTGTTGTGGTGAGTCGAGTCTTCAACTCCTCAAAGCTCTTCTCACATGTATCAGACCACTGAAACTTCACCTTTCTATTGAGTTAGTCTGGTCAAAGGAGAGGCAATGGAGGAGAACCCTTCTACAAACTGTCAGTAATAACCAGCTAGGCTCAAGAAACTCTTGATATCTGATGGAGAAATGTGTCTTCGCCATTCCTTGACTTTCACAATTTTTTTAGGATCCACCTGAATAGCCTCATTGGAGATCACATGATCGAGAAATGCAACTGACTTCAGCCAGAACTCACACTTGCTAAATTTAGCGAACAACTAGTGGTCCCTGAGAGTCTGCAAAACTATTCTCAGATGGTCTGCATGCTCCTCATCTGTCTGGAGTAAACCAGAATATCATCCATAAAGACAATAACAAACATGTCCAGGTACAACTTGAATACCCTGAAAATTAGATCCATAAAAGCAGCAGGACCATTGGTTAGTCCAAAAAACATAACTATGAATTCGTAGTGACCATACCGAGTTTTGAAAGCTGTTTTTAGAATATCACATACTCTGACCCTGAACTGATGGTATCCTCATCTGAGATCTACCTTGGAAAAATAACTATCTCCCTAAAGTTGATCGAACAAGTTATCAATCCTAGGTAGAGGATACCTTTTCTTGACTATAACTATGTTCAGCTGACGGTAGTCAATGCACATTCTGAGTGTGCCATTTTTCTTTCGAACGAATAGAACTGGGGCACCCTATAGAGAGATACTAGGTCTGATGAAGCCCTTATCTAGAAGGTCCTTCAACTATTCCTTTAATTCTATAAGCTCAGCTGGAGCCATTCTGTAAGGAGGGATTGAGATAGGCTGGATATCTGGAAGAAGGTCTATACCAAAGTCTATTTCCCATTTAGGAGGGACTCCGAGAAGATCTCTAGGAAATACATCAGGGAACTCATTTACAACTGGAACTGACTGAAGTGTCGGGGTATCGAAACTAGAATCTTTGATCCTGACCAAGTGATAGATGTACCCCTTAGCGATTATTTTGCAAGCTTTAAGGTATGAAATGAATCGACCTTTAGGTGCTAGCATACTACCGTTCCATTCTAGGACTGGTTTGTTAGGAAACAAAAATCTAACAATCCTGGTTCTACAATAAACTGAAGCATAGCAAGAATGTAACCAGTCCATGCCAATAATGAGCTCAAAGTTAACCATATCTAACTCTAGATCAACTGTGGTGACTTTATGCAGCACTATGACCAGACAATCCCCGTACACCCGACTGGCTCTAATTGAATCGCCAACCAGAGTAGAGAATGAAAACAACTCAGAGAGAATTTCTAGGCTAATGTCAAACTGTACAATAATGTAAGGAGTCACAAAATAAAGTGTGGCCCATGGATCTACTAAAGTATACACATCTATGTGAAAAAGTCATAATATACCAATCACTACATTAGATGAGTTCTCCTGGTCCTGATGGGATGATAAAGCATAGAAGGTGTTTTGGAACTGATCGTCAGTTGTACCTGAAGTAGTACCCTCCTGAGCTGAATGACCTAGCTGAGAAGCCAATATGGTGGACTGGGCCCTCCCCCATCCTGCCGATGAGCAATCTCTTAATTTGAGACCCAGCTGGCCACAACTAAAACAACCTTCTTTGCCCAGACGACGCTCACTCGGATGGTTCTTACTGTACTTAGAACATACTGGAAAGGTTTGACTGCTGGATACTTGACTCTGGGATTGGGAGCCTAATGCTCCACCTCTCCGATCCTTGCAGGGCCTGGAAGAAGGAGCACTGGCTAATAAGGGTGCTGGAGGTCTTTGTTGCTGCTGGGGACGATTACCACCATCTGACCTTTATTAGGAGTACTCAAATTGACCCGTTCTCACCCCTTTACTCTCTCTTTCTATCTCATTCAGTTTCTCTTCCTCTATTTGATAGGCATGAATAATGAGCTTGGAGATGTCCATTTCATTGATAAGCTTGGCAGTCCTACACTCCTTGACTACTAGATCATAAACTCCATTCATGAATTTCAGCATGCAAGCCCTCGTCTTCGCCACCACTTTGGGAGCATAATTTGACAGCTGGGTGAACTTCAAAGTGTACACCTGCACTGACATGTCATTTTGCTTCAAGTTTACAAACTCAGCAGCCTTAGCTTCCCTCAATTCCTGCGAAAAGAATCTATCCAAGAACACAGTTACAAACTCTTCCCACTTCACTTGGCCTGCAGAAACCCATCTTCCTTCCTTCCACTTATTATACCATATCTGGGCCATCCCCTTCAACTTATAAGCAGCCAAATATGCACTTTCAATCAAGGTAACACCCATAATTCGGGAGATCTTTTGGACCTCATCAATGAACTCCTGCAGGTCCTCATCTATCTTAGACCCGTGAAATATTGGAGGGTTCAGCAGAGTAAAATCACGGACTCTAGCAGCAGTTGTAGATCCACTGGCATTGGCAGGTGCGATGGCCTGCTGGTTGACTTGGCTGGTCACTGCTTGGGTCAGCATCTGTATGGCAACCCTAAACTCAACAGGGGACACCTAGTTGTCCTGAGGGGCTGTTGGAGCTGGCTAGTTAACATTTCTAGTCCTCCTTCCATTTCCTCTCTTGGGAGGCATTGTTGAAATTGAAAAGGATAGAGCACGAGTTAGGAGGACATTTTAGAGACTAAAACTACGTAGAATAAGAATTATGAAGAAAGGGAATTTTCCTAAATAATGCCTTGTCGCCTCCCTTTCATAAGTGTGGTGTGATTCACACCCATGAAAAGGACTCTACCCAACGCGACTTTTAAAAAATTTAGGACACTCTAAACCTGATGCTCTGATACCAAGTTTGTCACGACCCGAGTTTATACCCTAGACATAATGCGGTACTTAGAATTACGAGTGACCCCAAGCAAACCCATGACAAAGTATAATTCTGATAAGACTGATCTACCGGAAGATAATATTAAGTTGAAGCTAATTAAAAAAGTAAGCAAATATTGAAATGATAATATTGATCTGTTCAAACACTAGAACCCAAGCTGAATCTACAAATGCTGTCTAAAAGCCTTCTAAAGAAATGATGACTTGCTGGGAAAAACCCCTAACTAACTCTAATGTCTGAAAACTAAACTGAAAACAATATACTAAAATGGAAACTCCGTCTCTCGGCAGAGGAGGATTCACCACTAAAGCTGCTGGAGAATCGTCAAGAGAAACTAGTTGTGGTGTTGAGGCTGGGTACCTGACCTTATATCATAAAACGATATAGCACATAGAAATATGTGATTGGTACTTTGAATGTACTGAGTATGTGAGATATAAGCTAAACATAAGAAACTAAAAATACATAATTTGTACTAAATGGCATGCTATAACCATATCTAAAAACATAAATACTGAACAAAAATCTGAAGATCTGACAATACTGTAAGAATCAATAGCTGACTAAAGGTCATAAACAAATCTTGAAAATCGAGAAGAATGGTCTGGACTGGGGACTATGACTGTACTGGACTGTACTGTATTGAGAAAAGATGAATGCCCTAGCTCTTTATTGGAACTAGCTGTCTGAGTTTTCTACGTTCTGAATCCGTGAGCTTGGAAGAGACTGAGAGGAAAGAGTCGATCAATCCCCTTTATTCCCCTCTAAATGCAACCCAAAATGACGTAGCTTAGGTGTTAGGAGCTTAAGACTTGACAAAAACACCCCAAGGCAATCATTTCAAAATCTGACTGTCCAGATCTGACGGGCCTCATAATGAGTTATTGGTTGAAATCACGGCTCATTGGAACCTGTCGTTGATTCTGGGCCTAGAAGGTCAGTTTCTGGACACTAACTATCAGAGGGGAACAACAACCCCTTAGATGGAACGATGAGCCTTTGGTTTCTTTCATTGTTACTGGAAGAGTTTTGAACAACTTCTAGATACCCTCCAAAAGACGGATAGAACGGCTCTTCGTCAGAAACCATAGGCCATTATTTCTAACCATTGTCACTGTAGGGATTTCTAACCCTTTCTGAATTTCTTGCAATGACTTCCTACGATGATTCGTTATACTAAACAATGACCCATTGTTTGGCTCGTTGTTTGGAAGACAGATTTGACAGGTTTCAGGACTGCTACCAATGGATCAAAACAACGACTCGTTACTTAAAGCAATTGATCGTTGTATTGCTCGTTGGATCTGGGGAAGTACTCTATAGAGGCTGACAATGACTCACGCAATGGGTCGTCATTACTGACAACGACTTATTGGTTGAGTCATTCTGAGGCCAAATTCTCTAATTCCTTTTTCTGATTTTTCATTCTAAATCTGGGTTTGTTCTAAGAACTTCCGGGGTGTTACATTTTTGCCCTTCATTAAAAGACTTGCCAATAGATAAAATTGTCATTTACTATTTCTCTTAAATTATTTAATTATCTTTATAATATTTTAAATATTCATTATACATATAACTCTTTGGCTTTGTTAGATTTTTTACCTAGATAAATCGGCAAGATCTTATTCTAAAGGTAAAAATGCTTGTGTGACATGGAAATTGAAACTCTTTGAGGAGGAATAAAATTGTATTTAGTATTTTTTTTCTTTTTCAAATCAAAGATAGTTAGAAGCCTAAAACCATCATTCGTCTCATCAATGGAAGTTGTCTAACTAAATTATGTCTTCTTTTTGAATTCAGGGGAAGAATTGATTGCTTGAAACCTCCAACTTTCCTGCACAAAATGGTAAGCACGGCCATACTTAAAACAAAGACAAAGTGGATGATTCTTCACTTAAGTATTCCTAAAGCATAAATACGTAATTAACAAACTTTAAATATAATAATCTCATATTATATTAAGATTATTGATACAATCGTATCGAATTCATCATTTTAAAATTTATATTATATGTTCTAATCTATCATTAATAATTGTTGATGCTTTTTTCTTCATTATTGTGCTCGTGATCAGATTAATCTAATTTTCAATTCACGTACTTTTTTCTCCAATCTTAATTTTTGCAGGACATATAGAATCTATCTTAGATCCACCAAAAAGATTGAGAAATAGTAATAAGATAGATCCTACCGGCTACAATATATATATATATATATATATATGAAATATAATACTATCATTTATGATTATTACTTTAATATTACATGCATTAAGTAGGTATATATATTTAAGTTCTACTTACTCATATGTGTGTGTAAAAAGAAACACCAAACTGAAAAAATCTGAAGTACAAAAATAAATTTGTGCATCTAGAAACTCCATTTAGTGTTGGATCTTCTAGCTTGTTTGGTTGGGAGAGAAAAAGTATTTTTTTTTTAAAAAGATACTTATTTAGTGAGATGATTTGTTTGGCTAAGATTTTAGAAACAATTACGATAACAATAGATTAATACGAAGTTCGTAGCTAAATTTAATTTTTCTATGTAATGTTTGTTGTAAAATGTACACGCTTTGGTCATCTATACTATATTAAAAGCGTGAAAGTTCTTAAAAATATTGATTGAACTTTTTGCCCTTCATTGAAAGACTCTACAATAGACAAAATTGTCATTTACTATTTTTTTTAAATAATTATTATTTAATTATTATCTTAATATTTAAAACTTTAAAATTAATTAAGGTTATAACTATTAATTTTTTACTTATTTGTAAAAGGGAAGAACTCCTAATATTTTGTATTTTAAAATTGACTAAAATTTTGTTTCTTAAATCTTTCCTTATTTGAACTTTATTAAAAGTCCTAATGTTTAGAACTTTAATTGATCTGTTAACTTATATCAATCTTTTATTTATTAAATATTTTATTATATTTATTAAACTAATTAATTATTTATCACAGTTCTTCTTCTTCTTCTAAAAAAAATGTATTACACAGATACACACACATATATAGCACAACATACTTAATTTGTTTCAATTAGTTAATTGCTCATCTTATTCACTATCTTTAGTTAAATATATATTAATTCTTTTGTTCTAACTTATGTAAAGGTGTTTCACTAGACACATAGATTGAGAGAGGGGGGGGGGGGAGAGAAAATTTGGCTAAAATCATCTCATAAAGGATAAAATAAGTTATTACTAATTATTTAACGTATGAAGTGTCATAACAAAATATCATGTACCATTTTACCCTTTTGAAAATAGAGGTCACACTTAACAAACTATTTATCTAATTATTTTTCTAATATTTAAAATTTTAAGGTTAACTAAATTTTATGTATTTGATCCTTCCTTATTTGAAATATATTAAAAAATATATTAATAAATAAAAATTTAAAAGTGATTAAGATTTTATTTTTTTAAGAAATAATTACACGATGGATAAAATTGTACTTATAATGCCGATCAATCTTATTTTTAGGATTTTTGAAAATACAAATTGAAAAAAAAGGCAACAGGATGCATAAAATATCCCATGTTAATAGGGTCCAAAGAAGTATCACACTCCAAGGGATGTGATATAGACAATCTATCCTAATGCAAATATTAGTGGTTGTGTCCACTAATTTTAATGAGTCTTTCTTACTTTAGACGATCAATAACAAATAAATAAATAAATGCGTTTGTGAAATGATATCAAATTATAAGTGAAAAAATAAGCCAATAATAACTCACAATGCGATTTCATAAGTACTAATTGTTTAAATAAATAACTTATACTATATGTTCTATTATACTATACAACTTTGTATTATATTGCGTTTTTATAATGTTGATATTTATATTAAATGTTAACTTTTTTAATAGTATAATAATACAAATTTTATAATAATTAACATAAAATATACATATAACTCATGCATTTAAGTGCTCATGTAAAATCAAATGATTTTTTACCTTTCAATCAAATACTATTTGTACGGCGGTTTATTCATCGAAACAAGCATTAGAACAAATTGAAAAAAAAACTACTGGACTGGATCAACCACTTAAACATAATCATTTATCAATTTGAAATTCATAATTTTCTTTCTAAATTTTTAATTATATTGTTACACAAACATATCTTTTAAATAATATTTATGTTATTTTTTATAAATTTCTTCTTGTTAATACGAGGGACACGCGCGAGGCACGTACGCTAAGACTAGTATCCTCAAAAATCTGAATAGTCTGCTTGGGCTGACCATCAGTTTGTGGGTGAAATATTTTGCTAAGTTTCACCTGTGTTCTCAATTCCTTCTACATATACTTTCAAAAATGAGATGTGAACTAAGTACTCCAATTTGAAATGATAGAAAGTAAGATGTGAATTAAGTAAGCCATGGGACCAACTATATCCCGAATGTAGATCTTGGCTATCTTTTTTGAATTGTAATTAGTTTGAACCGATATGAAATGGATAACTCGGTAATTTGTCAACATATTTTCGCAAGTTCTATTGTAATCCTACCACCACGTTCATAACAATCTGCTCTCTTTTCTATTCAGATATATGGTTCATCTAAGTTATACTATCTGATATTTTATACTCATACTTCACTTATTGGCAGTTCAAATAACGACACACAAGCTCAACTTTTCCCCTCTTCATCTGACATCACCAATAATGTTATTTCAAGTAATGATACATCTTCTCCTCTCTTGGGTGGATAAAATAACTCAAGTTATAAGCCTATTCCATAAGCAACTTAGTCAAATCACATGTCCGCATTATACAAATGCATCTCTTAATCCTCAAAACACCTTTATCATCTAAAATTATTTCTTTAGCCTTTTCTTGTATCATGCATTATTTCTCATCTTCAAGCTATTGGGCCCTGATTTGCTCCAGCAAAACTGATTGTTCCTCTACATATGCTAGAACTCTTTGAAGTTCTGAAATATCAAGCCTCCTAAAGTTATTGACCAAAGACTAAATGTCCATTGCCAAGGGATGCTCCCCTACTAACAATAATGCTAGGCTACCCATACTTACTCTCTTCCAACTCAAGGCATCATCTTTTATATTTGCCTTTTTCGGCAATAAAGGATAGTCATTTCATAATCCATTAGCAATTCTAACCACCTTTGCTGCCTCAAATTAATGTTTATTTGATTGAATATATACTGAAGACTTTGATGATTAGTGAATATCTCACAATACACACCATAGAGGTTCTCCAGATCTTTAATGCAAAAATCACTATTGCCAACTCCAAATCATAAGTGGAGTAGTTTTTCTTGTGCACCTTCAACTGTCTCGAGGCATAATTTATGACCTTTACTTTTTGCATCAAGACAAAACTAAGGTCAATCCATGAATCATTAAAATACATAATAAACCCCTCTCCCTTTATGAGTAATGTCAAAATAGGAGCTATGGTAAATAAAATCTTGAGATTTTGGAAGCTCGCTTCACCCTAATCCAACAATTTAAAAACCACATTCTTTTGGGTCAACTTAGTCAATAGGTATGCAATAGATGAAAATCCCTACAGAAAACATCTTTAGTAACCTGTCAAGACAACAAAACTCTGAATCTCTATAGGTGAACTGGACCTAGACGAATCTCTAGCTACCTCAATCATCTTAAGATTCAACATGATACACTCCTTGGACACCAAATGTCCAAAAATGCCACAACATTTAGCAAAAACTCATACTTTGATAACTTAGTATACAATTACTTATCCTATAGAGTCTGAAGCACAATCATCAAATGTTGATCTTTCTTTTCCTTATTACGTGTAAATCAAGATGTTGTCAATGAAATCAATGGTGATTGAATCAAAATCAAATCCATAAAGGTTTTTTGGGGCATTGATCAACCCAAAGGACCCAAAAACTTATTGTGGCTATATATGGAATGCTCATTATCATAATAAGTAATTGATTAGGAGAACTGCTATCTTACTACAGAGTATACTCTTTCTCATCTTTTATTATTCATCTTTTATATACTGGGATATAGATATTCTGGATACTCCTTCTATTATGAATCGCCAAAGTCTTTCTACTTCTCCATTGTACAATCAAATTAGAAAAACGAGAAATTAAAAAAATGGACCTTAATTGAATCATGATATAAGTATTAACAGTTGTCTTTAGGATATCCTCTGCCCCAATCCTCAATTGATGATAATTGAATCTCAAGTCAATTGTAGAAAATACCGATGCGCACTTGTTTAACTACTATTAGTTAGTACATATCCTCATAGGTCCATCCTTTTTCTTTACAAAAAGCATAGGATTGCCCCAAAGAGAAATACTAAATCTAATGAATCCCTTACTCAACAAGTCTTGTAACTGTTACTTCAACTTTGACGACACTATTGGGTATGGAGGAATAGAAATAGATATAGTGCCAAATTGTAAACCGATATTTAAATTAATATATCGATTGGGTGAGACACTCAAAAGATCAGTTTAGAACACCTCCAAAAACTGTCTCTCCACTAGTATTGACGTTAGTATGGAAGTCTTGACACTAGTATCTCAATTGTAGGATAAATAAGTCAAATACCATTTCTCAACTATTAGCTAGGCCCACAAAGATATCACTTTTTTGGATAACGACTAATAGAACCTTTTTACTGTCATCTAGGAACTCCCAGCATGGCTAAGGTAATGGTCTTAACAAGAAAGTCCAAGATCAAGCGATAAGGAGATAACCAATCTATGCCAGAATAATATTAAAATCCACGATATTAAGAATTACTAGACCTACCTAATTATCATAACCTACTAAAGTAACCACACAAGTCCGATAGACTTGATTCACAATCATAGAATCATTGATCAGAGTAGAAAACACAAATAGGTAAAGTGAGTGAATCACATAGGGACCGAAGCAAAGGATGTATACACATAAGAGTATGTAGTAATATCGTAGCTGGTTGATGGCAAATCAGAATAGTACCGATAACAATTGTATATGAAGCCTCTAAATCTGGTTTTCCAAGAAAAGCATAATACTGTGCATGACCACTCTGTGTACCACACTTACCTAACTATATTGCTTCTCTAGGTGTAGGAATTTGAGAACTCCAACGAGAACCATGCCTCAATCTAGGGCAATTCCTCATGTACCGACTTGGGTCACTGCACTCAAAACATCCTTAGTGTGTCATTGTCTATACCTAGAAAAATAGAAATAATTTGATTACCATGTATAATCTAAAGGTCTAGGAGATGAACCATGGGAATCTTATCCTAGACCATATGTGCAGCGTCTAGACTAACCATTCTTAGATGCCTGTAATATTGAATGAATGGGTTTGCTGGATTGATGGTGATGACCTCTTTCATTATAATCTCTACCTCCAAATGAGGAGCAACGTAGTTGCCGAAACTGTAGGGCCTTTTGCCCCTCTACTCCCTAAATTCCTGATATACTCAACCTCCTCAGATGAATCCATCACTTTCTAAAAGGAGGCTCTCATGGCTTCCACCTAAATTTTCATTGTATGAATAAGATATATTAATTCCTTGGTGAATCTTCTCACCCTCTCATCCTCATCAAGGAGTATGATCAAAGCAGGGCGAGATAAGGCATGAAATCTCATCTCGTACTCAGTCGAGAACATGCCATCCTACCACAACTTCTTAAATTGATCACTTTTGTCTCTCTTACACTACAAGAGATGAACTTCTCTAGAAATACACATGTAAATTAAGCCCATGAAATAGGAGATGACCCTACTAGTGTACTCATAATATAGGCCGTCCAATACTATTTGACGAGCCCGACCATCCGAAATAATATCTAATCAACTCTGTTGGAGAATGCCAACTCCAAATTATGCAATTTACCATGGCATCAAAAACACCTTATCAAGATAAAATATCCATCAATCCCTTTTTTTATTTAATTTTAATTAAACTATATGCAGGTTTTAAAGTTAAAATAATGTTAAATAAAAATATGTAAAATAATATATAATAATAATCTGCAATATTTTTTACGTATAGTAAAAATAATGCCCACAAGCCAAGAAATGACAAAAGAAAAATGCCCACAAGCTAAGAAATGACTTGCACAATACTACCAACAATATGAGACTTGTTTGTGAAGCTTCTATGATAATATAAATTAACTCAGAACACAATTTGAAACTAATAAGGAATAAAAAATGGCTTAATGGAGCCTCAAGAACAACAACATGGTTTCACCATAAGAATGCAATAAGTACTCTTAGTGTGCAAGATTATCTTGTACCTGCTCTTTTATGTTACCCAACATACAATAAAAAATAGTAACGTTATGCCTGAGTATTAGGAACTCAGCGAGTGTCTTGGATCAAGAATTCATTTAAATAAAATAATCATAATAAGTAGTACAGTAAAATAATCTTAATGAAATTAATTTTAATTCAGTAATAGAGTAAATTAGGAAACTCAATAAAGTCAACAATGAAGAATTAATCAATTTCAAGTCATTTTATTAAAAAATATGCCAGACTATTTAAAGAAAAAAATTGGGTCATATAACTCACCATCATGCCGTTAGAGGGCAAATTCGAAAGTAACACATGCTAGCTCATGGGCAAACCAAATCAATCATGCTAACTCAGGGGCAAAGAAAAGATGCTAGAGACATAAATAGTATCCCTTAGCTATAAAATAATGCACTAGAGCTATCAACACAGAGTCCAATCATCCTCTGAACTGACACAACATTACATTATGATCCATAATGGCTATTAATCCTCTGGAATAGTACAACTTTCCTGTAACGGCTATGACTTAGAGCACTCTAAAGGGGATAGAATATGAATAAAGAAGTGTTGTGGAGTGAGCTAGTGAATGTTGGTTTTTTTTAGGGAGCTACTGGTTACGGAGAATCATTGCAGTGGTAGTCTTTCTACTACAACAAGACCGTAGTAATGGTCGGAGTATCGTAGTAATAGAATAGGAAAGTAGCTGCCGGATCCGCGATAGCGGTATCCCAACTACCATAGCAGGTCTGCTGGAGCGGACGACGGGATTCAGAAAGTGGATTTAAGTGAGATTTCTGGGGTTATACCCTATTATTTCCAAAACTTGGTATTCCAAAAATTGAAGGTGATTTTTCCTCTAAGGTAAGAATCTTGACTTGCTACCAATGCACTTGATAACGTAAACACCTGAGAATGAGGGGAAAGCTTTAATGGTGAATTTCTAACCCAGAAATCCAAAATTGATAGAACTAGGGCTGGATCATATAGAACTAGTGGGGGCTTGATTATGAGTTTAAAGGGGGTAATTCAATTATTGAAATAAGTTTGTTATGATGTTGCCACCAAATCTATGTGGAATTGTGTTGAACTGTTAAGTGTTTTCTTTTATATTGTAATTAAAGTGAATGATGAATTATTCAACTTTCTAGTGAGAAAGGTGATTGTGATCTCCTGAAGGTGATAATAACGAACTCAGTGATGATATAATACTGTGAGAATGATGAGGGATAATAAAAATACCCTAAGATGAGAGGCTCGTGCACGAGGGGAGCATCTAGGCGAGCAATATTGATTGACTGGCTAATGTCCGAGGAGAGTATTTGAATGAGAATATGAGTGGGAGGGGGTACCACGCTGATACAGTACATGAATTTCTAAAGTCCCATGCAGATCATAACTGGAAGAGCAGAAATAAGACCCTCTAACATGGGTGTACATTGATGTTTAATGATGTAGCATTTATACTGATATGATAGAGGTGTGTGCCCGACACATCACCATTATTCTATTTTATGATGTAGTTGTAAAAATGCTAAAATCTCAGAATGAGTAAGTGCTATGTGGTTGAACTGAATTTGTGAGCTTGTGGTTGTTGATTGAACGTGGAGACATGGAAAAGTCTTGATGTTTGATATAATTAAATGAATACTGGTAATTGAGTTGTGCTACCTTTGTTTTGATTTTCTCTATATCGCATGTAGATATGTAATAGTCCGTGCATCGATGTCAATAGAATACATTTATATCTAAATAAATACAATGATGTGTGAATTGTAAAGAGTTGATGAAATGATGAGGTGCAGCTACGTCGAGATACTGCCAGGGAAGTACCACTACAGCAAGACTTAATCCGCTATGGCGAGATCGCGGCAACAGTCAGGTGACCGCTGCAGTGAAGGGCCTAATCTAGTAAGCAGGCTGGATGTCACCTGTGCAGAGCTAAAGTTCCTGAAATATGTACTATATATATATATATATATGGGGTGTTTCTACTAATGCTACTCCTGCACTTCTTTTTTTAGTGCAGAACCTGATCCTGAAATTTCATCACGACCTTACTTTTAGAGCACAGGCAGAACATTAAAAGGTGAGCAGCGTCGAATGGGTGGTTCTAGTCCTACTTTGAAAATGTCTCTCTTCCGGCCATTTGCAGTTTTATTTATTTAGTTGTAAACAATTCATAGACTTATGTTAGACGTCTAAAGTACAATGACAATCAGATTCTGGGAATAATTGTTCGAGATGGTTGTTTCTTTTCCATTTATTTATCCAAGTTTAATTAGATTTATCGTTTCACTTATTTTTAAGGTTATTATTTTCTTTTGAATGATTAGTTTTGGGAAAATTGTTGGAAATCACTGGTTCGCTCACCAGGAGTAGTATGGGTTAATCACGGTCATTTGTCCATGATTGACACCCATATTAAGCCCCAGTGGGCGTACCAACCATTTCCAATTATTACCCCCAAAACCATAAACATTCAAGATGAATAAACATATTTGAAAATAAATGGATGGATCATTGATTTAATTAAAGAAACCAAAAATCAACTCCTACAATAATACTCCCAGAACCTGATTGTCATTGCGCATTAAGACGTCTATCTAACATGGTCTATGATTGAACCAGGACAGTATAAATTAAAAAAAATGCAAATGTCTGGACAAGAGACATCTTCGCTGTAAGAGTAGAACTGCACATCTTGCATTGCACACCTTTCCTTTAGTCTGCTGCTGCTCTATAGGCGAGGTCGAGATGAGTTTTCAAGATCAAATTTTGCACTTAGAAAAGAAGTGCAAGAGTAGCGTTAGTACGAAATACAGTACTGGTAGGCATCATCGGTTGGCCTTACATATTAATACACATGCATGTAGACAAAAATATGTAAATAGCCCAAAACATTATTCATACATAACAGTACTCATTTTAGGAATTAAATCTACTCAGTAGCTAACCGCCCTGCTCACTAGATCGGGCCATTGCTACAGTGGTCGCCTGACTGCTGCCACAGCCTTGGCAGTAGCTCAACTTAGCTGCACATCCAACATTTCACCAACTCTTTACAACCTACAAATCATTATAATCATCCACGTATTTCACAGTCATCAATAGACGATGGATACCACGTAACCAAATAAGGTATAGAATGAATCATTCTCAAAGATTGCACGACTCAATCACTAGTTCTCCTTTAAATATTCCATCCATGAAGTCATTGTAGTGCCTCAATAATTTAGATGGTAAACATATAACCACAAGTTCAGTTCAATTCTCATAATTTTTATAATACATCAAATAATACAATAAATGGTGACATGTCGGGCACACGCCTCTGTCACATCACCATGAACATTCAGTCACTGAACATCAATGTACACACATGCTAGAGGGTTTTATTTCTGCCCTTTCAGTCATAACATGCAGGGGACTCTAGAAATTCATGTATTGTACAGGTGTGGTTCCCGCTCCCACTCATTTTCTCATTCAGATGTTTCCCTCTAACACGATCCACTTAGTCAATCTTGCTCGATCGTATGCTATCCTTGGCATCATCTCAGGATATTCATATTATCCACATTCATTCTCATAGTAAATTTATTATCATTAAATCTGTTGTTAGGACTTTTAGGAGGTCTTATCTTACCCCCATTAATTTAAAAATATAAATGATTCAAATCATTCTCCGCAAGTACAAATAGGGGTGGGCAAAAATATTGAAAATCGAAAAATCGAACCGAACCGAATTAATTCAGTTTTTCAGTTTTGATTTTTTCGGTTTTTCGATTCGGTTTCGATTTTTTTTATAGCATAATCCGGTTTTCAGTTTTTTTTCGGTTATGGTACATCAATTTTTTGGTTTAACCGAAAAACTGAATAATATATTATAATTATTTTATTTTATTTTTATAATGAATATTTAACTTAAATAAAGGAAAACTAGAAAACCCTAATTTTAATTTACTCTCTACTCTTACTAGTCTCTCACGTCTCTCAACTCTCAAGCTCTCATTCTATCGTCGTCGCCATCTTTCTCTCTTCTGTCTTCTCTAGTTCTCTCATCTCTGTCTCCACTCTCCACTGCTCCAGCCTCTAGAGACCAGAGTCCAGACGGCCAGACCTCCAGTCTCCTATGAACTCTTCGGCTCTTTCTCTGTCTGTCGTCGGCCCGTCGCCGCTCGGCGGTTTGCCTCCTCTAATCCTCCCTCTGTGCTCTCGCGGTAGCATCTCGACTCTCAATCTCTAGAATCGCCAGTCGCCGCCGGCCGCCAACCTTATCCCTCAGTGACAAGTGTGTGTGCAATGTGCTGCAGTGCTGGGTTGAATTTATTATTATGATTTTTGTGTACTATTGTAATTTGTATTCTTTATGTTTGTGTGGGTTTGGGAATGCCCATCAATTTCTTCTTTACATTGAAAAATCTGGACTGAAGGTACTACTACTAGTCTACTATAGCAAATAACCGAAATAACCAAATTAAATAAACCGAAAACGAATTTAAAAAAACTGAACCGAACCGAACTAATACAGGTCGGTGTTCGGTGTCCCCAATGCATAATCAAAAATCGAAAAACCGAACTGAAAGACCAAATGCCCACCCCTAAGTACAGAAGGACATGATCAGCCATATATATTCAATTCAACATTACATAGGTAAAAATATCACCTTAGGATCGGTCAATAGGGAATTCAACAAGGACAATTAAAACACTTAAGGCCCATAGACCAACATACACATTATCGTTTCACATTTATGCATACCATTATAAAAAGTCTAACTCCTTCTAAACGATAACCTACCTCGATTTGGAGGGTTTGAATGTCAACCACTCTGCTAGAGCCTTGTCTTTCCTCAATGTCTCTGAATGTTCAAAGTCTAAAAATAAGAGATTAAACCAATTCAATAGTCTAATATCAAAACAAGGGTTTTAAGAATTCAAACCCACTCCATTCTACCCATTATCACAATCCACTTCATTTTCCATGGCTTAATTCTTTAACATTACTCCCTCAAACCTACTTTAAGGTAACTTTTAAAGGTAAAGTCCCAATTTCACCAAATTCTAGGTCTCAATTTCTACATGAATCACTTGCTACAAGAACTATGCCTTAGGGAATGGTCATTACTCCCTTTTAAACTTAGAAATCTAAACCCATTAGTTCCCCATAATTCAACCCTAGTTCTACCAACCTAGGGTTCTCTTGCTAGCAAAATCACCATTAGGGGTCCCCCCTTGATTTGTAGGTGTTAAGGAATCATCCATAGAAGAAGTAAGTTAAGTTTCTTACCTTGAGAAGGGAAATTTTACTGCTCTAGGGGAAAATTGCCTCTAGCTCTTAGGAGTTCATGCTTTGAAAATAATGGGGCATAACCCCTAAAATCTGACTTAAAACCCACTTACTAATTTCTATCATTCGCTGCAGCAGTCACTTTTCCATTGTAGAGGACCTTCTATGGTGGTTAAGACACCGTTATGGCGAATCCAATGGTTATTCTCCTAGTCTGTTATAGGGGGACTGCGACCGTCATGAAGATCTCGCTGCAGTAGTCCCCATAACCAGTAACTCCCAACCTATTCTCAAACCACTCCCTAATGCAGAAGTTTCACTAACACTTCAACCAACACCTTCCTACCCACAACTTAGGCCAGTTAGCGTGTTCCAAAATTATTCCCCTCATAATGACGTATGGGTTGTTATATCAGATACCAATTAAAATACTTTGTATCCCCTAATATCCTACAAAAGCAAGGAAGAAATCATACTAGATTCCACAAATAATTTAGAATATTTATTCTGTATGTCGGCCTCGATCTCCCAAGTGGCTTCCTCTATGGGAAGACTCTTCCGAACCTCTCTATCTACTATCACCACTGTCTCCTCCTCATAGGACAAATTCTCATCTAGCAACACTGAGTCCCTTTTAATTATGTATGTCCCATCTCCATGGTATTTCTCCAATATGGAAACATGGAAGGTCGGACGTATTCCTGACGGACGTATTCCTAACAGTCCTGGAGGTAGTGTTAATTCGTAAGTTGCTTTCCCCATATGTCGTAGAATCTCAAACGGCCCAATGTATCTCGGGTTAAGCTTGCCCCACTTACCAAACTGCATTACTCCCTTCATGGGGGATACCTTGAGCAACACTTTCTCTCCCTCCAGGAACTCCATATCTCTCACTTTTCTGTCTGTATATTGTTTCTTCTTGCTTTGAGCAGTTACTAGACATTTTTGAATTATCTGAACCTTTTCCAAGGACTCTTTAAGAAATCAATGCCCCAAGGTCTCACCTCAAACATGTCAAACCTTTCAATTGAAGACCTGCATTTCAATTTTCATAACTAGTTGGTACATTCGAATAATAAAAATTTCTCTTTCTAATCCTATTTAGATTCTTTCGGGTGAATACAATCTCCTACACAGAGCTTCAAATGGCGTCATGCCAATGCTCGAATGATAATTATTATTGTAAGCAAACTCAGCCAAGGGTAAGAATTTATCCCAGTGGCCACCAAAATCTATAACATAGTCTTGGAGAATGTCCTCTAACACCTGAATGGTCCTTTCCGACTGTCCATCTGTCTGCGGATGGAAGGTTGTGCTCAAATCCAACCCGATACCTAATTCTGCCTGCAAAGTCCTCCAGAAATGGAAGGTGAACTGACTACCCCTATCTGACAAGATTGAGACTGGCACCCCATAAATCCGAATCACCTCCTTCACATATAGCTTGGCCAGCCTTTCAGAATTGTAAGTTACTTGGACTGGAAAGAAGTGGACAAACTTGGTTAGTCTGTCAACAATGACCCAAATGGAGTCAAACTTCCCCAATGTATTTGGCAGACCAATCACGAACTCCATTTGTATCCTCTCCATTTCCATTCTGAGATGGGCATCCTCTGAAGTTCTCCCCCAGGCTTCTGGTGCTCGTACATCACCTGCTGATAATTCAAACACTGGGAGACATAGTCAACAATATCCCTCTTCATCCTGCCCCACCAATAGTGCCGCTTCAAGTCATGGCACATTTTAGTAACCCCATGATGGATGGAGTACCCCGAGTTGTGAGCTTCTTCCAGGATGATTTTAATTAGCTCATCAACCTAGGGAACACACATGCGTCCCTTTATCCTCAGCAACCCTTCACTATTTAGAAATGCTTCCTTAGCTTCCCCCAGCAGAACCTTGTCTTGAATCTTCCTCAGCTTCGCATCCTCAAACTGCCTAGCTTTTATCTCCTCTAATTGTGATGACTTAGCCTCCATACTGGCTAGTATCCAACCTGTTTCTTTCAATGAAAGTCTCATCAGGCTGTTCGCCAGTGTCTGGACTTCTCTAGACATTCTAAGCAAGCTAGGCTACCCATACTCACTACTTTCCAGCTCAAGGCATCGGCTACCACGTTTGCCTTTCTTGGTTGATACTGGATTGTCACATCATAATCCTTAAGCAGTTCCATCCATGTCCTCTATCTCAGATTGAGATCTTTCTGGGACAATACATATTGCAGGTTGCGATGATCTGTAAACACCTCGCAACGAGCCCCCTATAGCTAGTGCCTCCATATTTTCAGGTAAAACACCACCATTGCCAACTCCAGGTCATGTGTGGGGTAATTCTTCTCATGCACCTTCAACTGTCTCGAAGCATAATCATGAACTATCATTCCTGTATTAACACAACACCCAACCCAGACCATGAGGCATCATAATAAACTACAAAATCTGTACCTTCCACCGGTAAAGCCAAGATTTATTCTGTGGTTAGTAGGATTTGAGATTCTGAAAACTCTCTTCACATTCCTCAGATCATTGAAACATCCTTCCGAGTCAACCTTATCAACACGGAGGCAATGAAGGCAAATCTCTTCACAAACCGGCGGTAGTAACTGAGCCCCACGAAACTCCAAATCTCTATCAAAGTAGTAGGACTAGCCTAGTTTTGGACCGCCTCCACCTTAATCCCCTTCTTGGAGACTACATATCCCAGAAAAAATATTGACTCCAGCAAAAATTCACATTTGGTGAACTTAGCGTACAACTATTTTTTCTTCAGAAATCCTAGCACAATCCTCAGATAATTCTCATGTTCCTGTTTAGTCTTAGAGTATACTAAAATATCGTCAATAAACACGATTACAAATGAATCTAGATAGGGTTTGAAAATACCATTCATCAAGCTCATGAATACTGCTGGAGCATTAGTGAGTCTGAAGGATATGACCAGGAACTCGTAATGTCCATACCTAGTTCTAAAAGTTGTCTTGGGAATATCCTCAACATGAATATTCAGCTGATGATAGCAAGATCTCAGGTCTATCTTGGAGAGCACCGTTTCTCCTTGTAACTGATCGAATATGTGATCTATTCGAGGGAGCGGGTATTTATTCCAGATGATTATCTTATTCAACAGATGGTAATCAATGCACATTCTTATACTACCATCCTTATTTTTCACAAACATGACCGAGGCACCCCACGGAGAGACACTTGGCCTTATAAACCCCTTACTAAGAAATTCTTGCAACTGTTCGTTGAGCTCTCTCAAATTAGTTGGTGCAATTCTGTATGGAAGAATAGAGATAGGTCGAGTCCCTAGCTCTAAATCTATACAAAAATTAATATCACGGTCTGGCGGCATGCCCAGTAGATCCGCGAGGACTACTTCTAAGAATTCACAAATATCGGGACTGACTATATGAGAGAACCCTAAAAACTAGTATCCCAAGTATGAGCTAGGTATTCTGAACAACCCCATCTTATAAATTTATGGGCATGAATATAAGAGATGAATTTCTTAGAGCAGGGCTAAATTCCCTCTCTACTCCAACCTGGACGACCCTGGGCCCGATATAGTGACGGTCTTAGCATGGTAATCTAGAATGGCATGGTGAGAAGACAACAAGCTCATTCTCATAATCGCATAAAAATCTTCCATGTCTAAAATCACTAATTCAACCAGAGTATCGAAACCCACGAAGTTAACGCTACAATCATGATAGACCCTATCCACAGAATTCCCAATAGGAGTAGACACATGGATAGGAGTATAAAGCACATCACAAGCAAGATAAGAAGATACATAGGAAAAAGTAGAACCAGGATCAAACAAAGTTGTAGCCACTTTATCAGACACAAAAATCGTATCTGTGATAAAAGTGTCAGAACTCTCTGCCTTGAACCTACAGAGAAATGCATAGAAGTAGGTCTAATTACTCGCTTGAGAATTGCTTCTGTTGGGCTATGCAACCCCTATACCGGACTGGTTACCACCCCTTCCAGTCTGAGCACCTCGTCTACTTGTCTAGGTACCACCTCTAATCATTGGTTGATTGCCCTTCCCTAACTGGGGGTGATCCCTGCTGAATGCACTCTCTCCTCTCTCAGCAGGAGACGAAGATCAAGGAGCTAGGTACGAAGCAATATGCTTACCCTGACCTAATTTGGGACACCATCTGTAGATATGGCCATACTCTCCGCGCTTGTGACACACCTTCTCAATGACTGGTCTTTTAGTCGGAATCAAAGAAATAGGACGAGCCTCAAAGTCTAAGTGAATTATCTGATTACCTCCAATTGTACCAGCTGGTCATGGGGTGGTCTCTGGAAGACACCTAGCTGACACTTGCATGGCTGACTGAGCAGGGCATCCTGAGTAACCCCGAGGTACCGAAGTCCTAGCAAAAGAGCCACTGTAAGAATCCACCTTCAAGCCTTCTTATTGGTATTCTTCGTGTAACCATCTTATTTCACCCCTTCCATATTTTCCATATACTCCACTACTTCCTGAAAGTCCTACCTGCAGAGACCATCTGTAGGGCTAACAGCTAGAGACCCATAATTAGTCCTTTAACAAACCACCTAATCCTCTCCTCCTATGTGGGCAGTAAGGACATAGCATACCTGGATAGTGAGTGAAATCGGGCCTTATATGTTGCGTTTGAAGAGCTCCCCTACTCAATGGTGGTGAACTCATCCCGCCTCATATCTCTCAGGGTATGGGTACGTACTTCTCCAGAAAAGTGGAGTAAAACTAGGTCCGGGTCAATGGTGGTGATCTTGCTTGTCTGCACTCCACAAAACCTCTCCACCAGAGATTAGCATCACCCATCAGATGGAAAGTGACAAACTCTACCCCATATTTCTCCACCGCCCCTATTTTGTGGAGCCTCTCATGAAAATCAATTATAAACTCCTAGGCGTCCTCTCCTTTAGTACCATAGAAGATGGGAGGCTTCATCTTGGTGAACCTCCAGAATAAGTGATGTTCCTCCCCAGTCATTACAAGTCCAACTACAGCCTTGGAGACATCATAGCCTCTAACATATCATTAATATGAGGAGCCACAGTAAATGTATTTCGTATCCTCAACTGCTGCCCTGCAGAAGTTGCTGGCGCTGCCTCATTACCCACGAGGCCACCTAGAAGGTTAAGAACCTGAACCAGGCCCTTGGAGGATGTTGGAGCGGTTGCAGCCTCTCCCTGAGTAGGAACCTCCACCTCCACATCCACCCTCTCTTGCACCACCGATGGTATGAGATATGGTGATGTCTCTCGAATAGGAGCAGAGCGTGAGCTCCTCCTCTGGCAGCGGCAGACCTCCGCCCGCGACATTGGCTCCGTCCTTTGCCGTGAACTGAGGCTGATCCTACTGGCTCGAGTGCTTCCTCTCTATTTTAGCCTACACGAGTTCTTACCATCTGTCTGAGAAATCAAGAAGAGTTGTTAGATATTAATTTGCATCACCAAATACCAATTGGAATCAAGTAATCGCACGAAAGGGAAAAAAAGAAAGGATTTTTCCTAAAGTCCTGCAGCCTCTCGAAGATAAGTTACGGACGTCTCCTCACTAATCCGCGAGACTTTACTTCCTGCAATGAGATTAATGAACCTAGGGCTCTGATACCAACTTTTCCATGACCCAAATAGCCGTGATTGGCACCTACACTAACCTCCAATGGGCGAACCAACCATTCCAACTATTACCCCTAAAACCAAAACATTCAGGATGAATCAAACACATTTGTAAATAAATGGACGGATTATCGATATAATTAAAAAAATTGAAAATGAACTCCTACAATAATACTCCCAGAACCTGATTGTCATTGCACAATAAGACATCTATTTAACATGATCTAAGATTGAATCAGGACAAAATAAATAAATAAAAACTATAAATGTCTAGATAAGAGACATCTTCGGTGGAGGAGCAGAACTGCATATCTTGCGTCGCTCACCTTTCTGTTAGTCTGTTGTTGCTCTAGAGGTGAGGTCGAGATGAGTTTTCGGGATCTAATTTTGTACTCAGAAAAGAAGTGCAGGAGTAGCATTAGTACAAAATACAGTACTGGTAGGCATCATTGTCCGGCTTTACACAATAATACACATACATGCAGACAACAACATGTTATCAGCCCATAACATCATTCATACATAACAATACTGATTTTAGGAATTAAATCTACTCAGGAGCTAACTGACCTGCTCATTTTCTCGGCCTATTATTGTTGCAACGATACGAAGCTGAATGTTTGAAACTATGTTTGTGTCTGAAAGGCAACTACAACTGATGAGTTGTTGGGATAAGCCCCAGCCAACTTCAAGTCTAAATAAAATAAATAGAACTGAAAGAAATAATCCTCTTCCTCGAAAGATGAGGATTAACCAATGATGCAGCTGGGAAAGTCTGAGCGAGGTCAGCTAACGGTGCTGAGACTGAGAACCTGCAGTTATATCATAAGATGATACATCATAAAGGTATACGTCAATACTTTGAATGTACTGAGTAAGTGAGAGAAACCATACACAAGGAATAAAATAACTGAACTGAAAGGACATGCAATGACCAACTAAAAATGCTGAAACTGAATAATTGTAATAAAACTGAGATGGTCTAAAAGACCCTGTCTGATGGTCAAGGACATGCCCCAAACCGAAGATACTAATCTGAAATATTATACTGAATTGATCTGAACTAACTAATCTGAGACTGAACTAAGCTGACCATTGGGAGATTATAACTGATATATAACCACGTGAGCTAGACGTGGAGTCCGATGTATACACCCCATCGGTAGGACCCAATTCTAGGGTATAAAGGCATGAACTGGGTGATCACAAACCTGGGTCCATGAGGCCAATAAGATAACCTACGGTGGCAACATAATTTTGGGAACCTAGGTGCGCTGGAACTCCGGTCCGCTCAATGCTAAGTCCTACTCCCACTGGATAGTCCTAGACTGACTGATAAGTTGATAGCTCGAAACTGGGGTCCAAGACTTTAACTGAGTTAGGGACACTATTTGAGAGTACCCTGCAAGTCTTGTCGGACTGGATTCTGTAACTGGGTTCTAAGTCTGGTCAGAGCTTTTTATTAGGAAGCTTCGTAACCGTCTAAAGAACTAACTATAATATGAAGTTGGGGTCCTAAGGCTGGTTAGAGATGCTTATCTGAAAGTGTCATGACCTCTTAAAGAACCACTAATATCTGATGTTGAATCTAATACTGATAACTGGGAGGCATCACAAACACCTCAAGAATTAACTATCGTAAAACTGATCAGCTGATATTTATGAATAACACTGAGTATTCTAACATTCTGATTGGAACTAAACTGACATACATTTGACTGAGATTTCAACACATACTAACAATATGGGAATCCTTAACATTGATAGAATCAAGCAATTTCCATAATTAATTGATTATGCAAGACTAATTTTTTTCTACATTCAAGAGCTAGGGTTAGAATTCACTTTATGGGAACAAGCATCAATACAGTCACAAACTGTGGAAAAATATCTATAATTAACATAAATAATATTCCACATGAATTAAATAAAGTCTGACATATAATTTCTTCACATTCGAAAGTTCAGGGCTAACACTAATAGAGAAGATGGGTAAGAATTTGGGGACACAAGGGAAGAATTATTCCCTTGTTGAATTCCCACATATATAATAAAGAAATCCAAAGAAATTCCTTGCGAAGCTGAGGAGGAGTGGAATTCCCTAGTTCTTTCTCTGAGAGCTCCTGAGAAAATTTCACGATTGCTTTCTGAAGATCTGAGTGGGAATAAGGAAGAAGAACCGTTTAATCACTCAAAATCCTCTTAATTTATACTTAAATGACGTATTTTAGGGAATAAAAAGGTGAAAAATTATAAAAATATCCCTAGAATAAAAACCTGGAAACTGACCGACAGGGATCCAACGGGTCATTCAATGAGTCGTTGGTTGAGACCACGACTCATTGGGACCAGTGGTTGGTTCTACTGCCTGGGTCCTGGATTCACTAGTTCTAACAAGGGGAGATACCATGACTTGTTGGATGAACCATTAGGTCATTGGTTCCTCACGTGGTCATTGACAGGGTTTTGAACAATACACTGGACCCCCCCTTCGAATGGGTGACACAACTACTCGTTGGTTGGGACCACAAGTCATTGTCACCTCCCGTCCTATCTATTGGAAACACTGAAGGAAATCTTGAGACTTGACACAAAGACTCATTGTTCCATATAACAGGTCGTTGTTACCACCCATTGTCATTAAAAGAGATTTCTGGAAAACCCAACCGATGGCTCACACCACTAGTCATTGTTTCTGACAACAACTCGTAGGTTGAGTTGTGGGGTCCTAGAAAGGGGATTCTAAGCTAGGGAACTAACGAGTGATAGGACGACTCGTTGTTTCAAACAACGGATCGTTCCTTGTCCCGTGGGTTCTTGATTGACCATGCAGAGCTGACCATGACTGATACAACGAGTCATTGGATCTGACCATAACTCGTTGTCTCAGTCGTTCTGAGTCAAATTTTCTGATTTCCTTTGAAATTTTTTTTGCAGGGTCTAAGTCTGGTCTAGAAAAATTTCAGGGTGTTACACTTCACCACTTGTTGATATTTAAACTTGCTCCTTTTTTGATAATTTAAATTTTAATCTTATTTTTATGCACTTAGCATACACTTAGATATCAACTTTCACACGTGAATATATATTAACTTTTATAGTTCGATTATAACAATAATATTTGATGATTCAATCAAAGCTGAATTGCAAAATATTACATTATCTCTACTTTTGGGTCATTCATCCTCGAATGTGGATCATAGCCTAATATCTTACTAATTCTAAAGATTTATAAGAAGTTTTCCAGAATTCCCTTTGAAATTTAAATTATCCGAAAATTTAAATCTCAATCTAACAATCAAAGAAACAATAAGATAGTCCTCAAAGGGACTTTCACAATCAAAACTGTCAGGTTTATGCACATAACATGGGTTTCACACTCTTATCCAATACTTGTAAGAAAATTTCATTATCGAATATGTTACAGACTTGAAACGGGGAACAAATAAATGTATATCTTTTTCATGTCATCCCACTTCCCAAGCAGCTCTATATCATCTCTTACACTTTATATTACAATCACTATGCACTCCATAACATCATTATTCACTTGGTTAGTAGATATAATATGAGTTAAAATTATTTTGGCGAGGTAGGAGTAATCAATATGTTAGAATGATCCTTAAAGAAAGTTCAAGATCTACAATACAATTAGAGAAAAGAACAATTAAAAGCACCAAGAGTGTCATGATAGTCACATGTTCATACATGTGGCCAGTCTGCATGAAAAAGACTCCACTAGACACCACTCCACAAACAATTGTAGGACACTTTTAAACCTAAAACTTTGATACCATATTTATCACACCCTAAATCTGATCCTAGCAGTATACATCTGATGCTACAAAATCACATACCTTATAAAGAAACAATATTCCATTAATGCCCCTTTTATTTATTTTTAAATTAAACTAATTATGCAAATTTTAAAGTTGAGACATTATTAATACACTAAACTGTCGATAATAATTTAAAATATTCATTAAGAATGGCATAAAAAATATCCATAAGTAATGCAATGACTTACACAATACTACACATAATGTGATATTTGTCTTTGAAATTTCTAAGATAATGTAAACTAATTCCGGACAAAGTTCAACACTAATAAGAAATAATAAATGTCCCAATGGAGTCCCATGAACAAATGCCGGATCACCAAATAATCTGAAAGAAGCAAGTTCTCCTAATGCGCAAGACACTTCTTGTACATGCTCTTCTCTACTACCTAATATACCATCAAACGAATAATGGTATGTCTGACTATTGGGTTCTCAGTGAATGTCCCGGGGCAAGAGTTTATATAATAACTATAGTACAACAACATTAATGAGACTATTCAAGACTTTTGATATAATAAATCATGAAACTCAATAAAGTCAATAATTATGAATTAATCAATTTCAAGTCATTTTGTCCAAAAATCATGCTAGACTGTTCAAGGCTAAAAATTGATTCAAATAGCTCATGAACATACCAATAGAGGATAAATCAAAAAGTAAACACATGTCAACTTAGGAAAAAACTAAATTGACCATGCTAGCATCCTCTAGACTAGCACAACATTATGTTAGGATCCATAATAGATATTATTCTTCTAAAAAAGCACAGCTTGCCTATACAGGTCCAAACACAACCAATCAATCATGAAATAGTAAGCCAAAAATTATAAGACATAGTGTACTAGCCAAAATCTTTAAAACTATCATATCATTATGAAAGTTGTTTATAAATCATGTTCAAAAGCTTTAAATCTTATTTCCAATAAATAGCTCATTCATAGAGCAAAAAACATATTTTCAAATATCAATTCTTTAAAATTATCACTTTAAAAATCAAGTTCAACAATTTAATTCATAGAGTAAAATATGTTCATGTATATATATTAATATAAAAATCAAAATAAAAATGCTCGATGCAAGCTTGTCCTGCATGCGCATTAAGTCATAATCAAAATCTTGTAATTAAAAAGCATGTACAAAAAGAAATATACCTAAAATATGTTAAAACTTAATTTCCAACATTCAAAAATAGTTCTTGAATAGATTATAATGATAAATATTAAAGCTTTGTTCGAATTCTATGGATTTTCACCCTTTTCAAAGAACTGCGTTTCTAAGTCACAATTCATGTTTCTGATTATTTAAGCAAATACCCAATATTTATAGCACATGTAAATAGGATACACAAATATCAACTAATCCAATAAACTCTTTAGGTAATCAAAGAACTTACTTCTTTGAAGTTTTTCCAAAAAATATCTCTTCAATTGATGTTTGGATAGTCAATAATCTGTATCTACTCACCAAATTTGTAGCTACTATTCGTAGCTCAAAATACAAAGCTTTAGACCACCAAATCAAATCTTCACTATTACTGTTTAGTAACTATAGATTGTGAGAAGTTCGTCGGTCGGATGAAAAGTCCTCAGAAAAATAGTAGAGCTTTGCCTTTGATGGAGTGTATCTAAATCAGTTCTATTTCATGATTTTAAAAATCATTCAATTTCTAAAAATCCAATAGTAATTCTATATTATCCATTAGTAGGTGAAAACTTACCTTTTTGAAGAAATTTCAAAACATCATCCTAAAATTTGACTTTAAATGGATTTTTCAGAATCTATTGATTTCAATAATAATTTGGTGTTAATTCAGTATTAATTTGATATAATTGAGTGGAGGTTGGTGGAAGCATCTACTCGAAAAATACACATACAAGATACTCTGGGGCTTTACAGGTTACCAAAAATATTTGGGGCTTTAAAATCAAATCCTATGCAGATCAAAATTACTATTTTACATGTCTCCAGAAGAATAACAATAACCTTTTGTACCAACTTCCGATTAACCTAAATTTTATATGGTTGAAAATCTATTTAAAGGAATACAACCTTCAAGTTTTGGATTTTCTCAAATTCCTTATCAATTTAAAGTTATACTCTTTTGAAGTCAAATTTGGAGAGCTGCTTGTTTATTTTTCTTTTTCTCTTCTGTTTCAGCTTTGCACTACTTTAGTACTGTAACGATCCGCCTGCCATTACAGGAGGGAGGGGATAAGTCAGAAACACCCCTCTCTAGCCTAAGTTATAGGTGGGAAGATGTTGAGTGAGTGTTAGTGAAATATTGAAGTTGGAGAATGGTTTGTGTGCAAGAAATGGGAGCTACTGGTTATAGGGGACCACTGTAGCAGAGGGCTAACGCTGCAGCTAGAATGTTACCATGGTCGGAGGGCCGCTGTAACGGACCAGGAAATATATCATCAGATTCACTGTAACAGCGTCTTGGGCGCTATAGAGGATTCACTGCAGAAGAAATATGACCGCTACAGCGGATGATGGAAATTAGTAAGGGGGTTTTAAGTGAGATTTCAGGGGTTCACCCCATTTCAAAGCACGATCTATGAGAACTCAAAGCGAATCCCCAAGTGCAGAGTAGTTTTTCCTTCTCTAAGGTAAGAATCTCGGTTAATTATCTTTACTTTGACGCCCTAATCCCGTAGAACCGAAAGGGGAACCTATAATGGTGAAAATCCTAGGTTGAAAATCCTAGAACTATGAGAGTAAGGTAAGTTGGTTAGGTGTTGAAGGTTATTGATTTATAGATTTGTAAGCATGTAATTAATACTTCCTAGGGTGACTATGATGGTTCTAGTTCATCATTTCTATAATTGTAGACCTAAAGTTCGATGGAAGTGAGAAGTTTGATATTAAAAACTGCTTGAAAGAGGGTTTGGGGAGTAAGAACTCCATGAACAAGGTTGAATGATCATGATGGGATTAGAGTGGGATAACTTAAATTACAAGTAATGATTAAAACCGTGAGGATGGGTAAAATGGGGGCGGGGGTGAATTTTCAAAACCCTTGTTTCCCGAAATGGTCAAAGGGATTCTCCTTTAATATTTTATTCTAGATTTTGAACATTTGAAAGCACTGAGGAATGGCAAGGCTCCAGCGGAGTAATTGTGCCCCATCTTTCAATCGAAGTACGTTATGTTTTAGGAGGAGTTAGACTTTGGGTAATAGCTTGTATTATATGGAATAACTATGTGTGAATTTAGTCTCTGTACATTGCTTTTTGTTATAATCCTTTGTTGAATTCTATTGTTGAATTATTTTTCTTTGGAATAATTATTGATGTGATGTGGAAATTGGATGCTGAGAGTTATTCTTATTTGTTGTAGTGTCTGAACGTGATCCCTGAGTTGGGTGAATATTCGAGTTGAAATAGGAAGATGAAGCCTCCCAAGGATCAAATAAACTAACTAAGTGGTAAAACACCTATATGTGTATAATAAAAATGATTAACACGATTATCCTGAGTTGAGTGGTTCGTGCCCGATGGGAGTATCCAGGTGAGCAATGATGGTTGAGTGGCTCATGTCCAAGGAGAGCATCCAGATGAGCAGATGAGTCAGAGTGGGCACCATACCGGTACAGTACATGAATTTTTAAAATCCCCTGTCGGTCATGACTGGAAGGGCAAAAATAAGACCATCTGCCATGTGCGTACATTGATGTTCAGTATTAAAGAGTTCATAATGATGTGGCGGAGGCGTATGTGCGGCTTTTTACCACTCATTACATTATTTAATTGAGTGTAAAGAAATAAGATCAGTCTGAGAATTGTGTGTTAAAATTATTGATATGTTTATAATGATCTGATGGTACATGTGAAGTTAAATGAGGACTCATGATAAGTTGTGAAATGTATCATGAATGGTTCATTGTATAATCCCTGTGATTGTGATATGTTGAGCATTTATTGACAACTATGAGTAAAATATTGAAAAGAGTTGAAAGAATTATAGGTATGCAGCTAAGTCGAGCTACTGGTAAAGCAGTATTGCTGCAGTGGAACATATTCTACTGCGGAGAGACTGTCTATTGAGTAACCGATGCAACGAGGCCAAATCCAGTGAGCAGGCCGGCTAACCCTCTAGATACATTAAAATCCTAAATGTTTATCAATTATTGAAATTGTGTCCTGGGGTAATTACATATTGTTATTTCGCTTATATGTGTTATTAATTAAGGTCGGCTGATTATGCCTACCAGTATTGTGTTTGTATTGATGTTACTCCTGCACTTCTTTTTTGAGTACAGACCTCGATCCCGGAAGCTCCTCTCAACCCTATCTCAAGATTTGTCGCAGATTCATAGAAAGGTGAATGGTTTAAGATGTGTTGTTTGACTCCCCCGCAGAAGATGCTTTTGTCTAGACCTTGATTTTTGTTGTTTTCTTGAATTACTCTTTTAGATAGTGTTAGGTAGATGTCCTCATGTATAATGACTTTTAGGTTCTGGGGATATTATTGTTTTCCTTTCAATTAAGTAACATTCCCATTAGTCATTTGTATAATGTGATTTGCTCATAATTATTGGCGGATTTGGGTAACTAGATGGTATTCATTGGTTTGCCCATCGGAGGGGATAGTGTGGCTATCAATCATGGCCACTTAGATCGTGACAAAGATAGTATCAGAGCCCTATGTTTGTTGATCTCATTGTACGAGGACAAGTCTAGTAAAGTCTTGTAGATCGATTCAGAAATGTTCGTTACTTATCTTCGAGAGGCTATAAGACTTTAAGAAAACTCCCTGATTTCTTTCCTTTTTATGCTATTACTTGATTTCAATTGGTATCTGGTGATCCAAATTGGTATCTGACAAATTCTTCTTTCTTTTTTCTCATAGATTGTGAGAACACGTGTAGGAAAAAATCGAGAGAAAACACTTGAGCCAGCAACAGCAGCCATAGTTTGCAATAGAGGATGGGGCAGAGGTGGCAGGTAGAGGCTTGCTACTGTCAGAAGAGGGTCCCACACTTCTGCTCCGATTCAGGAGAGATCAGCATCACCAATGCCTCCAGCGGCGCTGGAAAGGGTGGTTGTGGAGGTAGAGGTTCCGACACAGGGAGAGGCTGAAGCCACTCAAGCATCCTCCAAGGTTCCCGCTTAGGTCTTGAATCTTCTGAGCAGTCTCGCTAGGTAATAGGGCAGCGTCAGCGACTCCTGCAAGGCAGCAGTCAGGGATACAACATGCAACTATTATGGCCCCCATACAAATGATATTTTAGAGGTTGTGATGTTTTCGAGGCCAGTAGCTGGACTGGTAGTGAATAGAGAGGAGCGCCTCCCACCTTCTACGACACTGAGGCATAGAATGATTATGAGTTCAGCATTGACTGCCATGAGAGGCTCCACAAAATGGGGTAAGTGGAGAAGTATGGGGTAGAATTTGCACTTTCTAGTTGATAGGTGATGCTAAGCTCTAGCGGAAGGCTTTCATGAAGTGCAGACCGGTGGGTTCACTATCATTGACCTGGACCTAGTTCTACTCCACTTTTTTGGAGAAGTACATGCCACTTACCCTAAGAGATCGGAGTTGGGATTAGTTCACCACCATTGAGAAAGGGACCTCTTCAGTTGCAACATATGAGGCCCGATTACACTCACTGTCCGGGTATACCCTGCCGCTATAGCCCATAGAGGAGGAGAGGATTAGGCGATTTGATAAGGGCCTGAATGTGGGTCTCCAACTGTCAGCCCTTCAAATGGTCTCTGCAGGTAAGACCTGCTAGGAGGTAGTAGAATTTGTAAAAAGTATGGAGGGGGTGAAAAAGGATGGTTATTTGAGGAATGCCAAGAAGAAGGCTCGGAAGGTAGGTACTTACAATGGTTCCTTTGCTAGGACTCTAATTCCCCAAGGCTACTCGGGACACTCTGTTCAGTCAGCTATGCAAATGTCAATCGAGGTCTGGCAGGGACCACTCCATGACCATCAGGTCCAGTCAGGGATACTCAGATAGTTGCTCAGATCTTGGGGTTCACCCTATTTCCTCTGTTCTGAATCAAAGACCAATGATTGAGAAGATGTTCCATGAGTGCGAGGAGTATGATCGTATCCACAGATGGTGTTCCAAGTTTCATCAGGGTAGGTAGATTTTTTTGCACCTAGCACCTCAAGCTTTGGCCCCTACCATGAAGAAGGGAGTGCATTAAATAGGGATCTTCCACAATTAGGGAAGGGTAATCAGTCAGTGGATAGAAGTTGCACCCAACCAAGTAGAGGAGGTGCTCAAATCAGAAGGGGTGGCAATCAGTCTGGCAGAGGGGTGCACAACCCTATAGAGGCGGGCCTCAAGCAAGTAATCAAGCACACTTCTATGCATTTTCATGTCAGCTTTAGGAGAGGCTTCAAATGTCGTTATCACAGGTATGATTTTTGTATGCGACAAAATGGCCACGGCCTTGTTTGATCCTGGTTCTACATTTTCCTATGTGACTGCTTATTTTGATGTAGGGTTGGATCTTGCTTGTGATGTACTTGATATTCCTACCCATGTGTCTACTCCTATTGGGGATTCTGCGGTGGTGGATAGAGCTTGTCGTGCTTGTTCTATGGACTTCATGGATTGTGATACTCGGGTAGATTTGGTGATCTTAGACATGGTAGATTTTAATGTGATCTTGGAAATAAGCTGGTTGTCTCTGTACTATGTCATTTTGGATTTCCATGCTATGACAGTTATCATAGCATGTCCAGGGTCGTCTAGTTTGGAGTGGAAAAGGAACTATAGCCCTGCTCCTAAGAAATTCATCTCTTATATTTATGCTCAAAAATTGATAGGGTGGGGGTTTTCAGCATATCTAGCCCACATTCGGAATACCATTTTAGAAGGTCCTTCTATAGAGTCGATCCAGGTGGTTTGTGAATTCTTAGAGGTATTTCCTGCATATCTACCTGGCATGCTGTCGAACCGCGATATTGACTTCTGCATAGATTTAGAGCCAGGGACACGACCTATTTCTATACCGTTATACAGAGTGGCACCAGCTGACTTGAAAAAACTCAAGGAGCTGTTGCAGGAGCTTCTCAATAAAGGGTTTATCTGTCCGAGTGTCTCTCTATGGGGTGCCCCGATCTTGTTTGTGAAAAATAAAGATTGTTGCATACGAATGTGCATTAATTACTGTCAGCTGAATAAGGTAACTATTCAGAATAAATACCCTCTTCCACGAATAGATGACCTGTTTGATCAGTTACAGGGGTAGCAGCGTTCTCAAATATTGACTTGAGATCGGGCTATCATTAGCTAAAGATTCGTGTTGAGGATATTCCTAAGACAACTTTTCAGACTAGGTATGGACATTACGAGTTCCTAGTCATGTCCTTCAGACTCACTAATGCTCCAACAACATTCATGTGCTTGATGAATGGTATCTTTAATCCATGTCTGGATTAATTTGTAATCGTGTTCATTGATGATATCTTGGTATACTTTAAGACTAAGTAAGAGCATAAGAATTATTTGATGATTGTGCTTGGATTGCTCAAGGAGAAAAAGTTGTACGCCAAGTTCACCAAATGTGAATTTTGGTTGGAGTCGGTGTCTTTCTAGAACATGTAGTCTCCAAGAAAGGGATTAATATGGATCCAAGAAAGGTGGAAGCAGTCCGAACTAGGCTATGCCTACTACAGTAACAGAAATATAGAGTTTTATAGGGCTGGCTAGCTATTACCATCGATTTGTGAAGGGATTCGCAGCCATTACCTTAGTGTTGACAAGGCCGACTCAAAAGGATGTGTCTTTCCAATGGCTAGAGGAATGTGAAGAGAGTTTTCAGAAGCTCAAAACCCTGCTAAGCACAGCACCTATCCTGGCACTACTGGTGGAAGGTAAGGATTTTATAGTTTATTGTGATGCCTCATGGTCTGGGTTGGATGTTGTGTTAATGCAGGAAGGACAGTTTATTGCTTATTCTTCGAGATAGTTGAAGGTGCACGAAAAGAATTATCCTACATATGATCTGGAGTTGGCAGCGGTGGTGCTTTCCTTGAAAATTTGGAGGATATTACTTGTACAGAGCTCGTTGTGAGGTGTTTACAGACCATTGCAACTTGCAGTACATATTCTCCCAGAAAGATCTTAATCTGAGGCAGCAAATATGGATGGAACTGATTAAGAACTATAATGTTACAATACTGTATCATCCAAGAGAGGCAAATATGGTGCAGATGCCTTAAGTCGAAAAGCAATGAGTGTGGGAAGTTTGGCTAGTTTCAAAGAAACTTAGCGGTCGATGGCCAGAGAAGTTCAGACCTCGGCCAACAGTCTGGTGAGACTCACATTGGCAGAGACATGAGGGATATTAGCTAGTATGGAGGCTAAGTCATCATTGCTAGAGGAAGTGAAAGCTAGGTAGTTTGAGGATGAAAAACTGAGTAAGATTCGGGACAAGGTCTTACGAGGGGAAGCTACGGAAGCAGCATTAGATGACGAAGGGATCCTAAGAATGAGAGGACGTGTATGTGTTCCCCTGGTTGGTGAGATAATCAAAACCATCCTGTTAAAAGCTCTCAACTCAAAGGTACTCTATCCATCCTAGGGTTACTAAAATGTATCATGACCTTAAACGGCATTATTGGTGGGGCAGAATGAAGAGTGACATTATCGATCATGTCACTCGGTGTCTAAACTATCAGTAGCTGAAGTATGAGAATCAGAAGCCTGGCTGAGTACTTTAGGGGATGCCCATCCCAGAGTGGAAGTGGGAGAAAATAGCGATAGTTTTCTAAAGACGCTGAAGAAGTTTGATTTCATTTGGGTTATCATTGACAGACCGACTAATTCTACCCACTTCTTACCTTTTCAAGTGACTTACAATGCTGAGAGACTGGCTAAGTTATATGTGAAAGAGGTGATTCAATTGCGTGGGCTACCAGTGTCACGCCCCACCTTGGGAGGCATGACTGGCACCTGGTGCCCGTCTAGGACCTGAACTACTGAGCTGATTGAGCCTAAGAACCTCTGGTGCAGGGCTGACTCTAATTCTGGAATCAAGAAAACAACAGGCTATATAGCGGCTGTAAATACAATCCCCGGTCGACAAGGCCTATAGCCACCTGTGAAAATAAATAGCTAACCAGAGACAAACAAACATAGGGAGTCCTACGCGGGCCGACAAGGCCACCATGATATCTAGTTATAACTGGAAAGCAAAATCAGATGCTAAACTGATCTATCACCATCAAGGCCACCAATCAACAGCTAAACAGGGCCCCACACGGCCAACACACATAGTCTAAAACACATATGGGCCCCACAAGTCCGATATCATCTAACCACACGAAAGTAATGCAGTCGGCAAGCCTCTAGGAGTAATAAGATGGTCAGGGCAGGGCCCCGGCCTACCCATACTGTATAAACAAAAGAAATAAACCTCTATAACTCAAGCTCCAGAAGAAGGGAGCTGACGGTTCTGTACGACTGACTGGAACTACGAGGGACCTGCTCCTCGTCTATGTGTACTTGCAAGCAAGTAATGCAGCGCCCCAAAAGAGGGCGTCAGTACCACATGTACTGAGTATGTAAAGTAATAACTTTAAATGACTAAAAGTAAGAAATAGAATTGACAATAACTGAAGTAAAGAAAACGGACTGAAGCTGACTGCGGTAGTGAAATCAGGACTAAACATAACTCTAATAAGGAAGGTAGGGTTCATACCTAACAAATGAGGCATCTTACTTGTTATACCCCGTAGAATTCCCGGCACTTAGATGACCTATTCGCACGTGGGTTAAGCATATTTGAAAGCCATACGTGCTAGGGAAAGGCCCGGGAAAAGATCGGACGAGAAACCTGTCGAACCATCGCGGGAGGAGCCGAGGCAGAGCCCCTCCGCGATGGCAGCGTGTCACGGAGGTGAAGCCTCCGCGATGGCTCCGTGACACGTTGCCCGTGTCCAGGCCCAAGTATATAAAGCCCCCACTTCGGTTGGAAATCATTCCATACTTATAAAAATTTCCAGAAACGTAGTGAACAGAGGGAAAACGAAGGGAGATTATAAATTATCGTCCGATTACGCTGCCAAACGCTGCCCAAACCCAAATTAATCCTAGATACCAAGGTATTTAGCAGCAGAGAGCATTTCTACGGAGTTAGTTTCGCGAAATACGGCCGACGAATCGGCGAGCCGCCGAACTAAAGTAAGTAGAATTGCTCTAAATTAATGTTTATGTGTTCCTAGCTGAGAAGTAGATATTTCTCCCTTCTGGGCCGCTGCAAAATAGCGAGTTTTTGACCGTCTTTCGATAAGCCTAAGTTTAGGCTATAAACTATATCGAAAGTGATGTTGCCTTTTGAAATAATGTTGTATTTAGTATTGATTGACGTATTTATGAATGCAGTTGGGAGAAAATAGTTGAAGTACCAGTTGAGCCTCGTCCGACGGACAGATATTCAAAGATAAGGTATGTAAAGTTAAGTTTCCTCGGCAAGTTGAGTAACAGTGAAGCAGTATAGTAATTTACGGACCAGTAGAATGTTCAGAAGTCGAGTATTGTATTATTATGAATATTGGTACAATGTAAGAAGCTTTGGGTTGTAACATGTACGAGACTTATCAGTATGATATAGATTCGGACGTAAGTGATTAAGATTGCTCAGTATATTCAGTATGTGATGTAATATGCCATGTTAAGATATTGTTGTGTTTAGCTGAAACCTCGCAAGGTTGTACAGTATCAGTAAAGCATTCCTGATATAGAATAGTAACTGTATATGGTTTAGAAAGCATGTTAGAAATAGGAAATTATGTTAACACAGAAACTTAGTGAACAGCATAGCCTTCAGCAGAAACACCCGCTTGTATAGCCTTTGCCCCAGTACAGTTAGACAGGGAACTATATTCACATTTATACTTACCTGGCTCAGCATGTATCAGACACTTACAGATTGCTATTATTAGCCCAGTATATGATCTATATAATACCTTACGCCTGTTAGTTTTGGCTTATAAGATACACAGACAGCATGACTAGTTGAGACCGTTGTATTGATTGGGGTTGGATTACCTAGCATCCCTGACCACCCAGGGTTAATAGCTGTATCGACTCGTCCGCCAGAGGACGAGGATACGTCACTCTACGGAGTGATATGCCGTCCCGCAAGGGGACGAAGATGGGATGCCAGTTTCCCCATATTGTGCCTTGGTCGGCCCTTATACACCCCCGTCGAGCGGGTACGCCCGGGGTGTTGATTTAGAGTCCTTCGGACTCAGATACAGTTATAGTCAGGGGCTCAGCGAGCCCAACTGCATACCCAGGGACCGGCAGGATGCTTACATCCACTATAGGAGATGGGATGACCGGGGTAGGGGCATAGATTCTGTGTTGATTGTACCTCCCGGCTTATGGGGGCCGGGTAAGGTTTGTATGTGTTGTGTTATGTTATGTATGCTATGCTATGTTATATTGGACGCGAGTGGGTTGGTAGTAGAATGATACGCCTCCGGGTATGATTCCTACTTCCTTCGGTATCAGTAAGAACAGGTACGATCTACTTCATCAGACAGTTAAGTTATTCCTCCTACTCCTGCTTCATTAGTCATATTATTGCTTTCAGTTATACTATTTTAGTTGCTTTACATACTCAGTACCAGTGGTACTGATGCCCAGTGGGGCGCTGCATTACTTGCCTGCAAGTACTCCTAGACGAGCAGGCGATTCTACGTGACTCCCTGTCAGCGGTTGAGTATTCAGCTCCAGTCATCCGAAGGCTGAATTTCAGAGGTGTAGTCCAGTTCCTTTTGTTGTATATCGCATGGGTAGGTCGGGGCCCTGTCCCAATCAGTTCTATTACTATTCCTAGAGGCTTGCATTCTGTATGAAATCCCTGTGGTCAGATGAGTCGGTCGTGTGGGGCCGTGCAGTTGTATAGTTGTCTTTACTCTTTCTTACTTCTGTGATGGTCGTGAGGGGCCATAATTGTCAGTAGTGGTGATCTTGCCGGTCACGTAGCTTCTTTTTGTGATTTATGATTAAGTTGCAGATAACTAGACAGCATGGTGGCCTTGTCGGCCCGTATAGGTTTCCCTGAATTACTATGTTTCTGGTTAGCTGCCAATACAGGTACAGAAGGCTATAGGCAAATGGGCCGGGGGCTGTATTTACAGCCTTTATATAGCCCTTTGTTTCCAGAAATGTGAATTAGAGCTAGCCAGGCACCAGATGCGCCCAGGCTTAACAGTCTAGCAGGTCAGGTCTTAGTAGGGCACCAGGTGCCAGTCATACCCCCCCCCCCCCAAGGTGGGGTGTGACAAACTTGGTATCAGAGCAGGTCGTATCCCAGGGAGTCTGCAAGCCGTGCTAAGTAGAGTCATGTCCATGGATGTGTTGTGCACCACATACTATGGGTAGGAGGCTGCAAGGCATGATAGGATGGTTGTCTCTTATTCTGATTCAGTCGTGCTATAGAGTTGTACAGTATAGGGTTGAATTCCAAAAATCTTACCATATTCTTTGGCTACAGATAATGTCAGACCAGCGCCATCCCGTCACAGGTCGGAGCTTAGACATTGCAGCAGGGGAAGGCACCAGTAGGATGCCTCCCCCTCATTTGGAGACAGCCCGATCAGAGGGCCCTACAGAGGCTTCATCTGAGCCTTCTCAGCAGTCTCCACCACGTCAGGAGCCGTTTGGAGCGACAGTGTCTTCAGCAATCCCTATACCAACACCTTCCGACCAGGAGGTTAGGAGTGCGGTAGTTATGATAGCACAGATGATGGCTGCTCAGCGTCAGCAAATGCCATCCACAGTTGCAGAAGCATCAGGAGGGCCCGGTAGTTCGAGGGTCCGAGAGTTCTTAGCCTTGAATCCCCCACAGTTCACAGGCACGGACCGAACAGAGGACCCCCAGGATTTTCTGGATCAGATGCAGAGAATCTTCAGGGTTATGCATGCTACGCCTACTGAGTCAGTTGAATTGGCCGCATTCCGGTTGCGAGATATTGCGGTGTTATGGTATGAAAGCTGGGAGAGGTCCCGAGGGAGAGATGTTCCCCCTCCCACCTGGTCCAGCTTTTCAGGAGCCTTTCTAGATCACTATTTGCCACGGGAGGCCCGACAGGCCCGGGTAGACCAGTTCCTACATTTGGAACAGGGGGCCATGAGTGTTCGGGAATATTCCTTGCGGTTTGACTCCTTGGCTCGATATGCACCGGCTTTCGTGGATACCATGGCATCCAGAGTGCACCGTTTTATTATGGGGTTGAACCCAGAGTATGTCGAGACTGGTATCACGGCCACACTGCGAGAAGATATGGATATTTCCCGAATCTAGGCATTTGCCCAGAATATTGAGGGCATCAGACAGCGACATCGGGAAATCAGAAGGGTTAATCAGGAGCAGCGTCGTCGGGATAGGCCAGCTGAGTTACAAAGAGAGGCCCGGGGAGGACCCAGGCCACGATTGTCAGACAGGCCGCCCAGGCCCCCGCCTCCGCCACAGTCACAGGGAGGTAGATTCAGCCGCAGGGGGCAGTCAGAGGCTGGTAGAGGTTCGCAGACGGCAGATTCACCGTCACAGAGGAGGGCGGAGCAGAGTAGGTATACCCTACCACTTTGCCCTATATGCAGTCGACGTCATTCTGGAGCATGCAGGTATGGTTCCACCACATGCTATATTTGAGGCCAAGAAGGCCATTTGATGAGAGATTGCCCAGCCAGAGGTCGTGAGGACCGGGACAGACAGGATAGGGCATCAACAGGATCACGAGCTACAACATCCTCGACTGGGCTTAGGCCCTCAGTTTCAGCAGGCAGGGGTCGAGGCAGATCAGGGGCCTCCAGTACAGGTGTGGGTCCAAGCCGCACATATGACTTACCAGGGAGGCAAGATTCAGAGGCATCGCCTGATGTTATGACAGGTATGCTAACTATCTGCTCACACCCTGCTTATGTGCTAATTGATCCAGGGTCTACTTTGTCCTATATTGCTCCATTTGTGGCACGGAAGTTTAGTATTGTACCAGAATCATTACAGCAGCCCTTCCTAGTATCTACGCCCGTCGGTGACTCTATCACAGCTAGCCGAATCTACCGCGGGTGTACAGTAGAGATTGTTGACCGTCAGACCACAGTAGATCTGGTCGAGTTAGAAATGATAGACTTCAATGCCATAATGGGTATGGATTGGTTAGTACCATGTTTTGCTAACGTTGAATTTTGGACCAAAACGGTCCCATTCCACTTCCCGGGGGAGGCAGTACGGGAGTGGAAGGGCAGCACCGCGACGCCAAAAGGTAGGTTTATTTCCTACCTTCAGGCGAGAAAGTTGATATCTAAGGGGTGCATTTACCATCTTGTCAGAGTTCAGGATGTCCAAGCAGAATCTCCGACACTCCAGTCTGTCCCAGTGGTAAATGAATTCCCAGATGTATTTCCTGATGAGTTACCTGGTATTCCCCCAAAAAGGGAAATAGACTTCGCTATCGACTTGCTACCAGACACTCAGCCAATATCAATACCTCCTTATCGTATGGCTCCTGCAGAACTCAGAGAATTAAAGGAGCAGTTGAAAGACTTGTTAGATAAAGGTTTTATCAGGCCGAGTACTTCCCCGTGGGGTGCGCCAGTCTTGTTTGTGAGAAAGAAAGATGGCTCGCTCCGAATGTGCATAGATTATCTGCAGCTAAACAAAGTTACAGTAAAGAACAAGTATCCGCTTCCAAGAATTGATGACTTATTTGATCAGTTACAGGGAGCCAGATACTTTTCTAAGATTGACTTGCGGTCCGAATATCACCAGGTCCGAGTACGTGAGAGGGATATTCCTAAGACAGCATTCAGGACCCGATATGGGCATTTTGAATTTCTGGTTATGTCCTTCGGACTAACGAATGCCCCAGCAGTCTTTATGGACCTGATGAACAGTATTTTCAGACCTTTCCTGGACTTGTTCGTGATAGTATTCATTGATGATATTCTGGTGTATTCTCGCTCTGAAGCTGATCACCGGACTCATTTGCGGACAGTGCTCCAGATTCTCAGGGACCGCCAGTTGTATGCTAAATTCTCGAAATGTGAATTCTGGCTTAACTCAGTGGCCTTTTTAGGACATATTGTCTCAGACGCTGGTATACAGGTAGACAAGCAGAAGATAGAAGCAGTTAAGTCATGGCCCAAGCCTACCACCCCGACTGAAGTTCGTAGCTTTCTGGGGTTGGCAGGATACTATCGGAGGTTCGTTGAGGGATTCTCAACCATTGCAGCACCCTTAACTAAATTGACACAGAAAGCAACAAAGTTTCAGTGGACGGAGGCATGTGAGCAGAGTTTCTAGGAACTGAAAGACAGATTAACCTCTGCCTCAGTATTAGCACTGCCGGAAGGCACAGAAGGTTATCCAGTCTATTGCGACGCGTCAGGTGTCGGATTGGGCTGTGTGTTGATGCAGTATGGTAGAGTAATTGCATATGCTTCCAGACAGCTGAGGAAACACGAAAAGAATTACCCTACTCATGACCTAGAATTGGCCGCAGTAATTCATGCCTTGAAGATGTGGAGGCATTATCTGTACGGAGTTCATGTTGATAGTTACACAGATCATAAGAGCCTACAGTACATTTTCACTCAGAGGGAGCTGAATCTGCGGCAACGCCGCTGGTTGGAGTTGTTAAAAGACTATGATGTGAATATTCTATACCACCCCGAAAAAGCTAATGTTGTAGCAGATGCCCTAAGCCGTAAGTCAATGGGGAGTTTAGCGTATTTGCGACCTTAGAAGCAGAAGTTAGCCAAAGAAATTCATCAGTTAGCTGGGCTAGCCGTTCGGGTAATGGAAACAGGAGATAATGGGGCCGTAATTCAGAATTCTGTAGTATCATCGTTAGTTGCAGAGGTAAAAGAACGACAGTATGAGGATCCCGATTTAGTCCAGCTCAGAGATAGAATTCAGAAAGGTAAGGAGCCAGATTTTCAGATAGCCGGGGATGATGTGCTACGTTGTAAGGGCCGCCTCTGTGTCCCGAATATCTCAGGACTTCGTGGGCAGATCATGCACGAGGTACACTATGCTCGCTATTCCCTTCATCCAGGGGCGACGAAAATGTACCACAACATCAGAAACATCTACTGGTGGCCAGGTATGAAAACTGAAATAGCCGAATTTGTGTCTAGATGTGCTAATTGTCAGCAGGTGAAAGCAGAGCACCAGAAACCGGGTGGTTTGACTCAAGAGATATCGATACCTATGTGGAAATGGGAAGCAATAAATATGGATTTTGTAACAGGGTTACCCCGTACCAGACGCAGAAATGATTCCATTTGGGTAATAGTTGATAGGCTGACAAAATCAGCTCATTTCCTGCCAGTAAGGGCTACCTTCTCAGCTGAGGATTATGCCGAATTGTATATCAGAGAAATAGTTAGATTACATGGAGTGTCGGCATCTATCATTTCAGACAGAGGGGCACAGTTTACAGCTAGGTTCTGGCAGTCATTTCAGAAAGGTCTGGGGACGCAGATTAATTTGAGCACAGCATTCCATCCTCAGACAGACGGGCAAGCTGAACGTACAATTCAGACGCTCGAAGATATGCTACGAGCGTGTGTGTTAGATTTTGGGGGTAGCTGGGATGAACATCTTTCGTTAATCGAATTTGCTTATAATAACAGCTACCATTCAGCTATTCAGATGGCGCCTTTCGAGGCATTGTACGGGCGGAAATGTAGATCGCCGGTGGGCTGGTTTGAGATAGGAGAATCAGCATTAGTTGGCCCAGACATTGTTCGGCAGTCCGAGGAAAAGATAAAGCTTATCCGAGAACGTTTACTGACCGCTCAAAGCCGTCAAAAGTCATATGCAGATAGACGGCGCAGAAATCTAGAATTTTTGGTAAACGACTGGGTATATCTGAAAGTGTCCCCGATGAAAGGGGTAATGAGGTTTGGCAGGAAAGGCAAGCTTAGCCCAAGATTCATTGGGCCGTATCAAATTCGGCGAAGAATAGGCCGCGTGGCATATGAGTTAAACTTGCCTCCAGAATTAGCATCTGTTCACCCAGTATTCCACGTTTCCATGTTAAGGAAGTTTGTAGGGGACCCTTCTACAGTAGTTCCAGTCCAGGATGTTCAGGTCACAGAGGAGTTAGCCTATGAAGAGGTTCCCGTAGCCATTTTAGACAGACAGATTCGCAGATTGAGAACTAAAGATGTTACATCTGTCAAGGTATTGTGGCGTAACAGAAATCGAGAAGAAATGACGTGGGAGGCTGAAGAAGATATGAAAATCAGATATCCTCACCTATTTCAGGCCTAGTCAGACGGCAGGTATGTCCGTATCATTACTTATACAGTACCTTATGATTGTATGTTTGTAAATGATAAAGAAAGAAGTGATATTTAGTGTTTAGTGAATCTCGGAATAATGTGTGCGGTGCCTGTGTTGGACTTTTCTGCATTTCAGGTTTTTGCGATAGTCCATGTTACAGGGGAAACTCTGCCAAAAGTTTTCCAGAAAGTAAGGTAAGCAGTCCTCTAGATAACAGTATACATTCGAGGACGAATGTTCCTAAGGGGGGGAGAATGTTATACCCCGTAGAATTCCCAGCACTTAGATGACCTATTCGCATGTGGGTTAAGCATATTTGAAAGCCATACGTGCTAGGGAAAGGCCCGGGAAAAGATCAGACGAGAAACCTGTCGAACCATCGCGGGAGGAGCCGAGGCAGAGCCCCTCCGCGATGGCAGCGTGTCACGGAGGTGAGGCCTCCGCGATGGCTCCGTGACACGTTGCCCGTGTCCAGGCCCAAGTATATAAAGCCCCCACTTCGGTTGGAAATCATTCCATACTTATAAAAATTTCCAGAAACATAGTGAACAGAGGGAAAACGAAGGGAGATTATAAATTATCGTCCGATTACGCTACCAAACGCTGCCCAAACCCAAATTAATCCTAGATACCAAGGAATTTAGCAGCAGAGAGCATTTCTACGGAGTTAGTTTCGCGAAATACGGCCGACGAATCGGCGAGCCGCCGAACTAAAGTAAGTAGAATTGCTCTAAATTAATGTTTATGTGTTCCTAGCTGAGAAGTAGATATTTCTCCCTTTTGGGCCGCTGAAAAATAGCGAGTTTTTGACCGTCTTTCGATAAGCCTAAGTTTAGGCTATAAACTATATCGAAAGTGACATTGCCTTTTGAAATAACGTTGTATTTAGTATTGATTGACGTATTTATGAATGCAGTTGGGAGAAGATAGTTGAAGTACCAGTTGAGCCTCATCCGACGGACAGATATTCAAAGATAAGGTATGTAAAGTTAAGTTTCCTCGGCAAGTTGAGTAACAGTGACGCAGTATAGTAATTTACGGACCAGTAGAATGTTCAGAAGTTGAGTATTGTATTATTATGAATATTGGTACAATGTAAGAAGCTTTGGGTTGTAACATGTACGAGACTTATCAGTATGATATAGATTCGGACGTAAGTGATTAAGATTGCTCAGTATATTCAGTATGTGATGTAATATGCCATGTTAAGATATTGTTGTGTTTAGCTGAAACCTCGCAAGGTAGTACAGTATCAGTAAAGCATTCCCGATATAGAATAGTAACTGTATATGGTTTAGAAAGCATGTTAGAAATAGGAAATTATGTTAACACAGAAACTTAGTGAACAGCATAGCCTTCAGCAGAAACATCCGCTTGTATAGCCTTTGCCCCAGTACAGTTAGACAGGGAACTATATTCACATTTATACTTACCTGTCTCAGCATGTATCAGACACTTACAGATTGCTATTATTAGCCCAGTATATGATCTATATAATACCTTACGCCTGTTAGTTTTGGCTTATAAGATACACAGACAGCATGACTAGTTGAGACCGTTGTATTGATTGGGGTTGGATTACCTAGCATCCCTGACCGCCCAGGGTTAATAGCTGTATCGACTCATCCGCCAGAGGAAGAGGATACGTCACTCTACGGAGTGATATGCCGTCCCGCAAGGGGACGAAGATGGGATGCCAGTTTCCCCATATTGTGCCTTGGTCGGCCCTTATACACCCCCGTCGAGCGGGTACGCCAGGGGTGTTGATTTAGAGTCCTTCGGACTCAGATACAGTTATAGTCAGGGGCTCAGCGAGCCCAAGTGCATACCCAGGGACCGGCAGGATGCTTACAGCCACTATAGGAGATGGGATGACCGGGGTAGGGGCATAGATTCTGTGTTGATTGTACCTCCCGGCTTATGGGGGCCGGGTAAGGTTTGTATGTGGTGTGTTATGTTATGTATGCTATGCTATGTTATATTGGACGCGAGTGGGTTGGTAGTAGAATGATATGCCTCCAGGTATGATTCCTACTTCCTTCGGTATCAGTAAGAACAGGTACGATCTACTTCATCAGACAGTTAAGTTTTTCCTCCTACTCCTGCTTCATTAGTCATATTATTGCTTTCAGTTATACTATTTTAGTTGCTTTACATACTCAGTACCAGTGGTACTGACGCCCAGTGGGGCGCTGCATTACTTGCCTGCAGGTACTCCTAGACGAGCAGGCGATTCTACGTGACTCCCTGTCAGCGGTTGAGTATTCAGCTCCAGTCATCCGGAGGCTGAATTTCAAAGGTGTAGTCCGGTTCCTTTTGTTGTATATAGCATGGGTAGGTCGGGGCCCTATCCCGATCAGTTCTATTACTATTCCTAGAGGCTTGCATTCTATATGAAATCCCTGTGGTCAGATGAGCCGGTCGTGTGGGGTCGTGCAGTTGTATAGTTGTCTTTACTCTTTCTTACTTCTGTGATGGTCGTGAGGGGCCATAATTGTCAGTAGTGGTGACCTTGCCGGTCAGGTAGCTTCTTTTTGTGCTTTATGATTAAGTTGCAGATAACTAGACAGCATGGTGGCCTTGTCGGCCCGTATAGGTTTCCCTGAATTACTATGTTTCTGGGTAGCTGCCAATACAGGTACAGAAGGCTATAGGCCAATGGGCCGGGGGCTGTATTTACAGCCGTTATATAGCCCTTTGTTTCCAGAAATGTGAATTAGAGCCAGCCAGGCGCCAGATGCGCCCAGGCTTAACAGTCTAGCAGGTCAGGTCTTAGTAGGGCACCAGGTGCCAGTCATACCCCCCCCCCAAGGTGGGGTGTGACATTACTGTCTAACTATCAGTAGCTAAAGCAAGCACAAACCTTACCTGCCCCCCATAAGCCAGAAGGTACAATCAGCACAGAATAACCCACCTAGGCCCCCATTAGCCCTAGTGAGTACACCTCAATCTATATACCCCTATCCAAGTCATACTGAGTCAACTACCAGCTATAAGCGTCCTACCGATCCCCTGGGTCTACAACTGGGCCCGCTCAGCCCCTGTTTGTAGCTGTGACTGAGTCTGGAGGACTCCTGATATCTACACCCCGGGCGTAAGCGCTCGCTGGGGGTGTGTATAAGGCCAACCACAGAAATATGAGGATCTGGATCCCCATCTTCGTCCCTTGTGGACGGCATGCCGCTCCGTAGAGCGACGTATCCTCACCCTTGGCGGGCGGCGACACAGCTATTAACCCTATTGTGGTCACGAAAGCTATACAGGTATAATCCAGCCCAAAATAATACAATTTACAAGTCTCAACTGACAACAACAACTAAACATGATAACATACTACTGACATGCTTTACTGGGATTCATACTAGACTACAATGCTAAAGAAACTAACTTGTCGAAAGAAAATGCCTTAACATACCTCGTTCGCTGTTTACCGATTAACTGGCGAGTTCCAAGTAGTATTCAATAGCTTTTCCCAACTGAAGTCGTGTTATTGGAAAGATAGGACTAGTTTTAATAATAAATTCGGCAAAAAGGAAAACTTTATATGTAAATATTAACTATATTCCAACTTAACAAAACTCAGCCGAAACCTCGTTATTTCTCAAAAGTCTAGAAGGGAGAAATGCTTACTATAAGCTTGGGATCATGTTGACACTAGTTTGGAGCAATTCCAACAACTTTGGCTCGGCGGGACGACGATTCGCCGAGCGAATGTCACGAAACTAACTCCGTAGAAATGCTCCCTGCAGCCTTATACTTCGATACCCGAAGCTAATTTGGATTTATACGGCGTTTAGCGGCGTAATCGGATGAAAATTAAATGTTTCCCTTCGTTCTCACCTCTGCTGGTCGTGATTATATGAATTATGATCTCATTTCTAAGTGTGAGACCCTTATATACTTGAGGCAGCAGACAAGGCAACGTGGCAGGCTGCCCAACGTGCTGATTCTGCTCTGTGCCACGTTGGCTAACGCGGAGGAGCAGCTCCGTGCCATTTTGCCCCTCTGGGCAGCTTGGTTCGGCCTCCTCCCGCGAAATCCCGACTTTGCACTCGTTCGGCCTTTCCCCCGGCCCTTTCCTCATATGTATGGCACTCTAAAATACTTAACCAACATACGAATAGGCTGATTAAACGTTAAAAACTTACGGGGTATAACAACCTCCCCCCTTAAGAACATTTGTCCTCGAATGTTAACTCCTACTTGCAAGAACCTTAACCTTGCAATTACTTACTCTGGAAAAATTCCGACAAAGTCTCCCCTATAATATGGACTACCCAAAAATCCTGAAACACAGAAAAGCCCAATACCGGTACTCCATACAATACTATGGCATTCATTTCACAATAGACTGAAGTCAATTATCTCACATATACATGTATATAATGCAACTTATGAAACAACAACAACAACATACCTCTAGCTGCACAATCTGTCTAAGTCTGAAATAACTAAAGATATTTGGTTTTCATATCATCTTTTGTCTCCCAAGTCATCTCCTCTCAGTTCTTGTTTCGCCATAACACCTTAATGGAAGCAACATCTTTAGTTCTCAGTCTACGAATCTGCCGATGTAATATGGCTACTGGAGCTTCTTCATAAGCTAACTCCTCAGTGATTTGGACTTCTTTAACTGGGACAATCCGGGAGGGATCTCCTATACACTTCCTCAGCATTGATACATGAAAAAACTGGGTGAACGGATTCTAATTTTGGGGGTAAATCCAATTCATAAGCCACCTGGCGTATCCTTCGGCGAATCTAATAAGGCCCAATAAACCTCGGGCTGAGCTTGCCTTTCTTACCAAATCTCATCACACCTTCATCGGTGAAACCTTCAGTAATACCCAGTCACCCACATTAAATTCTAGGTTTCTTCGTCGCACATCAGCATAAGATTTCTGGCGGCTCTGAGCTATCAGTAGACATTCCCTGATAAGCTTTACTTTTTCTTCTGACTGATGAATAATATATGGCCCAATAAATGTTGATTCTCCTATCTCAAACCAACCAGCTGGAGACCTACACTTCCGCCAATATAACGCTTCATAAGCGCCATCTGAATTGTTGAATGATAACTGTTACTATAGGAAAATTCCATAAGCGGTAGATGTTCATCCCAGCTGCCTCCGAAATCTAACACACACGCTCGTAACATATCCTCGAGTGTCTGGATGGTACGTTCTGCCTGCCCGTCTGTCTGAGGATGGAAGGTTGTGCTCAGGTTAACCTGCGTCCCTAGGCCCTTCTGAAAAGATTGCCAAAACTTAGTTGTAAACTGCGCGCCTCTATTAGAGTTAATTGACAGCGGAACACCATGCAATCGGACTATTTCTCTAAAATACTGCTCAGCATAATCTTTGGCTGAAAAGGTAGCCCTTACTGGTAGAAAGTGAGATGATTTTGTCAACATGTCAACAATTACCCAAATAGAATCATATTTACGCCTGGTACGAGGTAACCCTACTACGAAATCCATATTAACTACCTCTCATTTCCATAAAGGCATGGCTATATCCTGTGTCAGTCCGCCTGGATTCTGATGTTCAGCTTTCACCTGTTGGCAATTGGGACGTTGAGCTACGAATTCTGTTATCCGCTTTTTCATTACCGGCCACCAGTAAATCTCTTTTACGTCATGGTAAATTTTTGTCGAACCTGGATGGAGAGAGTAACAAGCATAGTGTACTTCGCCCATAATTTGCTTGCGAAGCCCTGCCATGTCTGGAACATAGAGGCAATCCCTAATATCAAAACTCCGTCCTCAGTTACTTGGAAATATGTCGCTTCCCCTCACTGGACCCTATTTCTGAGCTGAACCAGGCTAGGATGTTTATACTGTCGTTCTTTCACTTCCACAACCAATGATGACACTGCGGCATTCTGAATTACCATTCCATTGTCTGCTGATTCCACTATACGAACGGCTAAACTGGCTAGCTGATGCAATTCTCAGGCCAATTCCTGTCGCTCGGGCTGTAAATATGCCAGGCTTCCCATGGATTTGCGGCTAAGGGCATCCGTTAAAACATTGGCCCTTCCTGGGTGATACAAAATATTCACATCATAATCCTTTAAAAGCTCCAACTAGTGACGCTGCCGCAAATTCAACTCTTTCTGGGTGAAAATATACTGCAGGATTTTGTGATCAGTGAAAATATCTACATGGACGCCACACAGGTGGTGTCTCCATATTTTCAAGGCATGAATCACCGCGGCTAACTCCAAGTCATGGATAGGGTAGTTCTTCTCATACTTCCTCAGCTGTCTGTAAGCATAGGCAATCACCTTACCATGTTGCATCAAAAAACATCCTAACCTAACACCCGAAGCATCACAATAGACTGCATAACCCTCTGTTCCTTCTGGAAATGCTAGCACCGGTGCCGATGTCAATCTGTCTTCCAATTCCTGAAAGCTCTGCTCACATGCCTCAGTCCAACGGAATTTTGCTTCCTTCTGCGTCAATTTGGTTAAAGGTGCTGCTAAAGTGGAAAATCCTTCCACGAACCTTCTGTAATACCCGACTAACCCCATGAAACTACGTACCTCGGTCGGAGTGGTAGGTCTAGGCCATGTTTTCACTGCCTCTATCTTCTGTGTATCTACCTGTATACCAGCATCTGACACAATATGGCCCAAGAAGGCTACTGAATTCAGCCAAAATTCACAGTTAGAAAATTTTGCATATAACTGACGATCTCTGAGAATTTGAATAACTTTCCGTAGATGATCCTGGTGATTTTCCTCTAAGCGAGAATACACCAGAATATTATCGATAAATACTATCACGAACAAGTCCAGGTATGGTCTGAAAATGTTGTTCATCAGGTCCATGAACACTGCTGGGGCATTTGTCAGTCCGAAGGATATGATTAGAAGTTCAAAGTGGCCGTATCTGGTCCTGAAGGCAGTCTTTGGAATATCTCTTTCACGAACCCGGACCTGATGATATCCTAATCTTAAGTCAATCTTTGAAAAATACCTCACTCCCTGTAGCTAATCAAACAGGTAGTCTATTCTAGGAAGCGGGTACTTATTTTTGATAGTGACTTTATTCAGCTGTCGATAATCTACACACATACGGAGGGAGCCGTCCTTCTTCCTCACAAACAGAACTGGCGCACCCCATGGTGAGGTACTCGGCCTGATAAAGCCCTTGTCTAGCAAATCCTTCAGTTGTTCCTTTAGTTCTCTGAGTTCAGCAGGAGCCATCCGATATGGAGGAATAGATATAGGTCGAGTGTATGGTAATAGATCGATTACAAAATCCATTTCCCTTTCTGGAGGAATACCAGGAAGCTCATTTGGAAATACGTAGGGAAATTCACTGACCACTGGGATAGACTGAAGGGTCGGAGGCTCTGCCCGAATATCCTAAACTCTGACAATATGATAAATGCACCCTTTTTCTATCAATTTTCTCTCCCGAAGGTAGGAAATAAACCTACCTTTTGGCGTGGCTGTACTACCTTTCCACTCACGTGTTGCCTCCCTTGGAAGTGGAATCGGACAATTTTGGTCCAACATTCGACATTGGCATAGCATGGAGCTAGCTAGTCCATACCCATAATAGTATCTAAATCAACCATTTCTAGTTCTATCAAGTCTGCCGTAGTCTGACGACTGGCAACCTTTACTGTACACCCCCGATAGACCCTTCTGGCTATAATAGAGTCACCAATGGGTGTAGACACTAAGAAAGGTCACCAAAGAAATTCCATAAAAATACTAAACTTCCGAACCACTAACGGTGTAATGTAGGACAAGGTGGATCCTGGATCTATCAACACATAAGCAGGATGAGAGAAAATGTTTAGCATACCTGTCACAACATTTGGTGACGATTCTGACTCCTATCGCCCCTGTAGTGCATAAGTACGGTCTGGGCCGGCACCTGAACTAGAGGCCCCTAATCTGCCTCGGCCTCTGCCGGCTGAAACTAAGGGCCTACGCCCTGCCGAGGATGCTAGAGCTCGTGATCCTGCTGAGGACCTATCCTGTCGATCCCGGTCACCCTGACCCCTAGCTGGACAATTTCTCATCTGGTGACCCTCCTGTACATAAATGTAGCATGTTGTGGAACCATACCTTCATGCTCCAGAGTGGCGTCGACTGCAAATAGGGCAAAGTGGTATTGTAAACCCACTCTGCTCCACTCCCCTCTACTGTTGTGAACCTACTGCTCGCTAACCTTCGCCGAGCGCTGGCTGCCCTCAGTGACTAGACCTGCTCCTCTGCCGCTGTGGTGCAGGCGGGGGTCTAGACGGCCTACCTGATAACCGTGGCCTAGGTCCTCCCCGGGACTCCTCTTGTAATTCACCCGGTCTGTCCCTGCAGCGCTGCTCCTGACTTGTCCTCCTAATCTCCCGTTTCCGCTGTCTGATACCCTCAATATTCTGAGTAAAAGCCTGCACATGGGCGATATCCATATCCTCTCATGGTGTGGTTGTGATGCAGGTCTCAACATATTATGGGTTCAGCCCCATAATAAAGTGGTGTACCCTACCTGGCATTGTGTCCACAAAGGCTGGCGCATATCGATCCAAGGAATCAAACCGTATGGCATATTCCCGAACACTCATCGACCCCTACTCCAAGTGTAGGAACTGATCAACCCAGGCTTGTCGAATCTCCCGTTGTAGGTAATGATCCAAGATAGCCTCTGAGAAGCTAGGCCAGGTCGGAGGGGAAACATCTCTCCCTCGAGACCTTTCCCAACTCTCATACCACAGCACGGCGATGTCCCGTAGCCGGAATATCGCCAACTCAACCAACTCTGTGGGTGTAGCATGCATCACCCTGCAAATCCTCTGCATCTGGTCTAAGAAGTCCTGAGGGTCCTCTTCGATCTGTCCCTGTGAATTGCAGGGGACTTAGTGCTAGGAACTCTCGGACCCTCGAGCTACAGGCCCTCCTACAGATTCTGCAACTATAGCTGGCACTAGCTGGCGCTGAGCAGCCATCATCTGGGCTAGCATAACCACCACGCTCCTGACCTCCTGGTCGGATGGTACGGGTATAGAAACTACCAGAGGCGATGCCGTCACACCGGCCATCCCAAGCGGCTCCTGACGTGGTGGAGACTGCTGGGGAGGTCTATATGATACCTCCGTATCATCCTCAGATCGGGCCGATTCTGACTGAGGTTGAGGAACCCTGTTGGTGCCCTCTCCTGCTGCTACATCTAACCTCCTGCCTGTCATAGGGTGTCACTGGTCCGACATTTCTCTGTAAACAAAAGAGTATAATGAGCTTACGGACTCAACCCTATACTGTACCGCTCTATAGCACGACTGAATAAGAAGAAAGAGTAACCATCCTATCATGCCTTGCAACCTCCTGCCTATAGTATGTGGTGCACAATACATCCATAGACAAGACTCTACTTAGCACGGCTTGAAGACTCCCTTGGATACGACCTGCTCTGATACCAAGTTTGTCACGCCCCACCTTGGGAGGAATGACTGGCACCTGGCGCCCTTCTAGGACCTGAACTACTGAGTTGATTGAGCTTAAGCACCTCTGGTGCAAGGTTGACTCTAATTCTCGAATCAAGAAAATAACGGCCTATATAGCGGCTGTAAATACAACCCCCGGACGACAAGGCCTATAGCCTCCTGTGAAAATAAACAGCTAACCAGACACAAACAAACATAGGGAGTCCTATGCGGGCCAACAAGGACACCATGATATATAGTTATAACTGAAAAGCGAAATCAGATGCTAAACTGAGCTATGACCGACAAGCCCACCAATGAAACAGCTAAACAGGGCCCTACACGGTCAACACACATAGTCTAAAACACATTTGAGCCCCACACAGTCGATATCATCTAACCACAGGGAAGTAATGCAATCGGCAAGCCTCTAGGAGTAATAAGATGGTCGGGATAGGGCCCCGGCCTACCCATACTGTACAAACAAAAGAAATAAACCTCTATCACTCATGCTCCGGAAGAAGGGAGCTGACGGTTCTATACGACTGACTAGAACTACGAGGGACCTGCTCCTCGTCTATGTGTACCTGCAGGCAAGTAATGCAGCGCCCCAAAAGAGGGCGTCAGTACCACATGTACTGAGTATGTAAAGCAATAACTTTAAATGACTAAAAGTAAGAAATACAATTGACAATAACTGAATTAAAGAAAACGGACTGAAGTTGACTGCGGTAGTGAAATCAGGACTAAACATAACTCTAATAAGGAAAGTAGGGTTCATACCTGACAAATGAGGCGTCTTACTGTCTAACTATCAGTAGCAAAAGCAAGCACAAACCTTACCTGGCCCCCATAAGCCAGAAGGTACAATCAGCACAGAATAACCCACCTAGGCCCCCATTAGCCCTAGTGAGTACACCTCAATCTATATACCCCGATCCAAGTCATACTGAGTCAACTACCAGCTATAAGCATCCTACCGATCCCCTGGGTCTGCAACTGGGCCCGCTCAGCCCCTACCTGTAGCTGTGGATGAGTCCGGAGGACTCCTGATATCTACACCCTGGGCGTAAGTGCTCGCTGGGGGTGTGTATAAGGCCAACCACGGCAATATGAGGATTTGGATCCCCATCTTCATCCCTTGCGGACAGCATGCCGCTCCATAGAGCGACGTATCCTCGCCCTTGGCGAGCGCCGACACAGCTATAAACCCTGGGGTGGTCACAAAAGCTATACAAGTATAATCCAGCCCAAAACAATACAATTTACGAGTCTCAAGTGACAACAACAACTAAACATGATAACATACTCCTGACATGCTTTACTGGAATTCATACTGGACTACTATGCTGAAGAAACTAACTTTCCGAAAGAAAATGCCTTAACATACCTCGTTCTCTATTTACCGATTAACTGGCGAGTTCCAATTAGTATTCAATAGCTCTTCCCAACTGTAATTGTGTTACTGGAAAGATAGGACTAGTTTTAACACTAAATTCGGCAAAAAGGAAAACTTTATATATAAATATTAACTATCTTCCAACTTAATAGAACACGGGCGAAACCTCGTTATTTCTCGAATGTCTAGAAGGGAGAAATGCTTACTTTAAGCCTGGGATCATGTTGACACTAGTTTGAAGCAATTCCAACAACTTTGGCTTGGCGGGATGACGATTCGCCTGGAGAATTTCACGAAACTAACTCCATAGAAATGCTCCCTGTAGCCTTATACTTCGATACCCGATGTTAATTTGTATTTGGACGGCGTTTAGCGGTGTAATCGGATGAAAATTAAATGTTTCCCTTTGTTCTCACCTCTGCTGGTCGTGATTATATGAATTATGATCTCATTTCTAAGTGTGAGACCCTTATATACTTGAGGCAGCAGACAAGGCAACGTGGCATGCTGCCCAACACGCTGATTCTGCTCCGTGCCACATTGGCTAACGCGGAGGAGCAGCTCCGTGCCACTTTGCCTCTCTGGGCAGCTTGGTTCGACCTCCGCCCGCGAAATCACGACTTTGCACTCGTTCGGCCTTTCCCCCGTCCCTTTCCTCGTACGTATGGCACTCTAAAACACTTAATCAACATACGAATAGGCCAATTAAATGTTAAAAACTTACGGGGTGCAACAACCAGTTTCGATCATTTTGGATAGGAGTACATATTTCACCTCCCCTTTTTGGAGGACCTTGTAGGATGAACTAGGTACCAGGTTGGACTTGAGCACAGCTTTCATTCTTCAAATAGATGGGCAGTCGAAAAGGAAAATTTAGGTGTTATAAGACATGCTTCGAGCCTGTGTTATTGATTTTGGTGGCCATTGGGATGAATTTTTATCTTTGGCAGAATTTTCTTATAATAACAGCTATCACTCGAGTATTTGCATAGCATTATTCAAAGCACTGTATGGGAGGAAATGCAGGCCTCTAATCTGTTGGTTCGATGCATTCAAGGTAAGACCTTAGGGTACTGACTTGCTTAAGGAGTCCTTGGAAAAGGTTCGGGTGATTCGGGAACGATTGGTCGCTGTTCACAGTGTGCAAAAGCAATATGCAGACAGAATGGTGAGGGACATAGAGTTTGTGGTGGGAGAGCAAGTGTTGCACAAGATCTCCTCTATGAAGGGGATGATTGATCACGGGCAAAAATAGCATGCCCGAGATACGCTTTATGACTTAAATTAGTCTTGTTTATCTAAATTATTGTATACATTTTCATGTGATTTTATATGAAGTGAAGATATGTGCTAACCAACATGATTAGCTTTTGTTTTGTAGGTTTTGATGACTTTTGAGTAACTAATCCATGAGTTGGTGAAGTAGAGGCTTGGAAACGGAATTAACCCGCGAATGTCGGCAAAGAGGAGGCACAAAACAGCCCACCTGCGCGTCGGCAATGTGCCACGGCAGGCAGGCTGATCCCAACAGCCCACCTGCACGTTGGAAACATGCCACGGCAGGCTGGCTGCACGACATGGAGGTGTCAACGCGCTGCCCAAGCAGCGTGACACGCTGCCAACGCAGCAGGGGGCTGCCGAGGCCAAATTTCGGGTGATTTCTAGAGAGCTTTCGCGTTGCCTCCGTGTTACGGAGGCAGTGCTCCGCGATACACTCCGTGACACGGAGTCGTTCCATGACAGGCTAAATTATGCACGTTTTCCATTTACTATAAATAGGTCCCTTAGCTCCTAATTCCATTTGGTCACGATTTTATTCTGGAAAACTACCTAGGAGTGAAGGGAGAAGTGGGAGAACTCATCTAGGGTTTATCAAATTCCCTTATCATATACCAAATTCATGTAAGTATGTTAGTTTAGTATTAGTTAATTGCAGTTTTACGAACATGAATGGCAAGAACCCTTCCTCTAGGGTTGAAGCCATGAATTATAATTGTAATTTTATGAAATTGTTTTGGAATTAAGTTATTGATTGTTGTTTTCGTCTTGCATTCTGGATTGTTGGTTGTTTATATGATTGATCACCATGAAAGCATATTTATTAGCTTGAGTAATAGCTTGAGAGAGCATTACCTAGGTCAGGACATGAGAATGTAAGGAGCATGTTTGTATCTCGGGAGAGATTTTGTGTCAGGATAGAAATATACCTAACACCGTGCTTGGTTGACACACGGGGGTTATGAAAGACCAACTTGGGATGTCACATCACCAATCTCGAAGAAGTAGTTGTGAGGCTAAGTTGAGTTAAATGGTTAGACGCACGAAAGTCCCTAATCGTTTCCCCGTAACCCACAACATAATTGATTGCCCGCGACTAGAAAATTAAACTCCTCGCTCACAATGATGCAGTGAGGCTAGATTGCCGTGTTTAGAGGCTCGAAAGACCATAAACATTCAATTCTAATTATGTGAAATAACAATTGATAGTTCCATGCTTAACCCATTTCAAATCGTAGTATCGCATGATTAATTGGTTTTAACTCTATGTTGCTCCTAGAGTAATTTCAGAATACTTCGTTGACCCAAACTTAGACTTAATTAATCTCAATCGAAAATGTCTATAACCAACACTTGAGGTATTTAACATCACACTAGAAATGGATAGTTAGAGGAATGGGTCCAGTCCCTGTGGGTTCGACAATCCGGTTCTTAAAAAGAGCCACTATATTACTTGTACGACCCGTACACTTGCGGACGCGCGAATCGGGCACGTCAATGATGAGGTATGGAAATCGAGGCAAACTTAGCCCGAGATACATTGGGCCGTTCGAAATTCTTCGGCGTGTAGGAGAAGCAGCTTACGAATTAGCCATGCCACCAGGACTGTAAGGAATATATCCAACCTTCCATGTCTCCATATTGAATAAATACCATGGGGATGGGTTGTACATAATCAAATGGATTCGGTGTGACTTGATGAGAACTTGTCCTATGAGGAGGAGCCCGTGGCTATTATAGATAGAGATTTCCGTAAGTTGAGATCAAAGGAGATTGCAATGGTAAAGGTTCAGTGGAAGAATCGTCCCATAAAGGAAGCCACTTGGGAGAATGAGTCCGACATGCAGAACAAATTTCCCCAACTGCTTATAAAATCTTATATGTCTTCTTTCTCACTTTTGTAGGTTATTCAAGAATGAACGGTATTTTAATTGGTAGCTGATGTAACGACCCACCTGCCATTATAGGGGGATAAGCCAAAAACATCCCTCTCTAGCTAAGTTGTTGGTGGGAAGATGTTGAATGAGTGTTAGTGAAATTTCGAAGTTGAGGAGTGGTTTGTGTGCAAGAAATAGGAGCTACTGGTTACGGGGGACCGCTGCAACGAAGGGATAACTGCAGCAGCGAGACCTTTACCACGGTCGGAGGCCTGTTGTAATGGATTAGGAAATATATAGTAAGATTCTCTATGACAGTGTCTTGGGCACTATAGCGGGTCCGCTGCAGCAGATGACAGGAATTAGTTAGTGAGTTTTAAGTGGGATTTCAGGGGTTTACCCTATTATTTCAAAACACGATCTATGAGAACTCGGAGTGAATCCCCCAAGTGCAGAGTAGTTTTCCATTCTCTAAGGTAAGAATCTCAGTCAATTTTAGTTATTTTGATGCCCTAACCCCGTAGAATCGAAAGGGGGACCTGTAATGATGGAAATTCTAGCTTGAAAATCCCTAGAACTATGATAGTAGGGTAAGTTGGTTAGGTGTTGAAGGATATAGATCCCTAGGTTTGTGAGCATGTAATTAATACTCCCTAGAGTGACTGTGATAGTGCTAGTTCATCATTGCTATAATTGGAAACTTAAAGTTCCGTTGAAGTGGGAAGTTTGATATTAAAAACTGCTTGAAAGAGGGTTTGGGGAGTAAAAACCCTATGAAATGGGTTAATGATCACACTGGAATTAGAGTGGAATAACTTAACTGACGGGTAATAATTAAGACTGTGACGACAGGTAGAATGGGGGTGGGGTTGAATTTCCAAAACCCTTGTTTTCGAAAATAGCCTATTGAATTCTCTTTTAATCTTTTATTCTAGATTTTGAATGTTCGGAAGCATTGAGCAAAGGCAAGGCTCCAGCGGAGTAATTGTGACTCCCATCTTTCAATCGAGGTAGATTATAGTTTAGAAGGTATTAGGCATCGGATAATAGCTTAGTATTATGTGGAATAATTATGTGTGAATGCTTGTTGTCATAATTCATTGTTGAATTCTATTGTTGAATGATTTTGCTTTGGAATAGTTATTTATATGATGTGGAAACTAGATGCTGAGAGTTGTTCTTATTCATTGTATTATCTAAACATGATCCCTAAGTTGTGTGAATATTCAAGTTGAGTGAGGAAGATGAGACCTCCCAAGGGTCTAATAAACTGACTGAGTGGTAAAACATTGAGATGTGTGAAATAAAAGTTGAAAACATATTGTCCTGAGTTGAGTGGCTCATACTCGAGGGGAACATCCAGGTGAGCAATGATGGTTCAGTGGTTCATGTCTAAGGGGAATATCCATACGAGCAGATGAGTGGGAGCGGGTACCATGACGGTACAGTATATGAATTTATAGAGTCCTCTACAGGTCATGACTGGAAGGGAAAAAAAGACCCTTTGGCATGTTGTACATCAATGTTCAGTTTTGGAGTGTTTATAGTGATGTGAGGAAGTGTCACGACCCAAATGTACACCCAGATCGTAGACACGGGACAAGAAGGCTTGAGAGACCCCATGTCGACCCATGACATGAGCGTACTTCTAATCCAATCACAGGAGCGGAAGACTTAACATATAAGAATATAATCATAATATTAGTACAAGACTTATACAATACAACTTAATACAACCTGCAGTCTGATAAGACTCTAAACATGAAGGGCGGATTGATGGGACAACTCCCCAACTAATCCAACATCCAGAAACTGAAAGAAACAACATAAATGATGAACATACAACCCTCGAAACATGAGGACTCACCAAGAGCGCTGAGAGCAAATCTGAAACTATCTATGGGTGAGGATGAGCCTGAGAACTGGGACCTGTATCATGAAACGGTACAGCATAGGAGGTATGCTGTCAGTACGTGGAATGTACTGAGTATGCAAGGTAAGTAAAACGGACGTATAAAACATATATGAAATTCATAAATGATCATAAGAATAGGACGTCATGCTCGTATCTTAAATCATAATAACACATCATATGGCTCAAGGTTTTCGAAACATTCGTCACATAACATAATCATAATCATAATAGAAGGGATTTACTTAACATGACTTGAGCCAACATACATAATTATAACATGCATAAATCGTGAGGAACAGTGGGAGATTCTCTTAACCGACATACCCCATAGAGCACACATGAAGCCCGACTTGTAACCTTAGTCGGGAGGGTGTATGTACTTTGCCAAGGGTAGAACCGTGAAAAGGGCCATTTGGGCCTAGGACTAACATGAAAGGGTCCCGAGGCTTAACCTGAGTCCCGAACCTACTCGGTGTTCGATACTACTCCCAAAACATATATATAGTGCTCATAATAATACATACATGAGTTCATGGGCTAGTTAAATCATAATAATCGTAAATATGCTTGAACATATGTGTTCTAGCCATGACATGAGGCCCGTGAGTCGGCCAAAAACATAATTCATGATTGATAAGATTCATACATACTTTTAGATCATGCACATAGCTTGAATTTCATAAAATCATAATGGGTAACATAATAAATTCATAATTTAAAACATAATTCATGTTGGGCTCGTAAAAAACATCGATGGGATAATAGATCATAAATCGATTCATCATTGGGCATGAATAATTAAGCTTAATTGCTTAGAAAATTAAAATCAACAATATCATAATCAATTTAAATCTCAAAAGATGATCAAAATCCATAGATTATGATAATATTTCAAAATCACAAAACTCATAATTAAATCATTATATTTTATATAATCAAATACAAAACCCCATGAGTTTTTGACAAATTTTAAATAAAATCATAGAGTAGGAGCATGCGTATGGAAGAATTCACCCATTGATGACCTTACATACTTGGGATTATCATATTCTAAATCTCACTTAATGACCCAAGAAGAAATTGCAATGGATTTGATGAATTCTAGGCTTGATTCGCTCCCTAACTTCCTCTACCTTTCATGCATGAAAGAATGGAGTGAAATATGAACTTAACCCCTTTAAATTTCCCTATTCATAACCCAAAATGTCATAGTTTAGGCCTTAGGATCTTAGGAATTTACGTAAAAGCCCTTACTAACTTGCAGGATAAATAACTGTCAGGGGTCCCAACGAGTGACCTGATGACTCGTTGCCAGTCCTCACGATCCATCACCTTGCCCATTATGTATCCTATCTGAACTGGTCACTGGAACCTCTAACGGACGACATAATGATTCATTGTCGGTGGCCACAAGTCGTGGCCACCACTTGTCAAGTTAACTGCCTCCTTAAAACCATTTTATTAAAATTTCTCCCAATGACTCACACCACGACTCGTTGCCTGACATGATGAGTCGTGGTGTCCTTCCGTTAAGTACACTAGTCGATCTTTCCAATTTATTTTTCAACTTCACCCCATGGCTGACTTGGCGACTCGTGGTGGCTAACCACGAGTCATTCCCTTCCCGTGGGGACCTTCAGCCATCCTTTCATACAAGTCCCCCCACGAATAACCTGACGACTCGTAGGGTCTCCTCACGAGTTGTCCAATGACTCGTCCTGTGCCTGCAACCCAAATTTTCAGTTTTTCCCCGTTTCAACTCCAGGGTCCGATCTTTGAGTTCTCGGGGTATAATAATATCTCCCCCTTGGGAACATTCATCCTTGAATGTTAGAAACATACAGAAAACTTAGAAACAAGCAACCATCATATGCAATTACTGATTATTTAACCAAAAAACTGGCGGAATGACTACCTCCGTAAAGAACTGCATAGCTGAACCAAATTCAGACATCACGTACATCTATCATAACATAAATCAAACTTGTGCACATGAACTAAACATGGAAACTGACTAGAGGATTAGGGAAAAAACTGATACCTCAAACTAAGACTAAGCCGGTAGGGAACAGGTGGGGGTATCTAGCCATCATATCCGCTTCAGCTTCCCACGTAGCTCCTTCAACATGCTAATTTCTCCATAATACTTTAACTGAAGCTACTTCTTTGTTCCTTAGCTTACGGACTTGACGATCTAATATTTCCACTAGTACTTCTTCATATTGAGGTTGTCTTTTACACCAACACTGTCCACCGAGACTACTAAAGCTGGATCACCCAAACACTTTTTCAAAAGTGACACATGAAACACAAGATGAACTGAAGATAACTCCGAGGGTAAGTCCAACTCATACGCCACCTTGCCAACTCTCCTCACAACCCGGTAGGGACCAACATAGCGGGGACTTAGTTTTCCTTTCTTGCCGAACCGCATGACTCCCTTCATGGGAGATACCTTTAGAAATACCCAATTGTCCACCTCAAACTCCAAATCTCTTCTCCTCACATCGGCATATGATTTCTGATGACTCTGAGCGGTCTTCAACCTGTCCCTTATCAAATGAACCTTTACCATGGCCTCATGAACCCAATCTGACCCTATCATAGCTGTCTCACCAACCTCAAACCATCTGATGGGTGATCTACACCTCTGCCCATAGAAAGCCTCAAACGGTGCCATTTGGATACTAGAGTGGTAGCTGTTATTATAAACAAACTCGATTAAGGGAAAATAATCATCCCTACTATATTTAAAATCCATAACACATGCCCTCATCATGTCCTCAAGAGTCTGGATTGTTCGCTCGGCTTGGCCATCCGTTTGCGGATGAAAGGCTGTATTGAGCTTGACATGAGTCCCAAGTCCCTTTTGAAAAGACCACCAGAACTGGGAGGTAAACTGAGTACCTCGGTCTGAAATAATAGACAAGGGCACTCCATGAAGTCTAACCAACTCTTGAATATACAATTTGGCATAATCATCCGCTGAATCCGTGGTCTTGACCAGTAGAAAGTGTGCAGCATTGGTTAACCTATCTACCACTACCCAAATGGAATCATAGTGTTGTCAAGTACGAGGTAGGCCTGTAATGAAATCCATGTTAATCTCTTCCCACTTCCATGTGAGAATGCTAATACCCTGAAGTACGCCACCTGGCCTTTAATGTTTGACTTTCACTTGCTAATAGTTTAGACATTTTGCTACGAACTCTACAATATCCTTCTTCATACCATCCCACTAATAGATCTGTCGCAAGTCCCAATACATTTTCATGGATCCCATATGGATAGAATATCTAGTACCATGTGCCTCATGCAATATCCAAACTCTCAATTCATCAATGTCTGGGACACATAGGTGACCCTGGTTTCATAACACACCATCTCCCCCTTGGGAGAAAACCTCCACCTTTTGACTCCGCACTGCTTCCTTTAGCTTCCTCAAAATCAGATCCTCATCTTGCTTAGATTTGACATCAATCACCAAGGACGATTCTGACCCATTCTGCACACCAATGTCGCCATTGGTCGAGTGGATCAATCTAACTCCCAATCTTGCAAGCCGGTGGACCTCCTTCACCAACTCCTTCTTTTCCTCATCCACGTGGGACACACTCTCCATAGGGATCCTACTAAGTGCATTCGCCACCACATTAGCCTTGCCCGGGTGGTAAAGAACACTCATATCGTAGTCCTTTAATAACTCCAACCACCTCCTTTGCCGAACATTGAGATCCTTCTGCGTGAACACATATTGCAAGCTCTTGTGATCCGTGAACACATCCACATGGACCCCATACAAGTAATGCCTCCATATCTTCAATGCGAACACCACCGCAGCCAACTCGAGATCATGGGTCGGGTAATTCTTTTCATGAACTTTCAACTATCGAGAGGCATATGCTATTACTTTCCCATGCTGCATTAACACACATCCCAGTCTGACTCTCAAAGAATCACAATATACAACAAAGTCATCCATACCCTCGGGTAAAGTCAACACTGGTGCTGAAGTGAGTCGAGTCTTCAACTCTTGGAAGCTTTTCTCACAAGCCTCCGACCATTGAAACTTCACCTTCTTATGAGTCAACTTAGTCAATGGTGCGGCAATAGATGAAAAGCCCTCAAAAACTCTTCTAGTAGCCTGCTAGGCCCAAGAAACTCCGAATTTTTGAAGGACTCACCGGTCTAGGCCAATTCTTCACCGCCTTGATTCTCTGAGAATCTACTGTTATGCCCTCGCCTGATACTACATGGCCCAAAAATGCTACCAAGTTCAACCAGAACTCGCACTTACTAAACTTGGCATACAACTGACGATCCTTGAGGGTCTGAAGCACTACTCTCAAATGAGCGGCATGCTCCTCCTCGCTCTGGGAGTATTTAAGGATGTTATCAATGAAGACAATCACGAACATGTCCACATATTCCTTGAACACCCTGTTCATTAGATCTATAAAAGCTGCAGGAGCATTGGTTAGTCCAAATGACATAAATACAAACTCATAATGGCCATACCGGGTTCTGAAGGCTGTCTTTGAGATATCACACTCTCGAACTCGGAGCTGATGATACCCAGACCTGAGATCTATCCTCGAGAAACATCTGGCACCCTAAAGCTGGTCAAATAAATCATCAATCCTGGGCAAGGGGTACCTATTCTTGACAGTGACCTTATTCAGTTGTCGATAATCAATACACATTTGAAAGGACCCATTCTTCTTCCGAACAAATAGAACCGGTGCACCCCATTAAGACTTACTTGGTCGAATGAAACCCTTATCCATCAAGTCCTTCAACTGCTCTTTTAACTCTTTTAGCTCCGCTGGAGCCATCCTATAAGGAGGAATAGAGATAGGTTGCGTATCGGGCAATAGATCAATACCGAAATCAATTTTCTTTTTCGGAGGAACACCTGGAAAATCATCAAGGGAAACCTCCGGATACTCACACACCACTAGAACTGATTGAATAGTCAGGGTCTCGGACTCTACATCCTTAACCCTAACTAGGTGGTACATGCAACCCTTAGAGATCATTTTCCTGGCCTTAAGGTATGAAATAAATCGATCGGCTGGTACAGCGGAATTACCCTTCCATTCTAGAACTGACTCACCCAGAAATTGAAATTCCACTACATGGGTCCTACAATTAATTGAAGCATAACATGAAAACAACCAATCCATACCCAAGATGATATCAAAGTCCATCATGGCCAACTCGACTAAGTCTGCGGAGGTGACCTTATGCAACACTGTGATGTGACACCCTCTATATACCCGCCTAGCTACCACTAATTCACTGACTGGAGTAGATACGGAGAACGATTCTGACAGAATTTCAGGACTAACTCAAAAACTACTAGCAATATAAGGGGTCACAAAAGACAAAGTAACTCCTGGATCTAACAAAATATAATCATCGATATGGAAGACTTGCAACATACCCGTGACCATATCTGGTGAAGCCTCGTGCTCCTGGCGAGGCATTAGGGCATAAAACCTATTTTGGTACTAATAACCTGCTGAACTAGTGGAGGCACCCTGCTGAGGGGGTCGTGCTACTGGGGCGGTAGAACTGGCTACAAGGCCTCTAATCCTATTCCTGGGTTTGCCACACCTGAAACAAGCATCCGCGCCGATCAGGCACCTCCTGGGATGATTCTTGTCACACTTCGCACAAACTGGAAAAGTGCGCTCCACTTACATGATACCATGATCCCTCGAGCCTGTAGCCCTGCTCCTCTGGTCTCCCCTGAACTTGGATGGCGTGTTGGCCGAGGATGGAGCTGGAGCAATGGACCTGCGCCGGGACTGCTGACGTGGTCCACCCCCTGTTCTGGCCTGAGAAACCCCATAGCTGTCGGTCTTGGCCCTCTTGGCCACTCTCTACCTTCTGTAGATCTGGGGCTTAAATCTGAGCTCTGAACGTACTCGGTGTTCGATACTACTCCTAAAATATGTATATAGTGCTTATAATAATACATACATGAGTTCATGGGCTAGTTCATGAGTTCATAATAATCATAAACATGCTTGAATATATGTGATCTAGCCATGACATGAGGCCCGTGAGTCGATCAAAAACATAATTCATGATTAATAAGATTCATACATACTTGTAGATCATGCACATAGCTTGAATTTAATAAAACCATAATAGGTAGCATAATGAATTCATAATTTAAAACATAATTCATGCTGGGCTCGTAAAGAACATCGATGGGATAATAGATCATAAATTGATTCATCATGGGGCATGCATAATTAAGCTTAATTGCTTAGAAAATTAAAATCAACAATATTATAATCAATTTAAATCTCAAAATATGACCAAAATTCATAGATTATGATAATCTTTCAAAATCACAGAACTCATAATTAAATCATTAGATTTTATATAATCAAATACAAAACCCCATAAGTTTTTGACAAATTTTAAATAAAATCATAGAGTAAGAGAATGGGTGTGGAAGAATTCACCCATTGATGACCTTACATACCTGAGATTATCAGATTCTAAATCTCACTTGATGACCCAAGAAGAAATTGTGATGGATTTGATGAATTCTAGGCTTGATTCACTCCATAACTTCCTCTACCTTGCATGCATGAAAGAATGGAGTGAAATATGAACTTAACCCCTTTAAATTTCCCTATTCATAACCCAAAACGTCGTAGTTTAGACCTTAGGATATTAGGATTTACGTAAAAGCCCTTACTAACTCGCAGGAAAAATAATTGTCAAGGGTCCCAACGAGTGGCCTAACGACTCGTTGCCAGTCCTCACGATCCGTCACCTTGCGCATTAAGTACCCTGTCTGAACTTATCACTGGAATCTCCAATGGACGACATAAGTACACTGGTCGATCTTTCCATTTTATTTTTCAACTTCACCCTACGGCTGACTTGACGACTAGTGGTGGCTGACCACGAGTCGTTCCCTCACCTGTGGGGACCTTCAACCATCCTTTCATACAAGTCTCCCCACGAGTAACCTGATGACTCGTGGGGTCTCCTCACGAGTCGTCCAACAACTCGTCATGTGCCTGCTACCCACATTTTCAGTTTTTTCCCGTTTTAACTCCTGGGTTCGATGTTTGAGTTCTTGGGGTATAACAGGAAAGAATGTGCCTGGCATGTCATCATTTGTTACATTATTTGACTGAGTGTAAAGAAATAAGATCGGTTTGAGAATGTGAGAATTTGAATGAACTAAACTTCTGGCCATGTATTTTTTGTGTTAGAATTGTTGATACGTTTATATTGATTTTATGGTACATGTGAAGTTAAATAATGATTCATGATGAGTTGTGAAATCTATCGTGAATGGTTCATTATATATTCCCTATGATTGTGTTATGTTGAGCGTTTATTGACAACTATGAGTAGAATGTTGAAAAAAGTTGAAAAAATTGTAAGTGTGCCGCTAAGTCGAGCTACTGCCAAGGCAGTACCACTACAGCAGAACATATTCCTCTGCGGCGAGAGGCCCAATCCAGTGAGTAGGCCGGCTAACCCCCTAGAAACATTAAACTCCTGAATGTTATTAATTATTAAAATTATGTCCTGAATTGATTACATATCATTACTTCGCTTATACGTGTTATTATTTAATGTTTGTCTATGATACCTACTAGAACTATGTTTGTATTGGCGTTACTCCTGCCCTTTTTTTCTGAGTGCAGACCTCAATCCTGGAAGCTCTTCTCGACCCCATTTCTAGAGTAGCCACAGATCCGTAGAAAGATGAGTGATTCAAGATGTGTTGTTCGACTCCCCCGAAGAAGATGTCTCTTGTCCAGACATTGATTTTCTTTGTTTTCTTGAATTACTCTTATAGACGGTGTTAGGTAGATGTTCTCATGTACAATGACCTTCAAGTTCTGAGGATGTTATTTTTTTCCTTTCAATTAAGTAAAATTTCCGTTGGTCATTTTATAATGTGATTTCCTCATAATTGTTGGCAGATTTGGGTAACTAGATGGGATTCATTGGTTCGTCCATCGGAGGGGATAGTGCAGGAGCCAATCACGGCCATTTGGATCATCACAGGTTGATCAACCATAACTCCTTTCTCATAATTTTGACTTAAAATATTTTTAATGAGTTGAAATTTCAAGGCTACAATTTATTCTTAAAATTCATGAAAGAATGCTTTGAAATCTGAGAGTTATTTACGTGTAAAATGAGGTCGTGTGACGTTTTCATCATCCTTTGCCAGATATTTTCACTTGATCAGATATATATATCACAACCTCCAAACATCTTTAAACCATGTTAAAACTTGTATTAGCTTCATATATAAACATCTAAAGCCTCAAAATTTTCAACTCTCAATATTTCCACATACATTTGATATGTGATCCGTATTCTCACTGCATGTTGACACGATTTTTCTAAACTTGCTCTTTTTTAATTTATTTTTTAATTTAAATATTTTTATATACCTTAGAACATGTACAAATATCAACTTTCAAATATGGCTACACATTAATTTTCTTAGTCGAGGTCTAATCACGTACATTTAAAGAGTTTAAACTGAAATCAAATTTATGAAGTATTGCAGAAACAAACCCTGGTTGTGCCTAAGCTAGACCGAGCTTAGATGTATCAATTGTCTCACCATCATGAATGATCTCTGGATCAGGATATACAGCTCTAACACAGGCTTAGTCAGTGTTGCTTTATGAGCTCTACCTCAACTTCCTTCCTTGTCTCTTGATCATGCCCAAATTACACCTCGCAATAAAGTAGAAAGTGATCGTTGTCAAATATAATAATCCAACTAGGTTGGGGTATATCTCATAGGGAATAGGCCAAAAAATAATATACTAATAGGAGTAAATTAATCGGTGGTCAATATTTCAAACGGGAGATTAGAATAAAAGAAAAAGTATTTTTAAGTAAAGAGTTTGTTGTTATAAAATTTATGAGAAGAACTTAGGACTATGTTCCCCATGATTTCATAATATAGTAGGCTTATTTTATTAGTAATCTATCCTGGTGAATTTTGTGTAAGACTGATGATTAATTTCATCTAACATCTCTCGACCTACATAAATGAATTTCACTCTAAATCCTCTCGGACTTTAGGTGTTTATATTTTGCCTTCATCATAAGTCTTGGATTAACTATCCTCAGTTAGAGCACAAGTTAAATAGATGAGGGTTGGTAGCCTCAAATCTCCATTATTATTCTCTTTTCCTAACTTCAATCTCTTTGGTATAGCAAGTTCATGATACAGGTATGTTTCAACATTTGCAACCTCTAAACCTAATTAAAATGAAGAGAATAACAATCCACTTAATTCATCATTCAAGAATCACTATTGTATTTTGCCTACTTCTGCTAATCCATCATGATTCCCACAATACTAACTAAAGAAATTAGGCATTCATGTTTGAAGAAACAATCACATAATATTTTTAAGAAGTCACGATGAATACTTACAATAAAGATAGAACTACTTGACAAATCTTCAAAGCTAACTAGAATCACAAAAACTTGATATTTTTCTTTCAACAATGATATGAAATCATGCATTTCACAATTTGGAATAATGTGTGAACTCTGTGTTCTATGGATGAATAATAGTCAATTATTAAGTGGTTTCACTCAAAAACATCCTAAGAGGGGTATATATAGTAGTAGAATAAATTTGCATATATTCCTACTTGGATTGGGATTTGAATTATAGGCTTTGAGCTGGCAGACCTTGGTCTGCGTCGCGCCTCTTCTTGCACCTTCTGGGCCTCTCATCATGCAACTTGGTGCGCTAGTGTGCCCTGCATGTCACATAGGTCAGTTCCCAAATGTGGTTGCGCAATGCCAACCTCTATTTTGCTGTGACACTTGCTCCCTTTGAGTTCGGTTTGGCAACACTTGCTCTTTAAAGCCTCAAATAAGTCAAAATCCGTCACTTTTATCACTTCAAATATCTAACCATGTGTGTTAGATCTTGTTTACAAATATCATATAAAATCAAAGAAATCACACATCATTTGTTCTTAAAATATAGCTTAGTATGGAAAAAGTTTGACAAATAAGTGCATACGCCCAACATCACCACCCCACACTTAAACTTATTGTTCATCCTTGAACAATCTACTACTTCCCCACTCAAGTTTTACACAAAATTCACCCTACAAACAGGTTTATTTACACTCAGATTCATTATATAATTTAATCATGCTTCAACAATCGACTCAATATGCATATAAGATTAACATTCGAAGGTCACAAATTGAAATCGCTTAGCTTCTAGAACTAATTCAACAAGATATATTTGGTCCAACATGAACATATGCAATTTGGCAATCAAAGATACACCAAAATCTTACCATTATGTGCCCCTTACTATTTGGAGAGCTTCCTTTTCACACACATGATATATAAAATTGACTTAGGCATAGATAGAATAATATCATTCACTCTCCCAAAGAACTCAACATGCATGCAAAAGATGACTCATAAGCTTGATCTTAGTTTAAATATTCCACTAATATAGAACATTGAATTTAAGGTTAATTAGGACTTAAGATGGTTATAATATAGGCTAAGGGACGGGTAGGAACTATTTGGCTAAGATAGTGACTAATCTCTCTAAGTGTTTTAATACTTCACAACTCTTTGACTTTTTCTAGAACATTCATCAAATCTCCTTATTTTTCTCACTTAAGTGATTAGTAGGGAATTTTCGACATTAATCTCTCTCTCTCTCTCTCTCTCTCTCTCTCTCTCTCTCTCTCTCTCTCTCTCTCTCTCTCTCTCTCTCTCTCTCTCTCTCTTCTCTTCATTTCATTCTTGTTCATTCATTCATTTTTCTTTTCAATATTTTTTTTTGGTTTCCCCACTAACATCACTCTCCTTGTTTTGCCTTTTTCACCCTTTTCTTTTCTTCTAATTTCCACACTTTAGTTTTTCCCATTTCTTCACTTATGCTCCTTTTATGCAAAAGTTTTCATCAAAGTGCCCGAGGTTTCATTTGGATCAAGAAAAAAGGTCAATAGAACTAAAGGGATTAATCTTGTAATATGATTATCAAAAGAATATGCTAAGGCTCAAAATGGGTAACTATGATAATCACATTAAGGTAGGAAAAATTAGGATACAAATAGGCTGGCAAGTTCTAGACATCAAATAGCAAGCATGGAGTACACAAAAATTATCTCACACATACAATGGCACAAATGGTACAATAATAGCATCAAGATTACATAAACACACATCCATATTGAATGTCTAACATTATTAAGCCCAATTTTTCAAGCATAAGAGTCATGTTCCAAAATTCTAAATGTTTCCACCTTTTCATTTATTTTTGAGTAAATCATACAAAGTTTTAATAATATTCTGAGTGAAACACCTAGAATTATACAAGGTTTCAAGTTCTTGCTCTCCTACCAATGACTAATTTACCCTTAAGATGATCGTCATTCATCCATCATCGAAAAAAGTTATGACTAAGACTAAAAAAAATCTAGACACTCTAGTCAGTTCTAAGAGACTATCCACCGAAAAAGTACCCAAAATAAATATCAGGAGAACCCAAATAAAAACAAAAAGAAACATATAAAAACTACTACAAGCTAGCAGGACTCAAGTGATACATCTCAAAAAGAAAATCTAGGCCCATCATGAATAAATTTAGCAATTAAGGCATACATGAAACAAGAAAACTTACTTCTCTCACCCCACACTTAATCAATAGAATTGTCCCCAGTGTTGAAACAATTAAGTACAAGTAGAAGGGTGAAAGAAGATCTCCCTGGTCCTACTCTTCATCATCTGTGGGAAAAAAAATTCCTGAAAACCTACTCTGCGTCGCGGACCTTGGTGCAGAGGTTTTGATCCATGCCTTGGAGTACCCTACTATATTTGAGATGTTCTTCCTGCATAAATCTAAAAATTCACAAAATTAAGACAAACTAAGTTACCTTGGGTTGTCACAAGAACTTGATGTTTTTCTTCCAACAATGATATGAAATAATGCGTTTCACAACGTGAAATAATATGTGCACTATGCGTTCTATGCATGAATGTCCTAATACAGATGTCCTTGGGGATATTTATAGTGTTAGAATAAGTCTGTGTCTATTCCTACTGGAATGGAATTGTACTTTGAAGATTTTACTTTGAACAATAGGAGTCCGTATCACACCCTCCATCACGCCAGGTTGTCTCTATATCGCGCAACTAGGTGAACTAATATGTCCGCATATCATGCAGGTCTATGCATCATCTTTGTTATATGATGCCAACTCCTATTTTGCAGTGACACTTGTTCCTGTCGAGTTCAGCTTAACAACACTTGCTCTTTTAAGTCATAAATAAGTCAAAACCCATCACTTTTATCCCTGCAAACATCTAATCATGTGTGTTAGCTCTTTTTCAAAAATATCATACAAAACCAAAGCAATCTCACATTATTTGTTCTCAAAATATAGCTAAGTATGAGAAAAATATGGCAAAATAAGTGAAAAAATATGCCCAACATCACATATGCGAAACCCCATTGACTCATCCAACTCCATAGGTGTAGAAAAATCATCACACACGTGACAATGCACTTGCACAAACTTCATTGTAGGTACCCAGTCCTACTCCTTCTGCATGTGCAGAGAATTTCTCGCAGAAGCATATCACACTGGCGGAAAAATCTTTGCAGTGCAGACCTAGCACAAGTCCCCTCTTACTGCACTTGCGAACCATGTTTCGCAGGTGTAGGAACCAACACGCAAGTGAGATTGCACTAGAGCCACTTGAACCTCAACAACCCACTTTTGGTTTTTAACCGTAGGAATTCATTTGAACCTCTCGAGATGCAAACCAAATATGTAATTCACCCCTAAAACACGTCACAAACTCATTGAAATACTCAAAATACCAGCTAAGATCATCTAAGCACTTTGTTGACCATGGTCAACTCTTAACTTTAAGTTCAACTAGTGACCTACTCAAGGTTTTGAAACATTGTCGAGCCACTCGTGCCCTGTGTAAATTATTCAACAAGGTTATAAATCACCATCTGTACCTATTAAACCTGTCAGAATTCAATTTCAATCTCGTCTACTCATTTTTTGACAATGATCAAACTTTAAAATTTCAAATTTCAAATTTTAGATTTTCTTTTTCGATATGCATCTAATTCCCTTAGGAACTATAATACCTCAGGTCACAGAGTGAATTCCCGCAGCAAAAAGAATAAAAGTTTCAGACTTGATGAGGGAGTGAAGAGAAAGTGACGTCCCATCACTCCTCTAACGATGGAGTTGACGGTCATCAGTCGTACAACGGACCATCACTTGTCCCGTCGAGGTCTGGTCCCTTCAGCTTAAAGGCGGCAGAGGCTGCAATGGACCATCGAGTGAGTGATGTCATATCACTTCGATAGTCACTTGGGCCAGCATTTCAGGCCCTTCTATTTAAAGGGAGACGGAAGGCCGATAGACCATCAAGTCGGTGACGGCCCGTCACATAGACTATCATATGGCAAGATTTTCAGGCCCTTTCTATAATGGGGATACTGTAAAGATGATGGACAGTCAGGTTGGCGACGGCCCGTCACCACGACCATCAGACGCACAACGGCCCAGAAATTTTGGATTTTCTAAATATTTTCCCAGGGGTAGTCTCGTATATTCTCACTCTTTAATCTCCAAACTACGTCATTTTGGGAATGATTTCAAATGATTTAGAGGGGTAAATGGTTCTCCTCCCTCATTCTCCACTCAGACTTTCAAAGCATCATTACGTAGAACTCAGAGCTTCTCTCTCAAGCTAAGAACTAGGACTTCCAATTCTTCTTAGAATTTTCAAGCTACTTCTCCGAGATTCCTTCTCCAGGTATGTGGGGATTCAACAAAGGCGATTATTTCATCCATGTGCCCCAAATTTTATCTTCAGAAACCTTCTCCATTCTAGTTGTACAAGAATTATGAGTTAGGCTTTTCAGACTAATTATTAATGTTTCTTAGATTTCAGTCGCTTTCTGCAAGTTTCTATAACCCTATCATGTGATCTTTGTGTTATTGAATTAAATTTCATAGTATGTCTTCTAGCCCTAGTTTTAGCATGATTTTTGGATTGAACTTTGCATGATTTAACAACTAGCTTAAATTGCTATTGTTCCACCGGTTGTTATCTAAGTATAATCTTCCGCATGTATGTTTCAATTTAAAGTTAGTATTTTTAGATTATGAGTGTACTTAATAGTCTCCAGAAATGTCAGTTGATCAGTTCATATCTTTATCAATCTATCAGTAAATTCAGTATTTCTCAATTATTAGGTCCTTTAGGCTCTCAGAATACTTTCAGATAAGTAGTTCTGACTTAGCCATAGGACACCATTTCGAGCTATCATGGACAGTTCAGTACATTTAGATCTGTTTTGTGTCATCGGTCGGGAGTAGTACTTAGCACTAAGCGGGCTGGGGTTTCACAGACCCTGGTTCTCAAAACTACGTGCCACCATAGGATTTAACCCAAATAAATTTTACAGTTAGTGATCACACAGATCAGTCACTATACGCTGCAAGGTACGGTGGGCTCTATCGATGGGGAGTAAATATCAAACTCCACATCTAGCTCACATGGTAATATGTCGGTTAAAAGACATTCCCACGACACAGTTCAGTCTCAGGTCTCAGAATATGCTTATAAACCTTAACCAATTTTACTAGTTTTTAGAACATTTAGATTTCAGGCCGTCTATGACATTGTGATCTCAGTTAGGGTCATTTCATATTGTTTAGAATTTTCACTTATAATGTATTTTCCAACATGATTATATTTTTTTATTTGCATCACTTCACATACTCAGTACATTCAAAGTACTAACGCATACTTCCTATGTTATATCATTTTATGATATAGGCTCAGGAACTCAAGCTCAGCAGCGTGGTTAGTCCCTACTAGATCTTGTCCAGTAGTATTCCAATGGTGAGTTCTCATCTCTCAAGTATCGGGCATCTCTTTTAATTTTAGTAGTATTGTTTTAGTTTTTCAGACTTAGAGTTAGCTGGGGACTTGTCCTAGTAGCTCATCTTTAGTAGAGGTTTTCAGACATGGTTGTAGTATTCAGTACTTCCATTTATCCAGTTTACTTTTAGTATTTATATTTAGTATGTTAGTATTTCGTTATGCCTCCGCACAGTATTCATGTTAATTATCGGTCATGTCAGATCATGCTATGTCAGGGGTTAGCTTGGAGTCATTCGTGATACTCAGTACCATGTCGCATCCATGGTGTAGACTCTGATCATGACAAACTTAGTATCAGAGCATTAGGTTCAGAGTGTTCTAGGATGTCTAAAAGCTACTCAAGTAAAGTCATTTTCATGGGTGTGAAGCACACCACACCTATGAGGAGGAGGCTATGAGGCGTTTTTAGAAAAATTTCCTTTTCTTCATGATTCTTATAGTGCGTTGAGTATGAATCTCTAAAATGTCCTTCTAACTCGTGCTCTACCATTTTCAGTTGATGATGCATCCCAGGAAAGGAAACGGAAAAGGGGCTGGTAATGCCAACCAGCAAGCCCACCAGCTCCAGCAGTCCCTCAAGATGATCAGGTGTCACCTGCTGAATTTTGGGTTGTTATTCAGATGCTGGCTCAGGCAGTGACCAACCAGGTCAACCAGCAGGTCATCGTATCTACCAAGGCAAATGGACTTACAGCTGCTGCTAAAGTCCAGGACTTTACTAGAATAAACCACCCAGAATTTCATGGGTCTAAGGTATATGAGGACCCATAGGAATTCATTGATGAGGTTCATAAGATCACCCAAATCATGGTTGTTACCTCCATTGAAAGTGCAAAGTTGGCCGCCAGTTAGCTGAAAGGAGTGGCCCAAATATGGTATAGATAGTGGAAGAAAGGGAGACAAGTTGGTGCAGGTCCAATGAAGTGGGACGAATTCATGACCGGGTTTCTAGATAGGTTTTATTCCTTGAGTTAAGGGAAGAAAAAGCCATGGAGTTTGAAATAGAACGACATGATAGTGCAGGAGTACGCCTTAAAGTTTACTCAACTATCAAAGTATGCTCTGAAAATGGTTGCTGAGTCGAGGACTCGCATGCTCAAATTTGTAAATGGGGTCTCAAACTTTATGGTTAAGGAGTGCAGGACTGTCATGTTCATCAACGAGATGGACATCTCTAGGCTTATCACCATGCACAACAAATAGAGGCAGAGAAACTAAAGGAGATAGAAAGGGAAAGTAAGCGGGCAAGGATGGATTAGTTTGACTATTTGAAGAAGAGTTCAAGCGATGGTAGTCACCCACAGCAATAACAGAGACCTCCAGCACCCTCTTCAGCCAGTTCTCCCTCCTCCACGACCCGAAAAGATCAGAAGAGTGTAGCATCAGGCTCCTAGTTTCAAATCCATGTCTCCAGTAGTTGTACCTTCCCGGTATGTCCTAAATATGGTAATAACTATCCGGGTGAGTGTCGTCTAGGAAAGAAGGGTTGTTTTGGTTGTGGCCAACTGGGTCACAGGTTGAGCAATTTCCTGTTAGCGGGACTGGGGAAGGCTCAGTCCACTACATCAGCAGTAACCAGGTCGCTCAACTCATCAAGGTACTACTTTGGGTACAGGTGGAGGTAGTCAGCATCAAAATTGCTTCTACACTCTATCTTCGCGCTTGACATAGTCACTGGTATGTTACGTCTCTTTCAGATAGATGCTTATGCTTTACTAGATGTAGGAACCACACTTTCTTTTGTGTCTCCTTATATTGCATTCCAGTTTGATAGTAGTTCGAAAATTCTCTTAGAGCCATTTTCGGTCTCTACTCCAGTTGTTGAGTCAGTTAGAGCCAGTTGGGAATACAGAAACTACCTAGTCATGATGCTACAGAAAGTTACCATAGTTGATCTAATAGAGTTAGATATGGTAGATTGCAATCTCATTCTTGGCATGGACTGGTTATATTCTTGTTATGCCTCAGTTGATTGCAAAAACATTAAGTTCTAGTTTCCTAACGAACCAATCCTAGAGTGGGAGGTAGTACCTTAGCGCCTAAGGGTCTGTTTATATCTTACCTTCAGGCCAGAAAAATGATTTCTAAAGGATACATCTATCATCTAGTTAGGGTTAAGGATTCTAGTTCAGAAACCCCAACTCTTCAGCCAGTTCTAGTCGTAAATGAGTTTTTAGATGAGTTTCCCGAAGATCTTCCCGAAGTCTCTCCCAAGCGGGAAATAGACTTTGGCATAGACTTCTTCTAGATACCTAAACTATCTCAATTTCTCCTTATAGAATGGCTCTAGCTGAGCTTAAAGAGTTAAAAGAACAACTAAAAAATCTTTTAGAGAAGGGCTTTATCAGACCCAACATATCTTTATGGGGTGCCCCAGTCCTATTCGTGCGAAAGAAGGATGGTACACTTAGAATGTGCACCGACTACCATCAGCTGAACAAGGTCATAGTCAAGAACAACTGTCCTTTACCCAGGATTGATGACTTATTTGACCAACTCCAAGGAGCTAGCTATTTCTCCAAGGTAGATCTCAGATTAGGATACCATCAGCTTAGGGTCAGAGAATGTGATATTCAAAAAACAAACTTCTGAACTCGATATGGTCACTACGAATGTGTAGTTATGTCTTTTGGACTAACGAATGCTTCTACAGCTTTTATGGATTTGATGAATAGGGTATTCGAGTTGTACCTGGACATGTTTGTTATTATCTTCATAGACGATATTCTGATCTACTTCGGAATAGAGGAGGAATATGCAGACCACCTAATGATAGTTTGGGAGACCCTCAGGGACCGCTAGTTGTTCACTAAATTCAGTGAGAATTTTGACTAAAAACTAGTGGCATTCCTCGGTCATGTGGTCTCCAGTGCGGGTATTCGGGTAGATCCTCAAAAGGTAGCAACAGTCAAGGACTGGCCAAGATCCACTTCTCCGTCAGACATTATGAGTTTCTTAGGCCTAGCCTGTTACTATAGACAGTTTGTACAAGGATTCTCCTCTATTGCCTCTCCTTTGACCAGACTAACTCAAAAGAAGGTGAAGTTCTAGTGGTATGATGCATGTGAAAAGAGTTTTCAGGTGTTACAAACTCGACTCATTACAGCCCCAATTTTGACTCTTCCAGAAGGTTCAGATGGGTTCGTAGTCTATTGTCATGCCTCCAGAATTGGCCTTATATGTGTTCTAATGCAGCATGGTAAATTTATAGCTTATGCTTCCAGACAACTCAATGCTCATGAGAAGAACTATCTGACTCACAATCTTGAGTTGGTAGCATTAGTATTTTCCTTGAAGATTTGGAGGCACTACCTTTATGGGGTTCACGTGGAGATTTTTACTGACCACAAAATCCTGCAGTGTGTGGTCAGTCAGAAGGATTTGAATCTTCATCAAAGGAGATGACTAGAATTATTAAAAGATTATAACCTGAGCGTGTTGTATCACCTGAGAAAAGCCAATATAATGGTTGATGCCCTCATCAAGATGTCTATGGGAAGTGTTGCTCATATTGAGAATGGTAAAAAAGAGCTGGCAAAGGATATTCCAAACTAGCTCGATTAGGAGTCCATTTGGTTGATTCAACAGAAGGTGGAGTTGTAGTCCAGAATGGTTCAGAATCCTCCCTTGTGGTGGAGGTTAAGTAAAAGCAAGATGAAGATCCAATCCTACTCAATTTGAAGGAAGCAGTCCTAAAGAAAGAGGTGGAAGCATTGTCCAAAAGGGGAGATGGTGTACTCCCTTACCAGGACAGGTTATGTGTTTCATATGTAGATGATTTGAGGTAGCGAATACTAATAGAAGCTCATGGCTCCAGGTAATATATTCATCTAGGTTCCACCAAGATGTACCATGATCTACAATAAGTGTACTGGTGGAATGACATGAAGAAGGATATTGCAGAATTTGTAGTTAAGTGTCCAAATTGCCAACAGGTCAAGGTTGAACATTAGAGACCTGGGGGTATGACTTCGGATATTAGCATTCCTACAAGGAATTGGGAAGAAGTGGACATGGTTTTATTACAGGTCTACCTCGCACGTGCCGACAGCATGGCTCAATTTGGGTGGTTATAGACCAGATGACTAAGTCAGCACATTTTCTACTAGTTAAGATCATAGATTCAGCAGAGGATCATGCTAGAAAATACATCCGGGAGTTAGTCATACTGCATGGATTTCCCCTTGTCTATTAGTTCATATAGGGATACTCAATTCACCACATACTTCTGGAAGTCATTTCAGAAGGGACTTGGTACTCAGGTTAAGCTCAGCACAACTTTCCACCCACAAACCGATGGCCAGGCTGAGCGGATTATTTAGACTCTAGAGGATATGTTATGGGATTGCGTGATCAATATTAAGGGCAGTTGGGATGATCACCTACCTCTCATCGAGTTCGCATAAAACAACAGCTACCATTTCAATATCCAGATAACCTCGTTCGAGGCATTGTATGGTAGGAGAGATATAGGTCTCTTATAGGTTGGTTTGAGGTCAGTGAAGCTACTTTGATAGAGCCTGACTCAGTTCATGAGGCCATGCAGAAGGTCAACTTATTAGGGAAAGGCTGAAGATGGCTCAAAGTCGTTAAAAATTGTATGCTAAGGTGAGGAGAAGAGAGCTGGAGTTTGCCATGGATGATTGGGTATATTTGAAAATTTCACATATGAAAGGGGTGATGCGTTTTGGGAAAAAAAAAGTTCAGTCCTAGATATGTTGGCCCTTACAGAATCTTAAGACGCATTGGCAGTGTCTCCTATGAGTTGGATTTACCTACTGAGTTAGCATCAATGCATCCAATCTTCCATGTGTCTCTATTGAAGAAATGTATCGATGATTCAACCTCAATTGTTCCTTTAGAGAGTGTTTGCGTCAAGGATAGTCTCTCTTACGAAGAGGTTTCAGTTCAGATTCTGGACCGTCAGGTTCGTAAGTTGAGAAATTAAAGAGTAGCTTCGGTGAAGGTTTTGTGGAGAAACCAGCTAGTTGAGGGAGATACTGGGAAGTCGAAGTAGATATGATGGCTAAATACCCTTACCTTTTTCCTTCTAGCTCAGTTTCAGCACCAGGTACTAATTTCCTCCTTAGTGCCCTATTGAATTCATGTCAAGTTCATATCTATCAGTTCTTTTCATGTCATAGCATGTGTGTATACTCCATGAATTCAGTTCAGCAATGTATCTCAGTTCAGGGTCAGTCACTCCATTAGTTTTTGTTCTTTAGCTTTTTAGTTTGGAAATTGCATCTCTCCTCAAGCTGTTTCAGCCTAGTTAACCTTCATTTGGGGATGAATGTTCTCAATGGGGAGATATTGTAACACGTTAGGTCCCAGAATGAATTTTCATAGCAAAAAAAATAAAAGTTTCAGAACTGGTGCAGGAGTGACAGAGGAAGTGACATCCTGTCACTCCTCTGACGGTGGAGTTGACGGTCATTTGTCCCATCGGGGTCTGGTCCCTTCAGCTTAAAGGCGGCGGAGGTTGTGAGAGACCGGTAAGTGATTGACGGCCCGTCACTTCATCCATCACTTAGGCCAGCATTTCAGGCCCTTCTGTTTAAAGAGTGATGGAGGGACGATAGACCGTCAAGTCAGTGACGGCCGTCACAGTGACCGTCACAAGGCAGGATTTTTAGGCCCTTTCTGTAAAGAGGCAACGGTAAAGACGATGGACTATCAGGCTGGCAACGACCGTCACATGGAAGGATTTTCAGGCCCTTTTCGTAAAGAGGTGACCATAAAGATGATGGACCGTCAGGTTGGCGACGACCCATCTCCACGACCGTCAAATGCACAGCAGCCTAGAAATTTCAAATTTTCTGAATATTTTTCCAAGGGTAGTCTCGTATATTTTCACTCTTTAAATCCGTAAAATACATCATTTTGAGAATAATTTCAGAGGATTGAGAAGGGTAAATGGTTCTCCTCCCTCATCTCCACTTAGACTTTTAGAGCATCATTACATAGAACTCAGAGCTTCTCTCTCAAGCCAAGAACTACGGCTTTCAATTCTTCTCAGAATTTTCAAGTTACTTCTTCGAGATTCCTTCTCCAGGTAAGTGGGGATTCAAAAAGGGGATTCTTTCATCCATGTGCCCAAATTTTATCTTCAGAATCCTTCTCCATTCTAGCTCTACAAGAATTATGAGTTAGAGCTTTTCAAACAAATTATGAATGTTTCTTAGATTTCAGTTGCTTTTTGCAAGTTTCTATAACCCTAACATCTGATCTCCATGTTATTTAATTAAATCTCATAGTATGTCTTTTATCCCTAGTTTTAGCATGATTTTTGGGTTGAACTTTACATGATTAAAAGCTAGCCTAAATTGCTATTGTTCCACGGGTTATTATTTGAGTATAATCTTCTGCATGTATGTTTCAATTTAAAGTTAGTATTTTCATATTATAAGTGTACTTAATAGTCTCCAGAAAGGTCAGTTGATCAGTTCATATCTTTATTAGTCTATCGGTAAACTCAGTATTTCTCAATTATCAGGTTTTTTAGCCTCTTGGGACACTTCCAGATAAGTAGTTCTGACTTATCATTAGGGCGTCATTTCGAGCTATTAGTACAATTCAATATCTAAATATATATACACATCTTTTTTGTTTCATCAGTTGGGAGTAGTACTTAGCACCGAGCTGGCCAGGGTTTAGAGCATCCAGGTTTTCAAAACTATGTGCCACTAAAGAAATTAACCCGAATGGATTTTATAGTTAGTGATCACATAGCCCAATCACTGTACCCTGACAAGGTACGGTGGGCCCTATCAATGAGGATTAAACATCAAACTCTACGTCTAGTTCACATGGTTATATGTCGGTTAAAAGACATTCCCACAACACAATTCAGTCTTAGGTCTTATAATATGCTTATGACCCTTAACTAATTTTACCAGTTTTCAGTACTTTCAAATTTCAGGCCGTCTATGACATTGTGATCTCAGTAAAGGTCATTTCATATTTTTCAGCATTTTCACTTATAATGTCTTTTCCAGCATGATTATATTTTTTTTATTTGCATGACTTCACATACTCAGTACATTCAAAGTACTGACGCATAATTCCTATGTTATATCGTTTTATGATATAGGTTCAAGTACTCAGTCTCAATAGCGTGGTTAGTCCCCATCAAATCTTGTCTAGCAGTATTCTAGTAGTGAGTCCTCATCTCTCGAGGACCGTGGCATTTCTTTTAATTTTAGTAATATTATATCAGTTTTTTAGACTTGAGTTAGCTGGGGACTTGTCCCCAGTAACTCATCTTTAGTAGAGGTTTTCAGACACAGTTGTAGTATTCAGTTACTTCTGTTTATCCAGTTTACTTTCAATATTTATATTTAGTATATTAGTATTCTGTTATGGGTTGGAACGACAAGCAGCTCTAGATTCGGGGGCTCTTGCTATAGCCGAACGCGAGGGAAGGGTCGTTTATACCAATACTGACAAGATTCTTTTAGCAGGTAATGGAGATATTCTAAGCATTCCATTAGTGTGCGTCCGCGCAGTATTCGTGTTAATTGTCAATCATGTCAGATCATGCTCTGTCATGGGTTAGCTTGGAGCCATTTGTAGTTCTAAATACCGTGTTGCGTCCAGGGTGTAGACTCAGGTCATGACAATATGTCAACCATCCCATAAGTCATAATTAACATTTTAAGGCTATGGGAAGGGTCTTTCAGGGAAAAGGGCTCTAACACTCAAAATGACTATACGAGTCGTCTATTTAAGGAGATTCAAGTCCAGTGCAACAAAATCTTTACTATTCTAGCAGTGGTCCTATTGACTTTTGTCCTCTAAAATATAATAGTTCAACAACATTGTATAACTTGAACAAATTCCGAACAAGTTATTAAATCTAAAGCTCCACTCACAAGAACACAATCCTTCAACAAATAAAACTCTTTTTTTACAACATTAGCGTCACTTTTTTTTTCGTGCACTCTACAGTCTCTTTCGTACATCATCACAAAATAAAAACGTCTGTTATTTATAAGTATTAAAATTCTTCATTAGAATAAATTGAAAGATAATGGGGTGATAACTAATAAGTTATTACAATATTGGAAAATATGGATTTAAGATTACAAGAAATAATGACCACTTCCTAGATGGTAGAAAATTATGGAGTAGCAATTTAATAGAAACGACGGCTTTCTTCACTTAATAACTATGAGTATGACCAACAATATATTTTGGTATTATCATTTTAAATCTTAAAATGTAATTCAAGAAGCGGAGAGTCATTTTCTTGGTATCTAAGCTTCTAGTGGATCATTTTCTCTTCTCTAGATAAGGAGGGAGCTATGGCGACAGAATGAAAAATTCAAATAAGGATATATTTTTTAAAAAAAATTTATGTCAAGAGAGTTCAATAACTTGTTATATATATCATTATTTTTATCCTATTTATATAATATAATTTTCAACAGAGAGTTCAAGTAAACCCTTGCATCGTTTTGTCTACGCCCCTAGAGCCATCTAGCTAGGTTTCTATGTTGGATTTGTAGAAGGAGTACATGACATATATCCAATAAAGAAATTGTAGGCTTATGTAATTTTGATTCTACCTATGGTGTCCTCCAAAGAGAGTATATATTTTGGGGGGATGGCTTGTTATGAAATTGTGGCTAGCAAGCTAGGAAGATTCCAGATCATAAAAATCTCATTTTATGTTAGGTTAGAAAGAAACAAGAGAGCATGGGGTTGGGGAGGGGATGTTGATTGAACAAAGGGGCACATCCAGGGTTAGGGATGTTCAATTTTCTATCTCTTTGGGATGTGACCTGTCTCTAAGTCATCACCATGCATGCCCCCCAAAAAAAGCTTGCAATGAGTTATATACTGATTGATATTCATGTGTCTTGTGGGAGAAATTTTGACCCAACATGGCATACCCCACTCCACCCCCTAAAACTTTCCTATTTATAATTTCTTTTCTAGTTGAGTTTGGCTAAATGTTTCATTTCTTTTTGCTAGGAAACAATTAAGACACGTACTTTGATCCAAAAAATTATATTGTGCGATAGTAGTTTCCTATTCCCATCATGTCGATTTATGTTGTGATGTTTGATTAAATGCTGATTTCAAAAAATCAAAAAAGAAGAATTTTTAAAATTTTTATAATCTAAACAAAGCATCTCATTTAAGTAAAAGAAAAGGCTAAAAACAAAATATTTTTAACAACAAACACTAAAAATAAAAATTGTTATTTTACCGAAGGTCAAAAGATTAGCACAGAGTTATCGTATTCATATTCATAGTTTAGCAAGTATTATATGTAAAATAATTTACGTTACATCTGATATTTTAATTTGATGAAGTCAAAGCTGCGCTCTTATATTTTCACAGTTTAATTTATTCTTCTGTACATATGTGTTTAATTAATTGTTTGGTCAATGGATCACCTCAACAAAATAGTATTAGGACATGAGCTTTAAATTTCATGTCATGTCATATGATGAAAAGACAAAATTTGGAGGGACCTATAAGAATTAAGAAGTAGGAACTTGATGACTTCTATGCTTTTATAGATTTGAATTTATTATTATTATTATTATTTTTGGAAGAGTTCATTAGTGATGAGATTTTAGTCTGAGTTAATTAAGAATGGGCATGACGTTGTTATTAGAATAGAGTTAGGGATCATAATAATGAGTTTCAGGTTAAAGTTAATAAATATAATATTTTGACGAGCAGTAAAATTATAATAAAATAGATATAATATTTAATATAATTTGATCAATTGATGTGCATATTAAAAACTAATGTAAAAGCACCAAAATTGTTCAAAAAGTATTTTTTTTTCTCTAAACAAAATTCTTTAATGATTACATTGTGGACTTGTCCTTCAAGAAAATGATATTTATGATACATTTCTTCTCCACAAAGAAAACATTCTCTAGGAAGATATTATTTTTGAAGCAAAACATAATTATGATTGAATCCAAATAGGATTTAAAATAAATTAGTGCAAACCCTAAGAAATCTCCTCTTGACCTGAATTTTCTAGCAAAATAATCTTCATTCTCTTTTTCACATAATCTTCATATATCATAGTTATTTACCACGGTTAAAATTAGAGGTTTGTGCGTAAAAATAAGCATGAATTGAAAACTGAAACCCTATGCAATATAAGTGAGTAAAGGTTGAAAATAGAAGTTCACAGTGGCGAAATCAAAAATTTCATTAAGGGTGTTCAAAATTTAATATTTACATATAAAAAATTATTTTTGATCTATGTACTTATCATAATTTTTTATATGCATAATATAATTTTTCAATGAAGGGTGTTCAACTAACCACTCATCACTAACTATTGCTACGCCACTGGAAGTTCATGTGTTAAAAGTAAGCATTAGTTGAGCGCAAGCGTTAAAAGTTAGCAAGGAATTGAAAATTGGAGCCCTGCATTAAAGTAAGCATTAGTTGAAAATTGATTTTGATTTTTAAAGTTGGAACAAATAGGATTGTTAAAAATATGGTTGAAACTTTATCTCCACATATAGTGCTTCAAACTCTTTTTTCCTGATAAAAAATTTGCATTATCTTGAAATTAGTTACAACTTGATTTGAACCCATATTGAACTTGTCTTCAACCTCGTTAAACTATTGGCTCTGATACCATTTGTTGGAATTGAAATAATCAAGACGTTATGTGAAACCTAATAATAGCAAAACCTTGACGCAATAAATAAGACAACAAATAAAACTATAATAAAAGAGGTATAATAATTTAATATAGTTTAATCAATTAATTTACATATTTAAAAGTAATATAAAAGCATAAAAACTATTGAGAGAGTAATTTCCTCATAAATAAAACTCTTTAACGATTACATTGAGTATGCTATGTGTTGTATGTCAAAAGTAACGATTTTCTATTTATAAAAATTCAAAACTTCTCGTCCAAAAAAAAATTAGTAATGATAAAATTCTTCTCCACTAAAAAAACTTTTTCTAACAAAACAAAAATTAAAATAAAATATAACCATAATAGAATTTAAATAATATTAAAAAATTGAGAGCAAATTCTAACAAATAGAAGTAGATGAAACGAAAGATGGAGAGATATCAATATAATGCAACATCAAAAGGGGAGAAAAAATAAAAATAGATGAAACGAAAGATCGAGAGGATATCAATATAATTAACACCAAAAGGGGAGGAAAAACAGAAGTAGATGAAACGAAAGATTGATATCTACACCAAAAGGGGAGAAAAAACAAACAAATGAATTGCATCAAAGTACTTGAAATTGAAATTACACATATATTCAATATTTGACTCGTAAGTGCAAGTGTTTTTACATCTTATATTAAAGTTCCTGTGAGTTAATGATTTCATCTATTTATTTTTATTTGTATATTATATTAAAAATAAATATTAATTTTTATAATTATTTTTTAATATATTTTTTAAAATACTGAAATTATAATATTTTAATGAATAATATAATAAAATTATTATTTTATTTATGATATGCTAAGTTGATGATTAACAAATAAAAAAAGACGAAGAAAATATCGAAATGAGCCTATAGCCTATACATTGCACTTTAAAATTATTATTGCTGACTCATTCAGTTCATTAATTAACTTCACATCTTACCAGACGTATTTAATTAACTTCCCACTGAAAAACCGTTAATTGATTGATCAATGTCTCTTATTCTTTTCTTTTTCTAATGTGAAACCATAAGGGGGTTTGTTTGCTTTCATGAGAGCTTATTAGTCAAAATAACTACTTTCTTCCTCCTAAATTATCTCTTATTTTTTATTTTATAGGTTTCTTAAAAAATATTAACTAAAATAAATATTTAATTATTTTAATTCTATTCATATTGAAGTTACAATTTTTTTTATTAAATATTTACACAGTAATTAAATATTTTGTAGTCTTTAAAAAAATTATACTAAAGGTAAAATAAAAAAAATTAATTACTTTTTTTTTAACTTTTAAAATAGATAACTATTATTTTTTTTTAAAACAAAAAATAATTTGAAACAGAAAGAGGACATCTAATCATTTGAATCTAACACAACATAGATCTATATAAAAAAAATTATTAAAATTATAATAATAGTAATTATAAAATATACTTTAAAATACAATAGCTTTACTGTTAAAAATCTTAAAGATGAACTCCAAACGGAATTTTTTTCGAACTAACAGTGTAATTGAAATTTTAAACTATTAATATAATTTTACCTATCATAGCATGTTACTTACCTTTTATTTTAGGGAAATGGGTCAAATTTCCTCTCTATTTTAGTTTAATAGCTAATTTTACTCTTCGTCATACTATAAGTCAAAAATACATCTGTCATTACCAAAATATTCAAAAATACCCCTCATTTGAATGAAATCCCCCAAATCAACCAAATTGCCCCTTTTTAAAAATAAAATCATAAACCTACAAAATAACCCGTCCGCCCCGACCCATAAGCTTCAAAGGTGCAACTACAATAGAAAGCAGTTCAATAATCTGAGAAAATTTTCAGCTATTTTGTATTTTCTTAAAAAGTATTATTTAAAATATCATTTTTTTTCTATTATTGACTTGGTCTTCTAAGCTCCTAAAGTTACAACATTTAGGGGTCGTTTGGTTACAGATTAGAATTATGTAGGTATTACTAATACATGAATTAGTTATGAGGGAATCTATATATTAATTTTATGCTGGGATTAGTTATTCATGTTTTGGTTATGGGTTAGAGTTATGCAGGTATTAGTAATACATGAATTAGTTATGAAGGAATCTATGTATTATTTTATGCGGATTAGTTGTACAAGTTTTAGTTATTCATGTATTAGTTATGCAGGTATTAGTTATGCAGGTATTAGTAATACATGAATTAGTTATGAAGGAATCTATGTATTATTTTATGCGGATTAGTTGTACAAGTTTTAGTTATTCATGTATTAGTTATGCAGTTATTAGTTATGCAAGTATTAGTTATATTTTTATTTATGTAGGATTTATAGTTATTGAAATTACAATACATGAATTATTAATTATTAAATATTTAATTTATTATAAATTAATATATATTATTTATAAATAAATAAGTAAACAAATAGTATAAAATTCTTTCTTTTTTTTCACAAAAATAATATAATTTTTTTTTATTTTAATAAAAGAGAGCTTACAGCCCTTTAAAAAAAATTTAGTCAATAATTTTTTTTAGTTTAAAAATTGTGTACTCACGTATCGAATTAAAAAAGATTTTAAAAGTAAATTAATAGGGTTAAATGTGTAATTTTATTATTTTAATCCGTGTATAACTAATACTCATATAACTTATTCCACCTTCTACCCTGCATAAAATTATACATAGATTTCCTCTTAAGCTATGTAAGTATTAGTTATATAGAATTACTAAAACACAACCAAACACCACATAAAATTAATACATGAATAACTTTTATACAACATTTGAAACCTACCAACCAAACATGGTATAAAATTAATACATAAATAATTTTTATCTTATTTCAAAACCAAACATAATATAAAATTAATACATAAATAACCAAGTTATTTATATATTAATTTATACTTTATTCAGTAACCAATCTACCCTTTATAACACGGTCGCTACTTCTAAAGTAGATTCCAACATTGTTTTGTGTAATATTCTTTTTTCAACTAAAGAAAAAAACTCAACATGTAATTTACTCATTTATGTGATCAAAGGATGTTTTCATTTGCATAATCTGTTAATCATGTGATTTTATAATACAATAATATTTTTTTCTTTTTTGATTAACAACATATAATTTTCTATCGTCATAAGTGATCAGTTATAGGATTGTTCAGTCAATAAAGACTCAAAATGTTTTAAAAATTAAACTAAACAAGGAATTCAACATGTACTTTGATTGGCGGAATCACGATTGAAATAAGAATTTAAAAAATAGATTATTAAGGAAATTATATATATAGTGGAGCTAAGATTTGAAGTTTATCGGTCGAACGAGCGGGTTATATAGTAGGTTTATGAGTTTTATTTTTAAAAAGGGGTAATTTAGGTGATTTGAGGGGATTTCATCCAAATGAGGAGTATTTTTAAATATTTTGATAACGATAAAGGTATATTTGATCATAGTATGATGGTGAGTAAAATTAGTTATTAAACTAAAGTAAAAGGGTACATTTGCCCCATTTCACTTTATTTTAAGTATCATTCAATATTATGTATTAAATATAATTACTTGCAAATATATTTAAATAATCTAGTTGCGTTAAACAAAATCATATCATTAATATATAATTAGGGGTGAGCATGGTATGGTATATATCGAATACCATATCGAAATCGAAATTTTTGATATCGTGGTTTTGACATTATGGTATGCGGTACGGTATTTGTATTGTTTTAAAAATACTTTGGTATTTGGTATGGTATTAGATATTTATAAAAAAAATACCGAAATACGGACTATCATACCGAAGTATATAGGTACATATATAATTCATACATATTATTATTATAATACTAGAAAATATATAAAATAGTATCAATACAAAAATAGTTATTTAGACATCGGAATTTTGACTTCTCTATGTTGATTGAATTATTTTTTTTGTGTAATAGATTCAAAAAGGAAACTATTTATACTTTCTTTTTTATATAGTCAAAATGTAAGATGTTAGTATGATATAATTATGACATTTCTTAAAAATTCAAAGTCATAATTTTGTATTGTACGAGCATATGTAAGTCAAAATCGGATAAACATGGTTATCGATTTACCATACCGTAAAATACCACAACCGGACTTTAAAATATCAAATATACCGAATTAATTTGGTATGATAATGATATGATATTTTTTTAAAATCGAAAATCAAAATTATCGTACCAAAATTTTAAATACCGTACCATATCATATCATGCCCACCCCTACGCAGAACTTAAATTCATTATATTAAATATCTATATATACTGTTTTATGAAACTTAGATACATAATTAATGTTAGCATAAGTTTTAGGGGAAGAATCGTAGTTTCAGTGATATGTTCCCTCCTACATCTAAGTTAGCTAACCCCATTAATAATTATATATCGATTCATGCAAAATATGTAGAAATGTATGAATATTGAAGGGGCAGAATGCCGCGTCTGTCTGTTGGCAGAAGAAAAAAAAATTGGATTCCCACTCTGTAATTTATGTTTATTTGGAGTTGACCTTTTTTTTTCTCTTCAGTGTGTCCAAATGAAAATATTTTTAAAAAAATAAGTAGATTTTTAAAAAAAAAAAATCAATTGACCTGGATGGTCAAGGCCTGAGCTAGCAGCTGTATGGTTGCCTTGAACTCTGCATGGGCAACCTGCTCGGATACATGGTTCTTATGGGCTGGTGGGGCCTGCTGGTGCCCATCCTCATTGTCATTCTCATGGCCATTTCTGTTTCCATTTCTTCTTCCTTTGACTCAGCAAGGAGGCATGATTCTGCAAATGCATATAGCACAAGTTAGAAGGAAAGAGAGATATTTCATCGCACAACTTAGATCATGAAAGAAGGGAACATTTTCTAAAACATCTCGTAGCCTCTTCGTCATAAGTGTGGCGCGCTTCATACCCATGAAAAAGACTCTACTTAACGTGGCTTTCAGACACCCTAGGACACTGCACAACCTAATGCTCTGATACCAAGTTTGTCATGACTCGTGGTCACGCCCGTGGTCACCCCTAAATCTCAAAACTCAATCAAGTCCAACCTCCTCCCCACGTGTCACTTAACGACTCGTGGTGCACCCAACGGGTCACTGGACAACTCGTCTTGCGACCTGGTGCAGAAAATTATGTTTTCTCCATTCCAACCCTCGAGTCTGATTTTATGACTTTCAGGATATTACATTTTGTCTTGGTGTTCCTGCACCCTGGTGACCCACACAACACACCTATTGTTTTTTCCTACCAATTCAGGTCATTTTGGACTAGATAAAGTAATTCGGTCCAAGATCAACTTCTCACACTATAAATACATCTTACATATTTTTTTAGTGAGAGATTCAAATTTTGGAGAGAAAAATATTGCAACAAGGGTGTACGCATCGTAGAGCGGAGATTTACACGATTTATCTTCTTTTTTTCTCTATTTTATAGTTGAGCCATTACAATTGCGTAGTCACTACAACATGAGTAGCTAGTTTTCTTGTTATGCTTGGGTTGCTAGATTATCCATGAATGTTGTTTGTTGAAAATTTATGCTAGATTGTCTTTGATTATCACTAATTCTAATTGATTTAGTTAGTTTATTTATGTTATCATGAGCTTAATTATTTGATTGTTTGATAACTAGTTGAATACTATTTTATGAATTTAAACTTGTGCACCCGAATAAGAAGGTCTATTTTGCATTATAGGATAATATAGGACAAATTTCTAATTCAGCGGTTTGTTTGGCATGGATTAGTGTAACACCCCAAAACTTTCCTAGACCAAACTCAGACCTTGCAAGAAAAATCTAGAAAAAAAATCAGAAAAGTTGCCTCAGAACGACTAAGACAACAAGACGTGGTTAGCTCCAACGACTCGTTGTGTCAGTCGTGGTCCGTAGTGTTTGGTCTCTCGGAAACCCATGAGACGAGGAATGCCTATTGTGAGAAACAACGGGTTGTCCTGTCCATTGTCGGTCCCCAGCTCAGGAGTCCCTTTTCTAGGACCCCACGACTCAACTAACGAGTCGTCATTTGATACAACAACTCGTTGTATGAGTCGTTGGGTGAGAACCCTAGAAACTCATTCCAGTGATGACGAGTGGGAACAACGACCAGTTGTGTCCTAATAACGAGTCGTTGTCACCACCCGTCATGTCAAGTTTGATACTTTTAGAAAGTTTTCAGTAAAAGTAACGAATGAACACAACGACCCGCTGGGTCCACTAACGAGTCGTTGTGTCACCCGCTACCATACCTTTCAGACTTTCTCGTCCAGTGACCACAGAAGGAACCAACGATCCGTTGGTTCATCCAACTAGTCGTGGTATCTCCCGTTGCTAGATCTAGTGATCCCAAAACCCAGGCAGTATGTTATACCCCGTAGAATTCCCGGCACCTAGACGACCTGTTCGCATGTTGGTTAAGCATATTTGAAGGCCATACGTGCTGGAGAAAGGCCCGGAAAAAGATCGGACGAGGAACATGTCGAACCATCGCGGAAGGAGCCGAGGCAGAGCCCCTCCGCGATGGCAGCGTGTCACGGAGGAGAGGCCTCCGCGTTGACTCCGTGACACGTTGGCCTTGTCCAGGCCCAAGTATATAAAGCCCCACTTCAGGTTAATTCATTAAAACACTTAGGAAATTTCCAGGAAACAGAGAGAGGAATCAGAGAAAGAAGAGAAAACGAAGGGGGTGATATAATTTGCGTCCGATTACGCTGCTAAACGTTGTCCAAACTCAAATTAACTCCAGATACTAAGGTATTTAGCAGCAGAGAGCATTCCTACGGATTCAGTTTCGTGAAATACGGCCGACGAATCGTCGAGCCACCGAGCTAAGGTAAGTGGAATTGCTCTAAATTAGTGTCTATGTGTTCCTAGCTGTGAAGTGAATATTTCTCCCTTCTGGACCTCTGAAAAATAGCGAGTTTTTGGCCGTCTTTCGATAAGCCTAAGTTTAGGCTATAAACTATATCGAAAGCGACGTTGCCTTTTAAAGTAAAGCTGTATTTAATATTAATCGACATATTTATGAATGCAGTTGGGAGAAAATAGCTGAAGTACCGGTCGAGTCTCGTTCGACAGACGAATAGTTCAAGGATAAGGTATGTAAAGCTAGTTTCCTCGGCAAGTTAGTAATCTTGGCACAGTACCGTAATTTAAAGGCCAGTAGAATATTCAGAAGCCATGTATGATGTTTATTACGAATGTTGCTACGATATTAGAAACATCATGTTATGATCAACACGAGACTTGCTAGCACGATATAGATTTTGATGTAAGTGTTAGGGACTGCACAGCATGCTCAGTATGTGATGTGACACAGAATGTTAGGATATCATTGTACTTAGTTGAAACCTAGTAAAGCAATGTAATATCTATAAGACATTTCAGAAATAGAACGATAAGTTAAAGTGAAGCTAGAAAGCATATTAGAACTAGTAGATCATGTTACTATAGAAACTCAGTACACAGCATAGTTTCAGCAGAAAGACTATATCTTGTTCGGTATTAGCCCCAGAACAGTCTGGCAGGAGACTATATTCATACATATATATATTTGCCAGCCTCAGCACGTATTAAATACGTACATATTACTACTAGTAGTTCAGCATATAATATACACAATATTTTACCACTATTAGCCTCAGCATGTGGGATATGCAGATAGTATTACTAGTTGAGACCGTTGTATTGTTTGGGGTTGGACTACCTAGCATCCATGACCGCCCAGGGTTGATAGCTGTATCGACTCGTCCGTCAGAGGATGAGGATACGTCGCTCTACGGAGTGGCATGCCGTCCCACAGGGGACGAAGATGGGATGCCAGTTTTCCCCATATTATGCCTTGGTCGGCTTTTACACACCCCTGTCGAGCGGATACGCCCGGGTGTTGATTCAGGAGTCCTTCGGACTCAGGTACAGTTATAGTCAGGGGCTCAGCGAGCCCAAGTGCATACCCAGGGGACCGGCGGGATGCTTATAGCTATTATAGGAGATGGGATGACCGGGGTAGGGGTGTAGATTCTGTGCTGGTTGTACCTCCCGGCTTATGGGGGCCGGGTAAGGTTTGTGTGTGTTATACTATGTTATGTTATGTTATGTCATGTCACGTTAGATACGAGTAGATCAGCAGTTGAGTGATACGTCTCCAGGTACGACCCCTACTTCCTTTCAGTATAAATGAGAGAAGGTATGACTTACATTATCAGACAGTTAATCTAATTCTTCTTACTTCAGTTTCATCAGTTACATTGTTGTTTTCAGATTTTGCTTTCAGTTATTGCTTTACATACTCAGTACCAGTGGTACTGACGCCCGGTGGGGCGCTGCATTACTTGCCTGCAGGTACTCATAGACGAGCAGGCGATACTGCGTGATTTCTGTCAGCGATCGAGTATTCATCTCCCGTCATCCGGAGACTGAATTCCATAGGTGTATTTCATTTCCTTTTTGCTGTATAGTACGGGTAGGTCGGGGCCCTGTCCCGATCATTTCTATTGCTATTCTTAGAGGCTTGCAGTCTGTATATGTTTCCCTGTGGTCAGATGAGCCGGTCGTATGAGGCCGTGCAGTTGTTAGCTGTTAGTACTTCTGTTTCTTTTATGTTGGTCGTGTGGGGCCATAGTTCGACAGTAGTGGTGACCTTGCCGGTCACGTAGCTATCCAGTACTTCAGGGTTGAGTTATAGATAACTAGACAGCATGGTGGCCTTGTCGGCCCGTATAGGTTTCCCTATATTGATATGCTTCTGGTCAGCTGCTAGTACAGGTACAGGAGGCTATAGGCCAATGGGCCGGGGGCTGTGTTTACAGCCGTTATATAGCCCTTTGTTTCCAGAAATATGAGTTAGAGCCAGCCAGGCACCAGATATGCCCAGGCTTAACAGTCGAGCAGTTCAGGTCCTAGTAGGGCACCAGGTGCCAGTCATACCCCCCAAGGCGGGGTGTGACACAGTAGGACCAACAAGTGGTCTCAACCAACGACTCATTGAGTGACCCGTTGCTTCCCTGTTGGTTAGTTTCCCAGATTTTATTCCAGAGATATTTTTATAATTTTTCATCTATTTAGTCCCTAAACTATGTTGTTTTAAGTATAGTTTCAGAGAATTTATAGGGATTATATGGTTTTCCCTTCATTCCCCACAAAAACTTTTAGAAATCGATCGTAGAAAACCAGGTCATTCCTTTCAAGAAAGATCTAGGGCTCCTTGTCAGTTGCAGAAGTTCAAGTCTTTTCTCCAGGGATTTCTTATATAGGTGTGTGGGATTCAACAAGGGAATAGTTCTTCCCTTGTGTCCCAAAAATCTTCTCCATTTTCTCTATCAGTTACAGCCCTGTGGATTTGAAATGTAGAAAATTATCAGACCAATTGCTTTAAGATTTCTAGTGGAATATTTCTCATGATTTTAACTGCTTTATTACTCCCTATTTCTAGAAATTTATGGAAATTGCATCTAGTGGAATGATTTAGCCCTAGTTCTCAGTTCAATAAAATTTAGAATCTTGCGTGTTGGACTAGTTTTCCTGTAACTTGATTCGATCAGTTTTGAGATCCCCATATTGCTAGTGTATGTGAAAATTTCAGTCATATTCATATTAGTCCAGTCTCAGTCAGATTATTATACTCAGTATTGTCCAGAAATATCAATTGATTAGTTTAACTACAGTTAATTCTTGAGGTGTCAGTGGTGCCTCCCAGTTATCAGTATTAGACTCAGATATTAGATTTTAGTGGTTTTTTAGGCGGTCATGACACTTCTAGATAAGTAGCTTTGGCCAGCCTTAGAACCCCAGCTTCATATTACAGTTTGTTCTTTAGACGGTTACGACGCTTCCAGAGAAGCAGCTCTGACCAGTCTTAGAATATCAGTTACAGAATCCAGTCTGATTAGACTCTCAGGGTACTTCCAGATAGGTATTCCTAACTTAGTCTTGGGCCCCAGTTTCAAGCTATCAGCTTAGTAGTCCGTCTAGGACTATCCAGTGGGAGTAGGACTTAGCACCAAGTGGACCGGGGTTTCAATGCACCCAGGTTCCCAGAACTACGTTACCACCGTAGATTATTTTATTAGCCTTATGGCTCTAGATATGATCACCCAGTTCATGTCTTTATACCTTGGCAACATATATTGGGTCCTACCAATGGGGTGTATACATCGGACTCCACGTCTAGCTCACGTGGTTATATGCCGGTTATAGACTATCCAACTAGTCAGTTCAGTCTCAGATTATCTCAATTCAGAACGGTCTCAGTTTACTCAGTTCAGTACATTTAGTTCAGATTCAGCATCTCAGATTTAGGACATGTCTTGACCATCAGACAGGGTTATTTTGACCATCTCAGTATATTTCAGTTTATTCAGTTTCAGCATTTCAGTTGGTCATTGCATGTCATTACAGTTCAGTTATTATCTCTTTGTGCTATGTTTTCTCCTACTTACTCAGTACATTCAAAGTACTGATGCATACCTTCTATGTTGTATCATTTTATGATACAGCTGCAGGTTCTTAGTCTCAGCACTGTTAGCATATCTTACCCAGGAGTTTTCAGCTGCACCAGTAGTGAGTCCTCATCTTTCGAGGATGATGTTAATATTTTTCTTCAGTTATATTTCATTCAGTAGACTTTAAAGTTAGTTGGGGGCTTTTCTCAACAACTCATCAGATAGATGACTTTCAAACACAGACACATATTTAGATTTTCCAACAACTCATCAGATATTTATGACCATAGAAATATAGGTGTTTCAGTAATTTGAATAGGTGTCATTTTATCATAGATGAACTCCGGAGTAATATCAACCTTCTGGTTAGCAAACTAGATTTTCAAACACCTAACTAAAATGGATACGCGATTAGATTGGATAAATCTACCGTAACTCTAGAATTTAGTTCTCTTTTGAATTCTCAAGAACATATTAGTTTTTACGATACTTGACATCTTCTGATAAACTCTTGAATATTATTATTATTTAATCTACTTGAAAAGTTAATGAGTAAGTTTTTGTTCGGAAGCAGTACTCTACTTATCTCTATATTACTTGTTGATCACGTACTTTTGCGTGTTAGTTTGAAACCAACCCGACCAAACCAAACATTACTATATATGCAGAGATTAATTAATTTTCCTAATTACTTTTAATAAACTTTTTATTATTTTATGCATCATTTTATTCTTGGATTATTTTTTTAATTCCTCAACATACTGATCCTTTATAGAGCAAAAGTTGAAGGGAATTTAACTCTTCCCTAAATATTTTGAGCAATTATACTCTGTGATTCTTATTCCATTCTATAATAACGATTTTTAAGGATTTCTCCAAGAACAAAAAAAACAATCAAATAAGTTTTACAAATCTTAAGTATGCCACCCAATTTATATGTAATTAAAACGAGCAGACAATACATTCTTGTGAATCTACCATTCTTGATGCATCATTAAGTATGTCATTACAAAACTAAAAGCTCACCTAAATCATGGTTGATGGTTGTGATGAAAAAGGTGGAAGAGGAAAGGCAACACATGGATAAAGTTGCAAGTGACAATACATTATAATGAAGTCCTACATGAATTAATGAAACTACATATATTTGAATAAGAAAATACTCTCTTATTTACATCGATTTGAGTTGATTGATCATGGCTCTTTATTGGACCACTACTAGCTCACTTCAGACTCATTGTTACCTTAATCATTGCATTTCCCGTCCTAGTCTTTCTTTTCTTATTTTCTTTTTCATTATTTATAAATAAATTAAATTATAAACTTCCTATCTACTTGACATAAATTATTAAAAATAATTAATAAAGACAAATCATTCGGGTATCATAATCATTTTTCCGGTGAGTTTATTTTTTTAATATAGGTAGTCTAAAAGAATTTTTACATTACTAGATCAAGAAAATAATAAAAATATCCATTTACACTTGAGTTAGGTTGAAGGTATTTTTATAATATACTTCTGAAGAGTTTTGGCCCTTTAAGTTTATTAAAAATGAGTATATTTTATCTGTTTATTACGTTATTAAATATTTATTTATCTGTTAAATTTTATAAAAACTGTGGAAAAGAATAAGGATTTAACAAGAATAAATATTTGGAGACGCCATTTTTCTTTTTGGTAGTTTCTTTGATTATTTATCTATTTTCTAAAGTTTGGGTGTATCTTTTTTAGCTATAACATTTGTTTATCTTTGGTCTGTTTTTAGTGTTCAGAATAAATTTTTATGTTGCGAATTCCTAAAATTTGATGGGACTATATTGAAATTAATTTTTTTTTCTTTTCACAATTTCCTTCAAATTTAACACTCAAAATATTTGATTGAAAAAAAAAATTATGTCATTTTTGTTAAACTTAAAATAATTATGTACTATGAACCTATTTCAAACATAAGAATTATTTTTGTCATTTTTTTTTTCAAATCAGGCCATCAAAAAGATAATATCAATTAATCATCCATAAGAGTGAAATTATAAACCACAAAAATAGGACGAATTACCTATTAAAACAAAATAAAATTACTAGTAGTACTTTTTTAAAGTAAAATTAGGAGTAGTTAAATCCTTAGCTCTTCTTTTCATAAATAAAAAATAGCATTGCCTTGTGATCCCAAGGTGATGAACATGCTGTGTATGTCCACATGTCAGCAGGCCATACGTTGGAACTTCACAGGGAAAATTAAATAATTGGTATATGTGCACATAAATCCACATACATGGCTTCCTCCCTTATTTGCTAGCTAGCACTACTTTGGCCTTTGTGTGAGTAGTAGTACTGTACATTCTCTCTCTCCATCTTCAATTTTCCATTAGACATATAAGTATCATTATTATTTTGTATATTAGAGAAGAAAAGAAAAGAGAAGCAGCCATTTATTATTATCAAGAAAAATACAAATGGATTTGAATCTCAAGGAAACTGAGCTATGTTTGGGGCTGCCTGGCGGTGGAGAATTGTTAAGAGATCAGAATATTAAGAAAAGAGGTTTTTCTGAGACTGTTGATCTCAAACTCAACCTTCAATCTACTACTGATTCTCCTCAACTAGCCATGAAGGATCAAAACGTGAACAATCCTCCTAAGGAAACTTGTTGCAATAAGCCGCCACCTAAGTAAGTCCCTTTCTCTTTATACATAATAATATTCATGACCTATATATAGCCAATTTCGAACTATTAATTGAGTCAATAACCTTGTTTGAGTTGTGGCTTCATAACTCAATCGATATTTTCATCAATTTCAGTAGTTTTACACGGATAAATTCAGGTATACTATACTATTACTCGTCCGTGTCAATTTATGTGTCTTAGTTTCGATCAAACATACTAAAAGAAAGAAAAAAGTAGGACAAGTAAAATTTCAGTAGGAATTAGTGACCTAACAAATTATATTAATGAGCAACAAAATTCCATCGCTAATCTGTTTATTTGCTACAAGCTATTTAATAACAGATTATTTTTTTAATTGTAGGGAGAGTAATTAATACTACTTTAAACTCACTAACCAAACATGGAATAATTAAGCAAACAGAATTAGTAATTTCCATGAAAAAAGAGTAAAAAAATTTAATTTGTTTATAAAATTGCAGGGCTCAAGTGGTGGGTTGGCCACCAGTGAGATCTTTCAGAAAGAATGTAATGTGTCAAAAAGGGAACAATAATGAAGAAAAAAGTGAGAAGGGCGGAGGAAGAACAATAGCATTTGTGAAGGTCTCCATGGATGGTGCACCTTACCTTCGTAAGGTAGACTTAAACATGTACAAAAGCTACCAACAACTCTCTCATTCTTTGGCCAACATGTTCAGCTCCTTTACTATGGGTAATGTCAATCATTTTCTATTCTATTTTCTTTTTGAAGAAAATGGCACAATTCTCTCTTGATCACGTCCACTAATTGTTAGGCCATAATTAAGTTTATGCATTTTCAAAAGGGAAGAAAAAAGAATCTCGAAAAAAATTAAAAGGGAAAAAGTTAGATGTTTGTATCATGAACATATGGGTGATACAGCCTAGCTTTTTAATATATGTGTATAGTGCATTGATGTTACTACTACTATTCTATATAAAGGTTTAGTTATAATAGTAAAAATATAATTCCACTAGCTTGTTAATTAATTATAATATATATCCAGGTAATTATGGGGCCCATGAAATGATCGATTTTATGAATGAAAGGAAACTGATGGATCTCCTCAATAGTTCTGACTATGTACCTACCTATGAAGATAAGGATGGGGACTGGATGCTTGTTGGAGATGTACCCTGGGAGTAAGTCCATTTTTGAACTAATTAATTAATTAATTCAACTGTTACTATGGCTAATTATTTATGTTAAATTTATCATCTTATTCAGGATGTTTGTTGATTCATGCAAGCGTTTGCGCATAATGAAAGGATCAGAAGCCATTGGACTTGGTATGAGTTTCAAATCCTCCCGTTTCATCACTAATAAAAAAAAATATATGAGTTTTTTTCAAATCTTTTTGCACATTCTGTTGAAAAAAGGTATTTAATAATCTTAATTATAAGAATATTCATCTCAACTACCCTTTTATGCACACACTTTTGTCGTAATAAAAATTAAACTAGTATTCCACCAATTGAAACAGTAAAGGTACACACACACACATATTGTATAAAATGATCTTAACTTTAATTTTCTAAAATTTTAAATATTTTGAAACAACTTTACTTTCGTAAAATGACTAATATTTTGAGACCGGATGAAGTATTTACTTAGTTAATATTTTGTTGAATTTCAGCACCAAGAGCCATGGAGAAATGCAAGAGCAGGAGCTGAGCAATTAGTTCAGCAACTCATGGAGACTCAAAAAATGTTGATGAAGCTGCAGTTGTTAAATGTTAATATCCATGGTGTCTCTATTTTTATTTGATAGAAGTATTATATACATAGATAATTCTCAAGAAAAATATCTTTGGACATTTGTAATGGACAAGAAGCAATTTTTTTTTTTATTTCAAAAAAGAAAATCCTATTGTCTGGCTCGTTTATTACTAATGGGCTTTGTTTAATTATTGTCCCTAAATTATTATTGTTTTATTGTTCCTGTTTGGTTTGTTGTTCTTGTCCTCGCTGTCATGGTGGTTTGAGTGTTTTATTCCTTCATTTAGGTGCTATGTTTTTTTTTTTCCTTCTATTGTGTGAATTTTGATTATGTTAATTTATTCATCCTTTTAATTTTAATAAATAGTTATTTTTATGGAATTATATATTATCATGAAGTCTACGTTTTGAGGGAACAAGGCCACTGGCCATGTGCACGTTGATGGGGATTCCGTTCCCGGTCAATTATTTAATGTTTTGTTTATTTTAGTTTCGGTTTCCATTATAATTAAATAAATTCCTAATTTGGCTGGAACTCCGGCCTCTTAGTGGGTTTGAATTTTGCATTGCGGGTATACGTGTAAAAAAGAAAAAAGTATTAAGTTTGAATGACGACATTAAAATTGAGTTTTCGTGTACTTTGCCCGTTGGAATGTTTTCCTAAATTTCATAAACGAAGATTATCCAAATTAACGATAAAGGCAAAAATACTTTCCAACCAGATGTTATTAATTAATTATTTTGTATAGGATAAAAATGAGTCTGAGTATGTGAATAAGTTAGATGATGACATGTGGAATGATAAACATGTTACAGTATAATTTCGTACGAGATAGTCTACGTTCCACCTCGGAGAGTTAAAATCGGACCAAGATGCAACAGTCGGAAGAAAATCAAACAGATATGATCAATCGTTACAAATTCGTTTCGGAGATAATGCCAACTGTTATTCTTTCAGTCAATTCAATACATGTGTCCTTTAAACACCATTACAAATTCAATTGTACCTTATGTTAGCCCATATACTTGTTAGCAGATGGGCTTTAGGGTTTTACGTAGTCTTATGCCTATATATATAGGCACCCCCTTCCCCATTCTAGTGTATTGTCTTCTATTCTCTTCTGTAACTCTGTAGTTAGCCTTTTGACTCTTTCCTTTCTTGTTATATATCAACATGGTATTAGAGCTGGATAAATCGATCCTCCCCTATTTGTAGCAACCACCCGGTGCGCGGATCGAACTAGATCTACTGTTCGTAGGGTTGGTTTGTTGCTTCGGCTGGGTTCTTGTTTTGCTGTTTGTCACTTTGATTTTGTCAATATGGCTGGAAAGGATGATTCTCTTCAGTCCATTAACACTCAATTAGATGGCAAAAATTATGCGTATTGGAGTTATGTCATGAAGAATTTTCTTCGTGGCAAGAATATGTGGGGATATGTCACTGGGGTTAAATCCAAACCTACGGATGAGAAGGCTGCGGATTTTGTATTGTCGGTGGATTTATGGGAAACTGCTAACTCCAAGGTTATCACTTGGATTAACAACTCCGTAACTCAGTCAATTGGTATGCAATTGGCTAAATATGATACAGCAATAGAAATCTGGGATCATTTGGAGAGACTGTACACTCAGTCTAATTTTGCGAAGCAGTACCAGTTAGAGTACGATATTCGTGCTCTTCAACAGAATGCTATGAGCATTCAAGATTTCTATACTGCTATGTCTGATTTGTGGGATCAATTGGCCCTTACTGAATCTATAGAATTGAAAGGTTTTGCGTCGTATATTGCTAGGAGGGAAGAACAACGTTTGGTTCAATTTTTGATGGCATTGCATTCTGATTTTGAAGGGCTTCGTGGAACAATCCTTCATCGATCTTGTTATACCCCGTAGAATTCCCGGCACCTAGACGACCTATTCGCACGTTGGTTAAGCATATTAGAAGGCCATACGTGCTAGAGAAAGGCCGGGAAAAAGATCGGACGAGAAACCCGTCGAACCATCGCGGGAGGAGCTGAGGCAGAGCCCCTCCGCGATGGCAGCGTGTCACGGAGGTGAGGCCTCCGCGATGGCTCCGTGACACGTTGCCCAAGTTCAGGCTCAAGTATATAAAGCCCCCACTTCGGTTTAATATCATTTAACTCATTTTAATTTCCAGAACACGCAGCAAAACAGAGGAAGACGAAGGAGGGATTATTATTTTCGTCCGATTACGCTGCCAAACGCTGCCCAAACTCAAATTAATCCTAGATACCGAAGTATTTAGCAGCAGAGAGCATTCCTACGGATTTAGTTTCGTGAAATACGGCCGACGAATCGGCGAGCCACCGAGCTAAGGTAAGTAGAATTGCTCTAAATTAATGTCTATGTGTTCCTAGCTGAGAAGTGAATATTTCTCCCTTCTGGACCGCTGAAAAATAACGAGTTTTCGACCATTTTTCGAAAGGTTAAAGTTGGGATAAATATATATATCTAAAGTGACAATTTCTCCTGAATATTAATGTATTTAGCTCTAATTGACGTGTATATGAATGTAGTTGGGAGAAACAGCAGAAGTACCGACGGAAATCACACCGGTCAGTCGGGTACTCAGAAACCAGGTATGTAAAGTTATTCTTTCGGCAAGCCAGGAAGTACAGCTTAGAAAGTAAATAGAATAAAGGCTATTAACCGATACCCAGCGTACAGGAACGATTTTAGTACAGTTTCCAGCAAGCATGCTAGTATATTAATCACGTATCATGCGATAATCAGAATAGTAGATATTCAGGCAATACGTAGTACATCTGTTGAGATTGTATCCAGTAGTACATGGTACATTTTATGTTATTGAGCTATATCCAGATATAATCAGATAGACAGATAAAGGTCAGGTAGCAGTTAGTCCAGCAATCAGAAATAGTGTAAAACAAAATATAGTATCAGTTATTTAATACAAACTGGCCTTGAGATACAAGAAGAGAATATAATTAGTATTTTTTCATTTAAGCATGCTTGCTGTGTATGTGTTTTGTATGTTGAGACTTGTTGTGGCATGTGGGCACCCTTTAGCATCCCCACCGCCCTTGGGTTATAGCTGTGTCGATGCCAGATTCAGATACCGCCACCAGCTGGGCGATGTCGTCCGAATAAAGGACGATGATGGCCGACCACCATGATAATACGGTCCAGACCACCCTGCTTGCAGGGGTAGTTCAGTTTACTCTGCGCAGAGCTAGCACACCCTGTTTACAGGGGCAGACCACTCTGTGTGCACACCTGTGCCCAGAGGCAGGAGTCTTCGGACTCAGACACAGTTTATTGTCAGAGGCCAAGGCCTGAGCTACGTACCCAAGGGGGCCGGTAGGAGGAGCTCACAGTTATCAGATGAGTGGAGTGACTTGTTTTTGGTTGGTTTAGACCCGGGTAGGGGTAAATAGATTGCTTGCTTGGTTGGCACCTCCCGGCTTATGGGGGTCGGTCAGGTATTGTGTGTATTATTATGTATATTGATACGTGCTAGTAGATACTGATAGACAGAAGGACGACACGTCTTCAGGTACGCTCAGTTAGTTACAGAATGTATAAACTCTCCCCAGTTATCCTCAGCCAAATAGACTCAGCTACTTCTTGCTTAAATGTCATGTTATTGTGCTATTCGTTTCAGTTGCATATTTCAGTTTGCTTTACATGCTCAGTACCTGTGGTACTGACGCCCAGCGGGGCGCTGTATTGCTTGCCTACAGGTACTCACGGACGAGGAGCCGATCCCTCGTGATTCCAGCCAGCCAGTGAGTCATCAGCTCCTGTTATCCGGAGTCTGATTCCCAGAGGTGTAGCTCTTTTTCTTTTGTTGTGCAGTATGGGTAGGTCGGGGCCTTGTCCCGATCATTTCTATTAGTTTCTTACAGTATTCGTAGAGGCTTGCAGTCTGTGTATATATTCCCTGTGGTTAGTTGAGCCGGTCGTGTGGCGTCGTGCAGTCTGCTGTAGTTGTTTTGTATTCCAGTTTATGTTAGCTGTGTGGGGCCTTAGTTTGACAGTAATGGTGACCTTGCCGGTCACGTAGTTTTACAGCAGTCTTGTGTTGAGTTACAGATAACTAGACAGCATGGTGGCCTTGTCGTCCCGCATAGGTTCCTTGTTACAAGTCTGTTTCTGGTTAGCTGTTGTTACAGGTACAGATGGCTACAGGCCAGTTGGCTGGAGGCTGTAGTTACAGCCGTTATATAGCCAATTTGTTTCTTGAAATAGAGCCAGAGCCAGCCAAAGCACCAGATGTGCTCAGGCTGGACCAGTTAGCAGTCCAGAGTCTAGCAGGCACCAAGTGCCGTCATACCCCCCAAGGTGGGGTGTGACAAACTTGGTATCAGAGCAGGTCGTATCCCAAGGAGTCTGCAAGCCGTGCTAAGTAGAGTCTTGTCTATGGATGTGTTGTGCACCACATACTATAGGCAGGAGGCTGCGAGGCATGTTAGGATTGTCACTTTTCTTTCTTATTCAATCGTGCTATAGAGCGGTACAGTATAGAGTTGACTTTTGAAACTCACCACCCTCTTTGCTCACAGATATTATGGCAGACCAGTGGCACCCAGCTACAGGTAGGAGAGTGGATACAGCAGCGGGCGAAGGCACCAGTAGGATGCCTCAGTTACAGCCAGATTCCGCCCGGTCTGAGAGCAATACGGAGGCGTCATCTCGGCCCTCCCAGCAGTCTCCGCCTCGCCAGGCACCATTTGAGGCAGCACCGCCTCCCACAGCTCCTGCACCCATTTCGTCTGATCAGGAGCTACGTAGTGCGGTGGTTATGTTGACTCAGATGCTAGCTGCTCAGCGTCAGCCAGCACCACCTATAGCAGCAGAATCCCTAGGGGGGCCAGGTAGTTCCAGGGTTAGAGAATTCTTGGCGTTGGGACCCCCTCAGTTTACTGGATCGGATTCAGCGGAGGACCCTCAGGACTTTTTGGACCAGATGCAGAGGATCTTTAGAGTCATGCACGTAACCCCAGCAGAATCAGTTGAGTTAGCAGTGTTCCGGTTACGGGATATTGCTATTTTGTGGTACGAAAGTTGGGAGAGGTCTCGGGGAAGAGATGCAGCCCCTCCTACTTGGTCCAGGTTTTCAGAGGCCTTCCTGGACCACTATTTACCCCGGGAGGTCAGACAGGCTCGGGTGGACCAGTTCTTACATTTAGAGCAGGGGGCTAGGAGCGTCCGTGAATATTCCTTGCAATTCGACTCCTTAGCCCGCTATGCTCCAGCATTTGTGGACACCATGTCGTCCAGAGTCCACCGCTTTATTATGGGCCTGAATCCAGAGTACATAGAGACGTGCATGACAGCTACTTTGAGAGAGGACATGGACATAGCCAGGGTGCAGGCCTTCGCACAGACAATTGAGGGCCTGAGGCAGCGACAGCGGGGTGACAGACAGGCGACTTCAGAGCAGCGCCGTAAGAGCAGACCCGCTGAGATTCAGAGGGAAATTCCTAGGGGGCCGAGACCACGGTTTTCAGATAGGCCACCCAGACCTTTACCACCGGTACAGCAGCAGAGAGGCAGGTTTATTCGCCGGAGTCAGTCAGAGTCCGGTAGCAGTTCACGGACAGTAGCCTCACCTCAGCAGCGGAGGGTAGAACAGAGTAGATTTACATCCACCCCTTGTCCTATATGTCACCGACTACATTCTGGAGCCTGCAGGCAGGGCTTCCCAGGGTGTTATTACTGCGGACAGGAAGGGCATTTAATGAGAGATTGTCCAGCCAGGGGACAGGGTAGTCAGGATGATCTGGATAGAGCGTCAGCAGGGCCACGAGTTCCAGCAGCCTCAGCAGGGCGCAGACCCTCAGGTTCAGGGAATAGGGGCCGAGGTAGACCAGGAGCCTCTGGCTCAGGTGCAGGCCCCAGCCGTACCTATGCATTACCGGGGAGGCAGGATTCAGAGGCATCTCCCGACGTAGTCACAGGTACATTGATTATCTGTTCATATCCTGTTTATGTATTGATTGATCCAGGATCTACATTGTCATATATCACACCATTTGTGGCCCGAAAGTTGGGTATCGAACCAGAATTGCTTCAGCAGCCCTTTTCAGTGCTTACACCGGTCGGTGACTCGATTACAGCTAAAAGAGTTTACCGAGGGTGTACGGTAGAGGTTGCTGATCGCCAGACCACAGTAGACTTAATAGAACTTGAGATGGTCGACTTCGATGCTATTATGGGTATGGACTGGTTAGTGCCATGCTACGCCGACTTAGAATGCTGGACCAAGACGGTCCGATTCCACTTTCCGGGGGAGGCAGTGCGAGAGTGGAAAGGGAGTACACCTACGCCGAAAGGTAGGTTTATTTCCTACCTTAAGGCAAGAAAATTAATAGCAAAGGGATGTATTTGCCACCTAGTTAGAGTCCAGGACGTTCGGGTGGAACCTCCGACTCTTCAGTCTGTTCCAGTGGTCAATGAATTCCCTGACGTATTCCCGGATGAGTTGCCTGGTGTCCCTCCCGAAAGGGAGATAGATTTTGCGATTGACTTGTTACCAGGTACTCAGCCGATATCGATTCCTCTTTATCGTATGGCTCCTGCAGAACTCAGAGAATTAAAGGAGCAGTTGAAAGATTTGTTAGATAAAGGTTTTATCAGGCGGAGTACTTCACCGTGGGGTGCACCAGTTTTATTCGTGAGAAAGAAAGATGGCTCGCTCCGAATGTGCATAGATTATCGGCAACTAAACAAAGTTACATTGAAGAACAAATACCCGCTCCCGAGAATAGATGATTTGTTTGACCAGTTGCAGGGGGCCAAATGTTTCTCTAAGATAGATCTGAGGTCCGGATACCACCAAGTCCGGGTTCGTGAGAGAGACATTCCAAAGACTGCTTTCAGGACCAGGTATGGTCACTTTGAATTCCTAGTTATGTCTTTCGGGCTGACGAATGCTCCCGCAGTGTTTATGGACCTGATGAACAGCATATTCAGACCATATTTGGATCTGTTCGTGATAGTATTTATCGATGATATTCTGGTATATTCTCGTTCAGAGACAGATCACCAGAACCATTTACGAACAGTACTCCAGATCCTTAGAGAACGTCGGCTGTACGCCAAGTTTTCTAAGTGCGAGTTCTGGCTGAACTCAGTTGCCTTTTTGGGGCACATCGTGTCGGATGCTGGTATACAGGTAGACACACAGAAAATAGAGGCGGTCAAGACATGGCCCAGACCTACCACTCCGACCGAGGTCCGCAGTTTCTTGGGTTTGGCAGGATATTATCGAAGATTTGTTGAAGGATTCTCCACTATAGCAGCACCTCTGACAAAGCTGACACAGAAAGCAGTAAAATTTCAGTAGACGGAGGCATGTGAGCAGAGTTTTCAAGAGTTGAAAGACCGATTGACCTCCGCCCCAGTACTAGCATTGCCAGAGGGAACAAATGGGTATGCGGTGTATTGCGACGCTTCAGATTTGGGACTGGGTTGTGTGTTGATGCAGCATGGTAAGGTGATTGCTTATGCTTCCAGACAGCTGAGGAAACACGAAAAGAACTATCCGACCCATGACCTAGAACTGGCCGCAGTGATCCACGCTCTGAAAATTTGGAGGCATTATCTGTATGGCGTCCATGTAGACATTTTCACAGATCATAAAAGTCTGCAATACATTTTCACACAGAGGGAGTTAAATCTGCGGCAACGTCGCTGGTTAGAATTGTTGAAAGACTATGATGTAAATATTCTCTATCATCCAGGAAAAGCTAATGTAGTAGTAGATGCCCTGAGCCGTAAGTCAATGGGGAGTTTGGCGTATTTGCGGCCCGAGAAGCAGGAATTAGCCAAGGAAATTCATCAACTAGCTGGGTTAGCCGTTCGAGTAGTGGAGACAGAAAATAACAGAGCGGTGATTCAGAATTCTGCCGAGTCATCACTAGTTACAAAGGTAAAAGAACGGCAGTACGAGGACCCTGACTTAGTCCAGCTCAGAGATAGAATTCAGGAAGGTAAAGAGTCAGATTTCCAAGTGACTGAAAATGAAGTACTACGTTGTGGGGGCCGTTTATGTGTCCCGAATGTTTCAGGGCTTCGCCAGCAGATCATGCATGAGGTACATTACGCTCGTTATTCCCTCCATCCAGGAGCAACGAAAATGTACCACGATATCAGAGACATTTACTGGTGGCCAGGTATGAAATCTGAAATAGCCGAATTTGTATCTAGATGTCCTAACTGCCAGCAGGTGAAAGCGGAGCACCAGAAACCGGGTGGTCTGACGCAGGATATAGTTGTGCCTATGTGGAAATGGGAAGCGATAAATATGGATTTTGTAACAGGATTACCCCGTACCAGACGCAGAAATGATTCCATTTGGGTAATAGTAGACAGGCTAACAAAATCAGCTCATTTCCTACCAGTGAAGGCTACCTTCTCAGCTGAGGATTATGCCGAATTATATATCAGAGAAATAGTTAGATTACATGGAGTGTCGGTATCTATTATTTCAGACAGGGGAGCACAATTCACAGCTAGATTTTGGCAGTCGTTCCAGAGGGGTCTGGGAACGCAGATCAATTTGAGCACAGCATTCCACCCTCAGACAGATGGACAGGCTGAGCGAACTATCCAAACGCTCGAAGATATGCTACGGGCGTGCATACTAGATTTTGGGGGTAGCTGGGATGAACATCTGTCGCTGATTGAATTTGCTTATAATAACAGCTACCATTCAACTATTCAGATGGCGACTTTCGAGGCATTATACGGGTGAAAATGTAGATCGCCGGTGGGCTGGTTTGAAATAGGAGAATCAGCATTAGTTGGCCCAGACATTGTTCGGCAGTCCAAGGAAAGGATAAAGCTAATCCGAGAACGTTTACTGACTGCTCAGAGCCGCCAGAAGTCGTATGCAGATATGCGGCGTAGAAATCTAGAATTTGCGGTAAGTGACTGGGTATACCTGAAGGTGTCTCCGATGAAAGGGGTGATGAGATTTGGCAAGAAAGGCAAGCTTAGCCCAAGATTCATTGGGCCATATCAGATTCGGCGAAGAATAGGCCGAGTTGCATACGAGTTGAACTTGCCTCCAGAGTTAGCATCTGTTCACCCAGTGTTCCATGTTTCTATGTTAAGGTAGTTCGTAGGGGACCCTTCTACAGTAGTTCCGGTTCAAGATGTCCAGGTCACAGAAGAGTTAGCATATGAAGAAGTTCCCGTAGCTATCTTAGACAGACAGATTCGCAGGTTGAGAACTAAAGATGTTGCATCTGTCAAAGTATTGTGGCGTAACAGGAATCGTGAGGAAATGACGTGGGAAGTAGAAGAAGATATGAAAGTCAGATACCCTCACCTATTTCAGGCCTAGTCAGGCGATAGGTATGTCCATATTATTACTTATGCAGTACCTTATGATTGTATGTCTGTGAATGATAAAGAGTGATATTTAGTTATCCAGTGAATCCTAGAATATTATGTGCAGTGCCTGTGTTGGACCTTTCTGCATTTCAGGTTTTTGTTATAGTCCATATTACAGGGGAAACTCTGCCGAAATTTTTCTAGAAAATAAAGTAAGTAGTCCTATAGAAAACAGTGTACATTCGAGGGCGAATGTTCTTAAGGGGGGGAGAATGTTATATCCCATAGAATTCCCGGCACCTAGACGACCTATTCGCACGTTGGTTAAGCATATTAGAAGTCCATACGTGCTAGAGAAAGGCCAGAAAAAAGATCGGACGAGAAACCCATCGAACCATCGCGGGAGGAGCTGAGGCAGAGCCCCTCCGCGATGGCAGCGTGTCACGGAGGTGAGGCCTCCGCGATGGCTCTGTGACACGTTGCCCAAGTTCAGGCTCAAGTATATAAAGCCCCCACTTCGGTTTAATATCATTTAACTCATTTTAATTTCCAGAACACGCAGCAAAATAGAGGAAGACGAAGGAGGGATTATTATTTTCGTTTGATTACGCTGCCAAACGCTGCCCAAACTCAAATTAATCCTAGATACCGAAGTATTTAGCAGCAGAGAGCATTCCTACGGATTTAGTTTCGTGAAATACGGCCGACGAATCGGTGAGCCACCGAGCTAAGGTAAGTAGAATTGCTCTAAATTAATGTCTATGTGTTCCTAGCTGAGAAGTGAATATTTCTCCCTTCTGGACCGCTGAAAAATAACGAGTTTTCGACCATTTTTCGAAAGTTTAAAGTTGGGATAAATATATATATCTAAAGTGACAATTTCTCCCGAATATTAATGTATTTAGTTCTAATTGACGTGTATATGAATGTAGTTGGGAGAAACAGCAGAAGTACCGAAGGAAATCACATCGGTCAGTCGGGTACTCAGAAACCAGGTATGTAAAGTTATTCTTTCGGCAAGCCAGGAAGTACAACTTAGAAAGTAAATAGAATAAAGGCTATTAACCGATACCCAGCGTACAAGAACGATTTTAGTACAGTTTCCAGCAAGCATGCTAGTATATTAATCACGTATCATGCGATAATCAGAATAGTAGATATTCAGGCAATACGTAGTACATCTATTGAGATTGTATCCAGTAGTACATGGTACATTTTATGTTATTGAGATATATCCAGATATAATCAGATAGACAGATAAAGGCCAGGTAGCAGTTAGTCCAGCAATCAGAAATAGTGTAAAACAGAATATAGTATCAGTTATTTAATACAAACTGGCCTTGAGATACAAGAAGAGAATATGATTAGTATTTTTTCATTTAAGCATGCTTGCTGTGTATGTGTTTTGTATGTTGAGACTTGTTGTGGCATGTGGGCACCCTTTAGCATCCCCACTGCCCCTGGGTTATAGCTGTGTTGATACCAGATTCAGATACCGCCACCAGCTGGGCGATGCCGTCCGACTAAAGGACGATGATGGTCGACCACCATGATAATACGGTCCAGACCACCCTGCTTTCAGGGGTAGTTCAGTTTACTCTGCGCAGAGCTAGCACACCCTGTTTACAGGGGTAGACCACTCTGTATGCACACCTGTGCCCAGAGGCAGGAGTCTTCGGACTCAGACACAGTTTATTGTCAGAGGCCAAGGCCTGAGCTACGTACCCAAGGGGGCCGGTAGGAGGAGCTCACAGTTATCAGATGAGTGGAGTGACTTGTTTTTGGTTGGTTTAGACCCAGGTAGGGGTAAATAGATTGCTTGCTTGGTTGGCACCTTCCGGCTTATGGGGGTCGGTCAGGTATTGTGTGTATTATTATGTATATTGATATGTGCTAGTAGATACTGATAGACAGAAGGAGACACGTCTTCAGGTACGCTCAGTTAGTTACAGAATGTATAAACTCTCCCCAGTTATCCTCAGCCAGATAGACTCAGCTACTTCTTGCTAAAATGTCATGTTATTGTGCTATTCGTTTCAGTTGCATATTTCAGTTTGCTTTACATGCTTAGTACCTATGGTACTGACGCCCAGCTGGGCGCTGTATTGCTTGCCTACAGGTACTCACGGACGAGGAGCCGATCCCTCGTGATTCCAGCCAGCTAGTGAGTCATCAGCTCCTGTTATCCGGAGTCTGATTCCCAGAGGTGTAGCTCCTTTTCTTTTGTCGTGCAGTATGGGTAGGTCGGGGCCCTGTCCCGATCATTTCTATTAGTTTCTTACAGTATTCGTAGAGGCTTGTAGTCTGTGTATATATTCCCTGTGGTTAGTTGAGTCGGTCGTGTGGGGCCGTGCAGTCTGCTGTAGTTGTTTTGTATTCCAATTTATGTTGGCCGTGTGGGGCCTTAGTTTGACAGTAATGGTGACCTTGCCGGTCACGTAGTTTTACAGCAGTCTTGTGTTGAGTTACAGATAACTAGACAGCATGGTGGCCTTGTCGGCCCGCATAGGTTCCTTGTTACAAGTCTGTTTCTGGTTAGCTGTTGTTACAGGTACAGATGGCTACAGGCCAGTTGGCCGGAGGCTATAGTTACAGCCGTTATATAGCCGATTTGTTTCTTCAAATAGAGCCAGAGCCAGCCAAAGCACCAGATGTGCTCAGGCTGGACCAGTTAGCAGTCCAGAGTCTAGCAGGCACCAAGTGCCGTCATACCCCCCAAGGTGGGGTGTGACAGATCTCCCCTCCCCACAATTGATTCAGTTGTCCATGAACTGATTGCAGAAGAGACTCGTATCAAGTCTTAATTGGATAAAGGGTCGAAACACCTACTACTCCTGTTGTGTTTACTGCTTCACTAGATCAGTCTAGACCACACCGTTCTCAGACTTCCAATCAATCGCAACGATCTCCTAAAGTTGCGTTTGATGAGTGTGCATTTTGCAAGCAGAAAAATCATTGGAAGGCTCAGTGTTCGTTGTTGCTCAACAAGGCTAAGTCTGGTCAGCAACATAAGAATGGACAACTACACTCCTTTGGTACTCCTCCACGTCCTCCACAGTTCACTGTTGTCGCTGCTGCACCATCAGTAGATGCTGAGTCTGTTAGCACTGTGCCTCCTTCAGCATTGGATCCCCAAGTGTTCGAAAAGTTCAGACAGTTTTTGGCCTCAAATCCTACTGCCATGTCAGCATCCAGCTCAGGTCCAGCTTCCTCTAGTACATCAGGTATTCCCTCATCCTTGTGGATTCTGTATTTTGGTGCGACCCATCATATGTCACATTGTTTGTCATCGTTTGGTTCCTTGTCACCCATTTCACCACTCTCTGTTATGTCTGCCAGTGCTACATCTATGCCAGTCGAGGGTGTTGGTTCTGTTACTACTTCTCACATTGTTCTGTCTAATGTTTATTATATTTCTAAACTTGCTTTGAATCTTGCTTCAGTCAGTCAGTTGTGTAGGACTGGTCATTGGGTATTCTTTTCTGATTCTGTTTGTGTTGTACAGGACCAACACACTCAGAAGGTGATTGGGATTAGCCGTAGGTTGGGGGAACTCTATGTCCTGGAGAGTCTCAAAGTGTTTGTTATTGCCGCCTCTAGCATTGATTTGTCTTCTTTTCGTTTGAGTCCTTTGTATTCGCAGTTTTATCTTTGGCATTCCCGCTTGGGACATGTATCAGTGTCACATTTACGTTTTTTGGCCTCTACTGGTGCTTTGGGTCAATTAAACATTTCTGATATTTCAGATTGTAGTGGTTGTAAACTGGCAAAATTTTCTGCCTTACCTTTTAATAAAAGTGTGTCTTATTCAGTTGCTCCTTTTGACATTATTCATTCTGATGTATGGGGACCATCACCAGTATCCACTAAGGGTGGTTCGACCTATTATGTTTCATTCCTAGATGACTATACTCGGTATACCTAGGTTTATCTTATGAAGCGCAGGTCTGACTTCTTTGGCATTTACAACAAATTTAGAGCCCTTGCTAAAACGCAACATTCGGCTGTGATAAAGTGTTTCAGGTGTGACTTAGGGGGTGAATACACCTCTAGTGATTTCACTCAGTTACTTGCCTCTGATGGTACCATACACCAGTCATCTTGTACAGATACTCCTGAGTAGAACGGTGTTGCCGAAAGGAAACACCGTCATATTGTTGAGACAGCACACTCCTTACAATTATCTGCAGAGGTTCCTAGTAATTTTTGGGGAGAAACAGTCCTAACTGCTGTATATGTGATCTATCGTATTCCTACTGCATTGACTTCAGGGATGTCTCCGTTTCAGAAATTATATGGTCACATGCCAGATTACTCTGCATTACGAGTTTTTGGATGTACTTGTTTTGTTCTTCGTCCTCATGTTGAACAAAACAAGCTGGAGCCAAAATCAGCTATATGTGTGTTTTTGGGGTATGGTGTTGGACAGAAAGGTTATCGTTGCTATGATCCTGTCAGTCAGAAATTATATGTTTCACGACGTGTCACCTTTTTGGAGCATATTCCTTTCTATTCAATTCCAGCTAAATCCCATGATGTTACTAAGTCAGATCTTCGGCGTATTGATCCATTTGGTATTGACATAGAGGCTCCAGTTTCGGATTCAGCTGTGCCACCTGACAATGCTTCAGCCCCGCCTGTGTCTGAGTCTGATCCTGAGACTGGAGATCCACCACCTCTGAGGAGGTCTACTCGTCAGAGTAAGTCCACCAAACTACCTGATTTTGCTTATTCTGTCTACTCACCCCCATTTGCTTCCTTTATTACAAACATACATCAATTGTCTGAACCTGAGTCCTATAGAGAGGTTGTGTCTGATCCTCTTTGGTAGAATGTTATGGCTGAGGAACTCACTGCTCTTTATCAGACACACACATGGGATTTGGTTACCCTCCCACCTGGTAAACAAACGATTGGCTGTCGATGGGTGTATAAGATAAAAACAAAGTCTGATGGGTCTGTTGAGCGATACAAGGCTAGACTTGTGGCAAAAGGATACTCACAAAAATATGGTATGGACTATGAGGAGACTTTTGCCCCGGTGACAAAGATGATGACTGTTCGCACTATGATTGTCGTTGCATCCGTTCGACAGTGGAAGATATTTCAAATAGATGTCAAGAATGCATTTCTGAATGGTGATCTCCATGAGGAAGTGTATATGACTCCTCCACCGGGTATTGATCACCAGCCGGGTGAAGTTTGTCGGCTTCGAAAAGCCCTATATGGTCTCAAGCAAGCCCCTCGTGCTTGATTTGAGAAATTCTCCACTGCGATTACTTCCCTTGGATTTGTCCCGAGTAACCATGATTCGGCGTTGTTTGTTAGAAGTACAAGTGCAGGGCAAATCCTTTTGTCCTTATATGTAGATGATATGGTTATAACTGGTGATGATCATGATGGTATTGAGTCATTGAAGCATGATTTGGCTCATCGGTTTGCCATGAAGGACTTGGGCCTGCTACGTTATTTTTTGGGTATGGAGGTGGCTCAATCTAAGAAAGGATATCTTCTGTTGTTCCTCCAAAATCAAGAGAGTTTCTTCTTCCGAAGAGTCACATATTTTCTTTTGCTTCTCAATGTGTTTTCTAGGGTATTTACACTATCTAAAATATATAGGGAATCACAGACTCTAAATAAAATACGCTGGATAATTTTTGCTTAGCTCGTCCACCCTCTCGCTTTGCAAGGACCGTAGACGAGCCTAGCTAGCTCCATAATTTATCTTGTTTCTTAGCTCATCTATTTGTTTCGCGAAAAAAGAATCATAGACGAGTCTGGCCAACTCCAAACTTTCTCTTATTTCTTGGCTCGTCTGTCTGTCCCGTGAAGCGAGGACCATACACGAGCCCAGCCACCCTTTAATCTTCATTCTTTCGCTTCAAATCAAGTCAAAATCTTCTTCTTTTGATCATGTTAATCCAACACAATTTCTACACACATAACTCGAAATGAGTTTAAAAAATCCAAGATAACAACATAACAATATAATTTTGCATGAGATATGATGCAAAAATATAATATAAATATATACTTTTAGCCGAATATCACTACTCCACACTTAGACTTTTGCGTCCTTAAACAAGTTCGAAATTAACATTATGGCTAAGAAGAACATCAAGCCTGCTCATGCATCATGACTCATGAAAATGATTTATATCAACGTTTAGAATCTATCCTATGCATATAGACACCTTTTTCAAACTCTTCATGCCAATACTATTTAAAATTTTCAAATGATCTCTCCTAACATACTAGCCTCAAAAGTTAACTTTTCTCCTATCTAATTCTCGACTTGCTTTCCTATGCCAACATAGGAATTGAGTACCTCACAAATCTTTTGCGAATCGTGTGCTTTCACCAATCCAACCAAGAGAGAAATTAGTCCACTCACTTAAATAAATTTAAATATATTTTAAGCACTCACATAAAGAAAGAATTCACTCTCTCTCATAAACAAAATCATGTGTCTCCCATTGTCATACCATAGGCTTGCCCATAGTGTAAGACTTAACTAATCTAAGCATGTCAAATTCAGGATCAAGTAGGACTTTCATAGTTTGTAATGTAGGCTAAGGGATGGATAGGATATATTTAGGAAAATATATAGTGTCTCAATCCTCCTAAGAACTTTAATATAATACGATTTTTTTTCAAGCAAGTACTTCTCATAACTCAATTAAAGACATTATCCTAGAAAACTCCATTTATTTTCAACCCTTTTGATATAAACAACTTCACTAGCGAAAAAATAAATTAGTATTTTTTTTCTCCCTTTTCTTTTCCCCTTTTTTTCATTCTTTTTTGGTTTAGCTAATGAAATAATTTTTTTCACTTCTTTCTTTAATTCCATTCAGAAATTACATGTTCCCTACATACTTTTTTGTGGAACTTATTCTTGCAAATTAAGTGTTTCGGCGATAAAGATTAAAGAAGAGTCAATTAAGAGCAAAAGGATATAATTTGTAATGTGGGTGTCAAAGAAAAGGCTTATAGGCTCAAAAGGGATGAACGGGGATATTGTTAATACTGTCGGGTAAAAAGGGATAAAAGAACTAATCAAAGAAATGTCTATATCATCACCTAGTTTAACAAGACTTAATTATTTCGCTTGAGCACACACAAGGCATGTTCTAGACTAACAAGGGACAACCCAATTTATCATCTAAACCTCACTTTACACAACGTACATGATCTATTCCAGGCAGTTCAGACATGATTCTCAAGTTAAAGAATAGGATACAGTCAATAAGTATACTTTTAAGCGTAGGAGGTAATCATAAAAGTCAAAAATTGAGTCTTGAGCATCAAAAGAAGATCAAAAAAATTCTCAAGGCATCTAAAGAAGGTATATCATACATATGCTCAGCCCTAAACCACAACATAAAACATGTCACATAGTTCAAGACGCTAGAGCTTTTTTTTTCTTTACTTGCTCGTTTATTCTACAGAGTAATTCCCTTAAAAAAGTTGTCACGCTACCTATCATCGCAAAAAGCCAAAAAAAAATTAATCTACCAAAAAAAGATAATTTACCACCCAATTCGAAAAGTCATCCCTTGAAAAAGAACTGAGGCCATAAAACAAACCAAGAGGGATTATTTCTACCTAATTATTATTTTTTGATTTTTAAATTTTCTTTTCACATACATAAAATAGCATAACTAAAGTCGCACAAAAATTCACTCAGGCAGTCACTTCACCCCACACTTAAAACTGTATATTGTCTCCGATGCACACCATACAAGATTATAAAAGAGACACCTTGTGTCACAACCCAACTACTATAGTAGTTGTGATTGACATCCACACTAATCTCCACGGTGGGTGAACCACGCATCCCGATTAATTCAACCCGTTTCAATATTGCTACTATAAAATAAGCACTATTATAGGAAAATGCGAAAGTTTTTGGAATAAATAAAGAAAATGCTAAAATATCTATCTATTACATCTCCAGAATCTGAAAGTCGTTGTACAGATTCTAACTTAAATATTATCTAAAAGTAGTGGAAATAAAATAAAACAGAAATCAGTGTCTGAAATCAAGACATCTTCTAAGGAGAATCTGCAGTAGCCTGGGGAAGGTACCCAATTCACCGTCAAATTATCACCAGCCGCTAGAGGTGGTCCGAGAAGAACTTTTTGCGACACAGTCTGCACTCAAAAAATCAATGAAGGAGTAGCATCAGTACGATACAATATACTGGTAGACATCATCGGTCGACCTTAAACAATAACGTATATACATGTAAAATAATAACACAAATTCACTAAAACAGATAATGAACAGATAACACGAACTCTAGAATCATCCAGAGTAAGGTTTAAAGCTGGCTTGCTCACTGGACTAGACCTTGCTGCAATGGTGGTAAGACCGCAACGGTAGGCAGTAACTCGACCAAGCTGACAACCTAAGATTTCTCACAATCAGTTCATCAACTACGAACAGGTTTACGCATAATTAAAACTCAATGATCAACTCATCAAGGTATCACATGAGTTATACAATTGAAATCCTCAATAATTAATTCATCAAATTTTCACAGATTCACACATAACTTTGCAAGTATAAGACAATTCATAAACAAATAAAACAAATAGTAAAATCCATATAAAACTACGCATCAAGCATCTCAGTTTCACACGGTTCTTATATCTTTGAACCAATCCTCACTCTTCAGCTCTCCTTCGATTATACTATCTGTAATGTGTCGGGCACACGCTTTCGTCATATCACCATACACTCACACGGAATATCATTGTACATATATGTCGGAGGGTCTTATTTTTAACCTATTAGTCATGACCTATAGGAACTCTAGAAATTCATGTATAGTACTGGCGCAATACCTGCTCCCACTCATCTGCTTTTCTGGATGCTCCCCTCAAAGACGAGTCAATAATTTCATTATCACTCACCCGAATGCTCACCTCGAGCACGAGCTCTCACTCGGGATAAAACATGTTATCCACTCATATCTTCTTCTTCTATATTCATCCAAATTGGTTCATTCACATAACCATTCGGGGCATCGATCTACCTTAACCTTCTTGGATTCAATCATCACCAATTAACTATTCCTATAGTAAGTAAGAAAGAAACACATTGAACATTACATTCGTACAAATAGTTTCAAATAGTCACATCCCAAGATTTGAACCATCATACAACAATTTCATCATAATTTAGCATCAGTTAGTGTCTGAAAACCAACTAAGCATGTTGTACATTCCACATACATATAAGTCATTATCTAAAGTCTATCTCCTTACAAAATCATAACTTACCTCAATCGAAGAACTGGAATATGCAATTACTTTGGGGGAGCTTTGTCTTTTCTCAACGCCTCCGAATGTTCAAAGTCTAGAAACAAGAAATTAAATAAGAATTCAATAGTCTACTTATTTAATCAAGGGTATGAGAATTCAAACCCACCCCATTCTACCCGTTATCACTGTCCACTTTGTTACCCACGGTTTAAGTCTTCAAAACTAATCCCACAATGATTATTCCAACCTAGTTCATGGAGTTTCTACTCACTCAAATCCTTTTAGGGAAGTTTTTAAGGGTAAAAGTCTCGCAATTTCATCTAGTTCTAGGTCTCAACTATCACATAGATAAAGTTCTACAACCACATTCGCCCTAAGAAGTGTTAATTACTCACTTTTAGGCCTAGAAAATTAATACCCAACCATTCCCATTCATTTAGCCCGAATTTCACAAACCTAGAGTTCTTAGCTAATAACTCGCCATTAAATCCTATCCCTTGATTCTAGGGTGTTACATAATCGAATGAGGGAAAGCCTAGTGCATAAAACTTACCTTGGGAAGAAAAAACTGGTTTGCCTTCTGAAAATTGCCCTTCTATTCTCAAAGTTCTTGCTTTAGGCCTCACTGCAGTGGATTCGACGATTAACTCACACTTCCTGCTATGGCGGATCTCCAACCTTCATGATGTTCTCACTGCAGCGAAACTCCCACCGTTGCGGAGGTCTCTATTAACAGTAGCTCGATATTCTTGCACATTTTCTATTCCTCAAACACAAGTCTTAAATCCAACTTCTACGACAGTTCTCACTGTGAACCTAGGCGAAAATAGGTTGTTCTGTAACCCTGATAGTCCAAGTGTCGAAGAAATAGCTACTCATGGATTCCTCAAACTTCTCTCATGCCTGGTCCCTTGTACGGGCAACCCACACATAGTTCTAACCATCTCTTCGCTTTTTTCCTCCTTCAAATTCTTTCGCTTCCCATGCTCCTATAAAATCAAAACGATAATACTATAAAAAAAATAATTTTTAAAAAAAACTAAGAGAAAACAACATAGTTGGGTTGCCTCCCAACAAGCGCCTTATTTAACTTCGCAGTACAATGTGAAACATTTTTTCCTTCACCTCAAGATTATGAATTGAACCCCCAGTTTTGATTCCACTCTATGATTATGTTCTTGGGGAGGTACAACTTGTTTTGAGCCAAAAATTAAATAATTCCTTATGCACCTTTTAACTTTCAACTGAGGAATATCACCTTGCTTAGATGACCTTGAAAATTTCAGAATGAATGGCTCATCTATCTCTTTCTTTGATTATTGCATTGGTTCATACAGATCAATTTTCATATCTCTTTATGAACATAATGTCGAAAAATTCTTGGAGTAAAGGCCAATGCACTTGTTATAATCCAAAATGACCGTGATTGGTGCCCACACTATTCCCCGGTAGCCGAACCAATAAATCCCGATCCTAACCCACAAAATGAGACATTCAAAAAGATAAATGCTTGCGTTAATCATTTAAATAAACTTCACAACATAAAACAACTGTTTAAAAACCGACACTACGAAAATAACACCCAAGACTTGAAATTCATTGCACAAGATGTCTGTTTACAACACTAAGAATATTTAAAACTAAAAAAACAAAGACATAAGTGTCCGGAAGAGAAGAAAATCTTCAAACGGGAGAGTGACCCTGCCTCCTTGTCTACTCACCTTTTTACGATCTGCTGCTACTTACAAGTGAGGACGTGAGGAACTGACGTGTTCGAACTCTGCACTCAGAAAAGAAGTGAAGGGGTAGGGCCAGTACATAACACAATACCAGTAGGAATCATCGACCGACCCTAAATAATAATAAGTATATACAGTAATAATAATACAAGACCAGACATTCAACATAAAAAGTAAGTACTGAACATTTCTGATATCCTAGCTCTACACAGGGAATAGTCAGCCTGCTCGCTGGATTGGGCCGATTGCTGTAGCGGTACTGCCTTAGGCAGTAGCTCGACTATGTTGCACTCTATCAGTTCATCAGTTTACCAGTTTCATAATTCACATATTCCATAAAATCTCTCAAATAACGCACATTTATGGACAAAAATTTATACCACCTAGTATCACGTACGAATTTAACAAGTAATTACAGTAGGAACCACTCAACAAAAAACTAGCATTGTAACAGGGGCACACTTAGAAATTTAGACAAGTTCTTCATTATCAACTCACATGACATACATAGCAATTGATACCATATTTTAGCACATTCTTCATACCACTTCATTTGCATATAATACAACACAACATAACATAACATAACATAACATGAAACCAATGGTGGCATGACAGGCACACGCCTCCGTCATCTCACCACAATCACTCAACCACACAATCAGTGTACATACATGCCAAAGGATCTTATTTCTGCCCTTCCAGTCATGACCTGCAGGAGACTCTAGAAATTCATATACTATACCGGCGTAGCCCCGCCCCCACTCATATGCTCATCTGGATGCTACCCTCAGATAGAGTCACTCAATAATAATATTCACTTACCTCGTTAGTCCCCTCGGGCTTGAGCCTCTCATTTCAGAAAACAGTTACTATTTTAGCCATTTTCATCTGTTAACAACAACTAGGTACATTACATAAATATAAACATATATACATATCAATTCATCGGAATCTACTCTCCACTCCCTCACTTGCCCGAATACATAACTCAATTTACATGAAAGATTCATAAACTAAGTTCACTACACACTTCCACATGATCTCATCAACAGATTATATTCATCTCATATCTTCATTATATTTCATATTTGTTCACATAAAACTCTCATAGCACAGAATGTCTGAAGACCAATCAAATACGATCATTACATAAGCATACCAGCCATTACGCAGGGTCTAACTCTCTAACCATAATCTATCTCGATAAGCGAAGGTATCAACTCAGCTACTCTACGGAAGCCTTGCCCTTCCTTAAAGCTTCGGATTGCTTGAAATCTACACAACAAGAGTAATTTATTATTTACTCTTCAATCATGGGTCTAATTAGATCAAACCCTCCCCTTCGGGGTGTTTTCGAAAGTTAAACCCCAACTCTACTCGATTCTAGTTTAGTTTTTTGTGTAACCCTCGTTCCCCACACGTAATTCTAGGAGAGTAATCAAAACTCTTCAAACATCAACCCAAATTACCCCCAATCATCCCAAAATCCAGCCCTGGTTCATCAACCTAGGGTTCTCTAAGTTTAGAATTTCACCATTAACTAGTCCCCCTAAGCTTTCTACAATAACCAATACTCATTTTAGGGGCTAGGGAACAAGAAACTTACCTTAGTGCAACAATTGTCTGCTCTGGAGAAGAAACTGCCTTCAGACCTTGCCCTTTCATGTTTTGGAAATAATGAAAAATAACCCAGAATTTCTCACTTAAACCCACTTATGATTCCTGTCGTCTGCTACAGCAGTCACATTTCCGCTGCAGCAGAACCGCTACAGTAGCCAAAGTATAGCTGCGGCGGTTCCAATAGTTATTTCCCAAATTCATTACGACGGGACTCCGACCGCTATCACGATCTCGCTGCAATAGAAATTCCACCATTTTAGCAGCTTGTCAAACCATTAGCCGCCCAAAATCCACCAGTTCCACACTTAGAAAATTTCACAACACATTTTGTTCCTCCCTTAGCCTGTGTTCAGGTGTTCTAGGCCCCTAACCATCCCGTAACGACGTCCGAATCGTTATAACGCTCAAATCAAAAATTCAAATTGTTAGCGACCTCCTCTTTTTGACATAAACTAGAGTCAAGATAAAATGTATCTTCTATATATGTTGTTATTCAGCTATAGTACCACTTTTTCAACATTGACATCATTGAATTCTAGTTGGTTAGATTCTCTGAATTCTATGTTGAAGTCCTCCATTTGAACGTTAATTTCTTCCTCTAACTCACACTTTTCTTTACTACTATCTACAATATTTTCTTGTTATGCATTAAAGGCTTGAAGCAGTTGGCTCAATTGAGCTTTCCGGCTGCGGATAGTTGCCTTTTGCCTTTCTAATTATAGTTGTTTCTCATCATATTTCTCCAAAAGACACTTGAACATACCCTTGATATATTTCATGTCACCATTACTTAGTTCATTGTACCTATTAACTTCACAAGAAAAAGTAGAACCATCATAATAAGGGGTAAGGGGGGATAAGAAATATAAGCACAATCATAAAAATGATCATCTTGACCACAACACACCTCAGACACATTCCATATATAAGATTGAGTTGGTGCACATAACTTGCTCTTGGAAACATTTTGGTTATTTTGCCACATATGATTTCCTCCACAATATGCACAAGAATGATCAAAAGTAGAATTACCAATACCTAATGATAACGACACGGATAGAGGAAGACTCTAATAGAATATTAAAAAGAGAAAAGAAATTGATCCTTGAAAAAAAAAAAGAAATAAGAAATAATGAATCAATTAAGAAGAAGTAGAAGAAGAAAAAAAGGGGAAGAAACTCAAACAAGAAATCTTACCATTAAAAAAATCCAAGCTATGGTTCAAACTAGAACAAAAAGGAGCATAACCCAAAGAGAACCTAAAAAGGTCTCCACAAGCTACAAGGTTTCTACTAATATATTAAATCAAACTTACGATGAAAAGAAAGAAATCATTTATATAGGAGAAAATGTGTTTCTACCCTAGAGAAGCCCTAAAGTTGGTCAAACTAAATTAAATAAACTGAAATTTTCTAGATGCAAAAGACTACCAACACATTGCTCAATAAATCTATAAAGGCGATCAATGTAGCATTAAATGAGCTTCTAGAACACAACTTTGGGCTATTGAAATTGGTTCTTCTTTGAATAGATTTTGGGTCATAATACAACTCCTTTTGGACTTCAATTTGGGCCTTCAAATAGTTTGTAAGACATTTCCCAAAAATAAATTTGGGCTGGAGTTATTCTTTCATCATAAGACATGTTTTCATTGCTAATTGAAGCCCAATAAAATGTCTTGATAATCTCTGGCCTTTACTGACATTGAGCTATCATGGATGTTATAATTTTCTCCTTCTTCAAGAAGATTCGTCCTCGAATATTGACATTGGCTTTATTTGCTCCTTCAATGGAAGCCTCCGTGATTTCTATCATTCTCTCCCTCTTAAAGAAGATTTATCCTCAAATCACCAATGCCTACAACCAACCAAATTATCACAAATTAGTGGGAAGTAAACAAAGGAAATAGAATAATTATTTAGTAAAACTAGCAGTAGGTGGTGACCATACAACCACTTAACCCACTTATTTCTTTTATGCACAACCTTCCATTTTAGAAATTCATGAATTGCATCATTCAATAGAGCAATGTAATCACCAATGTAAGAACTAAAAACACAATTTATAAGCTCCTTAAGCACGAGAGGATTATTATCTAGACCAAAAGCACATGAATACCAAATAAACATACCATACTTACTCTTGCTAAATAACTTAACCTCACCATTGGATATACCATAGTCAAGATATGGATCAAAAGAAATTCTTTTGAGAAGTGGGTTGGATTGAGTTCGTAAAAAAAGATCTTCAAAACAAGATAAAGATACTATGAAGTTAACAGGCTGTGAGAACTTCTCCTTCTGTATAATTGAGTTGTTACATTATTCATTTAACTCAATATTCTCAATATTTATGGCTTCAAATATTTCATATGTCTCATTGCCTTCATTGGCAACTTCTCCGGTGATATTCTCAAAATATAAGGGATTAGAGAACACTTTAAAGTCTTCTCCAATTTTTTCCACAATGAGTTATGGTACACTTTAAAACCTCGACTAATGTTAGTTTCTTCATCAAATGAGGTACTATAATCCTCTTCACAAGGTTTTTCCTCAAATTTCCGCATGGATTGAGAAGTGATACTAAAACAAGAAAGATTTAGCAAATTGGAATGGGAACAAGATTCATTCTCTCTCAAATTTCCTTGGATTTGTTCACATTATCATGCATATCTTATCACACTGTGACAGATTGCTCACATGAGAATAATAATTAAAAAGGGGAGGATCACTCCCAATTTGAGTTATATCTTCACTTAAAATTTTAACCTCATGAATTAATTCAGTTTCATTTGAAACAAATAGATCATAAATAAGATCATACCATATGAGACAATCAAGGTCAAACTTGTCTTCAACTTGCAATTATTTTCATGAATCATTGGCTTTTACACTTTTCAAATTTTCTTGAAAATTGAATTTTCTTACTTCATACAATTGTTGTTCCAACTCTTCATCGATTTTTTCTTCATTAAGTTGCACATTTGGAACACAAACACTAGAAAAAAATGAGTTAATTGGTTAGAGCTTGAACAAGAATCTTTCACACTTATGCACTCTATTCTTTTAATCTCTTCCTTTTTCTCAGCACTCAAATGCGCTGGTTCACTCTCTATTTTATCTTTCAAACTCACATCACTCAATTTTATCCACTCATTCTTACTTTTTGACAACTCACTCTCTTCACTCATCACTTCATCTCCTTTTTCCTTTCTTGAGTTGTCAAGTTGCTCACCCTTACTTCTCTCTTTCTTTTGTCTCTCACCCTTACTTTTATTTGGTGCGGAGAAGTTTGTCAATGCACTAGCTCCCATGTACTTACCAAGAATCTCTCTTTTATCCCTTGAAGGACTTCTAAGATCAACTCTAACTTTAGGCTTCTCAAACCTATTGTTGTTTTCCCTCTTGCATTCTTTTTACTTTTCAAACACCTCCATTGATCTTCTCACCTTTAATTGATCTTCTTGAATCTCCATAGGTGTCAAAGAAACAAGGGTTGTCTTTTTTCCATCATCTTTCACCAAAGAATACCTATTCTTTTCTTGATCATATGAAGCTTTTCTATAAAGATACTATGGTCTTCCCAATAAGACATGAGATGTGAATAAGGGAACCACATCACACCAAACCTCATCCTTGTATCTCCCAAGATTAAATCGCACTAGTACTCTCTTGTCCACTTTCACTCCTTTGAAGGTGTAGGGTGAAGCATGGTTACCATAAGATAAACCCACTTTTTTAATAAAGTAAGACTGATTAAGTTGTGACAAATATTTCTATCAAGTTTAGTAACACACACATTATACGATACTTCCATTCTAGTTTGAAAATCCTTGTGATTCTAGTAAGCTCATGGCCTCTTCTAGGACTCCTCCCCAAACTAGATCTTACCACAGTACGTTTAATAGGATTCACATTCCAAACTCCAACATAAGCACATTCATCACTATATCTAATCTCATCATAATCAGAAGATTCATCACTATAATATTCATCACAAATGTTATTAGTTATACTAAAATCATAAATCTGATGTGATTTATCATAGGGTTGGCTAGTATTTGAGTCATCATAGCCACCACACTCATCACAAGAATTATAGTATATGTCCCTTCCATCATTCTTTGTATCTGATTCCCAATTATTTCCCATTATAATCATCCATTCCTTCACTCCAATTGCTTTCAAAATCTGTAGAAGACATGCTTTAAACAAGAGACTGTTAGTAGAAAAGTTATCTCACATGCACTCCCTCACGTGTATCGCTCAAGTAATGGCAGTCAACACTCGTATATCATACAATTACGCTTTTACCCTCAAATAATCTCACCACTCTTGCTTTCTACCACTCAAAGGATGCTCCTCAAAGTTCTTTCATGAACCAACGACTTAAACACTTCAAAGAAAGTTTCAATATTTGGTTTGAGAATTGAGTTTATGTCAAATAAAGAAAAGCATAGTAAAACTATAACGGATTGAAAACAAAGAAGTACACAATGAAAATAAAGAGAAAAGCACGAAAAAATTCACACAAATTAAAAAAATACACACAATATCACCAGACTACACTGAGTATGAATAAATACTTAAAGTTTCTAGCAAAAGAATAATAGGAAACTAATTATAGCGTATAAACATTTTCAAGAAGACCAAGAACATGTTCAATGAGTTTTCGAATCCAATGAGCTACAATAACCTTTACAATCCTCCATGTGACTTTTGAGTTTCTTGTTGATCAAAATTCAAGGAAGCTTCAAATCAAATGAGATTTCAATCAGCTTTTTAATAATTCAAAGTTACTAAATCACAAGATAAAGTATAGAACAAACTATGAACAAGTGAAGAACCCTAGAAGTTACTATTCACTTGAGGAAATAATTTTTTTATGGCTTTTTTTTGGATTACTGTTCACGCTACGGTAACTTTTTTTGTTGTAGTTTTGTATGATTCAAATCAATAGATCGGATGAGTATAAGAATACCCAACCATCCAAAGTACCACATGATAACAACAAGGATAGCGGAAGACTCTAAAAACTAAAAGATTAGAAAGGGGGAAAGAAATTGATTCTTGGAAAAAGAAGAAACAAGAAATAGTGAATCAATTAAGAAGAAGTGGAAGAAGAAAAAGGGGGAGAGAACTCAAATAAGGAATCTTACCATCGAAGAAATTCAAGTTACGGTTTGAAGTAGAACAAAAAAGTGCATAACCCAAAGAGAACCTAAAAAGGTCTCCACAAGCCACAAGGTTGATATTAATATATTAAATCAAACTTAGTTACAATGAAAAAGAGAAAACTTCTTTATATAGGAGCAAATGTGTTGCCACCCTAAAAGAAGTCCTAAAGGTGGTCAAACTAAATTAAATAACCTAAAATTTCTTAGGTTCCTGGAAGACTACCAACACATTGCTCAATAAAGCTATAAAGGCGGTCAATATAGCATTAAATGAGCTTCTAAAGCACAATTTTGGGCTGCTGAAATTGCTTCTTCTTTGGACAAATTCAGAGTTTTGGACTTCAATTTGGGCCTCCATATAGTTTGATAGACATTTTCAAAAAAAAAAAAACTTTGCGTTGGAGCTATTCTTTCATCATAAAGCATGTTTTCGTTGCTAATTGAAGCCCAATAAAAATATCTTGATAATCTCTGGCCTTTAGTCACATTGAGCTATCATGGATACTATCACCTAAATTCTTATAATTTCAAGATGTCATATTTATAAAATCAACAACTAATTAAAAAAAATTTAAAAAATAATATCTAAACATAAAATCTAGCAATATTTACAACTACAATTAAATAGTTAATTTTTCGGCAATGACTCTAAAATTTGATCACGCCCAAAACTAGTCCTAGAAAAGGATAAGCAGTGCTGCTAATATGATCCAGTCTAAGAGTTCAGAGTCTAATCCCACAATGAACTAACTTTAGTTATGATTATTCAATATCACTAAAGAAATAAGTTTGAATAATTATTTGATTTTAAAGATTAAGATTTTTATTTATAACTACTAACTAATAAATATTAAAATAATAAAATTGTCAACTAAAGAGGATGAAGTTGAAAACAAGATCAATTAGGTCTGGAGTTTATCGAAATCCTTCTCGCTACGTTATCTATAATCTCTTTAATTTATTCTCTATGGATCGTGAAAACTCTACTTACCGCAACTCTATCTCAAGCAATCACAATAATTTACTAGATGTATACTCTCGAACTACTCTAGCTAGCAATTTCTCACCACTGACTATGATCATGTCAAAGCTTCGTTATCTCTAAACCCCCTTTTAAAGGCACAGTATTAATTTCTCCTTACCTAAGGAGTGACATTGTTCAACAATAACCTAAATATGCATTCTTTATCAAGCAATACATAATAATTAGGCACATTCAATCGTTGGCCATTCAATCAACTAAAATAAACACATCATTGAACAAGTATAGAGATTCAAAGGCTAAATTATATTACAATATAACAAGAAATCATCCAACAAAAGGTTCCATCAAAACTCTAGATAAGAAATCTAGATACTCATGATATCATTTAAGAACACGGTATTGAATTCCATAACTTACAAGTAAAAGAAGGAAATAAAGTGAAACTCGAAGTCGAATTTCTGTTGCTTTCGTTCCTTGTGTGTTCTTCCTCCAAAATCAAGAGAGTTTCTTCCTCCAAAAGAGTCGTGTGTTTTCTTTTGCTTCTCAATCTGTTTTATAGGGTATTTATACGATCTAGGATGTGTAAGGAATCACATACGCTAAATAAAACATGCTGGATAATTTTTGCTTGGCTCGTCTACTCGCTCTCTTCGCGAGGACCATAGACGAGCCTGGCCAGCTCCACGACTTAGCTTGTTTCTTGGCTCATCTATCTTTCTCACGAAGAGAGGATCATAGCCAAGTCTGACCAGCTCCAAACTTTCTCTTGTTTCTTGGCTCGTCTGTCTGTCTGTCCCGCGAAGTAAGGACCATAGACAAGCCCGACCAGCTCCAAACTTTCTCTTATTTCTTGGCTCTTCTGTATGTCCTGCAAAGCGAGGACCATAGACGAGCCCAGCCACTCTTTAATCCTTATTCTTTCGCTTCAAATTAAGTCAAAATCTTCTTTTTTTGATCATGTTCATCCAACACAATTTCTACACACATAAAACTCAAAATGAGTTCAAAACACCCAAGATAACAACGTAATAGCATAATATTGCATAAGATATGAGGGGATAATGTAATATAAACATATACTTTTAGCCGAATATCAGTTAGCAATAATTAGATGAAATTAACCATATTCCTCAAGCAAGCACAAGATCAAATTGTGTAGGCAATAAAAGTTTTACACCCAAAATTTCACAAGAGAATGACATTAAAAATTAACGAAATTGTAAAAATAAAGTCCTAAAATGCTATTTATACTAGGGATAACAATTACTCCTAAAATGCTATTTATACTAGGGATAACAATTACTCAATAAGCTCCAAATTACGCCTCAAAACGAATTACCTGTTATTTGGGCTACCCAGACCTCCTCCGTAGTCGTATAATTGGGTCACGGTCCGGGTTCTCTTGAGCCAACTTTCTCGGAGCGAATGATACAATTCATTCGGTTAAAAAAAAATGATATCTTATTAAAATTTCATAAATCTATTCTATGTTGCTACAAATATGTTTGAACCATCTCAATTGGTATTTGATTTTTCTTTGAAATTGGTTAGATTTGGTAAAATTTTCAAAAATCCTATATAAAAATACATAAAGATCTCGTTCCAATGCTAGGTTTGGAAGATACTTGATTTTGAAGTATCTTTGTGATTTTATGAATGTGTGATAATCTTTGCGTTGCATCTATGTGCACATTATTTACAAGTTTCGGTAAATATATTATTAGTATAAACTATATTATAATTTATGTATGTACGCGCGCGCATTTATATATAGTAGGAAAATAATATTTATTTCTATTCTTCTTATCCGAACAGCTTGTGAAGGGTTTTTGCACATGCAATATTGTGTCTGGTAGAAGACTCCAAGAAAGCCTTCTACACCCACCCATCCACCCCAGCAAGAGAGGCAGAAAAACAACTTTTAGTGATGTTTGCTGACTTACCTCTTTAGTATGTTCAGTTTTATGTCTATGGATTCAAGATTTTTGTTTGATAGGGAGTGGAGCAACAAAGATAAGTAAATAAAGCAGTAGGAAGAAACTAGAGTTGATGATGGAGTAATGCTTTGGATTGTCATTTGTCAATAATATCGACCTTTTTTCTAAGTACTACAAAATCTCAATATAAATAAACTGCAATACTATCGATCCTTCCTCCAAATAAGGCTATCAAATTAAACTAGAATATTATTACTATTAATTTCTGGATTCGTGCGCTACACTGCCTCTCATGTTTATAAGTATGACTGTTTAAAATGATGTAACTAAAGAGTTACACAAAATTTTGAAGTGAAAAATGCAAGTCAAACGACTAACGGATGGTGAACCTATTCGATTAATATTTATTGTCATTGCAAAGGACAATCTTATCTGAAATTGCTATGAGATGAAATTAAAAGGATATCCTTTATTTTTAGGGAAGAACCAAACATTCCGTTAGTAGTATTGATATATACCTCAATCACTATTATAAGTTTATGGTTGTAAGCAACCAACTGAATTCGTATACCTTTTCTTAAGCAGTTCGTCTAATATATCAAATATTCAGCTCAATAATTTTCTTATTTTTTATGTTATAACAACAAATAGTTAATACATGAACATAAGCAATGTTGGCTATGGTTGTATATGCTTCACGTCTTAAAGTTTGTGCCGTCTAAGAAATTGTCTCAGTGTATCCTTCTCCTTTTTATAGCCGCAACATATCAAGAAGTTGTTATCAGTTTGAATATTGTATTTATAGAAGCTGTGAAAAAGTTGGATTAACATATGTCCTTCTTAGGATGACTAATAGATCATTGTTAGTTTTATAGTGTACACCTGCAAAAAGTAATAATTAATTGTGATACAAATACTTAATAATTATTGAAATTAGTAACTTTTAATTCATTACAATATAAACCACAATAACTGCACGTACAAATACCCTTGTCGGAGTCTATATTATGAATCCTTTCATCTGTGAATTTAATTTTATATATGTGTGTCTGTGTTTATATGTGTGTGTCAAAAATTGTACAAATATAACTGTATTACGAAATATAATACAATAATTGAGTATATTATATGTTGGTAATTTGTATTTTAATACTTCATAAAAATCTAATACTATATTAAATTGAAGGAAATAATTTATTTTTTTTTAATAATCGAAATATAACGTGACAATCAAAAAGACATGGAAATAAAAAGTCAAAATACATGAGAATAAACATTGATTGACTCATTTTAAAAAGAAATTATACCATGAAATATTCATTCTATCTATTTCTTGTCGGTAAGCTCAGAGACTTGAATAGTTGAGGCAGTAGTGACATTAATAAAGAGTTTCTACCGCACCATTATAATTTAGTGCCGTTCTTGGAGTTGGTTAATATAGAAAATATCTCACAGTAGTCTTGTCAAGATAATTGCAGTATTAAAACTTCTCATAAAATTAAATTTTGACATATATAAAGATAGATTCATCTGTTAATTTTCAATTAAGTTCTCCAAAGAAAAATTAATTTTTGAATGAAAATCAAGATAGGAATGAACCAATAAGCAAAATCAATGTTTAAGCTGAACTTATGACTGACTCCAAAAAGAGTTAATAAAAATAGGGAAGAGAATCAAAACTATCTCTTTTATTTTCGTATATTAACTAATTTTGTCCCTAGTTATACTATAGGGTCAAATATACTCCAGCCATTAACAAAGTAAACAAAATTGTTCCTCAATCCCCAAATTGACTTAAAATACCTGATTTTAATTAATTTATTCATTTTTCCTTTTAAACCCGAACCCGACTCATTAACTAAATAAATTCTTCCCGTTTTGCCTTTTGTAATTATCTTTGATTCTCTTCGTTATACTTATGCATTTCTTACGACTGATACAATATTAAATGATTTATCATATGGTTCAGGTTTTGGTAAATAGCAGTCTTAATCTCATGTTTTCTTTTCTAGCACGCACTTCTAATTTTTTTCATAAGAGTATATATGACTAATTATATTGCTTAGGTTATTTTTGTTTGTTTTGCAAGGTATAATAAAACCTTATCAATAAAAGTATGTACTAGTATTATTGTAATATGTTACACATATAACAAAAATATGATGGTTAATTTGATTTGAGTTTATTTAGTTTAGTGGGTCGGATTTGGGTTTAAAAGAGAAAATATGATGTAAGGTTACTTTTTAGTACATAAAATATTATCAAAAAGGAAAAAATGATTGGCGGATAAATTTATCTTTTAAAATTTCCACTTTTAAATATAGATAATACGTTCCCTATCTTCAAATATGCTAGCATAACATCATTTTCCAAAGGCACGGTGTTAAGAGTCGAATAAAATTAACTAAGAGACCTATGTAATAACGTCCCATTCTCGAAAGAATTGTTAGGCAGCAATTAAGACATCAATACAAATGATTGATGTCAAAAAGACCATCATTCTTACTGGTACAAGTCTAGCTCATCATTAGACACCTTCCAACCATAGCACATGCACATGTCATTGACACCAAAACGTGTTACAGGTTCAATTTGCTTATTGGAAAATTCTGTTTTAGCCACATAAGAAACTAATTAATTCAGATCACATCAATTTCAGACACAATTAAACTTCTTCTGCAAGCTAAGCACAGATCAAAATCGCAAATGAAAAAATTTAGCCCAACTCCCACACGTCCCCGGGATACACAAGCTCAATAGTTCACGAACAGGAAAAAAAGTGCAGATATCCGTACCTCCAACTGCTAAGAATATCAGGAAAAGACTTGAATGTGCTATGATATCAGGAGAGAACTTGAGCATTAAAGGCTTGTGAGCATCATAATGCCCTTTTAAATTCACCATTTAAAAAGAACCAAGTCTACAGACACCAATGTCATGACACAAACAAATAAAATGGATATTTATCAGCTGGCCACAGTTATTCCAAACTTACAAAACTCTTTCATAATCCAAGACCTTCATCAAAATTCTAGCAAAAGATAATCTAACATCCCATATTACTTCAGAGGAATGAACCTCGATGAGTGAGTAGCACCAATACCGGGCCTTCCATGCTTCACAGGCTTGTATGAGATTGAGAACTCAGCCAGATAGTGGCCAATCATCTCAGGCTTGACCTCGATCTGATTGAATGTCTTTCCATTGTAAATTCCAATGACACTTCCAATCATCTCAGGAACAATAATCATGTTCCTCAGATGAGTCTTGACAGGCTCTGGCTTCTCACCTGGTGGAGCCTCACGTTTCTGCATTAAAATGCTCAAATGAAAAAGGTAGCACCACAAATAAAGAAAATGCAATACAATATTTATATACACAAATGGAACTCAAACAATACGGGAGAGACATAGAGATGGTAATACAAATAAATCAAGGAAACTGTCATTCCAATTGAAATGTGAGGAGAAAAAAAATATAGGGTATGTCCTCACTTGCCAGCAACCTGGAGAAGCAATGCAGACAAATCCTCAAAAACCCAACTAAAACACGCTATGACACAGGGTTCCGCACAAGACATAAAATCTCGCTGGACTACCAGCCAGAGCTAAATTCCAGGAGAAGGGTCAGCCAAGGTGATTCCTTGTTCAACCTTATGATGATATCCACATGTAACTTGTTTGAAAGAAATTTCAGCCTCAGCTATTAAAATTTGAAGGGCAGAGTGAGCCAAAAGGAGCAACTTATTAAGGTTCTATTGAATAAGTCTAAAGATCAAAGGTTAACAAAAGCAAATTCAACCATAAACAGAAAACAAAAATGATTCCCCCTCGACCAAAATCCGTCAACTACAGCTTTTTACATCAAAATTGGATTACTTGTTCTCTAAAACCAACCTTCATCTAGATAAATGAACATAAAGATCAAAGGTTAACAAAAGCAAATTCAACCATAAACAGAAAACAAAAATGATTCCCCCTCAACCAAAATCCGTCAACTACAGCTTTTCACATCTAAATTGGATTACTTGTTCTCTAAAACCAACCTTTATCTAGATAAATGAACATGCCAAAGAAAATCAGGTTTCAAAGAACCAAGCAGAAGTCTTTTTTAAGGAATGCTCTAAACAAACTATTAATACATACGATCTTTTCACAGTCGTATTTTTCTTAGCCATAAACCTGAGCTTTTTTTGGGATATGTAACAGTTTCATCAATACCTTTTTTTTAACTCCAGCATCGGGAATTTACACTGAAGATGTTTTACCTGGCAGCCAAAATACCTTATAGGATCTTTTCACAGTTGTAGTTTGCTTACCCATAAACTTGGGGTTTTTGTTGGATATGTAAAAGATTCACTGATTTGAACCAAGATTATACGTACATTGGGATTATGCTGATTTGAGTACAAAAATGTCTTTGTTTAGCAAAACTTAAAGATTATACATACTCCAGCGTAAAATCAAAATTAAGGTACAGTTCCAGGACCAATCTTAGCATAGAGTGCAATAATGAGCTTTTGGGATGACAAATTTTCCATAGAGAGAACTATAAGTCAACAAAAGTAAAAGCTCACGTGTAAAATAGAAAGGAAAAGAGTTGGAAAAAAAAAATCAAAACACTTAAAAGAAATGGAAAACAATATGCAAGATCCATCCAGTAAAATGTAGACTATAAGTAATCCTCTCATGAAATCCATTTGTCATATCAACGAAAGCAACTATGCAAAAGACTACCTTTGCTATCACAGATCATCAAAAGGAAGCTAGATACATTTATATACAGCTAATGACTATCTTAAGCTTTACCAAGTTCTATGATATAGCATTCCGAAATATCCCACTGCCAAGACAGGTACAGAGCAACTATTCAAGCAGTAATATCAATCACAACGCATATAAAAGTTGGTCACTAGACGTAAGATGAAAATAAATTCCTCATGGAACAAGCAGCTGAAAAGGGACTGATAGGTTATATGCCTACCGCCTTGCGCAGCTTCTTGATCAAGGCCATTGGCTTCCTCTTCAAACCTCTCTGGAACCTACAACAAATAAAAATAAAAACCGCTTAACAAGAAGCTTCAACAAATATCTCCACAGTCTAACTACGCAGTAAAATAAAGCTACATTCAATAAATGAAGACATTTCAACATATATGACCTAAATATGCATCAAGAACTAAAAATACACTTGTACCAAACAATTCATTTTTGTACCCAATTGGGCGGAGGGTGGGCGTAACTCTAAGGCGTCATGTCAAAATGAAAATGTTAGAATTAACTAACTTGTGTCAATCTTCTATATACCGCCAAAAAAATAATGCCAAACAAATTGTGACTTGGAAGGAGTCTATACAAACCTTCTGCGAGGACGAGCATTGAAGAGCTTGACGAGTTCGTCAGTGGACATGTCGAGCAGGGCATCGAGATCCACACCTCTGTAGCTGAACTTCTTGAACGTCCTCTTCTTGGGCTGTCCTGCTGCCACATCGGTTTCAACGTCCGCCTGTAAAGCAAACAACAGTGAGGATACAGGTATATACAGATAGAGCGAAATGTGAATGTTTGAACATAGTTACCATGGTTGTGGAAATGGAATCGTCAACCTAGCAGCTGGGAGACTCTCTCAGTAGGGGCTAGGGTTTTTGGCGGCGAAGGAGAGCTGTCTTAACAAGGATGAGAGATTTTTGGGGTTTACTCGGAAGGGCTTTTCGGTTGATCTGGTATGTAATTGGGATAATCTGCAATAGCCCGGCCCAGTACCATCAAGTCACTCGGTATCGGGCCGGCTGCAATATTCTTGGCCGAAGTGCACAAATACCTTCATTTTGGGGCTTTCATTTAATTTAGAGATTTTTACCTCACACGTGTGTTTAAGACTTTATATTACTCCTGTCGTTCTATTTTAATTACTATATATATTAAAAATAATTATTTTAAAATATTTATAAATTTTAAAAATAATTGATTATATTTTTTCAATTCTACCCTTAGTACTTAAAGTCATTCTAAATTGTGAAAAGAATTATTATTGTATATTTTCAAAAAATTAATAAAGTTATATTAGTCAAATTATCATTTTTATTAGTTTTTTTAATGAATATGCAAATTTTATTCTAACAATTAAAATGAAACAGAGAGAGTATTAAACACATGATACTTTTCTTTTGTTTATAAAACATAACAAGTATATTATACATAATAAGAGATTTGAAAATTTTAAAAGGCCGGCCCTTCCTTTCCTTCTTCTCCTTCACGCTAGATCTGGAAAACTTGAAAACAATCCTTCCTTTTTCCCTTCTCCTTCGTGTCAATATTCTCTCTGTAGCTCGATTTCGGTGGCTCTCCGATGAAAAAGAAAGTAACTTTGTTCCACAAATTCAATAGTGATGATTTTAAGTCCTAAGGAGATTCGGTTATTGGGTGTTCTTCGGCGTTGTAAAGGTGAAGACGACGTAGGTAGAGAACCACATAGAAGGAGACAATTTGTATGCACTACATGGTCACTGCCAAAGAAATGTTTTGCTAGAATTTTTCCAATCCCCTTCCAACTCTCTCCTTCATATCTATTGTTTTCCCCAATCCTCCCTGTGCTCTCTCCTTCATATCTATTATTTTTGTTGAGACGAGGATGAATTAACAATCAAACAACTTCCACTTCCATTACAGGGAGGTGAAGCTTCAACAAAAGAAGGGAGAGATGTGTGGAAAAGAGAAATTTTTCATTGATGTAAAAACTGATTGAAATACAAGTCCTATCTATATTATATAAACACATGATCAACTTAGGCTAAACACTACAATTACACAACTGCCCTCAGTAACTAACTAACTGAATTAATAAATACAACTGTAACTAACTAGCACTAACAGCTAATTAAACATAAGGGTAATCTCAACACCTCCTCCCCCCCCCCCCCAAGTTGGAGGTGAGGAATTCACAGCCAACTTGTGAAGAATGGTAGAATGCTTGATTCCTGTTAGTGCCTTAGTGAATACATCAGTCAGCTGCTCAAATGTCAGAATATAGTGGAGTGTGATGAGTCCATCTGGTAGCTCGTCTCGCACGAAATGGCAATCCACTTCTATGTGCTCGATATGCTTATGGAAAACGGGATTTCGAGCTATATGCACCGCTGCTTGGCTGTCACAGTAGACAAGTGTAGGGGAAGTACACATTACAATGAATTCCTTCAGCAATCTTTGAAGCCAAGTTAATTCTCCTACAACAGACCTGATGGACCTGTATTCCGCTTTCGCAGAAGATAAGGAAACTATGGTCTGCTTCTTAGACTTCCAACTGATATGGCTGCTACCTAGCATCACAATATATCCACTCACTGATCATCTGAAATCTGGGCATGCTTCCCAATATGAGCCGCAGTAAGCTCTTAAGGAATAATCAGGTGAGTTAGACATGAAAGTGCCTAGGGTAGGATCGGCCTTTAAGTAACTGAGGACATGCATTGCTGCTTTGAGATGGGGCTCCCTAGGTGCTTGCATAAATTGGCTGAGATGTTGGACACTATATGCTATATCCATTCTAGTGTTGGTGAGAAAATTGAGTTTCCCTACCAATTTTCTATAATAAGTGGGATCTGCAAGCAGAGTCCCATCACTATCTCTTAGCTTAACAGCAGACTCGAGGGGAGCAGTTACTGGAGCATAGTGAAGGCAGTCAAATTCTTTCAACAAATATGTGGCAAACTTCCTTTGGAAGATGATAACACTATCAATCCTATTGAACAATTCAAACCTAAGAAACAATGCAACCGACCTAGATCCTTTATTTTGAACTCTTTGTGTAAAAAAGCTTTCAAAGATATGATTTCTACCAAATCAGTCCCTGTGAGCACTGTGTCATCCACGTATACAGCTACAAAGAGTGAGGAAGAATCATTTCTCTTATAGAAGAGAATAATCTTCTACTTAGTATACAAATCCTTTGGAGTGCAATGTTGCTGTCAATTTGTCGTACCATTGTCGGTTGGCCTGTTTTAAACCATATAAAGATTTTATCAACTTGCAAACAAGATTTGAAGAAGAATCTACTTGGAGGCCCTGTGGGATGTCCATCTAATTGGAAAAGTTTCTAGCCCTTCTTGACAGCTATACTGATCAAAGTTCGAAAGGTGGTCATCTTAACAACAGGGGAAAACGTATCGGTATAATCAATACCAGCTTGTTGTGTATATTCTTTGACCACCAATCTTGTTTTGAATCTCTGCACACTGCCATCAACCTTATGTTTGATCGTGTAGACCCATTTGCACCCGATTGGTTTCTTACCTGCAGGCAAAGGTACTAAATCCCACGTGTGGTTAGCATAAAGAGCCTCAAATTCCTGTGTCATGGTTGCTTGCCAAGCAAGGTTAATGGCTTCCTCCTCATAGGAACAAGGTTCACTATTATTACAAATATTCTGCATTACCTTTTGACTCTCAAAATTAAGTGTGTGAGGAGGAACATGTTTGGATTTGGTGAAAAGGCATTAAGAGATGTAGAAGGATGTGACACCTGACTAGCCAATGGTTTGTAGATGTATTCTTTCAGGTAACGTGGAGGGTTATGTGTACTAGAAGAATGTCTAGGTGCTAGTGGCATAGTCCTAGTGATGGTAAGTAGACTGTGTGAAGGGCATGATATATGAGTGATTGGACTGGAGGGTGAAAAAGTGTGTTGAGTGTGTTGGCTGGGAGAGACAGTGACATCGAGAGAATCAAGTATGGGACTTGAAATGTACCTAGACGGTGCAAGTGAGAATGGTGAGAATGCAGAAAAATAGTCATGCTGTCCAACAAAAATAGGGGTATTATGACAGAGGGTAGAGCATATTCGGCCTGTAGCTGACTTGTGACAAAAGTATTGTGCGTAGGACTAAGATATGGTGAACTATGTGAAGAAGAAATGACATTATGCAACATAGAGGGGAAATAAGAGCAAGCAGGTGATAGAGCAAAAGGAAAAACATTTTCATGAAACTGGACATCCCTCGAGATTATTTTCTTAGTGGCCAGGTCTATAACCTTAGATCCTTTTGTGCCGAAAGGATACCCCATGAAGATGTGAGAGGTAGTTTTTGGCTCAAACTTATCTCTATGAGTTTTCATGAGGGTTGGGTAACAAAGACAACTGAAACTCCTTAGGTGGGAGTAGACAAGTCATTTTTTATAAAGCATTTCAAAGGGGGTTTTGTTGTGATTTGCTAAGGTAGGGAGTCTGTTGATTAGATAGGTGGCAGTCAAAAGGCATTCTCCCCAATATCTTATGGGCAACTTGGACTAATATAGCAAAGCTCTTGTTGTTTCCAAAAGGTATTTATGTTTCCTCTCGACCACACCATTTTGTTGTGTTGTGTAAGGGAAAGTCTTTTGGTGTAGAATTCCTTTAGACTGGTAAAACTTCAATGCTTCATGACTGGTGAATTTCAAACCATTATCTGACCTGATATTCTTAATGCAAGTCTGGAATTGGTTTTCTATCAGTTGAACAAATGCCTTAATCACATGAAGGGTGTTGCTTTTGCAACTTATCAAGTGTGTCCATGTTATCCTGCTGAAGTCATCCACCATGGTGATAAAATATTTGAAATTATCATGTGTGGGTATATTATAGGGGCTCCATAGGTCTACATATAGGAGGTCAAAAAGGTTAGCAGAAGATGTGGATTTGTGGGGAAAATGTGATCTAACTTGTCTGGCCATAGGGCCAATTTGGCGTAGAAAGGGTTGTTTAGGTGCAAAAGAAATTGTTATAGAGGATATTCCCTTCATCTTCAAAATGGAACATGACCTAGCCTGTTGTGCCACAAATAATCCACACAGTCTCCAGATGGAGAAGGAGAAACAACAGATATAGAAATAGCATCAGAATAGATTTCTTTATTAATAGAATGACAAGTTCTTACAATCGAGGGTGAAAGGGATGAGGAATGAATCTGCATATCAACAATGTTACTTGTAGCATTTTTGTAGGAACTCAAATTGTAGAAAGACGAAACAGGAAGTAAAACAGAACAAGGAACTAAGCGAGAAACACGTTTTGGCTCATCAAATTTTCACTTGGTGCAGGAGATGTACAGTCCATTTTTGGCCCTACCAATCTCCAGAGGCCTCTTCATTGAAGGGGCCTGCAAGATACATGATAAAGCAGAAAAATTAACATTGGACCACAAGAGCTGTGTTGTCAGTGAATGAATTGAGATGAGATTGAACTTGAAACTAGGAACAAATAATACTTTGTGCAATGTCAGCTGAGGACTTAAGATAGCATCACCTATCTCTGTCACCTTTACCTTGTATCCCTTAGACAGTGTGACTAGGAAGGGATAAGGCAGGGTTCTTGTATTAGTAAGTGATGTTTTATCATATGATATATGGTTTGATGCCCCTGAGTCTAAGATCCAAAAGTCGCCAGGTAAATGAGAACATCTACATGAAAGATTACTAATGATTTCACTATAAGAAGAGCAAGCCAGTATACTTGCGAAGTTTGGAGCTCCATTGGTGATAGCATTTGATGTTTCAGTTGTCCCACCAGCTCTAAAATGTTCCAGTAAACTCACCAGTTGATTATATTGGTCTATGCTCAAACTTTGAGAGTCATTGTTTTTGCCCTGACTGGTACTAGTATCCACAGACTCTTTATGAACGTTGGCAGCAGATGCAATGTTTCTACCTTTGGTGAATTTAAAATCTGGCGGAAATCTATGTAACCTATAACACTTATCCTCAAAGTGTCTTGGCTTCTTGTAATGATCGCAAAACTGACCTATCTTCAATTGATAGTCACTTGATTGAGAACTTGATCTTTTTCCTGTTATTGTACCCAGATTTATTCCCTGAATTGTTGTAGCCGGATCCATGTCCTAAATTATTATAACCTGACTTGTTTCCCGAATTATTATTGTATTGATTATAGTTCATTCTGAAGTGACTGGTGTCTTGGCTTCTTGTAATGATCGCAAAACCGACCTATCTTCAGTTGATAGTCACTTGATTGAGAACTTGATCTTTTTCCTGTTATTGTACCCAGATTTATTCCCTGAATTGTTATAGCCGGATCTATGTCCTGAATTATTGTAACCTGACTTGTTTCCCGAATTATTACTGTATTGATTATAGTTCGTTCTAAAGTGACTGGTCCATTAGCATCCAACGAGGTTCCTTCCATAAGCAACTGGTTGCATGGCCTCACTTCTCTTTGTTTCTCCTCTTGGATTAAGATGGAAAAGCCCTGTGCTGTAGTGGGTAGAGGGTTCATCATGAGGATGCTGCCCTTTACCACAGTATATACTTCGTTTAGCCCCATTAGGAACTATATTAGTCTTCTATCATGTTCTGCTTTATGAATAATGTCCTTGGCCCCACAAGTACAGATACAACTGCATTTGATACCGGCATTCAGCGTGCCTAACTCTTCCTATAACTTCTTCATCCTTGTGTAACATCCAGTGATGTCCAGGGATCCCTGAGTCAGGTCATTGATTTCCTTTTGAAGTTGATACAATTTTGCACCATTAGTTTAATCATATCGATCTTTCAATTCCTACCAATATTCTTTGGCATCGTTGACATATTGAAGGCTATCAGCTATATCTCTTGATAGGGAGTTGAGAATCACGAAGTGACCATATCATCATATTGTTTCCACTGATTAAACGTAGGACCAATTAGATCTGGCTTTTTGCACTTTCCATTAATGAAGCCCATTTTGTTTTTCACTGAGAGGGCTCGTAAAATGCCCCTTCGCCACGATCGATATCCAATTCCATCAAAAGTTAGAGGTACTAAAGTAGATCTGATACTCTCAGATGGATGCATGTATAGAGGATCAGTTGAATCTAAGGATTCCTTGCCCTTAGCCATTGATTTAGGGTTGGAAAGACAAATTCACCGATCAACGAAGTAAAAGAAAAACATAATTGAACCTGGAGAACTATTGAAGATCTAAAGAAAATAGCGATTGTCTACTTGATTCTAGGTTTGCAAAATCCGCAACGGCAAATTGATGATCCCAAGAGAAAACGACACTGTAATGACGAAATGATGCGGGTTTGAAAGTCATCGCTCTGATACCATGTTGAGATGAGGATGAATTAACAATCAAACAACTTCCACTTCCATTGCAGGGAGGTGAAGCTTCAACAAAATAAGGGAGAGATGTGTGGAAAAGAGAAATTCTCCATCGATGTAACACCTGACTGAAATACAAGTCCTATCTATATTATATACACAACTGCCTTAGGCTAAACACCACAATTACATAACAACCCTCAATAACTAACTAACTGAATTAATAAATACAGTTGTAATTAACTAGCACTAACAACTAATTAAACACAAAGGTAATCTCAACAGTTTTCCTCAAATATGCTCTCAATGAAAAAATGTTCTCTCCTTGTGTATGTTAAGAGTGAAGAAGATAACTGCCAAAAGTGGATAAAAATATCATGTATCCCTTTGTTTTTATTCCAAAACTCTCTTTTTGTAATGGTTTGCACGTTTGTATGAAAATAATATATTAAGTTTTGTATGTTGTAGTTTTATTAAATATGTATCAATATTTGAATGAAAGTTATACACAACATTGTTGTAGTTGTGTTAAATTTTTAGAAACCTAACATGAAATTTATACAAAATATATACAATTATATACACACTTCATATAGTTTTAATACAAAATTGTGAGGAAAATTCGAAGCGTGTTCTTTTTCCTTCACAAATTCAAAGCAAGATTCAAAACTGTATTTTAGTTGTATGATAATATGTTGAGTTTGCGCACTCGCTTTTTGACCTTCGTCACTATCGTTTTCCTTGCTTAAGGCTTGATCTCTGTTTCCTAGTCTATTCGCAACTTCTTCCCATGAAGGTATCCCATCATCCTTTCTTCTCTTATGTGTTCCTCCGAGTTTTTCACAATCTGCACATTTAACGGAACTAACAGTTATGCAAACTTGTAGGTGTCATTGAGCTGGTCTCCATCGATTTGACTGTTGTGAGGAGTCCTAGACATGATATGAGGTTTTGAGAATGTGAGAAATGACATTCTAGCAAAGAGTAAAAACAAAAGATTAAAATAACATCACAATTGTCTGCACAACAGATGATGCTAAATTGTTTGCCAAAAAAGGCATGTGATTGCAAATAAATTAAATTTTTAAAAATAGGGTTAAAGGAAGTAAATTATGTTTGATCGAGTTTTCTTTCTTTTTCGGCTAGAACAAAGTAATTTGAACAAGCATAATGGGAAAGAACTAAAAGTAGAGCTATTCGACAATGCAAGAATCTAAAGTGGAAGACGAGAAAGATCGTATATTCAACCTTCGAACATAAATTGCCTATTACAAGTGAGAAAGATGAGATGCCCTCTACTCTCATGTAAGGGTTTACTTATTGGGCCAAATCTTCTGGATAATAACATAAAAAAGGCGAGCCTAGACCCTAAAAAAGGTTACTTTAAATTATACTTGAGTATTATCACATGTCTCAAATCTAACTCTGAATTCAATATTGATTTGTGCCACACTTAATAACATTTGCAAACTAGCTTTTTATATGACAGGGACCCTTCTAGTTGTAAGATAGTCATCTACCCGGTCGTTACGTTTTCAAGCTTAGCATTTCTATAGACTTGGATGTCAGTCATTACCGATGTTTGTGTCAGACGACTTATCAATATTTCTGATTTAACACTATTATAAATAGAGAATTTTTTCGCCACAAATTAATGGAAAACTTGTTTTATAAAACATAATTTTTTTTCACTCATTTCCCACCGAACCAGTTCATTAGGAAAATGCATGGTGGAAAACAGATTCTCCCTGAAATAGTGGGAAGCTTCACAATTTTTTCATGTGAAAATACTATTATTTTTTTCACTGATACAATCAAAATATACACAGTAATCAGTAAATATTTTTCAATGAAAAAAATATTAATTTTTTAATAGTATAAATCGACAATTTTCAGGTGTTTCATTTTGGATAAAGCCAATTATAAAACTGAATTTTTTCCATACACACCAACCATTTATATAACTTAAATTCTTATTTAAATGGGAAAAGGATCCCTTCTAATATATTTATGTCCATTACCCCTCAATGGAGAAATAGATGTAAAAGACACATGAATTAGAGGAACATTGGTGGTTTGGATCATTTCGAATAAATTTCATTGCAAGCTGATTTTAACATTATTACTATTAGAAAATATTAAACGATTGTACAAACGTTTAACCGTGGACAAGAATTAAATAGGCTGAATATATAAAGATCTCTCTAAATTTGACGTGTTTTTTTAAATTATTTTAAATTATCAGTAGTTTTAATTATCCCCTAAATCTGTCTATCTGATAGTTTTTAACCCCCTGCATCATCTCATCCTAAGAAAGTGAGATACACTCTCATGTCATATAGATTTTTTAGTCATTTTTAAAATTTATTTATTTTTTAGATGTAAATATTTCAATCAGTGTAAAATAATTTTTTGCTAGAACTCTACTTTTTAAGCAAATAAAAAATTAGTTTGCTAAAAATAATGAAATTATAATTAATCTTTTAAGCAGATTTTGTTTAAAGAAAAAATTTACTGTTGAAACAGATAGTCATTATATCTAAGTAAAATACAATAAAATTATATATTTGAACCTTTATTATTCTGTTAAAACTTTTTATTTTAGTAAAAATAGAGGAGCTCTAACTGAGTTTTTTCTTTCTTGTTCTAGGTTTGGCCTGAAAGAAAATAATAGTTATTGCATCTTAACAAGAAATAAAAAACTACACAATTGCAACTCCATTATTAGGGTTAAGTTATTTTTTTATGTGAATAAAAATAACGGGACTCAAAATTATTTTAGTTGATTTAGGCCTGAAAAAAGAATACACTTGAAATAAGTAGTATCTCGTATAAAAAAATGTGCTTAAAAGAGAGTGACACTTACGGGTTAAAAACTGTTAAATAGACAAGTTTAAGGGTAATTAAAGATTACAGATAAATATTTGAAGAAAAGAGATGAAAGTTTAGGGGTATTTAGGTAGCTGTTGCTCTATTCAGGTGTTTTTGCTGATTGAATTCAACAACTATTTTCCCCTGTTTTCAATTTTTAGAATTGCAGTTTTGAGCTCTTGCTGGAGAGTAGACCTTGTAGGTATTAAAACCATGTCTTTCCAGACTGAACCAGCAGACTGGGACAATACATCATCTTCCTCGTACAGCTCGTAAATGGATTCTGCTTCTTCCTTCACTTTTTTAACCATTTCCAAACATTTGATGTCCTCTGGTTCCACCAACATTTTGTTCTCTCCATCTTTCCATGCTATTAACTGCATTTTCCATTAAAACAAAAAAAATTAAATAGTGTTTTGATGAAATTAATTTTGAGTATTAAAGATCGTTAACAATGTATGATTGGGTATGTAATTTAATGGTGAGAACTAATTAACTTCCTTCTAAAAGTGATGGAAGTTAATTTTCTCGTTTTAGTAGAATTGAAGAGAGATAAGAATGTTACCGATGGTTTTGAGCCTAAGGCATTGGTGCAGTATAGCCTGGCATTATCAACAAGATCACAGTACTTTGGAAATGCATTTGCAAATCTCTTGTGAGATTTCAGTTGGGACTGCACTCTAACTGCCCTCCCTGTTGATATAGCTCGCCTGCGTACAATGCGACAACCACATCTTAATTCCAAGTTCGGATCAGTTATATGAAAATTTATCCATCTCAGCAATTTACTATACTTTTTAGAAAAATTACTAATCCATGTTTAACAAATTAACTAGTTGTAGTAGAAGTTAATCCATACATACCTGATACCTCTAACAACAGCTAGGTAAGGATCACATACAACTCCCACCAATTCTATTCTGTAAGGTTTACTGGTCTTATTAGATGCCTCTTCTCCTTGTTCCTGTCCAATTTGTTCCCAGTAATTTTCAGTAACAGTGCCATCCTCTGCAACCTTGTAACCTTCCCCCATTCGATATCGATGTTTGTGTACGTTTCTTGCCATGGCTATGGTCTGCTCAACAAATGGCTCCCATGATAAGGTTCCGTCCATTATAACGTCGCGCCCCTCGTTAAGAGCTGTCACTAGGAGAGACGATGCTGCATCTGTTGAATTTTGATGTACCTGTAATTTATGATATATTTTTGAGCAATTTTAATTACCACGTTTTTATTATTTGTTATATTAATGAGTTTTGCTTATTAGTTGTTACCAATTCAGCAGTTTGAAGCATGTCGTTATGATGACCTCTGGAGCTAAGGGCTCTGTAAATTACATCAGTCTCCTTGAAAGCATCTGCCTCTACTACCACTGCATTTGCAGCTGCGTCGGACCAAAATGACCTGCCATTTATCTTTGTCAAATTTCTATTTGAAAGATTTTGCATGTTAATTATTAAAATCAACATAATAATTTAGTTTGATAAAATTTTACTATTTTGATCTCTGAAGAATATTTCCTATTTTGTCGTAGCTACTTACAGCACCCTCCTAAAGTAAGATTCCCATATTTGATCTCCTGCTTAATCCACGGTAATTTAGTAAACAAAAGGTAATATATTGAGTGTCTGTCAAAAACAGCCTTGTAAAGTTTACAGGTGATATCTATGTATACCCTATGTTTTCCGGACCTCACTTGTGGCATTTTATTGGGTATGTTGATGTTGTCGTCGTCGTCTTACTATTGCATAAGGGTGGATCCACAGTTTCTGTTGTAAGTTCACGTGAATTTACTAACTTTTGCCTAGACTATATATATATATATGTTTAGAAATTCCCTAAATTATATATATATTATTTAATTGTAAGTCAATCACTATTAGACATATATTAACTTGATGTCGTTATAGAAATCCAAATTTCAAACTCAATTTAGTTAAGGTAATCATAAAAGACAAATGAAAGTTATAAGAGTCCTATTTTTAATTAAAAAATAATTTTATTCCCTTAGTGTTTAGAGGGTCTAATCATATTCTCTTTGCCAAAAAATTATATTGCGTAAATAGAGTAAAAATAATATTTTTGGTTATACATAATTTATTGAATCCCTTTGATAGAAAAAAAATTCATAATATAAAGATAAAAGAGGGCTCAAAATTATTTTAGGTCATATATTCAAATTATAACTATGACAGTGTAAAAATAAATAAATAAATAAATCTCTTTATATAAATTTCTGATTTCCACTGACCTTCAGCATGGCCTTTTTCTTTTTTATTTATTTCCTGGGGTACTCCAAAACTCCTAAACTATGACTGGTTGGAAGTTCAGGAATTGACATATAGCAGGTTGATTAACTTCATACTTGTACTGTTGTACATGTCCATATCGAAATAATTAAAATTAATTAAGGAACATGTTTTGTTCATGTAATTATAAAGGGGTCTTGCATGATGGAAAATAAGAAAATTAGATTTACGTTGTCTATAATATATGCAACTTCCTATTTATTTTAAAAATCTTATACTAGCTAGGATAACATCCTTTGAAAACTAAGTTCTATAAGGCCATGAAAATACTAATAAAATTGTACTTATTAATATAAATATACATTCAAAAAAATAATAATTTATTAATGCAATGATAGTGCTCTCAAGTCAGCAAACCTATTTATTTGATATGAAAGAACCAAGGAGAATTCGTGTCTTACAGTTTTAGACATATGTGCAGAAACATATGTAGTATAAAAAAAAAGTGACAAGTATATTTTATTTATTAATTTGATATAAATATTTAACATAGATAAGTTATGTTTAATTTGACATTTATCTACATAAGTAGTATTAGATTCAAGTTACATAATTATATACTATCAATATAGTTCAGCATGTTATAATATGTTAGTTATCTTTTTTTGTTAAGTGGTTCGACCATGATAATTATTTATATATTTCTTAAAAATAATTTTTAACTTTATTTTAAATTCAATGTATGGTTATAAAAATTTTTAATTTAATTTGAAGTCGGGTTTCAAATTTTAAAAAGTGCTCCAAATATATTTTTCTGGTGCTCCATTTTCATAAATTTCAAAGTGCTTGCTTGTCTGATTTTTGGCAAAAAGTATAACCAAACACAATTTCTTCTTTAATTCTAACTTTATAAATCTATATAAAAGGAGGTTAGAGACATGCTGATGTGGCATGCTTCTAAGGCCTCCGTTCCTTTTTTTTTAATACTTTTTTGACTATTTTTTAAATTATTTTATTAACTCATATATTTAATTGTTGTTGTTATTTAATGGTATTACAATGTGTATAGAGTGTTAAATATATCACATTTAACATAATTAATAAAGTTAAATGAGTAATTTTTTAAATTATTTTTTTTAATATAACACATCTAAATCTATCTATCTATACATAATCTATATCAATCTATCTATCTATCTATCTATCCATCTCTCTCTCTCTCTCTCTCTCTCTCTCTCTCTCTCTATATATATATATATATATATATATATATATATATATATATATATATAATATAAACTTAAGCATTATAGAAGTGATGTGACACCTCTCTTTGGACAAGGATTCTATTTATCTTTTTTCTTATTTTTCTTATAATTTTTCTCACATTTCTATTTACTTATTATTATACAAAAATAAATGTGTCAATTACTACTCACTCTATTTATTTTTATTTTATTATAAAATATTAAATATCTCAAAATTTACTACTCCACTTATTTCTATTCTTTATTGTAATATTTAAAAGTCTAAATATTTATTTACTCCAATTTTTTATTTCCTCCACAAAAAATGAAAATATGTTACATGGAGTGTGTGTAAATGTGTATATATATTGATATATACAATACTTTAATACCTTTGCAACCATTTTTTTGTCTCTTTTATTTATTTATTTTCTTCTTTGTTTGTTTTAAATTTTCACCTCCATAACTCAAATTTATTAAATTACTACTCTTATTAATTTCATGATTTTTAACTTTTCATATTCAGAACCTCCAATTATTTAATTTTAAAATTTAAGATACCTTATGATATTTCTCCATTTCTATCTATATAAATTCACAATTTTTTATTTCATGAGACTCCTACTTAAGATTATCCTTTTCATTTCATATGTGAAGTAGTGATGTTTTTATATTATTATTATAGTATTAGATCCATGCTATAGATCAGCTTGCTGGAGGGGATGTTGGAAAAGAGCTTGAAAAATTATGTATCGATTCTGTAAATTTTTTTAAAAAAATCTACTTTCTTATGATTAAGATCCTAAGGAAAAAGTGTGTGTTGTATCTTTTTTTTTTTTTTCTGTTTACTTTCTCATGTGTTTTCTCTATGAAATTTCTTTAGTTTAGATTTTTATGAACTTTTTATTGCCGCAAGTTTGTATTTTTCTGTAGGCTCAAATTGATTTTGCTTAAATTTGTAAGAAATCTGCTACTACTAATCAAGGTTCAAAATATATTACCGATGACTTAAAAGAAATATATATTAAATATTGAAATACAGGAAGATATTTCTTATGATATGAAGAACATTTACATTTTCTTTAAAGATTTGTTCTTTAACTCCATATATTCAAACTATATTTAATTAAGAAAATCTTGTATTAACTTTAAAATATATGAAAAAATTTCTTAATAAATTTTTATTTTCATTTTAAAAAATATTTAATCATGAATATGTAATCTTTTTAAACTTCAATTCTACTAAATCATTTATTTTGTGATTTTATTATTTTCTTAATCTTATAGTTGTTTTGTTTTATTTGCTTTTTCTATCTCAATTAAATTTTTAGCTAAATATTTTCAAATCTACTGATTTTTTTTAAATATATAACTACACGAAGCGCAACAAGTTCCCAAAAATTTAAAATATTGATCAAGAGGAGAAAAGATAATAATTTTTATTCGTAAAGAGATATAACGAATTAGGACCTAGAGGAAAAAGAGTGAAGCAAATAAGAAAAAATTAAAAAGAGATCAAAGAGAAAGAAAATGAATAAGAAAAAGGGGGAAAAAAATATTATTTTTCATGTTTTCTCTACCCAACCCGTTGGAATTTCGTGTTATCATAACAACATTTTCTTTCCTCCTCCTCTCCTTTTTTCTATTTCATTTTTATTTGTCATATTATTTACTTCATATAAAAAAAATATAAAATATGTCTAACAAATGATTGAAAGTCATATCTATCTCACATGAGTCTAAAATTTTTGTCACATTAATTTTTTATATAAATTCTTTTCAATATCGCATATATGAGGTGTTAAGATTATTATATTAAATTATGTATGCTTAGATGTTTCTATTATTTTTAAAGGGAAAAAGGTTAACAATATCCATCTACTTTTATATATTAGCTAATTTTGTCCCCCGTTATACTGTAGGGTCAAATATATCCTTGTTGTTAATAAAGTTTACTAAAATATCCCTCAATTGAACGAAAACCCCAAATTAACTTAAAAATATTCAATTTCAATTAAATTACCTATCTTCCTTTTTTAACCCGGCCCTGCCCACCTAATTAATTTAACCAATACCAAATTAAAACCTAAAACTTTTATCTCTTCATATTGTTCATCCCACCACTTCAACAGTACATTCTACCACCTCCTCCAACGAGTTCAGCTCAGAGACGATGATTGGAAAGACTACCTTGGACAATGTCGGAGGTGCGATTGATGAATGAACCGAGAGCAGGCCTAGGACCCACACCAGCAATAGTTTGTTGGGTGTCAGAGGCGATGGTGGCGACAGTGGTTTGAGGGTTGGAAATTGGAAGAACTGTTGGTGATGAAGCAACAGCCATGGTTGGGGGTTGGAGAGGAACTGGAAATGCAGAGAGAATCGAGGAGCAGTTTTGTTTGGTGATTGATTTATAGCAGAAAAATTGCAGATTTGCTTGATTTATACGGTTAATGGAGTGTTGAGTGATGAAGAAAGGCAATTCAATTGTTTATGTAAGTTGACTTTAACCTTCCATTTTTCCACTTGATCGGATTAAAAAATCACAGTTCCAACATTTTAGTACTTAGCCCTTATCTTAAAAGAAACATATATAGATATTTGAAAAATAAATTAAAAAAATTATATATCATAACATGTATATACTTTTTTTAAAAGAAAAGATATACACTTTTTTATATATTATATATATATATATAAAGAAAGCAAGAAAAAATTATGCTTATATACGTATGTACATAAAAAGTTTTAACTTATTAAAATTTAATTGTTTTTTTTTATAAAAAATAAAGAAAATAGTTTCACTGATGTAAAAACATCTTTAAAAAGATTTAAAATTCTTAGACGATTTAAAATTATAAAAATATAATTTAAATACTAATAATAAACTGAATGAAAACTCTTATAAATATTTTTAGCACTATTTAAAGAAAATAATTGTTGACTCTGCGAAGCGCGACCAAATTCACTAGCTTCGAATAAGCGGTGAATATTAGAAATATATGACTAAACGCCTATTTATAAGTTACTTAGATTAATGCTTATCATGAATATATATCTGGTATTATCTGATAATTATTAATTTGATTAGATAAATTAAACGTTTTATTTTTTTAAGATTATGATTACAAATAAAAAATGTTTACTGCGATTGTTGGGGTAGTTGACACAATAAAATAATATAGATGAAATTAATTACGTACTGTTTGAGGATGTCTTTGAGGACAGTACTTTTTCCAGCTCCCATTCCACCACCCATGAGAAGGAGCACTGGACTTCGTTGACTGTGAGCCACTGGCACCATCACGTCCGTACATCTGGACTCCCCATTCCCGTTCGATGATACTGTTCCGATCGCCTTCATCTCCTCTACCAGCGTTGAAAATACCCTTGTCACTTTCAAATCCTTTGTTATCTTCTCGAATCTCTGCTTCCTGTTAAAATTAAAAATGAATCGTGAGTTTGAGAGTTCCTGTCATTACTAAATATAGACACTTATAATTTTCTAGTAAATCCTATTTTGTTTTCCAGTTACATGGAACAATATTTCAAATGTGAACCTGATTGCTAATAATAAAAAATAAATTTTACATTAACAACATACATACGCTTTTATTTAAGCTCAAATTCTAGAAATCTACATTTTTTATTGGTACTTGGAAGCGTTTCTGGTAAGTCTTTAAAAACACGGCACCAAACTCATGCTAATTTCCAGCGAGATAGTAATAGCATTGGTGAGCCACTTTTTAGTATTACAATTGAAAAATATTCATTATATATATTGAATTTTTTTTTAAAGTTTTATAAGTGAAACTTGCATTTCAGAATAATAACTATTTTTATTGAAAAGTGATTTTTTTTTTTTTTCCTATTCTTCAGCCTCTCCTCATCCCCAAAACTGACCTCACAAAATAAAATAGAACTTTGATTTCAGAATCTCTCTTTTTTGTGGATACAACTAGTAAAAATCAAAAAGATCATTGTCAGTATGCTGGATTGAGATAAGGTGAACCAGAATTTTTGGTCATCATCATCAATTTTGAAACTACCACCATGTGATGAGTATTGACAAAAAGCCATTGCAAAATTGACGGAAAATGTTAAATTTTAATGCAATTTGATCCATCATTGAAATTCTTATCCACCACTACCATTATAATATAGTGAAAGTATATTTGGTTAATTTTTTAAAATAGAATATATAATAATATATATGGTTCACTAATATATTTTAAAGTGAATGATAATGATTAATGACTGTTTCTAATGTTTTTTCATCTAATATTTATTAATGGTGGCGGATTTATATATACCTGAAACTAGTATGTAGATCCACATACACAAGAGAAAGAGAAAATAGTTTTGAAGACAAGTAGGAAATCACCTTGTAGCAGCCAGCACCAAATCCTTGAGTCTTTTCTGCTCAGAATCAACACTTAACACCTTCAACAAATTAAAAAGAAGTTGACTGTCGTTATTAGCTTCATAATCTTTCAAGTGGATAGAATAGCATACATACCTGGGTAATGAACATAGAAGCTTTACTCCAATGGAAAGCAAAATAAGCAAGAATGCACCTCTCTAATTCATTCTCCAATTTGACATACAAAGATTCAGCATCTTCTTCATCAGCAAAGTATTCAAAGATGGTATTATCACACCCTTTGGATCTCTTTAAGTATTCATGTACTAGCTCCGATAATCCAGGACACTCACTTTCATCTTTAAACCCCAGTTGCCTTGCTAATCCAATTAACAAAACACACACAACTTAGTGTTTTTGTATCGACAACAATAGCTAGGGTTTGAAATTCGAAAACTCACCAACATAATGGGAAAATTTTTCGAGTCTAGCAGCAGCACGGCCACATTCAGATGTGTCTAAAATAGGAGCAAGTTGATTAATCATCATGTGATGATCAACTAATTTGGGAGATTTAGATTTGCGAGTTAGATGATGCATATTCTCACAACACTTTGCACCCAATATATGCACTTTTCCGTCTGCACAAGTTTATATAGGAAACAGAAAAAGAATTTATTTGGAAGTAGTGATTATATTTTGACAAAAAAAGAATTGACGAGAGGAAGGGACTTAGTGGGTTACATTTCTTTCTAATTGGAGTTTACTTTTCTTTTTCAGCTGGAGTCTCTATTATTTCGGAACTTATAATAATGATGATCAGTTGATGGGGAAAAATTATTTCTATAAAGGGTGTGATCCCAAGGAAAATGTATTTTTGGATTATATATATATATATATATATATATATAAATATATATTTTTTAGGAAAATGAGTAATTAAACAAAGTGATTTTTCTTTTGTGTGTTTGATAGACAAGTAAAAATTATGATCCATATATAAGCTAGATAAATACTGTGGAGATGAGTGCAATGGGATGAGACAGAAGAACAGCATGGAAAATATAATCAATACAGAATGCTACCTTGTGTGAAATTTATTTTCCCTAGTAATTTCTATAAAAAAAAAATATTTTTTTTCTCATTTTCAACAAACTTCTTTTCCTAGACCAACTGTTTTAAAAAATTTAACCAGAGGAATATGAAAAAAAAATTAAAAAAATATTTTGCGACAAATATATTCCTCCTTAGTCCTTACTGAACACATCCGAAAAAGATATCCTCCTTTTCATGGTCAACTCATCCTTAATTTGGATGATGAAAAGAAAAAAAAAACTCTAAATAATAATAAATAAATAATAGTGATCCAACGATCTTTTTATTTATTTTCTGAATTGTGAGGCTGGGTTGGGGGACCTGAAAGAAGACGTGAAGTTCATGTTCCAACTAACAGACATTAATAAATTGAGAAAAACAATAAAAATGTGAAATTTATAATTTGATTTAATCATGATCTCACTTTAGTAGGGCCAAAACTGCCTTTATTTCAAACGGAACATAATTAACGACTAATTAGTATTAATTGACTTATCAGTTTATTAGATTTGTCATTTGCATTTTTTTTTAGAATAACTAGTTTTTTCACACGGGCGTTGACGTTAATCGCATGCTAATCGATATAAATACTTTAAAATAGTATAAATATATTAAAATATGTGTTGGATGTATTACATAAAATTTGAAAGAAAAAAATGTAAACTCAAATTGATGGATGGTAAACCTACTTCAATCGATATTTACTGTCATTATGTAAAACATAAACGAAAAGAATGATCCTTCAAATTATGAACGTGAAAGAATTGTATATACTTTTTTTTTGAAAAATATTTTCTTAACTTTTTAAAATACAAAGTTATTAATAATTTCTTAACATATTTGAATATTTCCAATAAACCTATGTATATGTACCTAATTCATTTAACATCTTGACTATCAACATCATTTTATAATCAATATAAGTAATTGAAAAAGAATTATGTCTTTTTATTTGATTGAATTTACAAATTAATTAAAGTATTACCTTTAAATTTCTGTTCAATGCAGCAGGCTACAATTAATCAAAAATATATTAATCACAATGAGAAATTTTTGGTCCCAAATTTTCATTGTCCCAAAAAAAAAGGTGCAAATGGTACGAGCTGTATGCATGAGACACCTATGGACATGAGATACTGAGGTGACACACAACTCCATTTATCTTGATAACAAAAGTTCAGTAATTACCAATATATATCAACCAAACATGGGATAATATAAAATAGGAAAAAGGGTCAGAAATATTTTTCTATTTTTGTAATAACTGACTTTATCCCTAATTATAATATAGAGTCAAATGTGCTCCTACGGTTAATAAAGTATGAAAAACTGTCATTATTTTGGATGAAATTCCTCAAATCAAATAAAATATCTAATTTTTTCTAAATAACCCACTGCACGCTTTTTAATCCAATCCGACCCACTAAACTAAATAACTCATATCAAATTGAACCGTGTTGGATGATCTACGTGGTGTTTATAAAATCTTGAACTAATTCATTAATTACTTTAAGGTTTCTGGTGGATGGTCTACATGGTATTAAAGGTTTAAGATGAATGTTGGAATTGTTTCACAGTAAAAAACATAGGATTTTTTTGAAAAAACTTTTTTGACCATTGAGGAGATGTTCTTTAGGGAACAAATGATTAAGCTACTCCTATTTTTTTTTTTCCACCTTCTGTAGTTGATTGTACGTAAACATTCTAGAGGAAGTGAAATAGAAACAGTACATAAAAAATGACTCCTACCATGAGAAAATTTTATTGCTAGAACTACCCTCTCTGTTTTATTTATTTTTTCTGTAATATTTTTCAGTTGGTGCCACATGAACAGATTTGTACTATGATGGTAAAAAAATATTCAATGCACCTATAGCCTAGTCAAAGATTTCCCCTTTTGTTTTTGGTGTTGTGAATAATGATAGTATTAAATTTGACCCCAATTATTTACCATAATAGGGTAATATAATAGGAATATTACCACACCTGAATTCTGCTATCTGATCCCATCATTTCATTTTACTAACTTTGCACCCCTGAATTCCACAATAGGGTTAAAATTGCTACTGTTATTATTAACCATTTTCATCCTAGAAGATTGAATTAATGTCACAGCAAGAATTAATTTTTTTTTTTTTAAAAGTTAGGGTGTTTATAATTAGAGCTCAATTTGATGTGTGTTATTTAGTTTAGTAGGTTGGGTCATGTTAAAAAGAGGGTAGTGGATTCTTTAGGGGAAATTTGGTATTTTTGTTCGGTTCGGAAGATTCCATCTAAAATAAAGACATTTTTGCATACTTTATTAACGAGCATATTTGACCCTATAGTATAATCAGGAACAAAGCTAATAAACAAAAATAGGGAGATATTTTTTACCTTTTCCCCACAAAATAATGTGGAAATTAAATTTCCTTACCACACAAATCAAACAATCTCTAAAATAAATTAAACCAAACTACTTTTAATTTATCTTAAGACTTTTAAGTATTTGAATATATGCAGATATATTTATAACTTACATTTTTCAATTCAAAATGACGAAATTACATCTACAAGTTTTCATTAATTTTTAAAATTTTTTAGAGTCAACTGATCTTTGGATGCTACATAATTTTTGTATTATTTAGTATTTTGAGGGTGAGGTGGTGGTGGACCTAAAAGAATATTGTATGTGTGAATTTTCATTTTCCAACTAACATAATATGACAACTACTACAGGATAAAGATGGGATCAATTGGTTCTGAGACAAATTATACATTGTTAATAATTTTGTATTTCAACACACGAGTTTTTTTAAGTTGATATTTTATTTGATATAATATCAAATTAGTATAATATATGATCCAAAATATGACTTTACTTTTTAAATTAAATAAAAGCTTGTTTACTACTACATGGAATTGGTTTTGCACTTTAATGTTTTTAACCGCATATATGATTAATATTCGTATAAATTTGTATCCCGCGTTTAATAAATTTTACGAGAAATAAAAGAACAATCGATTAATATAGGAGTAGGCATAAATCGGTAAATTCACAATTTAAATTGATTTTTTTTGGGGGGAGGGGGAGGGGGTTTGGATTAAGTTTTAGATTTTTTAAATTTCAATTTGAATATTAAATTTGATATTTTGGACTTTTAAATATTCAAAAATTCAAAGGATTTATATCTTATTCCATTAGACACAAGCCATTTACTTATATTTCCAATATTAATTAGTCCAATACCCTATCCATTAGACATTAGCTCATATATAATACCACTAATTTTACTAACTTATTATCAGAATGTTTGAATGTTCATTTTTATAAGAAGAAAAAAAATGCATACATACTCAAAATAATTTTTTTTAAATATTTAAATCGACTAATCTGAATTTGAACTTAATTTAAAATATGATTTAATCTAAATTTAAATCGGGCAGAACGCATACACATTAAAACATATTTAAATACCGTTGAATATGAAATGAAACTCATCATAGTCACATCTCACACGGTAAGTTAGGTGCCAACTTCCAAACAAAACCACAAAAAGATAAAGTAGCATGACTCCATTTGACTTGATGGAAGGGGCAATATAATTAATTTATACTCCTACAATATTGCCTTTTGTTCGTTTTAAAAAAACAATAATTGTGTTCCCTTTCGTGCGTAATCACTTAGAGATCACTAACAATAAAATAGAAATGTCTATTCACTTGTACAATATACAATTCATCTTCACTTTAAAATTTAAACAAAGACTTGTAGTCCGTTCTATTAAATTTTTTACAATGTAATTGATGCTTATTTTTATAAACCTATGGTGTTGGATTAAGCTTCTCAAAGATGATAAATATTTTGTAGATTAAATAAAACTCATTTGCGAATTCACAAATTCAAAAATCAGTGGTTGAAATTATTATTTGAGAATATGATTTCCATTATTTCATGATTAGAAATTATATTTGTGTTTTATCAAGGTGAATTTAAGTTTTATTAGGTGAATTAAAATAAAAAAAATTTAAACCCCACCACTAAAGTTTTTAAAATCTTAAATACTCACGAATAAGTTTTGTGATTTACTGATTTTTATCTTTTTTTTTCATTGATAAATTTATGATTGAAATTTATTGGAGATGTCATTTTCAAGTTATTGTTAAAATCTAAACTATTTGATGAAGATCTGGGCAAGTTGGATTGAATTTTTTTTTAGCCAATATGTGTGCCAAGAAAGACAATATTGTTGTTTTTCAATTGTTATTATCAGTAATGTATACCAATAGAGGCGGATCTCTGAGGGCCGAGAGTGTTCATTCGAATTTCTTGACAAAAAATACATTAATATATAAAAGGTCATTTTTAATTATTTACTTTTATATATATTGAATCTCCTAAACTCAAGAGTTAAGATTGGCCTAGTGGTTTAGGTGAGAGTCCTGCACCAAATAAATTAAAATTTTTAAATCGGACACTAAATTTTTTTATTAACCAAATGAGACATTTCGTTGGTCTTCCAATGAGGTGTTTAGAAGATTTTAAAAAAAATAAAATGTATTGAACCTCGTTGGATCCATTGTTATTATTATTAAATTTTTTTATAATGTATAAGAAAAAAAGAATTGTTGAACCTCGTTGGATGTCCAACGAGGTTTATTTTAGTTTTTTTTTAAAGTAAACCTAAAAAAAAAAAAACCACCTCTTTGAATGCCCAACAAGGTGTAATTACAAAAAAATGGTACTTCTTAAAGTAAAGCAATAACTTTGCTCTAAGTTTCTTTTCTTACCAACAATATTCCCAGTGACAACAACAATTAGTGCAAATAGTCTTATCCCTTCATTAACATTCACCACCAATACATGAAGACAAAGAATTAGTTGCAATTGACCTTGTAATTGTCATTGACACAAAAATAACCTTACAAAATTTACAACAAACCCCATCTTCAAACCCTCCCCCCCCCTACATACACACACACACAAAAAAAATACTTATAATATAAGCTCAAAAACACACCACCACAACAACAAAGAGCCCCTCTCTTCAACCTATAATTACACCTAGTTGGACATCCAAAGAGGTATTTTTTAATTTTTTTTTGCTTTACTTTGAAAAAAATAAATAAAGTAAACCTAGTTGGACATCCAACAAGATTCAACAATTCTTTTTTTCTTTTACATTGTAAAAAAAAAATTAACAATAGAACCTCATTGGACATCCAACGAGTTCATGACATTTTATTTTTTTAAAAATCTGTGAAACACTGAAGGTAATGGAGTTTTTCTTGATAAAAAATACAGAGAATGAAAGTGAAAGAAAACACAGTAAACGAATGAGAGTATTATGAGGAAGAATAGGGAGAGAATCATCCCTTTTTTTCATATCAAAGATGTATTTACATCTGGTAAATCATACTTTTATATATAGAGGTATATACAACATCATTTCCCTCTCTTTTCATGGTTGTTCATAACTGCTTCTAAGAGCAGTTTAATTAATCTAACAAAAAGTTAGTTTTCTAACTAACTTTTGGACTAGTAACTAACTTAGTCTAATCATGTTGTATTAACTAATCTTCATGGACTGATCTAGACTTGATTTGTTCATCCTTTGATCCTCTTAATCCTCAACACTTCCCTTCAAGCTAGAAGGAGTGAAGATGTTTACTACTCCTAGCTTGGACAATAGATATTCATGTTGAACTCTACTTAAACATTTAGTGAGTACAACAGGTTGATTTTGTGTAGAGATTTACTCAATGTTGATCATTCCTTGCTGAAGTTTCTCCCTTATAAAGTGACAATCGATTTCAATGTGTTTTGTTCTTTCATAGAATACAGGATTGACAGTAATTTGGATTGCTGATTTATTGTCACTAAATACTCTAACTGGTAATTGTATTTCAGCATCCACTTCTTTTAGAATTCCCAGTAGCTATACTAATTCTGCCACAGTTGAAGCTAGACTTATGTACTCAGCCTCAGTAGAGCTTCTTGAGATTGTGGTTTGCTTCTTTGCCTTCCAGGATACAAGTGAGTTGCCCAGTTTGATGGCATACCCAATCACAGATTTCCTAGACATAGGACAAGCTGCCCAATCTACATCATAATGAGTAGTGATTAAATTGTTAGAAGTACTGGATAGAAGTAGTCCTTGACCTGGTTGTTTTTTGATATATCTTATAACTCTGAGAGCTGCTTCCATGTGAGATTTTTTTTGTTCATGTAGGAATTGATTGAGGCTCTAGACACTATAGGAAATATCTGACCTTGTCATATTTAAATAGAGTAGCTTCCTTATCAACTTTTGATATGCTATTTGATCTGTTAATGGATCTGCAATAACCTTCTGGTTTTGGATCAGATAATCATCATATTGTTTGGAAGTCAACTTGATATTAGTATCCATATGAGTTGCTGCTGGCTTTGAAGCTGACAGCCCTACAACCCTACTCAGATATCAACTCAAGTGCATATTTCCTTTGATGCATGATGATGCCTGTTTTTGATCTAACAAACTCATTGCCAAGGAAGAATTTTAATTCTCCTAGGTCTTTCATTTTGAAAGCCTGTTGTAGATCCTTTTTGGTTTCTTCAACCAGTGTCAAGTTGTTCCCTATAATTAATAAATCATCCACATATACTAGTATGATAGTTGTTCCTTCACTAGACTTCCTGACAAACAAGGAATAATCATTTTGACTTTGCTTAAAACTCAACTTTAGTAATGTTTCAGTCAGCTTGTGATTCCATTATCTTGGATCCTGTTTAAGGTGATATAATGATTTTACCAGCCTATATACCTTCCTGGCTGGAAAAACCTTGAGGAAGATGCATATATATCTCATTCTCTGAATCTCCTTGAAGGAAAACATTATACACATCCATTTGATGGATGTGCCACTACCTTGAAGCTGCTATTGTTAGAATGGTTCTAATGGTAACCATCTTGACTACAAGGGAGAAAGCTTCTTTGTAGTCAATCCCTTCCTTTTAGCTGTAAGCTTTAGCCATTAGCCTAGTCTTAAACCTCTCAACTTCTCCTGCAGATTTGTATTTAATCTTGTATTTCCACTTACATTCTATAGGCACCTTACTAGGTGGTAAATCTGTTATCTCCCATTATATCCAATATAGTTACACATTGGATAGTGTACATCTTCATTAATGTTTAAAGATACAAAATCTTTCATCCATATAGGAGGCTGCACATTCCTTGATGACCTTCTGGTCTCAACAGTAGGTTGCATAGGCATTAGAGTTACAACAGGTTACATTGGCACTGAAGTTACAGTAGGATTAGCAGTAGGATGAGAGACATCTCCTGAAGCATTAATAGTGGTATTTTCTATTGTATTTCTCACTTCATCAGTTACTGCAGTTGTAGTCTGTTGAGTGTTGCCTGAAGAGTTTGATTCATATGCTTGATAATAATTGTAAGTAGAGTAATCTACCAACATATCATTATTTTTTAAGCAATCCACAAATAGTGGTTGTTGTGTTGTAGCTTCTATAGTATGGAATGGAAAAATATCCTCTCTAAATATATTGTCTCTGCTAACAAAAAATGTCTTGCAATTAAAGTCATATAGAATGTATTCTTTCTGAGTCTCGGAGTATCCCATGTGTATAGTAGCTCTTGATCTAGGCATCATTTTGTCTGACTTAGTCAGTACTTTCACAAAACATAAACAACCCAATTTCCTTAAATGAGACATTACTGGTTTCTGGCCATACAACCTCTCATAAGGTGACTTGTATTGATAACCATACTTGGTATTATATTAATCAAATACACACTTGCTAACATACATAATCCCTAAAACTTCAAGGTATTCTTCCTTGAAAACTCAAGGCTCTTGTAACTTCCAAAACATGTCTATGCTTTCTCTCAGCCACTCCATTATGCTGAGGTGTATAAGGACAAGACTTTTGGTGTATTATTCCTAGTTGTTTGAACAACTTCTCACATACAGAGTTTACAATCTCTGTCCCATTATCGATCTTATCACTCTCACTGTCTTATTGAACTGTGTCTTGACAAATATAAGGAACTGCTATAGAGATACACAAACATCTGATTTATTCTTTAACAAAAATAACCAAGTCATTCTAGTAAAATCATCCACCACAGTAAGAAAGTACTTGTTTCCATCAAAAGTAGGTGTCTTATATGGACCCCAAACATCAACATGTATCAACTCAAAACTACAAGTACTATTTATACTGCTACTAGGAAAGACTAGTCTGGTCTGTTTAGCAAAAGGACAGATAGTGCATTTGTCTACTATGTTGCTGATTTGTTGTCTATTAGTATCAAACAAACTATTTATTATTCTAGTTGATACATGTCCTAATCTTTTACGCTAAAGTTCCACATCCAGCTTGATTGTAGTCTTCTGAGCCTCAGTTCCATCCTTCATTGCTAATGAAGATGCTTCTACTTGTCCTCCTATCAACTGCCTTAGAAGTAGATACAATCCACCTTCTTCCTTACCAATCTCCCTTACCTTTCCACTATAAAACTCTTGGAATATACAAAAATATGGAAAAAAGGTGACTGAGCATCCTAGCTCTTTGGTAACCTTGCTCACAGATAATAGGTTATATTCAATATGAGGGACATGAAACACATTAGAAATTATACTATTTGTTGATAGAGCACTAGCTTCTACATGAGTCACTTGAGATATATCTCCATTTGGTAGATATACCTTCTTTGGATTGCTAGTCTGAATCACAAAATCTTTACATAACATTTCCAAACTAGACACCATGTGGTTACTTGCCCCTGTATCAATGATCCAGATTTTACTATTTTCTGAAACCAATAATGCTTTACCTGTGGTGTTATTTGCCTCTGATATGTTAGCTATGTTTGCATAGTCCTCAGTTCTAGATCTGGCTCCATTTCCAAGCATCTGAAGAATTTAATCATACTGACTCTTTGTGAAGTGCAGCCTTGCAATTGACTAGCATAAGCCTTTACTTCCCTTGCAGGTGCAATTTTAACTTGCTTTCCTTTTCTCAACACTAGAAGATTAGTGTTGAGACCATAAGTGAAGTTTTGAGTATGAGATAAACCATTCTTCTTGTGGCCATGTTCATTTATGACATTGTAGGCTGCACCACTGTTATTTCTAAAGGGTTTCTTCTTTGATTTGAAATCTAGTGGATATCCGACCAGTTTATAACAACTTTTTTTGTTGCGACCTTTACATCTGCAAAACTCACATATTACATTGAAGTTCTTTTTGAATCTTTGATAACCACTGGATGAGGTACCAGACTGACCTCCTTTAGCACCAGTAGGTATATTTCCATATTCTCCTCCACCATGGGACCTTGAATACATTGCCAGTGGATTAAGCCCATTGTTGGACATATTACTCATCCCAAGATTCCCATGACTAGATGACAAAGACTTCTATCCTTCATCCCCTACAATCATAGCATAGGCTTGATTGATATTGGGTAGAGGATTCATCAACAAAATATGACTTCTTGCCTATTGCTATGAGTCATTCAGACCCATCAGAAACTGATAAAACTTCTGCCTATTAAGATCAGACACAAACTCCCTGGACTTTTCACAGTTGTTCTTTATTAATTAAAGAATAACTGCCTATTAAATTAAGAATAGCTGCTATTGTTATGTGATTATGTCATATATTGTTTATTGTGTATTATATACATGCATACATATTTTCAATTAAACAAGGTTTATTTACAAAATATAATTTACTTAGTTTTATAAATTATTTATATTTAATTTCATAATTATAATATATATTACTTTATCATAAATTAAACTATTATGTTACTTATTTATTAAATCGTTTGCAAGTGTAATGTTTTTATTAATTTAATAGCAGCTATTCTTTATCTTCTCCAATTGATTTAAAATCTAGTCACTTTTCATCTAAATTTTGTCAATTTTAGCCACTTTTGATCAATTTTAGCTATTATTTAAATTCAAAATCAGCCATCAATTGCACTCCACCTAATTAAGTTATCCGTGACCCATTTTTATGACCCGGAACCGATCCATTAAACTAACTTTTTATCTCAGTCGTTCGTTCAATTTAATCCTACGGATGAAATAAACCTTAACCTATTTCCATATTTATCATAATTCATAATACACCCCCCCCCCCCAAACCCTATACCTAATTCTCATTTTCATTTTCCCTTTCCCTCTAGCAGCCGCCCCCCTCTCTCTAATCTCTCTCCTCTCTCCCTTTTTTCTTTTCTCCGGCAACCACACAGCCGCCTCTCCCTTTCCCTTTCTCTCTTCTCCTCCCTTCCTCACCATTAACGCGGCCTCCCTCCTCACCTTTCCCTTGCCATTTCCACCATCAAATACGACCACTACTGGCCGGAAAACCTTTTTACCTCGCGCCGCCTCCATTTTCGGTGAACCAGACCAGCCGCCTCCCTCTCTTCTTCCTCTTCACCTTCACCGGATAACCCTTGCCGCCGTCTCCCCTCTCTCTCCGTCTCCAACATCTCCCTCACCCGAAAACCACCATCAAGACACATAATCAGTCCCACACCACCGGACTTCATCCCCTCGGAATTAGAAAATTCACACAGTCGCACCAACCCGCAAGCCACCAAACCCTCCTCTCTTTTCTTCTTCCTCTCTTCTTCCTCTCTCTCCCTTCACCCCGAAACTGTCCAGATCTCCCTCTTCCCCTCATTTTCTTCTCTAGCAGACCACCAAAAAATAACGAACCGGCGAAACCCTTGTCTTTTCTCTACAACAATTTATGACAGATTTGTTACAGATCCTTCCATGAAATAGTTCTTTGATATTTGTGAAAATTTTCTCCTGCTCCCTCTCGTTTATTCTTGCTTCTACTAAACTAGATCTAAAATTAATTATTGTTTATGCTTGCCTGAAAATATTTGAATTATTATTCATGTTTGCTCTTAGAATATCCCTTAAATGCGCCTTAAGTGTTGTACGATATTGTCTCTGTCATACCCTAATCTAGCATAATATTCTTGGAAAAAATTACTATATAGTTATGTTTTGAGTATATATGTGTATCACTACTTTTGTTGACTTTTATGAGAATCATTTGCTGTTTGGTTAAGCTTTTTGATGCGCATATGTTTGCATCAGTATTTCGTTGTTCCCTCTTACCCCAAACTATTGCAAATCATGATTTGTGTTCATCTCTTGACGATTGTAAAGTATCTAGGCTTGATAAAATTTTGGTAATTTATTGTTTGATTACCTTTGACAGATTATTGACAGATTACCTTTGACAGATTTGTTGTTTTGACTGTTTAGCTATATAAAGGGGTCTCCTCCCTTCTTGTCATACATTCGAACACTGCCATAGAACTGAATACTTTATTTTTTACAAATATTGCTCTGCTCCTTCAAAATTCATAGTTGTTCTGCCCTTCCTTACTACGAGTACTGCTCGGGATCCACGAGGTCCTTGTGATCTTGACGTATTGGAGCCTGGGTCTCAATTATTGGCAAATCCTTTTTGAATTGCTGTTTGTTGCTTTATTCTTTTACCGATTAACCGGCTGGTTATTTTCCTATACTACTTTCTGATAATACATGTGCAAATTCGTACTTGCATAATAAACATGAGCTCTCTAAATGTTTTGCATATTCGTAGGTCTTATAATGTATACTTGAATTTTCGTGATTCAACTTGTTTGTATAAACATGCTGTAAAAGATTTAATTAAATAAGTTATAAGTTAGGGATTCCCAAATGTCTATTTATACGTGTATATTTGTCGTATCACTTGTTTAACAGGCTACACCTATTTTGGGATGAAGAGTCGCTGGGGACAAGAGGAGGTTTAGGACTGGCTCAAATTCTTCTGTTTCATTTGTAATTTATTTATTTACTTTCCTTTTCATAAACTATAAATTGTAATAAACGCTGATAATAGTGAAAAAGGGGTGATGGCGGTGGGGATTATATTTCCTTGCTGGTCTTTCTTAACTGTCAAAACTACGTAGAAAGCATATCTATAGGATTCTTAACAATATATGCAACATTAGAAACTATGCCATATGAATCTCATGACATATACAACGTTAGATAGGATGCTCATAGGAATTTACTTGCTAATTCAGACTTATAAATAGTAACCGTGTTAAAAGAATCTTGTCTAGTTAAATCTATCAAGCATGCCTACTAACGTTTGTATTGGGTTTATCTAACAAACTTGTTCACTAGATTTGTGTCTGTCCTTAAAGATTTAGCCAGTTTGCAATTAATAACATTTAGCTTGTATAATTAATATTAATCTATGCCTCGAGGAATTAAGTTTGATTTAAGTTGGAACAAGTTCAGGGATAATGCTTTCAGCCCCCTAACATGTATATTTGTATAGCTGAAATCATGTTTACAAGAATCAAATTATAGGTTTATCTGAAGCCTTCTATATGCCAATTACATTTCATTTATAGTTAAATCATGTTAAAAATGCCATCTTGATATAATCTTTATAAACAGCGTTACTGTCTATAAGAATGTACAATCTTCAGGTTTAAATCATAGAATTCACGCCTGAAGGTGATTCATATTCAATTACTTAATATTAGCAAACCTGCATATAGGACCATTACATATGGATCTGCATATATGTGTTTAGACATCATGCCTATAGGACCAAATACAGATTTATTTAAATCACACATCTTGTCTGGTAATGTTACATTATATGCTGCATGTTTAAATCTGACATTTTGCATTAGATACCAAGTTATAGGAGTTGTCATAATAGATGCCATGCATATAAACATCACTAACGCCTATTTCAATGAAAGAGACTTAGTGAAACCCTGTATGCGAAGTTGCTTTCAAATTATTCTTTGTTAATTGCATGATGTTTTATCACCTTTTAAAAGCCTAAGTACGCTCTAGATCCAAAAATCCGAATTTAGTAGTCCATCGCCTCTTGGACATTAGGATTGGGACGGGTAGGCACTTATTAGGGCGTTAGTCTTCTCCATTTAGAACGCTTAGGCTTAACAATAACTAAATTAATTAGGTGGGTAGTGGAAAATGATAGTCTGTGCCCGCTGAATAATATGAGCAACCTAAACGGGTTGTGATGGTGATCCCGTTAGGTTAAAATAACCGTCTCCTCATTAAATGCAGAACTACGTCTAGCCTGATTCCCTTTGGGGATACGTAGGCGCCTCGTTGAGGTTCGACCCCATCTTTTGAAATTTTATTTATTTTGTTTGTTAAGCTTTTTGTATTTATTTATAAACATCTCTTATTGCATGAATTAGTAAATTTGCAACATTCTCTATTTTAGCAATTGAAATTAATATTATTCTTTGTTATTAACAATCATTCGTATATGGTATTAAATTTTGGAATAGAAATAATCTCCTTAAACACATCTCGTCTTAACTTCTTTCTTTTCGCCTGTCTAGTGATTTTTATATTTTATTCTTGCATTTATCAATTTAGTTTAAACAACCTAAGTTAAAATCAATCCATTTTGCCATTAGTTAGCTCCCCACATAATCAATGAATTCGGTCGGAAACCACATTTGTGGACCTCGAAAGGTGCCTAACACCTTCCTCTCAAGGTAATTTGAACTCTTACTCGAATCTGGTGACTTAGGCTAGTAAAATAGACCCTTAGGTTAATACGGTGCCCTAACGCATCAAATCGTTAGGTGGCGACTCTTCTTTTTATTCATCCTAAAAGAGTTGTCACGTATTGAATCCTGCTTTTCACGAGAAAAATGAAGTGCGACAGTAGGCATTAAAGTTTCAAATTCATCCCATAAGTTCCCTAGCTTAGAATAATACACAGACACAAAAGTTGTTCCTTGTTGTAACGTGGAAATTTCCTTATGAAGGCTGAATGTTCTTGATCTATCAACTTGATCAAACCTCTCTCTTAAATCTTCCCACACAACTGATGCTATTATTGCAATGGCAACACCACCCAGAAGATTTTATGAGAGAATTCATAAGCCAAGAGAGAACTATGACATTAACTCTCTCCCATTGACCCCACAATTCTTCCCTAAACATTTCTTTCTTGCAGGTGCCATCTATCAGACCTACTTTATTTCTTCCAAGAAGTGCTAACTTCATTGATCTATTCCAGAGAGTATAGTTTTCAGTCCCCAGTAATTGAAAAGAAATTATACTTGCACCACTCACATCTGATGGACTAAAAAACAATGGGTGACTGTAGTCAATACCTTGTCCATTGTTCCATTAGGTAGAAGAATTTCCTCCACTACCACCATTGTTGAGACTCCTGTGCAGATCAGCTGCTGTATGTTCTTCACCACTTCCCATTCTTTATTAACAGAGTTTTGAGAGAAGAAGGTGCTTGAATCTTGACAGATCTCTTTCTCTTGTTCTTTGCAGAAGCAATTCCCAGATTGCATATAATCTTTTCTTCTGTGAATGCTCTTCCCTAGTCAGTGATTACTGCTAGTAGGGCTCTGATACCATGAAGGTAATGAAGTCTTTCTTGATAAAAAAAATACAGAGAATGAAAGTGAAAAAAAACACAGTAAACGAATGAGAGTATTATGAGGAAGAGTAGGGAGAGAATCATCCCTTTTCATATCAAAGATGTGTTTACATCTAGTACATCATACTTGTATATATAGAGGTATATACATCATCGTTTCCCTCTCTTTTCATGGTTGTTCATAACTACTTCTAAGAGCAGTTTAACTAAGCTAACAGAAAGTTAGTTATCTAATTAACTTTTGGACTAGTAACTAACTTAGTCTAATTATGTTGTATTAACTAATCTTCATGGACTGATCTAAACTTGATTTGTTCATCCTTTGATCCTCTTGATCCTCAACAAACACCTCATTGGAAGACCCAGGAAATGTCCCATTTGGTTAATTAAAAAATTTAGTGTCCAATATGAAAATTTTGAGTTATTTTATTGCTCATTTGGTGCCGAATTCAAAATTGATCTTGAGCTTTGAAGTTCAAATTCCAAATATTATATTTTTTTGAGTTACCTTAATGAAAATTCTAATCCAGCGCAGTATACCAACATATAATAAATGTATCATATTATTTATTAATAATACTAAATGTAAATTGAAAAAAGCTGCAAAATACCTTGTATTGGCTATATATCTTTTTGAAATCCCTAAAAATAACTACAAGCAACTTAAGATTTTTTTCTTTTGTCTTCTTGAGAAATGATAGATGGTGAAAGTCTATTTAATTCTATTAATTGATATTTTGTCGATTCACTTGTAGTCATTGTCATTGCGTAATATTATACCAATTATTGTCATTATCTCAACTCTATTCACTGCAAAAATCAACAGATTAGCATTCAACCAACTACACTAATCTCAACTTCATTATATATAATTTCTGATTATGACGAACTAATGCAAAATAAAGTTCACATGGAGAGAACTTAAATTTCGTAAATGATCATACAACTACAGAGCTCGTATGAATGAATTTTAAAACTGCTTTTAAATTATTTTAATTTTTCGTATATGATAAAATTAAAAAATAATTTAAGCTAAAAATAATAAGTTGGGATCGTCCAATTATTGCCTTTGGCTTATTTTGATTTTCACAACTATTTTATTTTGATTAATATGTTAATGTTTTAACATTAAATATTTATTTTTATTCAATTTAAATTAAATTTTAATATGAAAAAATTACTTTTCATCACTTGAAACTTAAAAGTTACTTAAATTCAGTCCATTCAAAAAATTAATAGTTAGTTATTTTGTACCAAAATCATATAACTTTTTTTTATCCCTTAAAAATTGTGATACTATCATTTTGATAACTAATTGATAACAACAGGCGAAAAATATAACTTCCGGTGGCTTATTTATTTTTCACCTCTTTCAAGCAAATGCCCATAGAAAAAATAGAAAAATAAATTTCACTAATAAGCTTTTGGCTGATGGTTATCCTTCTTTTTTTTTTTTTTTGTTTTTTCCCATCATTTCTTTTATATACCTTATCAATATTTAAGAATTAAGAAAATAATATTTTTATGAATTTCATTATTATAAGTATATATAAACTAAATATCTATACTATATTAAAAATATAAAAATATTTATAAATATTGATTGAATTTTATGTCCTTCATCAAAATGCTCTACAACAGATAAAATTATCATTTATTATTTTTATTAATTAATTATTATTTAACTATTATCCTAATATTTAGAATTTTAAAATTAATTAAAGTTATAACTATTAAATCTTTACTTATTTGTAAAATATAAGAACTCCTAATATTTAGTACTTTAAAATTGACTAAAGTTTTGTTTCTTAAATCTTTCCTTCTTTGCACAAATCGTGTTTGTCAAATGTGATTTATAAATTTATAAATCGTATTTATAGACTTTTTTTTACTCGTGCCTCAAGAATGCACTTTCTAAATTGTGTTAGTAGGAATGTTGTAGTGACCTGTCCGATCGTTATGGCACCTTGACCACATAAATGTGGAAAAATTTAAAAGTTTTGTGAGTCTGGGTTATATATTTGGATTAAGGGATTATGTGATTGACAAATTTAGAATGGGCTAATTTGAAATAGGGTTGGCCTAGTCACAGGGTTGCCATGACGGGCTGATTCCGCAGTAATGGGACCGCTGCAACGGAGGACTCCTCGCTGCAGCGGGCGGCGCGGAACTGAACTTTGTAATTCTATCCAGATTTGTATTTTAAAACCTATTTCCATAAGGTTTGGTGAATAAAAACGCCCAAAAAATAAAAATTAGGATTTCTAACAAGGAAAGAAAATAAGGAGGCTAGAGAAGGCAAGGGCTTCACCATCCGCCGCGACAATTCTCTGCAAGAACCCAGAACTCGAGGCAAGCACGCAACCCGTGGTTTTTTTTGATGGCAGCTTGTCGTCAGATAGGCTATAGCTTACCCTTATGTTAGACTTTGATTAGCAACTCGTATATGCGTATATGATCGATGTGTCGTTGATGAGTAAAACGGAAGTATCATGATAATCAATACTAGTCAAATTATAGTCAGTAATTAGTACGAGAGGGAAGTGATAGGGAAAAGATAAAAAAGAAGAGATAGAGTTATGGTATTATGTAATCACATAGGTACGAATAGGTTTGAATTTAGATGGTTAGATTTCCATTTTAGCTGGAAAGATCTTAAGGGATACTTCTAAAGGTGTGCCGCCGAATACGACGACTAGAGTATGGTTATGGGTGCAGGCGTTGGGATGGTTCATGTGTTCATATTGATTAATGAGTTAATGGTTCACTTGCAATGGTCCATGTGTTGTAGTTCCTGTATTACGAGTGGAATTAATTGTTGCCCCTTGTGAACGAAGGGTAATTTGACAATAGAGTCTGGTTAATATGCATTTGTTTAGTGGATGAGCTGACTGCGAAGGACCCCTATGAGGGAAATCAAAGCGGAAAAGTTTGTTCGAAGTACTGCCTTTACAGTACCGCTGCAGTGATACTATAATCATTGTAGCGAGACCGTCGTCATGGCAGTAACCTCACTGTAGCAAGGCCCAATCCAGCGAGCAGGCCAGTTTACACGCGCTATGAATAATTTTGAGAATAGGGCAACACCATAAATAATTGATTTTGTGAAATGGTCTTTGGGTAATGATTGTGTTATAATTTGTATTAATTAGTTCACATTGTTGAATATACTTATGCTAAGTGAATTGAACTGTGATATACTGTTCCTACAACTATGGGTGGAGTCCATGGTAACCGGTTGAGGGAATGAGGAAACATGTTAAGACAGAAGAATGAGATGTCCTTATTCTGAGAAGAGAGACTCATGTCCGAGGTGAGCATTCGAGCGAGCAGTATGTTATGAGTACAAAAATAGGTATGATATGATGTTCATACAACTGGGTGTACAGGTATGAGTACACAGGTAGGTATGCTACAAAGAGTTCATACGATTGGGTGTACAATATGTGGATTTTTAGAGTTCCCTGCAAGTCATGACTGGAAAGGCAGAAATAAAAACCTCTAGCATGTGTGTACAGTGATGTGACAGAGGCGTGTGCCCGGTACATCACGATGATATGACTGTGAGATAGAGATCACAATAGGTATGCATATGAGTGACAAACAACTGATATACAGATGTGATACATGATTTACTGATACGATTAGAGCAAGATGTGAGAGACACAATGATCAAATGGTATATGATGATATGATGAAGGTATGAAACTGCATGATGCAATTTTGGTATTGAATTGTAAGTGTGGAGATATATTCTTGTACCTTTATTTTTGGAGGACATAACTCCAGTGGTATGGTTTGATGTTTTCCTTGTTAAGTATTTGAATTATTGTTTGATGTTGTGATCGAATGCTTGCTTAATGTGTTCACCAGAGTTGCGAGAAAATGCCCGATTGGGCAGGATCTAAAATAGTTAGTTGAGCCAATATGGGTTATTGGCGCCGGTATAGGGAAGTTCCGCTAAGGAATGTAGAGTGGAAGTTGTAAAGAATAACATGATTGATTAATAATGGTGGTGACTAACCAGGAGATAGCCGATATAAGTATAATATCGGGCAATGGTTAAATGAGTAGGAAAAGAATCAAAAAGGGTTAGATAGCGGTGTCGAGATAATAAATGAGTCTTGGATGTCTGGAACAGACTTAGTTAATAGTAATTGTAATACCCCGAAAAATCTAAGATCAGACCTAGGAGTTGAAATAGAGAAAATTAAATTTTTTGCACCAGGTCACAAGATGAGTCGTCCCATGACCCGTGGGGTGCACCATGAGTCGTGGAGCGACTCATAGGGAGGGGGTTCTGTCTTGGTTGAAATTTTAGTTTCGGGGTGGCCACGAATGTGACCACGAGTCCACGACTCATTACGTCAGCCGTGGCCAAATGATGCTTGAAAGATGAGAGGTTCCGGCAGTGGCGGTAACGGGTTCGTCACCATGAGTCATTGTGTACACCACAAGTCGTGGTGTCCCTCATGGTAATCCTCAGATGAAAATGATAGTGTTGATCACGACAGGCAGGCGACGAGTCGTCCCCCAGACCATGATTCGTCCAGTCCCTCATTGGGACTGGCAGTGTTTATTTTCCTGCAAATTTATTAAGGGCTTTTCTGTAATTCCTAAGTTCCTAAGGCCTATACTATGTCGTTTTACGCTTAGTTATGATTGTTTTAAGGGGGTTTAGATCATTCTAAATCACTCATCTCCATGCATGCAAGACTAGAAGGTTCTTAGGGGTGATCAAGGCTAAAATCCATCAATTCTCCTTCAAATTCCTTTGGGTATTCAAGAAAGAGTGTAAAATCAACTTACTCAAGTATGTGAGACTATGAATGAGTGTTCCTTTCACTCTCATTCCCTAAACTCTTCTCAAATTTCATGGATTTCAAATTCTAGAATTCAAGTTCCATGATCTATGAGGTCTATTCCAATTCTTGTGAAATTCTCTATAATCTATTGATGGGTCAACCTCTTTCATGTATTAAATCATGTTTTGTGATTTCTGAGCAGAATTTATAACTATTTTGATTATTAAATTATAGTTTCAAATTTTAATTAAATTATGCCCAATTATATATGTTCTTTTGAATGGTCAAGTTATGATTTCATTATGATTTTGATCTAAATTAGCCCAATTATGATTTATGCCTTATGATATGATTTCTATTAAGTACTTATCATGGATTTATGGAATCTCAAATATATACATGTTTTACAAGTATGCACGAATTTCATGATTTATGGGTTTATGATTATGGCCAACTCACGGGCCTCATTTCATGGCTAGTTCACATATTTCAAGCATGGGTATGATTATTATGATTTAACTAGCCCATGAATTTCATGTATGTTTTTCCTAATATCATATGAGCACTATATATATTTTGAAATCAGTAGTATTTAACACCAAGTAGACCCGGGGTCCAAGCATACCCCGAGTCTCAAAACTACGCGCCAATGTAGCCATGATGGGACCTCCCTTAAGACTGTCCCTTTTTGCAATAATGGGCCATTCATGAGTTATATCATGCCTCTTTTCATGGTTCTATCCTTGGCAAGGTACGAACACCCTCTCGACTAGGGGTTTACAGGCCGGGCTCCATGTATGCTCTTATGGGGTATGTCGGTTATAAGAATCTCCCATTATTTCTCATGATTTATGCATGGTATTGTTTATGTTATTTTGGCTCAAGTCATGTTTAATGAAGTTTTTCTTCTATTATTGTGATTATGGCTGGATTATGAATGTTTTGAAAACCTTGAGCCCCTATGTACCTTATGATATTTACGTTATGATCATGTTGTCCTACTCTTATGTATTTTAAATATCCATTTTACTTACCTTGCATACTCGGTACATTTGAAGTACTAAACGCATACTCTATGCTGTATCAGTTTATGAGAGAGGTTCGAGTAATCAGTCTCAGCCGCTTCTTTAGTTTTGCTTCCCTCTCAAACATGTCCATCTAGCATTGGTGAGTCTTTGGATTGGTTCTTCCCTCGTGAGATGAGGGAGATTAAAGCAGCGGAGTTTGTGAACCTGAAGTAGGGTAACATGATAGTCCAGGAGTATGCTTTGGAGTTCACTCGGCTGTCCAAATATGCACCAGAGCTAGTGGCTGATCAGAGAGCTCGGGTGAGTAGGTTTGTTCACGGAGTGGCGGGCTACCTGGACAAGGATTGTAGGATCGCCATGCTTCATTAGGATTTGATTTTTCTTGGATAGTTTTGCATGCCGAGCAGATGGAGGCGGTGCATCTAAGAGAGAGAGAGACTAAGAGGGCCAGGACAGACAGTGTTGGGTTCAATCAGCAGAGATTCGGTGGCGGACACCGCCCTCACTTACAGAAAAGGTCATCAGCCCCGACACCATCATCATCTAGTGTCTCGTCCAAACTCAGATGTGATCAGAGAGGTAGAGTGTTAGGCTCGAGGGGCCAGGGGAGCACTGCGGGAGATTGCACTTTCCAAACTTGTACGAAGTGTGGCAAGAATCACCCAGGGAGGTTTTTAGTTGGCTCAGACGCTTATTTCAGGTGCGGCAAATCCGGATACAGACTCAGGGATTGCCTTTCAGCTAGACCAAGTGATGGTGGAGCCCGTATCCCAACTGCTAGTTCAGCAGCTCCGATAGCATTTCATTTCCAGCAAGGTACTTCTACTAGCTCAGCTGGCGGCCAGCGCCAGAATAGGCTTTATGCACTCTCGTCACGACAGGAGCAAGAAATGTCGCCCGATATAATGACTGGTATGTTACGAGTATTCCACCTTGATGTATATGCGTTGTTACATCCAAGAGCTACTTTGTCTTTTGTGATGCCCTATGTTGCTAGTAGTTTCGGAGTCAGTCCCAAAATCCTATCACAACCCTTCTCAGTCTCTACTCCAATTGATGATTTAGTTATAGCTAGGCGGGTGTATAGAAATTTTCCTGTCATAGTCCTTCAGAAAGTCGCCTCAGCAAATTTAGTAGCGTTAGCCATGACCGATTTTAGTGTTATCCTCGGCATGGATTGGTTATATGCATGTTATGCCTCAGTAAATTGTAGAACCCATGCTGTAGAGTTTAGATTTCTGGATGAGTCGGTCTTAAAATGGAAGGGTAGTTCAGTTGTGCCTGTAGGTCACTTCATTTTCTATATTAAGGCCAGAAAGAAAATTTCTAAGGGGTGCGTGTAACATCTAGTTAGTGTTAAGTATGCTACGTCCGAAACTCGACTATCCAGTTAGTTCCTGCAGTGTGTGAGTCCGCAGAAGTCTTCCTAGATGATCTACCGGGAATTTCTCTCGAGTGAGAGATTGATTTTGGTATTGACCTTCTTCCCGATACGCAACCTATATCTATTCCTCCTTACAGAATGGCTCCAACTAAGTTAAAGGATTTGAAGGAGCAGTTGAAACACCTTTTAGAAAAGGGTTTCATTAGACCAATCAAATCCCCATGGAGTGCACCAGTTCTCTTTGTCCGCAATAAGGATGGTTCTCTTCGTATGTGCATTGATTATCGCCAATTGAACAAGGTCACCATCAAGAGTAGGTATCCTCTTTCCAGGATTGATGATTTATTTGACCAGCTTCAGCGTGCTAAGTGCTTTTCAAAGATAGATCTCAGGTTTGGATACCATCAGCTCAGGGTTCGGGAGTGTGACATTCGAAGACAACCTTCAAGACTCGGAATGATCACCATGAGTTTGTAGCTATGTATTTTAGACTTACGAATGCTCCTGTAGCTTTTATGGATTTGGTGAACAGGTTGTTCAAGCCATACTTGGATATGTTCGTGATTGTGTTCATAGATGACATCCTAATATACTCTCGGAGTGAGGAGGAGCATGTCGCTCATTTGAGGTAGTCCTACAGACTCTTAAGGATCACCAATTGTATGCTAAATTCAGTAGATGTGAGTTTTGGTTAAACTCAGTGGCATTTTTGGGTCATGTGGTGTCAAGTTAGGGTGTACAGGTAGACTCTCAGAAGATAGAAGCAGTGAAGAATTGACCTAGGCCGGTGAATACTGTGGATATTAGGAGTTTCTTGGGCTTAGATTGTTATTATCGAAGATTTATTGAGAGGTTTTCATCCATTGAAGCCGGTTGACTAAGTTGACCCAGAAGAAATTAAGTTTCAGTAGTCGGAGGCTTGTGAGAAGAGCTTCCAAGAGTTGAAGACTCGACTCACCTCAGCACCTGTGTTGACCCTACCTGAGGGTACTGATGGGTTTGTGGTATATTGTGACGCTTTGACGATTGGCCTTAGTTGTGTACTGATGTAGCACAGTAAGGTTATATCATATGCTTCCAGACAGCTGAAGGTTCATGAAAAGAATTACCCAACTCTTGATCTCGAATTGGCAGCGGTAGTATTTGCCTTGAAGATTTGGAGACACTATCTGTATGGGCTCCATGTATATATGTTTACGGACCACAAAAACATAAAATATGTGTTTATTCAGAAGGATCTAAATCTACGTCAAAGAAGGTGGTTGAGCTACTCAAGGATTATGATATGAGTGTCCTTTACCATCCGTGCAAGGCTAATGCTCTTAACAGGCTTTCCACGGAGAGTATGTCCCATATAAATGAGTAAAGGAAGGAGTTAGTGAAGGATGTTCATCGGCTTGCACGACTAGGAGTCTGTCTTGTCAACTCGACCGATGGTGGTGTCATTGTTCAAAATTGATCAAAATCATCCTTAGTGACCGAAGTTAAAGCTAGGAAAGACGAGGATCCTATTATGGTAAAGTTGAAGGAAGTTGTTCAGACTCAGAAGGTAGAAGTCTTCTCCAAAAGGGGAGATGGGGTGCTTCGATATCAGGATCTAAATCTACGTCAAAGAAGGTGGTTGAGCTACTCAAGGATTATGATATGAGTGTCCTTTACCATCCGTGCAAGTCTAATGCTCTTAACAGGCTTTCCACGGAGAGTATGTCCCATATAAATGAGTAAAGGAAGGAGTTAGTGAAGGATGTTCATCGGCTTGCACGACTAGGAGTCTGTCTTGTCAACTCGACCGATGGTGGTGTCATTGTTCAGAATTGATCAAAATCATCCTTAGTGACCGAAGTTAAAGCTAGGAAAGACGAGGATCCTATTATGGTAAAGTTGAAGGAAACTGTTCAGACTCAGAAGGTAGAAGTCTTCTCCAAAAGGGGAGATGGGGTGCTTCGATATCAGGGTCACTTGTGTGTTCTGGATGTCGATAACTTGAGAGATCGGATGTTGCACAAGGATCATGGTTCCAAATACTCTATACATCCAGGTACCACCAAGATGTACCTTGACCTACGAGAAGTCTATTGGTGGAATGGCATGAAGAATGACATAGCAGAGTTTGTGGCTAAGTGTCCAAATTATCAGCAAGTGATGGTTGAGCACCAAAGACCGGGAGGTGTACTTCAAGACATCAGTATTATTACTTGAAAGTGGGAGTAGATCAATATTGGACTTCATCACAGGGTTGCTCGCACTCGTTGACAATATGACTCCATTTTGGTGGTTTTGGACAAGTTGACTAAAGCAGCTCATTTTCTACTGGTAAAAACTACCGTTTCAGTGGAGGATTATGCTAAGTTATACATTCGGGAGTTAGTTCGGTTTCATGGAGTGCCATTGTCCATCATATCAGATAGAGGTAGTTTACCTCATAGTTTTGGAGATCATTTCAAAAGGGACTTGGTAATCAAGTCAAACTTAGCATAGTATTTCACCCGCAGACAAATGGTCAGGCCGAGCAGACTATTCAGACTCTTGAGAATATGTTGAGAGCGTGTGTGATTGATTTCAAGGGTAGTTGGGATGATCATTTTCCTCTCATTGAGTTTGCATATAACAAAAACTACCATTCTAACATCCAGATGGCTCCGTTTGAGGTACTCTATGGGCAGAGGTGTAGATCACCTATTGGCTGGTCTGAGGTTGGTGAAGCTACATTGATAGGTCCGGATTAGGTCCATGAGGCTATGGAGAAGGTTCAACTTAAAAGGAACAGGTTGAAAACTGCTCAGACTCACCAAAAGTCCTATGCAGATGTGAGGAGGAGGGAGCTAGAGTTTGAAGTTGATGATTGGGTGTTTCTGAAGGTGTCTCCCATGAAGGGAGTGATGAGATTCGGAAAGAAGGGAAAACTCAGTCCCCGTTATGTTGGTCCGTACCGGGTTGTGAAACGTGTGGGCAAGGTGAACTATGATTTGGAGCTACCTTCAGAACTAGCTTTAGTTCATCCAGTTTTTCATGTATCGCTCTTAAAGAAGTGCTTGGGTGACCCAACTCTAGTTGTTATGGTGGAGAGAGTAGGTGTGAAGGACAACCTTAGTTATGAGGAGGTTTCAATGGAAATATTAGATCATCAGGTTTGAAAAGTAAGAAACAAAGAAGTAGCTTCAGTTAAGGTTTTATGGAGGAATCAACATATTGAGGAGCTACTGTAAAGCCGAAGCAGATATGATGGCTAAATACCTGTATCTATTCCCTTCCAGCTCAGTTTTAGCTTGAGGTATCAGTTTCCTCCTTAATACTCTATTCAGTTTCATGTTCAGCTCATGTACCCTTATTTCTTTCATTTTAATGAATGTATGTGTCATTCAGGAATTCAGTTCAGTCATGTAGTTCAAATCGGAGTCAGTCACTCCGTCAGTTTTCAACATGTATGTTCAGTATTTGAGTATGATGATTGCATTTCTCTGCTTTTCAGTATGATTTTCAACATTCGAGGATGAGAGTTCCCAAGGGGGAGATATTGTAATATCCCGAAAACCCTAAGATCAGACCTGGGAGTTGAAACGGAGAAAAGTAAATTTTCTGCACTAGGTCACAAGATGAGTCGTCCCATGACCCGCGGGGTGCACCACGAGTCGTGGGGCGACTCATGTGGAGGGGGTTCAGTCTTGGTTAAAACTTTACTTTTGAGGTTACCACGGATATGACCACGAGTCGTGGTCAGCACCGCGACTCGTTATGTCAGCCATGGCCAAGGGATGCTTGAAAGATGAGAAGTTCCACTTGTGGTGGTAACGGGTTGGTCAGCACGAGTCGTGGTGTCCCTCAGATGAAAAATGGCAATGTTGATCACGACAGGCAGGCGATGAGTCGTCCCCCAGACCACGATTCGTCCAGTTCCTCGTTGGGACTGGCAGTGTGTATTTTTTGCAAATTTATTAAGGGATTTTCCATAATTCTTAAGTCCCTAACGTCTATACTACATCGTTTTAAGCTTATTTAGGATTGTTTTAAGGGGGTTTAGCTCATTCTAAATCACTCCTCTCCATGCATGCAAGACTAGAAGGTTCTTACGGGTGATCAAGACTAAAATCCATCAATTCTCCTTAAAATTCCTTTGGGTATTCAAGGAAGAGTGTAAAATCAACTTACCCAGGTATGTGAGGCTATGAAGGAGAGTTCCTTTCACTCTCATTCCCTAAACTCTTCTCAAATTCCATGGGTTTCAAATTCTAGAATTCAAGTTCCATGATCTATGAGGTCTATTCCAATTCTTGTGAAATTCTCTATGATCTATTGATGGGTCAATCTCTTTCATGTATTAAATCATGTTTTATGATCTATGGGTAGAATTTATAACTATTTTGATTATTAAATTATAGTTTCAAAGTTTAATTAAATTATGCCCAATCATGTATGTTCTTATAAAAAGTCAAGTTATGATTTCATTATGATCTTGATCTAAATTAGCCCAATTATGATTTATGCCTTATGATATTATTTCTCTCAAGTACTTATCATGAATTTATGAAATATCAAGTATATACATGTTTTACAAGTATGCACGAATTTCATGATTTATGGGTTTGCGATTATGGCAAACTCACGGCCCTCATTTCATGGCTAGTTCACGTATTTCAAGCATGGTTATAATTGTTATGATTTAACTAGCCCATGAATCTCATGTATGTTTTCCCTAATATCATATGAGCACTATATATATTTTGGGAGTAGTATTTAACACCGAGTAGACCTGGGGTCCAAGTATACCCCGAGTCTCAGAATTACGCGCCAACGTAGCCATGATGGGACCTCCCTTGAGACTTTTCCTTTTTGCTCGAATGGGCCTTTCATGAGTGATATCACGCCTATTTTCATAGTTCTACCCTTTGAAGGTACGAAGACCCTCCCGACTAGGGGTTTACAGGTCGGGCTCCATGTGTGCTCATATGGGGTATGTCGGTTATAAGAATCTCCCGTTGTTCCTCATGATTTATGCATGTTATTGTTTATGTTACTTTGGATCAAGTCATGTTTAATGAAGCTTTTCTCCTATTATTATGATTATGACTGGATTATGATTGTTTTGAAAACCTTGAGCCCTTATGTTACTTTATGATATTTATATTATGATCATGTTGTCCTACTCTTATGTATTTTAACTGTCCATTTTACTTACCTTGCATACTAGATACATTTCAAATACTAACCACATACTTTATGTTATATTGTTTCATGATACAGGCCCGAGGGATCAGCGTCAGCCGTATCTTTAGTCCCGCTTCCCTCTCAGACCTGTCCAGCTAGCATTGGTGAGTCCTCATCCCTTGAGGACATTTAGTATCTGTAGTTGTTATGTTTCTTTCAGTTTCATACTTTTCGAGTTAGTTGTGGATGTTGTCCCATCAACTCATCAGATATGTTAGAGGCTTCCATACATTATGTAGAAATCACCTTGTCATGTATTATTCTATTCTAGTTTGATTTATATGAAGACTTCCATTATTATGTATGTTGAACTTCCGCTTTATTATGTTGAGCTTAGATGTTATGTTCATGTCATGGATCGACTCGGAGCCTCTCGGGGTTTCTTATCCCGTGTCTCGATCCGAGCACTAGTTCGGGTCGTGACAGTAATTAGCGTAGGAAGGGATAGGGCATGGTCATAGAGTCAATTGGTGGGATGAAGAGGGAGAAAAGGTCAATGAAATAGAGCTACTTCCTAATTGGTCATTGTTGCAGTGAAAGAAGTGGCGCTGTTGCGAGATCGGTATAACAGTTAAGTGTCCACTGCAGCGTGATGAGAAAACAAAATAGAGGTATGCGGTTGATGGCTAGATCTTGAAGGAAAGGTATATGAATATTGGTTGAGTTATATGAATTAATGAATTGATTGATTAACTTGATAGGATATAATTATAAGTCAGAATTGTTGTTAGAATTGATTAATTGATTTTAATGTTAATTATACACTATTGCGTGAGCTAATCTTAGTCAGTCGATGATGCCTACCAGTACGTATGATATACTGATACTACCTTGCTACACCTTTTTGGGTGTAGGTTGTGGCAGGTTTGAAGTTTCATGATTGACGAGGCGATACTCAGCATCGTCTCCCCCATGTCATTCATCGGCGAAGCTGTGTCTTTTATTTGTCAATATTCCATATAGATTTTTTGTCTCTGTCTAGACTAGATCTTGGGAGAGTCAAGGTTATTGTGAAGCATTTTTATTTAATTCTATTGATGTTTCAAAGAAAAAGAGTTCTCCTATCGAGTCAAAGTCGATGTTGGTGCCGACACAACTTGCCCATTTGGGTCGTGTCAAGTTGGTATCAGAGCGTCTAGGTTACCGGTCTCACAAGTACAAGAGTAATGTTAAGTAGACTCCTGCGGATTGGTATGTAAACATCCACATCTAATCTTCGTAAAGCTATAAGACATCTAGGGAGTTTTCACTTTATTTCTTTCTGATCGTTCCGTTCAAGTGCATTGGTCGCCTGGGTTAAGTTCAATGGGTATCTGGAGGATTCCAATTGGTACTTGAAAATGAAAACTGTAGAACATATAAGGTAAATTGGTGGGTGGAATCGACTTAAGTTGATCAGAAGGACAAAAACCCCTACAGGTATTTAGCCTAATGAGTTTCACTGCAGCAAGAAAGGGACCATCATAGCGGGCCCGGTGTAGCGGACGATTGTCAAGAAGAATCCAAAAAATCCCCTGTTTTAAGATTAACGCAGTATGCGGATGCAATGGAAATAAAAAAATGCGAGTACAGGTAATGACGATAAATATAATAAATAGGGGCCAAGCATGACCATTGTCTTAGGATGCCAAACGGGACACCGTACACGAAAGTATGAACAGATAATATCCAAAAACAAAAAAAGAAATAAGATTGTCTTACAAGCCCCAAACGGGGGCCACCCAAATCAGTTAATGCCACCACTAGAATCACCGGCCACCTCCTCTTGAACCCGCTTAGGAAGGAGAACTCTGGAATGTCCACCCTGGTCACCTGGGGTGTCTTGGTGCAGGGAGAGAGGTGTTTTAGGATCGCCTTGACCCCCTTCCACATACGGACAAAGAGCCTATCTAAGGAGCGCCGCTTCTTATTCTCCTTCTCTAGATCCTCCCGGAGCTCTACACGGGGCAGGGCCAAGGCATCAATTTCCCTTGCATCCTCTCTAGGTCCACAACAGCAGTGCTGGAAGGCCTACTGTTGGATAGAGTTATGGGAAATCCTTCCAGCAGATCCCATATGGCGGCCATCGGCGTCTCGATATGCTCTAGAGGGCCTACAGGCTCGGAAGTGCTGGCACCGCCATTCTCATTGTTGGAAGCAGTCTTCCTCTTCTTCTTGCCCCTCCCTAAGACCCCCTTCACCCTCAAGGGATCGAAGTCCACGTCACAAGCCACAATGACATCCCTGGCCTCCCTGTACACCTTGGCCCGTTTGCACAGCAGGGTAATGAGAGAGTTGAAAGGCAAACCATTAAGGCCTTGGATGCAAAATACCGCCACTCCTCCAAAATTTGCAACCCCACATTCACCTGTACCTCACTCATAATACAGGCCACCACTAGTGTGCGGGCATAAGTCACGCCAGTGACATTGGTGAATGGGCGGATCCTCCGGGAGACCAAATTCAGCCTCCTCTTAGCCTCCACTATGGAGTGAGCGCTCTGAATACCCCTCCGGTTAAATGCCCCAATTAGTCAAGGCCATGTGCTCCTCCACACTAAGGTTTCCACCTACCACTGCCCATTTTCATCCATGTCTCGGGCCCTCAGCTCCTCATCAGGATGGTTTGGCAAACCCAAAGCTTCATTGATGGCAGTTGTAGTCAATGGAATTTGCCTCCCTTGAATATAGGCAACCGACTTCGAGTGGTTGCAGACCATAGTAGGAAGATTGGCATAGAACTCTCTCATCCACGCATCGTTAACCTTACAAGTCTCCTTAACCATCGGACCCCGCACTAACTCCTGGAGGTAGGCATATAATTTTGGTGCCTTCTCCGCTATGTCTTGAATATGAAACCCTACTCGTGTATCAGACTTTTGGAAGCCTACTCATTGTGCCGGAATTAGCACTTATCAGTCATGAATCGGGTATAATCAGAGGTATGGCTGCTTCTGCAGGGAGAAGACATAATGATGAAACTTGTAGGAAATAAGTGCGTTAGAAGGTGATCAGATCAAATAAGAGAAGGAAAGTTTGGAGCAGTAAAATGAAAAACAGGGGAATAGCTCACTGCTTGAGTGGACTGCTGCAGCGAGTAAGGTTCTACAACAGTTCTGCATCGCTACAACAGTTCTGCTACAGGGCTCAAGGCCCGTTGCGGCGGACATCATCTTCCCCAGCAGACCTCTGACCCCAACAATGGAGGTCAGAATTCCAACCTCTATTTTTCTCCAATTTAAGCACAGATCGAGCACGGGGTAGACTTACCCATTCCCTACCAACTATTTTCCACCCTGATAGAGTCCGGATTCATGCCCTAAAGACTCAAAGAAGCCGAACCACCACCCTACCTAAACTCCACCATTTCTAGCATGAAAACAGTCCATAGTACGCAGTGAACAATTCAACTAACTTAAGGATGTAAAAACTACCAGCATGCTTTGTAAATTTACCCTATATTGTCAAAAAGAAGATGAGGTCTTTCCCACCCAAAAAAAACCCCAAATCAAGCATATAGACATAGATTTAGTAGCCATAAAGTATAAATGATGCTATAAAGAGATGAGAACGCAGATTACCTGAGAAAAATTGAGGGAATCACTAGAAGGTTGAGAGGATTTGCACAAGTTGGAAATGAAAAAGTGAGAATAAACTCAGAAACCATCATCTGGCCCTTTAAACTGACATTCAATCCTCTGTAGCGGAACATGAAATCGCTGTAGCAAATATTTTTGAACAGTGACCCTTCAACTTCTCTTGGAGCTCCACCTTATTTTAAGACCCGATAAATGAAGTTATATAAAAAGCAATGCCGCCTAGAGGCGTACAAGCCTCAATATAAGGCTATAAGTTTCGAGAGGGAAGGTCAGGCAGATTGAGCCAACACGGGGCTAGCAAGTAGGGGTGGAAGTGCGTAGACATTTCTTACGAAAATAATAAAAGGGAAAGTAGAATGGAGGAAAGATATTTGTGCAGCAGGTGATATGCCTTTAGGCATCGTAGAGCCTCAAACTAAGGGCCTAGTAGGGACACCAGTATAAAAACTTAGAAATAATGTCAGCAAAACCACAGAATTAGTAGGGAGTATCAGGACTAGGCCTTCATGTCAAGTTAACCCGGGGTAATTGAAAAACCCAGGCCTATTTTGTGGGTCCATTCGTGTACAAACAGATTTTTAATTGATATCTGATATAATTACATGTGATTGAAAATTTAAAATAGGCTAAGTTGAAATCGGGTGGGCCTAGTTGCGGGGCCGCCGCGGTGGGCTAATTTTGAGGTAACGGGACTGCCATAGTGGAGGATTCCTTGCTACAGTGGGTGACATGGAACAGAACTCCATTATTATCCAGATTTGGATTAAAAACTATTACTATAAGGTTTGGTGAATAAAAATGCCTAAGAAATAAAAGTTATGATTTCTAACAAGGAAAGAAAATAAGGAGGCTATAGAGGGCAAGGACTTCACAATCTGAAGCGACAATTCTCTATAAGAACCTAGAACTCGAGGCTAGCATGTAGCCCATGGTTTTCTTGACGGCAGTTTGGCGCCCATGTAGGCTGTGACTTACCCTTGTGTTAGACTTTGATTAGAGACTCATATATGTGTGTATAATTGATGTGTCGTTGATGAGTAAAACTGAAGTATCATGCTAATCACTACTAGTCAAGCCATCGTCAGTAATTAGTACGAGAGGGAAGTAGTAAGGAAAATATAAGAAATAAGAGATAGAGTTATGGTATTATGCAATCATGTGGGTACGAATAGGCTTGGATTTATATGGTTAGATTTCCGTTTTAGGTGGAAAGATCTTAAGGGCTACTTCTAAAGGTATGCCCTCGAATATGGTGACTAGAATATGATCGTGGGTGTAGGCATTGGGATGGTTCATGCGTTCATGTTGATTGATGAGTTAATGATTCGCTTGCGATGGTCCATGTGTTTGTAGTTCTTGTATTACATGTTAAATTAATTGTAGCCCCTTGTAAAAGAAGGGTAATTTGATAGTAGAGTCTGATTAATATGCATTTGCTTAGTGGATCAGCTGACTGCGAAGGACCCCTATGAGGAAAATCGAAGGGGGAGAGTCTGGTCGAAGTACTGCCAGTGCAATACTGCCACAATGATACTATAACCGCCGTAGCGAAACCATTATATTGGCAGTAACCCACTACAATGAAGCCCAAATCCAATGAGCAGGCTAGTTTACATAACACTCTAAATAATTCTAAGAATCGGGCAATGCCATGAATAATTGATTTCGTGAAATGATCTTCGGGCAATGATTGTGTTATAATTTGTATTAATTAGTTCTCATTGTTGAATATATTTGTGTTAAGTGAATTGAACTGTGATATACTATTCCTAAAACTATGGGTAGAGTCCATGGTAATAAGTTAATGGAATGAGGAAACATGTTGAGGCAGAAGAATGAGATGTCCTTATTCTGAGATATGAGGCTTGTGTCTAACGTGAGCACCCTGACGAGCAAATTAATACGATCGAGCATGTTTATTAGCTTTTGGATATGAGTGGCTCGTCCCGAGGTGAGAATCCGGGTGAGTAGTATAGTATAAGTACACAGACAGGTATGATATGATGTTCATATGATTGGGTATACTGGTATGAGTACACAGATAGGTATGCCATGAAGAGTACATGAATTTTTAGAGTCCCCTACAGATTATGACTGAAAGGGAAGAAATAAGACTCTCTCATATGTGTGTACACTGATGTGACGGAGGCGTGTGCCCAGCACATCACTGATGCTATGACTATGAGACAGAAATCAGAACAGGTATGCGTATAAGTGACAGACAACTGATATACAGATGTGATACATGATATACCAATACAATTCGGGCAGGATGTGAGAGACAGAATGATGAAATGATACATGATGCTATGATGCAGATATGGTACTGCATGATGCAGTTTCGGTATTAAATTGTACAGTGTAAAATTATGGAAGTGCGGGTATATGCTTATACCCTTATTTTTGGAGGACGTAACTCCAGTAGTATGGTTTAATATTTTCCTTGTTAAGTATTTGAGTTATTGTTTGATATTGTGGTCTAAGGGTGGCAGCGGACCGGAATCAGAACTACCGGTCCAATTTTTCCATAAATAGACCGGGTCTATCATTTTTTTCCCTTTCTCCGATCCGGTCCATGTATTACAGGTGTAGAACTGGGTCGGATCGGATCCAACGATTATTTCTTTTAAAATTTTTTTAAAATTGATTTCTTTATATTATATTTTTTAAAAAATAGTTTTTATAATTAATTAATCATTAGTCCATTAGTCTATTAGTCTATTAAAAATTAAAGATAATCTTTTTTTTGGGGATATTTTTTGATAATTTTTTTTATTAAGTTAAAAATTATTAATATTTTTATAAAACTACTAAAAAGTTAATAGAAGTGTAGAACTTATTTAATATTTTAAAGTTAATAGCTTATGATTTTTTTGCAAAACTAGCGAATTTTTTTACAAAAGTCAAAACTTATTAAATTTTGAACTTATTAAAGTTTTGTAAAATAGTAAATAGTGATAAATTTTTGAAGTTACTAAGTTAGCAAATTAAATATAAATTAATTTTTAAGTAAGTAATACTAAGTATCTAATAAAAATTTAAATGACTTGCATTAAATAAAAGACAATTATTAAAAAAAATTAAGGCGAATAGCCTATAAGTTTTTTAAAATTAATAAAATTGTACATGTATTACAAAATGTTAGAAGACTAAAAGAGTACCTAATCTACACAACCACCTTCTAGGAAGGATTTTATTTTAATTAGGTCTCTAATCTTTATTATTATACTAATATCTATAATTTTCAAAATATTATTTTCATTACTTATTTATCATTTCTTCTGAACTATTTTCTGAAATTTGTACTCTACCTTGTTCCTCCATTGCATCCACGTTGTCATTGCTATTTGACCCAAACACTTCATCTATTTCATCTCTAATTTGGGCCGATAACTTTGGCAGTCTGGAGTTTCTTCGTTTAGCATTTATCCAATCTTTGAATAACACCGATATTTTTAAACTGTCTTTTATCAAAAAATACTGATGGTCTTTAATAATAAATCTTCCCGCGCTGAAAGCTTGCTCCAAAGCTACTGAAGACGCTTGAATGACTAAGACATCTCGAACCACTCTTGAAAGTCTTGGATATTATTCGCTATGGTTCTTACACCATGCCAAAAGTTGCGGCTCTCCATTTTCATCTCTGATACTATCTCGTGCCTGCAAAATATATGAATCAAAGTCATTATTGTTAGATGATTTGAGACCAAGATAATCACCCATCAAGTCATCAAGATCTTCTATCCTAGGCCTAGAACTAACAGGTCGCGTCGGTGGAACATTTTATTTTGATTATTCTATATACATTATATAAGTTTCTAGCTTTAGCTTTTATACTACTCTTATACATCTCAAGGGTTGGCAATTCATCCGGTTGAATTTCTAAATTTGTATAAATAGCTTCAATCATTTTTTCAACACCTTGAGCTTTATAAAAATGGGTTGAGTAAAGTAGCAGTCAAATAAATTTGGGGAATAGGGAAAAAATATTTTTTGAATTTTTCAATCATTTGCAAATTCAATTGAAATAACAGTAACATTTACTAATACTAAAGAAATGGTCAGATAATATTGACTAGATATTACATTTGTTGTTGTATAAAAAGTTTTTTCAAAAATTTAATAATTTCATAAACTTGATTCCAATCATCATCACAAAGTCTTGAATAAGGACCCGCATTATGAGCATTATAAACTAATTGTATAGGCATGTGATAAACATAAACTACTTCAAGCATTTCATATAAAGAGTTCCATCTAGTACATTTCTTTTGGAACATTTCTATATTCAAGTTGACATTCTACACAACGATTTTTATATTCAACAAGTCTAGCCTTTATTTTCGCTTAAAAATTCAAGCACAAGTAAATCTGACTTTTTTACAACTAGCTCCAAAAGTATCAAGACCATCTTTTACAATTAAATTATAAATATGTGCAGCACATTTAACATGAAAGGCATCATTATCAATTGGACAAAGTCTAGATTTTAGAAAATCAACTGCTTTCAAATTATTAGAAGCATTGTCTAAAGTGAAACCCATTATTTTATCACAAAGATTAAAATACTGTAAAATACCTCATATTGTAAAAGCTATGTAAGAATCAGTTTTATTCTCTTCTACATATTTATATCCTATTATTCTTTTTTGCATATTCCATTCATGATCAATTCAATGAGCGGTAACAGTAAAATAATCATTACCATTAATACTACGACCCGTATAAGAAGTAATAGATATTCTCCCATCAAAATATACAAAGAGATATTGAAGATAATGACAGTGCTCATTTAAAAATATTATTTTCAATTGTGTTTCTAGAAAAACCATGAAAATATAGATTATAAACCTCCGAAATATTATGAATAAAACAGAAATGTGAAGAAAAACTGAAAGGCAAACCACAAGCAGCTATAATTTTAACTAATTCTTCACGATTTGTTCCTGACCATATGTGACGTGTGTGTTTGGGCTATCTGGGTTAGTCCTATTTAAAACAGTTTAACCATGTAAGACCCTCCTACTCCTATAGATCCTTCAGGCAAAGGTATACCACTTTTTAGCTTTAGCAACAACTTCTAGGTGAGCAAATTCTTTATTACATGATCTCAAATGTTTAGTTAGCAACTCCGTCCCACCTTTCAATCTCCCAGTCAAATGTTTCAATACTTTCTTGCATTTTAAACAAGTAGCAGTAGTTTTTTCATTATTTTGCTTCATAAATTACCAAACTAAAGACTTTTTAGGACGTTCGGCCCTAGTGGCCCAAGTAAACATAGGTAATTTCGTAACCGGACTAGTAGAAGTATAGGTCTCCTCTAACTCTTCTTCTTTTACATCTTGAGAATCCTCCAAGTCTTCTTCAAAATTAGTATAAAATCTATCTATGGTATTATGGTCTAATTGAGTAGAAGAATTAACATCATAAGGTTGTTGACGTAGTAAATAAGTTTAATCAATACTAGTTTCATCAACATTAGTAAATCTATACGGTAATGATCTAGAACTATTTCCATGTCCCCTATTAATAGCACCCATAATTCTTTTACCCCTACTTTGTTTACCGGCATTCATATTTAAAATATGAAATGAGAAAATAGAGATATTAATTAATAAAATATGAATAAAAAATTAAAAACCAATATAAATATAGCAACAAAAAAATTATAAGTAAATAAATAAAGAGATTAAAGTTGAGACAAATGTACCAAACATTTGCATTTTACGCAAATGTTAAAAGACGGAATTGAGAGATAACAATTGAAGCTTGCAAGTGGATTCAAAAAATCTCCTAACTCCAATTAGCCAATACCACAAAATATAAAATTAATAGCTATGAGAGTAAAAACTAGAGAGAATTTGTAAGTTTGAGAGAATTTGTGATTTTATGAAAAAAAATAGAATGAATATGGGATATATTTATAGTGTAGAGTTGTTAAGGGGGTAGGGGTGTTTGGGGTGTGGGTGGGGAAGAGTTGTTACGAGCCATTGGTAGGCTCCACTGCCCGTTGTCAAACGACTCCTAATGGTAACAACACAAAAAAAGAATAAAAGACTGACCAATAACCGAAATCAGAATCGGGTCTACTGGTATCGGTTCAACGTGTCAAAAATCCTATTCTGCACCAGTCCCCCTACTTGGTACCCCCCAGAATGGTTTCTACTGGACCTACCGGAATCGAGTCTTACTGGTACTAGGTCCATTACTGAATCACATAGAAGTTATATAATTTTTACTAGTGTCTAGCGCAGAACAATCGCAAAACCAAACGCTACGATCGCGAAAGAAAAATAAAGAGTTAGTGGATCAAGGAGAATTTACTCTCCATGATGGCAACAATCTCAACCATGATCACGAATGTCAAAACAATGACCCAAAAGGCGATTGTGAGGTAAGCTTCCACAATCACAAAAGAGAATAGTTCTAGTATAAAATTAAACAATGATGAGATCATATTTGAAATTTTTTCATTTTAAAAAGAGGAGTCCGATAGCATAAAATTATGTAATGATCTGTCCTATCATTATAGAATCGTGGCAATACAAGCATAAGACCTTCTAGCATATGTAGGGCTGGCCGACGGGATGGGACATCTCGTTTCGACCTGGTTTCGGGTCCAGATAGTCTCGATCCTGGCTGGCCCGATTATATAAGGGGATAAGGGGGATGGAATATGAGACAGGACGGGACGGGTTATTTTACCGATTGTCCCAGCCCGATTCATTTCGGTACCTGCTCGGTTCGGATTGAAAATTTTAATTTATTTTTTAAAAAGTAGTCGTTTACACCCATTGCAGTTGGGTCCTCCAATGGATTTATTCCCTGAAAATCAGCCCCCACCCCTTTATTTTTTTTTATTTTTTTACACCCCTTTATTTTAAAAATTACACTTTGATTTTTTTAAAAAAAAATTATAAATACCCTCACATTTCCATAATTTATTCACAATTCATCTCTTCTCTTCTCTAATCTCTACTAAACAATCACTTTCTCAAATATTATCAATTCTCAATTTCTCTCAAATCTCTCAACAATTTACATTCTCTAATTCTCCAAATTCCAAAATTTATAATTTTCAAATTCAAATTGTCTTAGTTATTTTAGTTTCAACTTTGAAGTCTCAAGTTGCTAGTTGCTACATCAATTTCAAATTTCGACAATTGGTTATAATCGTCTATTTTTACACAGACATTTGGTACATTTGTTCCATACTTACTTTTGTTATTTACTTATTTTACGGCTTTACGCATTTAATTTTTCTATCTTATTTATTTAAATATACTTATGTTATAATTATTTAGTCATAATTTTAGTTGTGTTATATTTGTTTATTCATAAATTATAATATGGATTCTGAAAAAAAAATTTGAAGAAGGAAAGGGTGTTCTGTCCAATATTGCAGGTGTGTTCGGTATTAGTACTGGTAAAAAAAATACAGGTTCTAGTTCTACTGCTAAAAAAATTGGTGGTTCTTCTTCAGTGCCTAGAGTTAGAATTAATAATGAAGATTTTACGCAATTTGATAGTACTCCTATTAATATTACTTCAGATACTCCATAAGATAATAAAACTATGGAAAGGCGTTATGGTAATTTATTAGATGAAGAATTAGATGAAGAAGTAGAAGTAGAAGTAGAAGTAGAAGAAAAATTAGATGATACACCTACTAGTCCCGTTACAGAAGCTCCAACTCAGGATTCTCCTCAGTTTGAAGCTCAACTTCCCCCTGTGCATCCTACTAGGGGTAAGGATAGGGTTCAACAGGCTAAAAATTCAGTTGTTTGGCAATTTATGCATCAAAATGGGAACAGAAAAAAGCTATTTGTAATAAGTATAAAAAGGTATTTAAGTATGAATGCGGCAGAAGCAAAGGTAGAACATGGGGTTACATAGACATTTGTTACAATGTTCTAGACTTGAATATATGGCGGCTAAAGAAGTCTCTAAAGTCGTCGATTGTGATGTACCTATTAGATCGGAAGAGGGTTCCAATATGGTTAAAGGGCCAGTTAAACCCTTCAAACCCAAGTGGCCCTATTACACAACAGAAATATGATAGGGATAGAGACCATGAAAACAGTGCCAAAATGGTTGCGGTCTGTGGTTGCCTTTTAATTTTCCCTCCCATCCGGAATTTATTATGTATATTCAACAAACTTATAATTCTTCTTTTCAAGGTTATTCACGAAGCATAGTTAAACGTGACATTTTTGAATTTCAAGCAAAACGTGGCCATTATCTTCGTTGTTTATTAAGTTATTTTGATGGTAGATTTTCTATTACATCTGATATGAGCCGTAGTGTCAATTCTGTTGCTTATTTAACTGTTACTATACATTAAATTGATCATTACTGGAATTTACAAAAAAAAATAATAGATTATAAAATTTGTGAGCAGAGAAAAACTACTACATATATAGTTGTTACTATACATGAAGTTTTACAATCTTTTGATATTTGCGATAAAATATTGAGTGTTACACTAGATAATGCTTCTTCTAATACTAGTGTTGTTAGTATGTTAAAAACTCGAATATGTCCAATTAAATAATAATTTCCATGTTAGATGTGCTGCTCATATATTTAATTTGGCTGTACAGGATGACATTAAATTATTTGATATTGGGTGTTCTAAAGTTGAATTAACATGTTTTTGAATTTTTTGAATGAATAAAAGTTCTAGAATTTGTGAATTTAAAGAACTTTGTAGAATATGTGAACTTCCATATAGAAAAATTTCAAAACATATAAAAGCTAGATGGAATTCATTATATGAAATGTTAGAAGTTGCATATATTTATAGAAGGCCTATCACTATGTTGTATAATGCTCATAATTCTGAACCTGATTTGACACTTGATGATAATGACTGGAGGAAATAAATAAACTTAATCAATTTTTGAAATTATTTTATCAAGCAACAAAAATATTTTTTGGCGTGTATTTTCCAACTATTTATGAAGTTTTAATAAATGTTTGTGTCGTTACTACTAAATTTGCTGAATATAAAAATAATGAAAAGTTTTCACCAGTTATTGAGGTCATCCATCAAATTTATTTAACTGCTATGCTTTTTAACCTAGAATATAAAGAACGAGGTGCAAGAGGAGTTGTTCAAAAAATTTATGAAAATTTAGATCATGAAATTCCAAGTCTGAAAACTTGTAAAAATAATATTAGAGTGTAGGCTAAATTAATGTATGAGACTTATTGCCAGTTAAATAGTAGTAATTCCGTTAATGCTCCTGAAACTTCTAGGGTCCGAGTAGATACTACCCATGGATATGTGCCAAGTCAAATTGGTCTTGATTTTTCTGACAATTGTAATTTTGATGACTATCTTTCTTCAGCTAAGAAAAATGTTACAATTGCCGCTGACGGCACGCTAGATATTCTGAATTGGTGGAGGGCTCGTGACAGCATATTTTCAATGCTTAGCAAAATGGTTTGGGACGCGCTAGCCTGCTAGCTATTCAAGCGTCATTTGTTTCTTTGGAGGCTGCTTTCAGTGCGATAAGATTTCAACTTGGAGATCATCGATATGCACTAGCAGAAGACAGCTTGGAGATATCTATAACTTTCAGAGATTGGATTAACGTGAAGCGAAGAAATCACAGACTACCGAAATTAATTCCCAGCAAGAAGCTTTTTTGGAGTCAGCAACTAACAGTAATGATGACACGGAAGCACAAGACCGACAACAATCTATGCTAGTGCCGAAAAATATTTCGACTCAACAAATAGAAGATTTAGAAAGAGATTTCATGAGAATGTACAAATATTAGTATTATATTCAATGCTTAATTCAAATAAAACCCTTCCTAGAAGGTGGTTGCATAGATTAGGTGCTCTACTAATATTTGTAAATTGTAATACAAATCTTTATGATATTATTTTAATTTTTATATGAATAAATTTATAGGCTTTTAGGTTTTAGCCTTAATTTACAATTTCATTATCTGTTGTATTATATCTTAATTATTTATAAATATTTAAATAAACTTATGGATACAAATAAATATTCAATAATTACTTCATATTTCAAATTTCAAAAATTAAAATTTTAGATTTTAAGTCACTAAGAGTTAAGACTTAAGACTTTAAGTCTTTAACAAACTTTAGAAATTATTTTAGCCTTAAAATATTAAATTCTTAATTTTGATTTTCAATTTTCAGATAAATAAATAAATAAGTACTTCATATTTCAAATTTCAAACTTTAAGTTTTTAGATTTTAAGTTTAAGAGTTTAAGTCTTTAACAAATTTTAGAGTTTAGAGTTTAGACTTTATTAAAATTTTTAACCATAAATTTATATTTCAAATTTTAAATTTTAAATTTCAAGTTCAATTTTGAAGTTCTTATTTATAAATTCTAAGTTTCTAACTATAAGACTTTAAATTTAAATTCTTATTTCTAACTATAAGACTTTAAAGTATAAGACTATAAAAATTTTAAAAATATTTAAATTATAATATTTTAAAAATATTTAGAAAATTATTTTTCATCCCTTTGTCCCATTTATCCCATCTCGTCCTGTCCTGTCCTGACCCGTTAATATAGTGGGATGGGACGGGACTATCGGTCCGTCCCGCCCGGCTAGCCATCCCGTTCCGGCTCAATGCCCAGCCCTAGACATGTGTGTACAAAATCAGATCTGATACAGAATGAGATTGATAAGTTACAAATGATATATAGTTGTGGTTTAGTATGGATATACTCCATGGTTATGCTGTGATGGTATTTCACTATTGTTTGTTTTGCTGACTTTTATGTCTATTGGAGAATCATATGTTATGTGCTAATTTATAGGATTGCGTCCGAATATGGTTTAATTACCTAATCGTTATTGACTATTTGATTTTAGAGATTTGTTGACTGTACATTTATTGCCTTTTGTTGCTGGATCGATCCTGGTTGGTGGCGATAACTCTATTAGATGAAATAGATAGTTGGTAAGAACGTAGTAGATCTTAATAATAGATTATTGAGTAAATGACAAAGAAATGGGTGTATCTATGGAAGAACGAATCATTTGGTAATGGTATCGGAGTTTTTTTAACTAATGAAAGTGAAAATGAACGTTTAGGTTTCTAGTTAGAGACTCATTAAAGGTGTTAAGAGTGTGGGTAATCTATTATAAACTCCTTGAGGAAATATACTTGAATATGAGTAAGTAGCATAAGTTATTGCATGAAAATGATTGTTGTAGTTGTTGCTTTTATACTTGACGCATAACCAATCTTAGGGCTCATTTGTTTTCATTAAGATTAAGATGTTTGAATCTGAATGCACGTCTGAATGATTAAGATATTGTCTCTAGATCTGAACATTGAATGATTAAGATTGTTTGTTTTTGAACATCTGTATATGCATACTTTATTTATTTGAAAATATATTAAATGTACAATTCAAATAAAAAAGTAATTAAACATTAAAAAATTATTAATTTAATAAAATGAATTTATTATCTGATAAAAAATATAATATTTATGTTAGTTTGCTAGTTATGGTAGAGATAGTTTGTAGTAGTGGCCGTGATAATGATTAGTGTTAGTGGCTAGTAATTAGGGTGGTGATAATTATGATGATGGGGGTGATAGGTGTTATAGTGACTGACATAATGGTGATAGTTGGTAGTGGTAGTTGTGATAGTGAAGTTGATTGATGTAAGTAGTTGACGATGATGGTGGTGGCTCAAGAATCTATGATAGTTGACGATATATTGATAGTACTTGATGGCGGTGCTATTTGTGATAGTGAAGATGGTTGATAGTAGGGATTAGTCGTAGTGGTGGTAGTGAGTTATAGTGGTGGTAGAGATGGCAGTGACGGTGACAACGATGGTGGTAGTGTTGGCGGCAGTAGTGCGAATATTATAATGATGAAAGTGATATGTATAGTAATGACTAACAATAGTGGTTAGTAGAGTGGTGGTTGCAAGTAGTTGTTGTGATGTCAGGGGTGGTTGGCGACGGTAGTGCTAGTTGACAATGGTGGCAAAGGTGGTTGTTGTTGTTGTTGGTGGTGGTTGGTGGTTGGTGATGGTAATTATGGTGGTGGTTGTGATGATAGAGGTGATTAATGGTGGTAGTTAGTGGTTGTGGACCAGAGTGATAGTGACATACCTCTTAATGATATTAATACTTTGTTCCAGATCTTAACAGTTAAGACCTATTCAAACAAATAAGTGCTTAAATCTTAATGAAAACAAACGCACTTAATGGCCTAAGGTCTGAACCATTCAGATTTGGACCTCCATTAAGTGCAAACAAATGAGGCCTTAATCAGCTAATGATGTTTATCAGTACGTATGGTATACTGATACTACTCTTGCTACACCTTTGTGAGGTGTAGGTTTGTTGCAGATTTCGAAGTCTTATGATCGGAGTGGCGGTACTCAGCATCAGCTTCTGCATTTCTCTCCCCAGGCGAAGCTATCTTTTAATTGTCTTTACTCTAATTAGAGCTCTTGTACATGTCTATACTAGGTCCTTGTGAAATATTATTTGTGATTTTAAATGAAATTTTGGGATTTTAAATGTACATCGGTTTTTTATTTTTAATTGGTAACTTTTATTAAGAAGACGTTCCCTCATGAAATTATGTTTTAAAATGGGGTTCTCCTATCGAGTTAGAGTCGAGTAGGTAATCGCATGATCCATTAAATTGGGTCATGTCGAATCAATGGAGTGATTTCAGCCTAAATTCTTAAGGTGATGATTCTCTAACACGCAAGGATGATTTTGATCATTAAATCATGAGATTTTGATCATTAAATCACCTAAATTTGAAAATTTTGACCTAAATTATAAAAAAATTAAATTTGATGAATTGAAAATTCTGACTTAACGATTGAAGTCAAATGAAAATTTGATCCCACGATTAAATTTACAAGCTTATGGGTAACTCGTTTATGTAATTAATTGTAAAATTTTACTAGATTGTCCCAGAATAGACTTTTTTGGGTTAATTTTAAGTTTGGCTTCTTCTAAATAAGATCAAGCTTATGAAGTTGATATTATTAAAATTCAAGCTTACTTTGCAAGGCTTCAATTATTCGTGAAGCTGAAAAGGTTTTCGAGGATGTAATAACATATTAGAAAGTTATTATAAATTTCACAATTGAAGTTTGATTTCGAAAAAAATGCCAAGTATAGTTCTTACTCTTCTTTTTTTTTTTTCTTCCTTGTGTAGAATTAAAATGAGTTTGTTTATCGTAAAATAATGAACGTTTAGGTTGAGATTACTTTTCACGATTAATGAATTTTAAACAAAAAATGTATATAATATGTATATATTTTATATAAACATATATAATCATATATATGTGTATATGAGTGTATAACTTTGTATTATTAAAAAAAAGAATTTTACTAATATCATTAAAAGATAAAGTTAGTTCTATTTAAAAATATTCATACTTATAACTAAAAGAGGCACATTAGTTAACCAACAAAACAAGTTCAAAAATTATTTAGGTAATTGAAGTAGTTATCTTAAATCAAAGTGAATAAAAAGTAATCATTGACGGTGTAGTTTTAAGTAGGCTTTTAACCATAGATTTTAAATAATTTTTATTTTATTTGAGATTTATGAAGTTGAAGTTGCATAAATTGTTTTTAATTATAGTTTTTGCAAAGAATATTTGAAATAATATTCACATTTAAAATATATATATTTAAAAAAAATAAAATATGATTTATATCCCACAATTTCTAAACACTAGCAAAACCACTCAACTTGACAAATTTACATGAAATAAAAAATCTAATCTGCTCTGAAAGAGTAATATGGATATCCACTTAATATTACATATTGCATTCACATGGTTAAAAAAACTAAAATATCAATTGCATTTGGATCCCATATACAAGTTGCATCATGCTATTACACTTTATCAGTTTTAAATGCTTTTTATAAAGATTCACTAAATAAAAAATTAACAACACTAGTAACTAGCTATTCCTCGAGATATAAAGATGGAGTTTATTTATAAAAATAAAATACTTGGGGAAAATTGTAAAAATCAAAAAATTTAAAAAGTAAAAAATGAGTTGAAAAACTAAGGTTCCGTTTGGACATGCGATATGAAATTATGATTTAAAATCATAATATGAAATCAGGTGATATGAAGTTGAATTTTTTCCTCAAAAACATGAAAAACCTCACAAATTGTGAAAACTATTAAAAAAAAAAAATTCTTATCCAATCTTACCAAATAAGTAAACTGTAGTCATAAATAAGATATTGAAATATCCTAAGGCGCCGCATTGATAAATCACATATCTCCATATTCCTTTTTATAAATAAGTATTTGCGATTATAAATTTTTAAATACACATAATTTCATAAAGATCCACCTATCAACAATACTACTAACTAGTTATTATTTAGTATAATCCTTTCACATGGTACAAACTATCTCTTCACGCCGAGCATGAGTCTCTTTTTTTTGTAAAATTTAAAATGATGGGTCTTCTTTTCTTTTACAAAATATAAACTTATGAGTCAAGTTTTACATTAAAAAAATTGAAATCATGATTTGGAATCCTAAATCATGCTTTGTGAAAAATTTGAATTTGAAATTATGACTGCATATTGCATGTCCAAACACAAGCTAAGTTAGAGCTATTTTTTAAATTTCAGAATCCAAACTCAGAATTTGAAAAAAAAAATGAACAATTTCATAATCAATGTTGATTTCGAAAAAAAGTGAATATTCTCATAGACAAATGAAGATTTTTAGAAAAAGGGAAAATTTACTTTTTTATATGACATGCCACCTTGTATTATAGGAAAAAAATATACACCTTCCATTCAATTTTGTTCGTCCACTTTAAATATTGCATGGCCCTTAAGAAATAATGATTAATATGAGTATTCTATCATAATACCCTTATAAATTGATGCATCGTCTTGTGTCTTGGAAAATAATTTAGGGAATAAGTAATTACTATTGAGGGTACAGAAAAAAATAATTATCTTTTCTTAATATGTTAAAAGTGATAAGTAAATATGAAAATTTATTTTTGAAATATTCAATAAGTAAAAGTGAACAGAGAGAATAATACATACTTATCTTTCTGAATTTCATTGGACCTTGCAATTTGAAAAAAAAGAAGGATCTCTTTTGATTTTCAATATGTTGTCGATATTCTTCAAACATGCTACTGGTTGTGTCACATCCCATCTTGGGAGGCGTAATTGACACCTAATGCCACATTGGGACTTGGGCTAACTTAGCTGAGCATAAGCACCTCTAGTGCCTACCAATAACATAAAATCAAGAAAACAACCAGCTATATCTCGGTTGTAAACACAGCCTCGGGCCGACAAGGCCCACAGCAAACCTGTAAAGAAACAGCCAACCCAACAGTCACAATAATAAAGGATCTTATGCGGGCCGACAAGATCACCATGCCGTCTAAGTCATAACAGAAGAAAAACAGGTAGCCATATATGATCTATAACCGACAAGGCTGCTAACTAATAGCTAAACTAGGCCCCACACGGCGAACACACAAAACATAGCACATATAGGCCCCACACAACCAACAATGCACAACTAGCTAAAAATTAAAGATTGTGGTCTGCAAGCCTCGAAGAGTGAAATATATTGGTCAGGATAGTTCCCCAGCCTACCCAAAATCTATATAATAAAGGACAAGCAAACCTCTACTACCTGAAAACTCCGAATGAAAGGAGCTGACCAATCTATTGATTCTGAATAGCTGCTAAAGGAGGTTCCACAACCTGTCTGTCTAAACCTGCAGGCAAGTATGCAGTGCCCCATATGTGGGTGTCAGTACAATATGTACCGAGCATGTAAGGCAATAGTAATAACATAATAGATGCTAATAGAGAACTAAAAGTAATCAACGAAAAGGAGCTGAAGTTTACCTGTATGCTCTTATAACCATAGCCTGCATCTAGTAGACAACTATAAAAATAGCTAACCAGCAGTCAGAATAATAAAAGCATTCTATGCGGACCGACAAGACCATCATGCTGTCTAAGTCATAATAGAAGGAAAGCAGACAGTCATATATGATCTATAGCCGACAAGGCTGCTAACTAATAGTTAAACTAGGCCCCACACGGCCAACACACAAAACATAGTATATATAGGCCCCATACGGCCAACAACGCACAACTAGCTAGGAACTGAAGACTATGGTCTGCAAGCCTTTAAGAGTGAAATATATTAGTCGGGACAGGGCCGCGGCCTACCCAAAATCTATAAAATAAAGGACAAGCAAACCTATACTACCTGGAAACTCCGAATGAAAGGAGCTGAACAATCTGCTGACTCTAAATAGCTGCTAAAGGAGGTCCTAAAACCTGTATGTCTAAACCTGCAGGCAAGTATGTTGCGCCCCATGTGTGGGCGTCAGTACAATATGTACTGAGTATGTAAGGCAATAATAATAACGGAATAGAAGCTAATAAAGAACTAAAAGTAATCAGCAAAAAGGAGTAGAAGTTAACCTGTATGCTCTTATAACCATAACTTGCATCTAGTAGACAACTATACAAATAAGAGCATAAGTTGTATGACTATATATTCATAAGCTATATCTAGAATGAAAGTATACAAACAAGAATCGAACCTAGTCCCCATAAGCCTAGAAGGTACAATCATCACAGAGATAACCTACCGGGGCCCCCATAAGCCCCGACAAGTACAGTACAATCTACATACCCCTAACCAATTCACTATGGTGTCACAAGTAACTATAATCAAACCTATCTGGCCTTTAGGATTGCAACTGAGCCTATGGGCTCATGTAACTGTATCTGAGCCCTCTCGACTTCTGTAACTACACCCTAGACTCCTAAGGCCCCATGAAGGGTCAGTAATGCCGTTATGACATAAAGGAAATCCATACATGAATGGACATTAATACGGTCTTGTAGGCCTGAATATAGTCCTTTCGGACATCATATAGCTCCTCTGAGCACTTCGTAGCCCCGTAGGCAATGATGTAGTTAACAATTCTGAGGTTGTTTGACAGGAGACCAACTAAAGTGGGTCAATCCCTACAGGAATACGATGTTGTAGCCTCAATAAGGCACTCACTAGGGTACCTACCTCATTAGGCTTAAGACAGCCGCTACTCACCTCTAAACAGTCTATATAGCCGATAGACGCACCCCATATGCCTACATCTAATTAGTGGGTCCTAGTAGTGATTACAACCTCTATCAGTTTAGACAGACTAGGGCGAGGTCCGAGGTGACCTAAGCGATACTTTGAAGGTCATCCTAGGACGGTGATAGCTTATAAGCGAACAGCAAGGTCGCAGGCGACTAACTATTTAGTTTCTTCTCTTAAAATGACTGAGGGCTGCTATTAGTCGAACATGCTCCTAAGTAATCAGATTTAACTTCCCACGGGAGGCTTACTATAATTCTTAGCCTGAAGGTAATACTATGATCCTATGGTTCTAGTCCTTTAGATGTTAACTTGGTTTGTTCAGACAATGTATGTTTCCCTTAAGCAATTCATATCCTCGTAGGCAATGTATATCTAGATCTAGCCCTTGGCGGTGACATGTACATGGGTGTCTACAAGAGTATCCCGGTGCATTGGCCCCACATCTAATACCTGACAATTTTTCCCCCTTAAGACGTTACTTAGTCTATCAGATTTCTAACAACGGGGTGGTTGCCTGAGTGACCTATACAGCCAGCAGTAGGTCGACCAAAGCTAACGGTCACTGATAGTGACCAATCATATAGCAGGCTATCGCTCAGTTCATTAGGCAATCCTGGTGCCATCGACTCGAAGGTAAGACCATCCTATCAAGATTCTGGCCTTGGAGGCATTAAGATACGCCAATGGCCTATGGGCGAGCTATACCGTCTATATAGGCATCAACCAGATAGTTATATTGCCCAGATACGCCCTATGATGTCCAACTTCACCAAGTCAGGCCTACCAACTAACTACAAGCTTCTGAAGCCTTGGTACGACAACAAGATATCAGAATCTCTCTAAATGGTAAACAGGTGAACAACGAAATCTCCATGACGCTCCTAGAATTACACTTAATAAACTCTTTCCCGTCGAGGGATACTATGATGGAATCTTAATTCGTCTTGCAGCAGCTAACCACAACATATATAATCGTTATCTGTTTGCTGCAGCTGATCACAACATACGTACGTCAATTTCCTTACAACGATATAAGTCGTATCAATTATACGATGAGAATAACTTGTCAAATAGGTTAGCCTTAACATACCTTAATTATCGATTTCTACTCGCCCAATCTTGTTCCAGCCTAGAACCAGCAATTCCTCCAACTCATAGCCTTTATGTTGAGGTAGTAATTCTATTCTTAGTCCAAGAAAACAGCTAGCAACATTCAACAATATTCACAATGACCACCATATGTAATCATGCCAAATTCAGCCGAAAACTCACGAATTTCTGAGAGTTTAGAAGGTAGAAATACTTACTTATCACTTATAGACGCTTAAGACTTGATTAGAAGTGATTTTTACAACTTTTACTCAGTGGAGCTCCAACAATCCGGGCGAGATTTCAATAAATAACTCCATAGGAACGTTCCTCGTAGGCCTAGGAATCATTACTTGAGAAGAATTGATGTTTGGAGGTGATTCGACGGCGTAATTTGACTTCTAAAAGTGAAAACCCTCGTGGAATCTTTGCCTTACCCGCTCTTTACCAATGAAATATTTTAAATGAAATGACAATCCACACTTAAGCTTATATATACTTGAGGCGGTTGGGTAGGGTCCGCGGTGCACCTCCCATCGCGCCGCTTTACAGGCGCGACGTGTTGCTCAACGCAGGGAGGAGGTCCGCAATGCGGTGCCTCGTGCGACCTGCTTCTGGCCTTTTTCCACTCACTATCTCAACGACACGCTCATGCGCCCCATCCCCGAGCCTTCCCCCGCCATGTCGTACTCTAAAACTCTCAACATACATACACACGCGTTGGTTAAATGATAGAAACTTACGGGGTGTAACATCATCCCCCCTTCGGAACAATCATCATCGAATATAATCTAACTTTAGGGGGTTCTGTACTTCCTAAAAATTTGGGCAGAGTCTCTTTTGTAATGTGGACTATTTATAAACCTGAAACACAGAAAAGTCCAACATAAGCATCTCACAGGACGCTACTTGCAACTGAATAAGATAACTCCACCACATATATGTAGGCAATTGATAACAATAGCAACAACGAAAACTATATAACATCTAAAACTATCTTGCCTTAGTTGAAATTATCTAGGTTTGTATACTATCGTCGTAAAGCTTGGAACAACTAAGGATATCTAGACTTCGCATCATCCTTAACTTCTCAATTCATCCCTTCTATATTTTTGTTCCTCCATACGACTCTAATAGGCTACATCTTTAGTCCTCAAGATAGCCCCTACGTACCTGACAATTTAGTATATCTGTTGGAGTCTCCGCGTGGGACAACTTTCTTATAACCTTAGCATCCGTGACTGGGTCAACCTGAGAAAGGTCTCCTCTGCGCTTGCATAATGTTGATGAACAGATCTAGCCTCCGCACACAACTGTAACTCATAGGTCACTTGGCCAATCTTTCGGAGGATCTGGTATAGCTTAGTGAATCTAGGGCTGGGCTTGCCCTTCTCGCCACATCTCACAATGCCCTTCTTTGGCGAAATTTTGAAGAATACCCTATCGTTGCCTCAAACCCCAAGTCCCTAAGCCGTACATTGGAATAGAATTTTGATGACCCTCGACTACCAGTAAATGCTCTTCAATAAGTTTAACTTTTTCTTCCAACTGATGTGTTATGTCAGGTTCAATTAACCTTGACTTATCTATTTCAGGCCATCATATAGGGGACCTATATTTCCACCCGTAATATATCTTCGAGTGTCTGAATTGTGTGTTCTTCTTGGACATTTACCTTAGAAGTTGTACTTAAATTAACTTGCATCCTAATCCGTTCTAACACCCTTTCCAAAAACCTAGTTGTGGGTTATGCCTCTCATGCAGCCGGATTATTTCTTTGATATTTAACTCTGTGTAATCTTTAGCTAAAATATAGTTCTGACTGGCAAGAAATGAGCTGATCCAATTATCCTTTCAATATGACTCAAGTAGGGTCAAATTTACGCCTAGTACGAGGTAAATATGTAATTAAATTTGTATTGACTACTTCCCACTTTCACGCAGGCACAACTATTTCCTAAATTAACCTGCCGAATTTTTGGTGTCCTGCCTTTCCCTGCTGGTGATTGGACCTCTGTGCTACCGCTCCACAATATCTTTCTTCTTCCTATGCCATCAATAGGTCTCTTTTATTACTCGATGCATTTTTGTCAAACCCGAATGCAGGGAATAACGGACATGGTGTACCTTTGCTACAGTCTACTAAGAATCCTTGCAACATTTGGAATGCAGAGTCGACCTCTAGGTCTCAAGACTCTACCCCCTATCATCTCAAAGGCCGATGATTCCTTCTGTTGGACCCTGTCTCTAGGTTGTATAGGCTAGGATCTCCGTATCGTCACTCCTTTTCCTCTACAACTAGAGGTGATTTTATAGTATTCTAGGTCACAATCTCACTATCCTTTAAATGTCATCTTGATACTTATTTCTCGAAATTCAGCGGCAATTCCATACTCTATCAGCCTGCTACTGTTGCCTAAAGTGATTATGTTCTCCCATGTTCTCCCCTAAAGCTTGACGTTCATGTCTTGCCCTTACTTCTATAGGATGAAATTTGAAGTTCGTACCCTATGCACCATATTGGCGAGGATATTACTAGCCAAGTCTATTAACCTATGTCGTTCTGAACCGCACTCAGGCTGGTTCCCATCATATAATCTCTCTATCCCTCAACGCAATGAATTGGGGGGCGAAGGCTTTATTCTCCAGGTATTCCCTGCCGCTATCAACACACTACGGTGGGATTAGCCTATTTCTGACCTGAGCTTTACTATTACTGGGAGCCTACTGCTTATAGACTCTCACATGTACTCGGCTGCTCCTAGCAATATTACCTGCCATCCTGATCTTTACTGTAGTGAAGGTCTAGGTGGCTTAATTAAGTACTAAGGGTCTTAACCACTTTTTCTAACACCCCCTAGGAATCAACAGGTCTAGCCTTCCTTTACCATTTACTCCTGACAACATAGAGTCAATACTTAATCTTTCTTCTATACTGAGAATAGGCTGGGAGGCAGGAATTGACCATATCGTATGAAACTCAACAAACTCTAAAGGGCTAGAGTATGAAACTCACCAAACTCTAAAGGGCTGAAGGTGAGAGTCTTGTAATTTCACAATCCCTCGTGCCTTTCAGGTAGTCTAATACTAACTGCTACCCCTATCTAATATTGAGTAGCTACTAGGTGCCAACATGTATACTATACTCCTAACATTCTAATCCGAGGGTGTAGGAAAAACTGGGAGCAGTACTGGCGTGTCTGTTACCTTATAAATTTCGGTGCCCCGGGAGGATGCTGGGGAGATTGAAAAGAAGGATTCTCTTTTGCCCCTAGGCTGGCCTATCCCCCAACTGTCGCACCTCACTGGTACCCTCTCCTACTGCTGTATCTAACTTGTGGCTGGCTGTAGTCTATCTCATATTAAACATTATTCTAAACAGACATAACAATGAAAGCTTAGGGACTCAACCCTATACAACTCTGTTCTATAGCATGATCTGAGAAGAAGGAGGGGTAACCATAATATCATGCCTCATAGTCTCCTATTTATAAAATGCGGTGCACAATTCATTTATAAACAAGACTCTACTAGACAAGATTTGCAAATTTCCTAGGATACGACATTGCTCTGATACTAAGTTTGTCAAGCCCCACCTAGGGAGGTGTATCTAACACCTAATGCCACACTGGGACTTGGCTGATCTAGCTATGCCTAAGCACCTTTGGTGCATGCCAGTAACACAAAATTAAGAAAACAACCAGCTATATCTCAGCTGTAAACACAGCCTCAGGCCAACAAGGCCACACAACAAACTTGTAAAGAAAGAGCTAACCAACAGTTAGAATAATAAAATCATTCTATGCAGGCCGACAAGACCATCATGCTGTCTAAGTCATAACAGAAGGAAAGCATACATTCATACATGATCTATAGCCGACAAGGCTGCTAACTAATAGTTAAACTAGGCCCCACACGGCCAACACACAAAACATAGCATATATAGGCCCCATACAGCCAACAATGCAGAACTAGCTAGGAACTGAAGACTGTGGTCTGCAAGCCTTTAAGAGTGAAATATATTAGTCGGGACAAGGCCGCGGCCTACCCAAATTCTATATAACAAAGGACAAGCAAACCTATACTATCTGGAAACACCGAATGAAAGGAGCTGACCAATCCTCTGACTCTGAATAGTTGCATAAGAAGGTCCTAAAGCCTGTCTTTCTAAACCTGCAAGCAAGTATGCAGCGTCCCATGTGTGGGCGTCAGTACAATATGTACTGAGTATGTAAGGCAATAATAATAACGGAATAGAAGCTAATAAAGAACTAAAGGTAATCGACAAAAAGGAGTAGAAGTTAACCTGTATGCTCTTATAACTATAGCTTGCATCTAGTAGACAACTATACAAATAAGAGCATAAGTTGTAAGATTATATATTCATAAGCTATATCTAGCAAGAAAGTATACAAACAAGAACCGAACCTAGCCCCCACAAGCCTGGAAGGTACAATCATCACAGAGATAACCTACCGGGGCCCCCATAAGCCCCGACAAGTACAGTACAATCTACATACCCCTAACCAATTCACCATGGTGTCACAAGTAACTATAACCAAACCTATTAGGCCTTTAGGATTGCAACTGAGCCTATGGGCTCATGTAACTGTATCTGAGCCCTCTTAGCTTCTGTAACTGCACCCTGGACTCCCAAGGCCCCACTAAGGGTCAGTAATGCCGTTACGACATAAAGGAAAGCCATACGCGAATGGACTTTAATACGGTCTTGTAGGCCTGAATATAGTCCTTTCGGACATCATATAGCTCCTCTGAGCACTTCGTAGCCCCATAGGCAATCATACAGTTAGCAATCCTGAGGTCGTTTGAAGGGAGACCAACTAAGGTGGGACAATCCCTGCAGGAGTCAATGCTATAGCCTTAATATAGTCATTCACTAGGCGTACTTACCTCATTATGCTTAACAAAACCGCTACTCTCCCCTAAACAGTCTATATAGCTGCCAACAGGCGCACCCCATGTGCCTACACTTGATTAGTGTGTCTTAGCAGCGAATTTAGCCTATTTCAGTTTAGACAGACTAGGGCGAGGTCCGGGTGACCTAAGCGATACTTTGAAGGTCATCCTAGGATGGTGAGCTTATAAGTGAGCAGCATGGTCACAGGCGACCAACTATTTAGTTCCTTCGCTTAGAATGACTGTAGGACTGCTAATAGTCAGACATGTTCCTAAGCAGTCAGCCCTAACTTCCCATAGGCGGCTTACTATAATTCTTATTCTGAAGATAATACTATGATATTATGGTTCTAGTCCTTTAAACGTTAACTTGATCTGTCTAGACAAAATATAGCTCCCTCGAGCAATTCATAGTCCTATAGGCAATGTATATCTCGATCTAGCCCTTCGCGACAACATGTACATAGGCGTCTACAAGAGTAGCCTGGGGCATTGGCCCTATATCTAACCCCTAAAAAGTTTTCCCCCTTAAGACATTACTTAGTCTATCAGATTCCTAACAACGGGGGTGGTTGCCTGAGTGACCTATACAGCCAGTAGTAGGTTGACTGAAGCTAACGGTCACTGACAGTGGCCAATCATATGGCAGGCTATCGCTCAGTTCATTAAGCAACCCTGGTGGCATCGACTCGAAGGTAAGACCATCCTATCAAGATTCTGGCCCTGGAGGAGTCAAGGTACACCAACGGCCTACAGGCGAGATTTACTGTCTATATAGGCATCAACCAGAAAGTTATATTGCCCAGTTACGCCCTATGCTGTCCAACTTCACCAAGTCAGGCCCAACAACTAACTACAAGCTTCTGAGGCCTTAGTACGGAGCAAGATATTAGAATCCCTTTAAACGGTAAATAGGTGATCAGGGAAATCTCCACGACGCTCCTAGCATTAATTACACTTAATAAATTCTTTCCCGTTGAGGGATACTACGATGCAATCTTAATTCATCTTGCAGCAGCTAACCACAACATATATAACTGTTATCTATTAGTAGCAGCTAACCACAACATATATAATCATTATCTATTTGTAGCAGCTAATCACAACATACATATGTTTAATTTACTTGCAACCGTATAGGTCATATCAATTATACGATGAGAATAACTTGCCGAAGAGGTTAGCCTTAATATACCTTAATTGCCGATTTCTACTCGCCCAATCCTTTTCCATCCTAGAACCAGCAATTCCTCCAACTCATAGACTTTATGTCGAGATAGTAATTCTGTTCTTAGTCCAAGAAAACAGCTAGCAATGATCAATAATATTCACAACGACCATCATATGTAATCATCCTAAATTCAATCGAAAATTCACGAATTTCTGAGAGTTTAGAAGGTAGAAATACTTATTTATCATTTGTAGACGTTTAGGACTTGATTAGAAGTGATTTCTACAACTTTTACTCAATGGGGTTCCGACAATCCGAGCAAGCTTTCAAGAAATAACTCTGTAGGGACGTTTCTCGTAGGACTAGGAATCATTACCTAAGAAGAATTGACGTTTGGAGGTGATTTAACGGCGTAATTTGGCTTCTAAAAGTGAAAATCCTCGTGGATTCTTCACCTTACCCGCTCTCTGCTAATGAAATATTTTAAATGAAATGACAGTCCACACTTAAACTTATATATACTTAAGGCGGTTGGGCAGGGTCCGCAAAGCCCCCCCCCCCCAATCACGCCACTTTACGGGTGTGATGCGCCGCTCAACAGGGGGGAGGGAGGTCCGCAATGCGGTTACCCGTACGTCCTACCTCCGACTTTCTTCCACCCGCTAGCTCGATGACACACGCACGCACTCCATCCCCGAACATTCCCCCACTCGCGTCGTACTCTAAAATTCTCAACGTACGTACGCACGCATCGGTTAAATGATAAAAACTTACAGGGTGTAACAGGCTACATAAAATTAGGGGTGAGCATAAAATTAAAAAAATCGATTTGAACAATTTTTTTATTTTTATTTTCAATTTATTGGGTCGGTTCACCTATTGTTTTAATAGAAAAATACGCCCATAACTAAATAAGACCTTATATTACTAAATATATAGATATTTTTTAACATAGAAAAGTTTTACAATTTATAGCAAATTTGAAGAAAAAAACTGTGCAACTCCCTTACCTTACTTTCACCTTCGATCCCAATTGATGCATGTTTATCCCAATTCTCAATTGAATTTTGTGTTTCTTATCTATTGGGTTCCCGAGATTTTTGAATTTTAATGCTTCGTCGATCAGCGAATTGTAATCATAAGGTTTGATTTGCTTTTCTAATTCATTGAAGGCTTAAAGTAAAAAAATTGAATGTAAATATTTATTGTCTTTCCCATTCAACAAGTACTGAAGATTACAGGCAAGAGCTTGAGCACCTGGATGTCTCAAATATTGAAGAAGATATGTCACATTATGTTCAATGATCTCCTTGATTAGTTCTGATTTTATGCATTACTCTAAATTAAGCCAAAACTCCACTATTAGTCGTTAAAGGAGCTCGAAAATCAAGTTTTAAAAATTAATTTTCTGTAAACGTACTTTATTTTGAGCCAGTGATATTTCAAAAGAACTGAAATATTGAGGGGAGTTCGAAACTATAATCTGGGGCTATTTCGTAAGATTTAAGCTAATTTTGAATTGAAATTCTATCTTAGTTCCTTGAAGTTTGAAGTTACAGTCGGATTTTATCAAAGTTATAATTGTATGATGAGTTATATGAAAAATTGTATTTGAAACTTTGTATATTATTGTAGTTATATTAGATTTTTATGAAAGTTGTATGTTATAGTTGAATTAAATTTTCAGAAATCAAGTTGAACTTTATACACAGTATATACAGCTATGTACATATTTCATACAAAACTTATACAGATTTTATACACGAAATTGTGAGCGAGATTCAAAACCCAAAACGAGATTTGAAGTGTGGTTTTTCCAAAGCCTAACATGAATCTTATACTAAATATATACGGTTATATATAATTTTCGTACCAATTTCATTTTTTCAGTTTTTGTACGCGAAATTTTGAGCGAAACTTCTCATATGCTTTTTAAAAAACTCGTTTTACATTTGGTAAACTGAAATATATTGTTTCTTTTTGTAAATATGAGTCTGATTTGATGTTACACACCGAAAAATTTTGATGTTTAAAAGTGTCGGAGGAATGAACTTCCAAAGGAGTGACTAATTCATGAAATGATATGCAGGGGTGATTAAAGAATTGAATTGAAGTTTTCAGCCAAAGGGAGCTTGGTAACGAGATTCGAGTTCATGGTTTATTATGAGAAAATATTTTTAACAAATCTCATATATGGTATAACTTAATATGATCATATCTCCCAATGTATAATGAGTTTGAAGTCTCATAACTTATCAAATTAAAGGTATTTGAGTCTAGTTTTCAAAATATCAAACCGCTCATTAATCGAAATTTGGAGTAAAAAGTTACGGACATTTTATCAAAATACTATTGAGCGGTGATGTGAGCGTGACAACCTAGCACTTCCACCGTCTTGCCTCCTTAAAAATCAGATTTCAAGTTGTGAAAAATATTTCATCTTAATCCTTTTTGACCTGCTTGCTTAGAACACTATTTATGTCTCATTTTCAGTAGCTAGAACAAGGAAAAGCAAGGAGGAAATACCAAATAAAGTTCAACTAAAATACATGCCAAGTGAAGGAGGTTATTTGCAAGATTGGTGTATTGGTGGTTGTTTTTGTTGTGTTTTGACAGTGTATTTGTGGTGTTCTTACTACATTTTTGGAGCAGTACTAAGCTGCACACATACTCCCTTTTGGTAGGGATTGAATACAAGGAATAAGGTAAGGATTTTATCTTTTTAAACTTGTCAAAACCTTAGTTAAGAAGCTATAAATCGGAAGTTAAACTAGGTTATCGTTTTGGTGTATATTTGTTGAAATTTTGTCCATTTTTCTAATGGTTGGAGTATCTATATTTAGCTGAAAATATACCCCATATTCATGGGACTTGTTCACAAATAAAACTAGGTAATTTCTCCCTTTCTATTCCCCTTAAAATGATTGAAAACAAGCTAGAATAAAGTGTTGAAATGCCATCGTGTTTGGTTGTGTTGTGACTTCCAATTGTATGACGTTTTGAATGAATAACTTGGCTTAAAAAAGCCTTATTTCATAGTTTAAATCTCAAGTAATTGAAGAGGTCCGAACATTGGTTGTTAGAGGAAGAATCAACTAAGAAAGCACGTCGACACAAGGTATGTAAATGCGTCATTCCCCATTTTTTGTTAGCACGGCTTTGTACCGTTGAAAAGACCAGTACTTTTGCTTGTGAACTCATGTTTGAAAATGTATGATTCTGTCCAAATAATTAGAAATGCTTGACATTAAGTTTGAGTTGGTAAGAGTGGATCAGAATAAGTACATGTGAAGCAAAAATATGTCTTACTTACATTTATTGTCGTAGTTATAGATTGAGTTTGTAGACCCCTCAGCATGGGAACTATGATCTGTTCCTTTATATTATATTACATATGTATTGTTAAATGTTTTTGGCATACTGGTTGCTTGAAGTATTTAGTAAGAAAAATTAAACCACGATGGCTAAACGAATCTAAGCTAATGATCGAGGTTGCGATCAATTAAGGGTAAATGAGATTGTTGAACTAGAACTGTTTTGCTATGGTTGTCCTTTATCTTATGTATATGTTATGTAATATGTGAGCCAATGGTGAGACTTCATATCCCCTTTCTCTTAAGCCGAACGATAATCTAACGAGTCTCCGAACTCTAATGTCCCTTTAACCACGATCTATAAATCTTGCTGAAACTCTTGTATCATCTACAGTTCCTTATGATTTATACGAGTCTTGAATACATGCATTTAAATGCCCATTTGCTAGCTTTACATGTTATATGTGCTCACTTGCAGTTTTGTGTTAAGAAGAAGGCCTATGCAGGCGACAGATTTAGCGTTCATCATCTCTTTGCTATATATATTAAATTGACTCAGTATAAGATCTATTGGTTCCATTTATTATTATGATTAAGATTTATTATTTCTATCTCGATGTGGTACACCAGATGGAGGTATTTTTATTATACCCTGATGTGGTATACCAACTGGATAGATTTTACTCCAGTGTAGTTCACCAGCTGGAGGCATTTTTATTTTACCCTAGTGTAGTACATCGGCTGAACATATTTTTATTCACCTCGGTGTGATACGGCAGCTGGATGAATTTTAATATGGATTTTATGGTCGGCTGACCGCGACATTACAGTTGTAGTTTTTTATGTACATTACTTGGTTGCATTTGCACTTCAGTATTAAGTTATTGTCAGATTTCGATTTTTAGGATTGTAGGTTTTCACTATTCCTTATTTTTTGCTTAGTTATTATTGCTATCTTATATATTTACAGTTTTCAGCCTTACATACCAGTAACTTTCATTCGTTATGACGTTCTTTCACCTGGAGACTCCTTCTGCAATCATGGTGCGGGTATAGGTAGAAGCTCAGATCTTCAGACGCAGTAGAAGCCAGATTTCAACGAAGTAGTGGTATACTCCTCTCTTCCAGGGGCCATGTCCTAGTTTTAATTATTTTGAGTTTTTTGTACAACATGGGTAAGTTGGAGCCCTGTCCCGTGCATTTCAGTTTGTTTACTCTTTAGAGGCTGACGTGGACTAGTTTGTATAGTTTGTTTTGGTTGTGTAGCCTTGTCGGCTTTTCAGCTACTTATTCGCTATTGTCGAGACCTTATGGGTCCAATATCTATCTTGGTTGATTGTGAGAGGCGGCCTAGTCGGCCTCAGTGTTACAATTATAGACGTTATATAGTTGGCTTCTCGATCAATCATAAGCTAAGTGTCAATTGTGGCCTACCCCAGTTTCGGAGCTAGACATTTTATATATAGAAAAAATTCTTTCTTTTTTAAATATATAAATTTGGTGATTGGTTCAGTATTAATTTTAAAACCTCGATTTTTAAGTTTTTTAAAATGAGTTTTGAATAATATCTCTAAATATATGTATAAGCACAATACATAAATGATAAATCATATATACTAAGTGAGATAGCCAGCTTTAAAGCCTGCCATGAAATTTTTAGTCATTGTTTAAAAAGTAACAGAAAAATATTCATAATTTATCGAAAATAAAATTTGGACCAATATTATTCTATTTAGAAGCAGAAAACATATTAAAGTTTGAAGTTTTGAACCTCATGAATCATTTCTTGATTTTGGACTTATAAAGATTTGAATCCCATGAATTATTTTTTGGTATTGAAATTTCAGTAATTTTTTGAACCCCATGAATCATTCTTTTGTCTGAATTCCATGAATTTTTCCTTTGGTTTGAAATTCCATTATAACATGAATTTCATGATTTTTTTTGATAGATAGTTATAATGTGAACTCCAAATGTAAGGGAAAGAGCCAATAAATCCAAATGAAGTCCATAAAGAAAAAAGTAAAAAAAAATAAATTGTCCCAGAGCAGAAGAAATTTTGCCACAAGGCATAAGTTTAGTTTTAGAATGTCATGTCTTAATTATTTATAACACACAGATTGCACCTTAAAGCAATAAAATTATGTCCCAAAGCATAAGTAAATTATGTCCCAAGACATAAAGTTTAGTAGCACAACTTGTGCCTCAAGACAAAACAACTTATTTTCAAGGCATAAGTTATACCACAAGGGAAGAGAAATTTTTCCACGAGGCATAAGTTTAGTTTTAGAATGTTATGCTTTAAGAGTTATAGTACACAAATTATACCTTAAAACAAATGAAAATATGCTCCAAAGCATAAGTAAGTTATTTCCCAAAGCATAAAATTTAGTAGCACAAGTTATGCCTAAAAACAAAAGAACTTATGCCCAAGTTATATACCACAAGGCATAAGAAATTTTACCACAAGGAATAAGTTATGCCTTATAAAGCATAAGTTTAATTTTAGAATGTTACGCCTTAAGAGTTTATAACACACAAATTATCCTTAAAGCAACTGAAATTATGCCTCAATGCATATGCAAGTTATGTCCCAAGGCTAAAGTTTAGTAGCACAAGTTGTACCTCAAGACAAAAAAAACTTATGCCCAAGGCGTAAGTTATACCACAAGGCAAAAAAATTTTACTACAAGGCACAAGTTATATCTTATAAGGCATAAGTTTAGTTTTAGAATATTAAGAGTTATAATATACAAATTATACCACAAAGTAAATGAAATTATGCCCCAAAACATAAGTAAGTTATGTGCCAAGGCATAAAGTTTAATAGCACAGATTGTGTCTCAAGACAAAACAACTTATGCCTAAGGCATAAGATACACAAGACAAAAGAAATTTTGCCACAAGGCACATGTTAAACCTTATAATGCATAAATTTAGTTTTAGAATGTTATGCCTTAAGAATTATAATCCACAAATTATATTTTAAAGAAAATAAAATTATTCCCCAAAGCATAAGTAAGTTATGTCCTAAGGCATAAAGTTTAGTAGCAAACTTGTGCATCAAGAAAAAAAATTTATGCCCAAGACATAAGTTATACTACAAGGCAAAAAAAAAATTGCCACAAGGCACAAGTTACACCTTATAAGGCATAATTTAGTTTTAGAATGTTATACCTTAAGAGTTATAATACATAAACTATACCTTAAAGAAAATAACATTATGCCCAAAACATAAGTAAGTTATGCCCCAAGTCATAAAGTTTAGCAATACAAGTTATGCCTCAAGGCAAAAGAACTTATATCCAAGGCATAAGTTATACCACAAGGCAAAATAAATTTTGCCACGAAGGCACTAGTTATGCCTTATAAGGCATAAGTTAAGTTTTAGAATTTCATGCCTTAAGAGTTATAATACACAAATTATACCTTAACGCAAATGAAATTATGCCCTAAAGCATAAGTAAGTTATGTCCCAAGGCATAAAGTTTAGTAGCACAAGTTGTGCCTTAAGACAAAAGAACTTATGTGTCACGACCCGAGCTGAGACTCCGGACTGAGATACGAGACCTAGAACCATGAATAGCTCCAGGCTCACACATGGGACATACGTAACATGATAAGTAAAGTATGAACATGATAATAGCGGAAGTCTGCATATCATAAGGACAAAGCGTAAAAATAAATCAACAACGTTGAACTGTCTATACATGATTGTTTGAAAAGCCTCTACTACTACGACGAGATGATGGGACAACACCCTCAACTATCTCACTACATTCGAAACTAAAAGACATGATAAAAATATAAAGTTGATAATGTCCTCGAAGAATGAGAACTCACCCAAGAATAATAGAGCTGGACTGATCGGGAGCGAACTATCGGTGAAATTGAGATGGATCACCCGAACCTATATTATGAGATGATATAGCATAGAGTATGCAGTCAGTATTTTAAATATACTGAACATGTAGAGAAAGTAAAACATGCTAGCAGTAACATTAGTATGAAATCATGAATATAAATCAAGATAGATCATGAGAGTAAGAACAACATGCTAAAAGCCATAAATTTAAAGGATACATAACCATAAGCTATTCATTGTAATCTGAACATAATGACCCAAGGTTTAGAAATAGAAATTACATAGAGTATTGTACTTGAAAACTTAAGTGAAAGCTTATAAGCTGATCAATGGCTCAAATATGCTATAAGACATAGTATCATACGACATGAACATGAGGATCTGAAAATATGAGGAACAATGGGAGACTCATCATAACCGACAACTATCACGTACCACGTATTGCCCGTGTGGAGGAGATCCATCCTAAGCCTTGCAGGAGCAAAGGACGAATAAGGTGAGTTATCATGGGTGTGCCCTCAAGCGGGGGAAACACTCTCTTGAGAGGTCCCAAATAAGAACATATCCTACGTTGACGCATAATTCAGAGACCGGATCCTTGAAATCCCTGGCCTACTCGGTGCTAGACACTACTCCCAAAATATGCATATTGCTCATAATGATATTCTCAAAACATAGCTTAAATATGAATATTGGGGAGTCTTGACTCCAAATATCTCTTTAAAACTAATCTTGTAAGCCTTGGCTAAAATCATGATAAACATACTTAACTTTACATGGGCTAGCCCAAATCATGAAGCCATACATACTTGAAATAAGTTTCGTAATTCTAACTCATAAAATCATAATTTAAGAATTCATAAACAGTCATGCATACTAGATAATTCATCATACTTGAAATCATAGACTCATAAGCTTGAAATTTATAAATCATGCATAATAGGGCATAAACTTCATAGACTTGAAATCATGAATTAATAATTAAATTGAGGTTTAAATCTGCCTTGTTGGTCATGAAACATCCATCAAAACATGAAGAGATTATACCCATAGAGAGAGTATGGAAGAATTCATGTAAATTGGGAAAAATAACCCTAGAATTTAATTTGACATGCTTAAAAATTTGAATCATAGAATTGGGATAAAATTGGGCATGAGGGTAGAAGATTTTTCCCCCATTCATAACCTTACATACTCGGGTTTGAATAATTCTGAACTTGGTTAGAAACCTAAAGGGAATTGAGGAAGATTTAATGAAGAACCCTAACTTCTCTTGAGGGGATTTGATCTTCAATTAGGAGTGTTAGGAGTAGAATGAGGGTTTAGGATGATTAAAATACTTAAAAACATGCTTTAGAAGGCTTAAAATGACTTAATTTAAAAGTTAGGAACTTAGGAATTATGAAGACACTCTTAATGATCCGATAGAAAAAATCACACTACTAGACCCAACAAGGGACTGGACGACCCGTTGGAAGACTTGACAGGTCATCCCCTGACTTGTTGCCACTGGCAAGCTCAGCATAATCTAATATTTTTCACTCAAAGAGTCACTTAACGGATCGTCAGGGGACTTAACGACTCATTTCCTCAAACCATGAAGTACACAGAAAATTAATATTTTCTTCACCGCTGCACACTTAATGGATCATACCACGACTCGTCACTCTATCCGTCATGACTTTTGGAAAGTAATATTTTCTTCAACTTGGCACCACCTAACAGGTCACTCAACGACCTGTTAGGTCACTTGACGGGTCACTAGACGACTCGTGACCTGGTGTAGATTTTTTTGTTTTCTCCGTTTCAACCCTGGGGTCTGATCTTAGGGACTTTTGTGGTGTTACATTATGCCTTGCTACAAGGCAAAAGAAATTTTGCCTTATAAGGCATAAGTTTAGTTTTAAAATGTTATGCCTTAAAAGTTATAAAATTGTACCTTAAAGCAAATGAAATTATGCCCCAAAATATAACTTTAATGACACAAGTTAATTTTTGTCTCTTATATGTGTCGTTTTAATTTTTGCATGTAATTGCACCCTCACGATGTTGATATCTTCAAAATCATTTTTAAAACAATCTATTTTATCTTGTTCATTATTAATTTCAGAAATTATTTTCAAAATTTTCAATACAATTAGCTTTATAGAGCCCAAAAAATTTCATCTTTTTTCTCAAATGTAAGATAAGATGTAAATGTACATGTAAGTTAATATGAAATGATAAAGATTTTTGATCGAGGAAGGACAAACTGAATTGGAAAGGATGAGAAAATTAATAACATAAGAGTAACATCGTCCATAAATTATCATAAATGAACACTAGTGGAAAAATTAAAAATCACATATTTAAAGGAAAGATATTAAATACCACTGTATTTTAGTGGCATTCCGTGCTAAAACTTGAAAAGTGTGAACCTCCTAGATTCTTCCTTGATTTTGAGACTCCGATAAAACTTTGAATCCTATGAATTCTGCTGTGATTGTTTTTACTTGTTAACCTTCCAAATTTCATTAGTATTTGTTGAAGTTGTTTTATGCTTTAGTTAAAGGTAGAGGTAGCAAATGAGCCACTTGAGCTAAATTTGGATCGATTAAGATGGATTGAAACAATAAATAAGTTTTTTTTCCATGGATTGAAACAATAAATAAGTTATTTTTCCATCAAGTTCTTACAAGGACTGCCCCTATTTTGAGTTGGTCTTTAATTTTTGCCCCTCAAATTGATGATCTTTAATTTTTACTCCTACGGCTCATTAAATAAAATTTTATGTCCAAAATATTATTAATTATGATTTAATTTGCTAGACAAAATCTATTTAGAGAATATTTATCTCGAAGTACTAAATAAATATTATTTAATTCACAAGGCATATCTTTACTCTTAATATTAGAAAAAATAAAATTCGTTAGGCACAAGTTAATGTTGTTGAATTTATGCCACATGAACAAATTTATAATTTATGTTGCTGAATTTATGACCCGGACACGAATTTATAATTCATGCTACTGAACTTATGATTCTGAATTTATACCCCATATACAAATTCATGCTGCTGAACTTATGCCATGTTGCGAAACTTATTCCTCTAATGCATAAATTGTGTAATTCTATGTCATGAGGTATAACTTTAACAAACTTATGTCTTACAAGTTTTTCTTTTGTCTTATAATTTTTTTTCCGGTTAGCAATATTTTTAATCACTTTTTTATTAATTAAAGTGTCGAAGTGCAAAATTTAAAGACCACTTCAAAATAAGGGCATTTGTGCGAATGACCCTTGCCCAACCCTGTCTAAAGTTGAGATGGGCTAAAATAGGTTGCGTTAAAATGGGCTAAACAATGAGTCATAATCCAACCTATCCAACTTGGCCCATCATTTTTATAATTTTCAAACTTACATTTCGTAATTCCATTTAATATAAAAGAAACCCCAAAACAAAAAAGTGAACATTCAAATTTACAATTCCTTCTACAGATTTTTTCATTATTGCTTGCAATATTTCAAATTTTAAAATTTATATTCACATTTTTTTAATTACCCACCTGATGTTCTATACTTGCATTAAGACTTCAAATTTTGAATTCGCATCTCATGAGACTCAATCTTCCTACCATGATTACTTTTATATCCAAAATTCAAATTCAAGACACAATCAATAACATAAAACTAGAAAGAACATTAAAAAAATATGAATATTATTTCATGAATGAAAAAAAATAAAGAATGAAATATTTATCATTGTAAGATTATCTATAGAAGATCAATAATTTATATCTGTATTTAGATAATATTTATTTTATGAGTTGCATCAACACAACTTTGTATCTTACTCGTCCTTTAATTTGTACTTTAAATTTGTACCAATTTTTTAAACTACTTTTTTCTTTTACAAAAACTAAATAAATAATATTTTATTAATAATAATTATCATAGTAATTAATATTTATAACAATCTATTGTAATGAAAAAATATAAATAATTATTTATATGTTAAATCTCAGGCTTAGAAGTTAAAATTAGGGGAAATTTCATAAATAGCATCCATTTGAAAATTAATTACCATTAGTAGCTATAGTTTGCATAGTTACAACTTATAGAAACAATTTTTAGGGAAAAAAAAACCTCTCTCCCCTCTCTCCAGAATCTCTCTCGCCACCCCCTCCTCTCTCTATCTCTCTCTCTCGTTGTTTCTACGTCTCTCTTCCTCTTTCTCTCTGGCTCTTGCTCTTTTTATCTCTGCCTCTCTCTCTATTTCTCTATTTTTCTATTTCTCTCTCTCCTTCTCTCCCTCTTTGTATACTATATTTAATTGCATCTTTCTTTCTGTTTTTTAATATTTTTTTGGAGGGTATCAAGCAACTGTATTCATATTGTATTCATAGTTGTATTAGCCGTATCGATAAAGACGTCTAGTATCTAATTGAACTTGTATTCATTCATTCTTGTATCACTTGTATTTATTCACTCTTGTATCACTTCTATGCATTCATTCTACCTATACTCATATACGCATTTAGGTTGTATCAATGAATACATTCTACATATATACAAAAATAGACGAACACTTATTGTATCGATTAATACATATTGTATAGACGAATACATTTTACATATATACAAAAAAATAACCAAAAGCTCTAATTGAGATTGTAGTCATTCACTCTTGTATCACTTGTATTCAGTACAGATTGTATCATGAATACAATTTATGGTATACAAGAAAACAAACAAAAGCTTTGATTGAGCTTGTATGCATACACTCTTGTATCACTTGTATTCATTCACTCATTTATCACTTCTATTCATTCGCTCTTATATCACTTGTATTCATTCACTCTTTTATCACTTCTATTCATTCACCCTTGTATCACTTATATTCATTCATTCTACTTGTACTCTTTGAATGTGTATTGATTTTTTTTATGCTTATCTGTATGTATCAATTGTATCATGTATCAGTATTAGATTTATTATGTACCAACGTATCATGAAAGAGAAAGGCAGAGAGAGATAAAGGAAAAAAAAGATAAAAAGATACACACGGAGAGAGAGAGAATGAGATAAAGACAATGAGAAGGAGGAAGGAGAGAGGAGAGGGAGAGAGAGGTAGAAAAAGGAGGGAGGCAAGAGAGATTTAAAGAGAGTGGAGAGAAATGCTACAAATTATAATGATTTTCTCTAAATTTAAAATTTTTTCTGTTAATGGTAAATACATAGCATATGTTTGCTATATCATGTAATTTTCTCTTAAATTTAAGTTTTTCCTGGGTCAAAATTGGACATCGTGAATTACCCAAGGGTGTCGCCTAGTGATCAATGAAGTGGGTGAGAACCATGAGGTCTCACCGTGCAAGCTTGGCCCGGACATCACAGTTATCAAAAAAAAAATGGACATCATGAGTCTATTTGGCTATTGATTTATAATGGATTAACTTGAGCTAGCCCAAATCAATGTATCATTAAAATTACTTTAACATAAACCTATCAAAATTTGAATGAATTAGACAAATCATATGAATTTGAGCTAATTTTACCATCCAGTTAAAGATACTTTTATGAGAAAAAAAATCCTTATAATAAAATGTAACTAAATGTAATAACTATTAAAATAATTACAATACTCTCTTTGTTTCAAAAATAAGTGGTACTTTCAGTTTGAGCAAACCCCTTAGAAAAATAACTCATTGTTAAATAGAAAGAATATATTTTACCCATTTACCCCTAATAAATATCTTGAAAAAGATGTAACTTTTTAATATTTTTTTAATTATATAAAACACTCTCCACTTAAATAAGGGTAAAATTATAAGAACATCATTAATGTCTTCTTGATAATGTAAAATACCACTTAATTTCAAATAAAATTAAAAGGTTAAAGTATCAATTATTTTGAAATAAAATTAAATTTTGAAACAGAGGGAGTATTATTTAATATAGCAGGGGATAATCAGCATCCATCCGCCTGAAACTTAGGCCTTTGCCTTTTTACTCTTTAGTAAATGTATATGTATTGTTTAGGCCTTCAGAGTCTCTGTCTGCCGCTCCTCTGAGTCGCATCTGCTCTCGTCGCCTGCCGCTGCTCGTCCGTCTTTGTTGTGGTCAATTAAGTTCCATCATTGTGTCTTTTCTTTTCTTCAAAAGAAACAATGGAAGACTAAGAAAAAATCTATTGAAATTTTCAACTTGAGAAGAACTCAACTACACAACCATAATTGAATTGTATTGACTCTAGTTCCAAGCATGATCTCGATTATTATTCTCATTTGTCTGTATTTGAAGTTTTTGAACTCCAGTTTTTAGGCTATTTTAAGTAAATATTTCTCAATCACTGATTTCTGCTTGTTGAAGCATGAGGTTTTCAAGTTGTTGTATGTATTTCCATTTTTTTCTTTTTGCTCCTCCGGAGATGATAATGTTTTTGATTGCTGAGAAGATATGGATTAAGATAGTCATGTTTGTAAGCTTACTTTAGGTCCAATATCTGCTACAAGTCTTTTAGTCTTGTTAGATATTTGCATGTCAACAGAAAATGCAGAGAAATTCTAGTGTCAGAGAATCTAAATCTGCATGTATGATGAGGATTCATACAGCTGACTCCAAGTGGGTTGGAATTGAGACTTATCATTGTTGTCTAATACTTGAGAAATCCATGGTTTCCGCTTTTGGAACTCCATGAATTCCAAATATCAGTCAGGATTCAAACTTGTGACGTTTGAGTACCATACATCCCACCTAAATCTCAGTCAGGATTCAAATTTGCGACGCGTGAGTACCATACATCCCACCTAAATCCCAGTCCGTATTCAAATTTACGACGTGCTACTACCATACATCTCACGTTGTATTATCTTTGTTGTTGTTCCAGATAGGAGTGGGCAAAAAAAATGAAAACCGAAAAATCGAACCGAACCAAATTAATTTGGTTTTTCGATTTCGATTTTATTTTTCGGTTCGGTTTCGATTTTTTTTTATAGCGTAATTCAATTTTTGATTTTCTTTCGATTATGGTACACCGGTTCTTCGGTTTAACCAAAAAACCGAATAATATATTAAAATTATTTTATTTTATTTTTATAATAAATATTTAACTTAAATAAAGGAAAGCCCTAATTTACTCTCCACTCTCAATCTCTCACTCGCCGTCACCCATCTTTCTCTCTTCTCTAGTTCTCTCCACTGCTCAGCCTCCAGCCTCCAGACCTCCAGTCTTCTCTTCGTCTCTTCCTCTATCTGTCGTCGCTAGTTGCCAGTCGCCAGGGGCCACTCCACCATCTACCTCCTCTAATCCTCTCTCTGTGCTCTCGCCTCTCGCCTCTCGCCTCTCAATCTCTCGAATCGCCAGTCGCCGTCGACCGCCAACACAGCCCTCAGGTAAGTAAAATAGAATAACAATCCCAAATATTGAGATTGTTGTCCTAAATAATAACATATTATATTATCTTTTACAAGGATTTATATTGAGATTGATTGCTCCTAATACCACAACCAAATCAGCTCTTAATATATGTAAGTTGGGGTGTAACTTAAACCTATTTTTATATTTCCTACATGGGAAGGAATATTATGGACAGAGTACAGAATGAAAAGGATAAAGTTAAAGAGTTCAAGAATCGGCAAAACTAGCTTTTGTATAAATACAAAGCAGAAAAAAGAAAAAACTTAAGTAATGTAATTTGGACATCTTCTCAGAAGACTCCTATAGCTTTGCACCTTTTGCTTCCTCACCAAGTACCCCTTAATATTATAATATGTTTTCCAGCATTTAGTCCTGCAAGGCTGCAACTAGGTTTAAGTTAAAAGAGAAACATTTCATTAGTAACTTACTGCTAATTTTATATAACTCTCATTTGAAGTCAATTTGGCATTGTACAACAAAGATTAGAGATTATATATTTATAAATTAAACATAACACACTGATCTAGTGATCTTGCTTGTTGGCTGCTGGCCTGTAGGTATATATACAATGTTTATTTTGAATAGTCTTTGGAATCACTTTCACTATACATACTTAATACTTTGATTCTTTGAATAGTTTTTGATATATCATCTGTTGGTTGTTGATTTGTTGGTTAATTATTTATGATTATTCTTTTTAATTTTGTATAGATGGATGATGAAAGTAGAATAAGTGATGTTGGTTCAACTAACAACTCACTTGATACTCAAACTGGGGATACAAAGAAAAGAAAAAAAATGCAACCAAGATCTAGGGTTTGGGCTCATTTTGATAAGGTAGTTGAAAATGGTATTGGTAGAGCGAAGTGCAAGTATTGTAACAATACTTATGCTGCCAATACAAGTAAAAATGGAACAACGGGTTTAAAACAACATTTGGATAGGTGCAAGGTATATAAATCTATCGTTGAAACTTCTTCTCAAATGAAAATATCTTTTCAAACTAAAGATGCCCCGCTTTGAAAATTTGAACAAGAAGTAGTTAGAAGGGCTTTAGTTGAAATGATAATTATCGATGAACTACCATTTAGCTTTGTAGAGAATGAAGGTTTCAAGAAATTTATGAGTAAAGCCCAACCTATATTTAGAATTCCTTCTCATAGAACAATAACCAGGAATAGTTATGAAGTTTATAGTGAATTGAGACAAGATTTGAAGAAGTCTTTTAAAGAAGTACAACCAAAGATTTGTCTTACCACAGACACATGGACATCATTGCAAAGAATTAATTATATATGTTTGAATGCTCATTTTATTGATAGAAATTGGGTGTTGCATAAAAGAATATTAATTTTTTTCCCAATCTCTAGTCATAAGGGTGAGCAAATGGCAGAGGCTATTAGTAATTGTTTGCTTGATTGGCATTTGAACAAGGTATTCTCTATAACTGTTGACAATGCGTCTTCTAATGATGTTACAGTTAAAAAATTGTCTAAACAGTTAAATATGTGGGGAACTAATATAATGGAAGGTAAACATCTTCATGTGAGATATATGGCTCACATACTTAATCTGATTGCGCAAGAAGGTTTGAAAGAAATTGATCCTTCTGTCAAAAGGGTTCGACAAATCGTGAAGTATGTTAAATCATTCCCGGCAAGAACAAGAAACTTTAAGAAATGTTGTGAAGTCCAAAAGGTAGAATGTGATAAAACATTGTCGCTAGATGTTCCTACTAGGTGAAATTCCACCTATTTGATGTTGGATACGACACAAAAGTTTGAGAAGGCCTTTGATAGGTTTGATCTTTTTGATGACCAATTTAATACTTGTCTTTCAACTAATGTGTGTGAAGATGGAAGTGTCGCAGGTCCGCTCGAATGTGATGATTGGGTGTATGTGAGGAATGTGGTGAAATTTCTTGAAAGATTCTACGAGCTCACTGTAAAGGTTTCAGGTTCACATTATGTTACTTCTAATGTTCATTTTGAGGATATATGTGAGCTTGATGCATATTTGAATGTGTGTTTAGCAAGTGAAGATCTTAATTTGAGTAACATGGCTGAACGGATGAAACAAAAGTTTAAGAAATATTGGGGTTGTCCTGAAAAGATGAACAAAATGATTTTTATTGCTTTTGTGTTGGATCCTCGAAATAAGTTTGTGTATGTTAGCTTTGCACTTGAAGAACTATTTGGGGAGGAAATAGGAAAGAAAGTAAATGAAGAAGTGCGTTATTATATGACTTCTTTGTTTGGAGTGTATATAAGACAATATTCAAAAGGATCTAATCAATCATCTCCATCTAGATCTACTTCATCTTAGGACACATCTGATACATCTAGTTCTGGCGCTTCTCTAAGTATGAAAACAAAAGCCTTGAGAACTAAGCTTTACTTGAAAAAACAAAAAGAAGATTGTGGAAGTGGAGGTGCTAAATCGGAGTTGGATAGATACATTAGTGAAGAACAAGAGCCTGATTTTGATGATTTTGATATATCAGATTGGTGGATGGTTAATTCTCCCAGGTTTCCTGTTCTTTCAGAGTTAGCTCATGATGTGTTGGCTATTCCAATTTCAAGTGTGGCATCAGAATGTGCATTTAGTACTAGTGGTCGTATTCTTGATCCATTTAGAAGTTCATTGACTCCTAAATGTGTGCAATCTCTTGTTTGTGTCCAAGATTGGCTTAGAGAAGATACTAATCCTATTTGTGTTGAGGAAAGTTTGGAGTATCTTGAGAAACTTGAGCTTGGTAAGATTTTATACTTTTTAGTTGGTTGTTTATACTTTTAAGTTTTAATGCAATAATAAATTAATAGTATACTAATTTGTGTTTTATGGTATTTGATTAAATTATCTTTAGCGATGGCAATAAATGGAAGAGAGTCTTCCATTGTTGATGTATGATTGCAATTTGCTACTAGTGTCTACTGGTGACCGGTAAGTTGAATTATTGACTACTTTATTTATTTGGTCATTGTCTCATACTCTCATAGTCTCATTGATGATATCTTTTTATAATATTATTTTTTTATCTTGAAAGTTATATTCTAATTTTTTATTTTATCTTACTATTTATTAGGCTCAACGTTCAAGTTCAATCAAGCAACCTAAATTTAGCTCACCCGTTTGGAAATACTTTGAAGTTGTTCAAAACAATGAAGAAGGGCGTAAAGCTAGATGCTTGAGATGTGGAGTGATCTATAATTGTGATCCAAAATTGTGTGGAATAGCACACTTGAAGAAGCATGTTGAGAAGTGTCTTGAGCGTAATCTCAATCTTATTCGTATTTAATCTTATGGAGTGGATGAATGAATTTGGTGTTTTTTTTTGTGATTTTAACTTTGAAGTCCCAAGCAGTTTGTTACTTTGTGTGTGCCAGTGTGTGTACTGAACTGCTGGGCGCTGGCACAGCGGCACTACTGAAGTGCTGAAAATCGAAAAATCGAAAAACCAAAATAAATTAAACCGAACCGAATTAAAAAAAACTGAACCGAGCCGAATTAAAACGGTTCGGTGTTCGGTGTTCCCTATTCATAACCGAAAACCGAAAAAACCGAAGCGAAATTTGAAAAAATCGAACCGAAACACCAAATACCCACCCTTAATTTCGGAGTGTCGCAGCCCTTTAGAAATATCTCATTTTCTAGTTTTTTGTCCCCTAAAACCTGTCTTAAGTGCAATGTTGACATCTATGGAACTGGTGGCTATTTTTAGGATCAGTCCCAGTCATGGTACTTAATTTAACCTTTGGATGAAATACCAAAGATGGCACTTTCTCCTTTTACAGGCATTTGAGTACTATAACAGAGATGTTAACCTCTGTCTGTCGCTTGATCTGAACAAGAGGTGGTTGCTTCCCAGTTGTTAATTCACTAATATTTTTTCACCTTTAACTAGAGAGATGTTTTGAGTTTGAGGCAAGCAAGAATATTTTAATATTTTATCTTTTATTATAGAAACTTGTATTTGTTATTACGATCTGTTTCAAAATAAAATAAAAAACGTTACATAACTTTGATTCTTTTTATGAAAGACATAAAATCGCCAATTAATTTTGAAAAAATTAAAAACCTTTTAAAAAGAATAATTTGGATAAAACTCTTTTTCTAATAATATCTCAATCCAACTCTGCATTTGCTCATCTAATTGAGCTGCTGACCATCAACTCGATTTGGGCTTTGGCCCAAATTGTTCTTGAAAAATTTAATCTCCATCAGTTATAAAGGATGACTCGAGAACTCTTATATCATGTTGGGCCTCAGCCCAACACAGAATATACAGAAAGAGCCTAGTCCAGTGAACTCAAAATTGAAATTTCACACGCATAACAATTAAGGAGAAAATTCTATATTATTTATATAAAATAGTACTCAATATTACAAAATTTATTAAGATTTTCAATTTACAAAATATAGCATCAGTTTTAAAAAAAAAAATCACTCAAAATTTCGTGTATAAATATGATATAAAATGTGTATATTGCACTCAAAATTCTGTATATAAAAATAGTATAAAATCAGTATACAATATGCATATTTCGCTCAAAGGCTTAAAAAACTAGCTCAAATGCGATATAAAATGTGTATCTAATAATATAAAATTTACAGAGAAATTCATATTACATTTTTAATAATACATTTTCAACAAACATTGTATACAACAAATATTGATAAATTGGAGAAATAAAAAAGAAGGAAGAAATAAAGGAGGAGGAGGAGGGAAATAGTTTTTTTTTTCAAAAAAAAAAAAAAAATATATATATATATATATATTATGTTTTGTAATATATATGTTATATTTTGTAAATAAGAAAAAATATTGTTATATTTAGTAATTTAAAATATTAAATAGTTGTGGGAGGTAAATTTGTCATTTAAGAAAAGGGATTAGCAATCATTAGTAATCTAGTTTACAATTTAAACTATGTAGTCAAGAATAAAACAATTGTGAAAAGAAAATAAACAGAATTCAAGCTTAATGAATTAAGCTCATAGAAACAAAGAGTCTGTGATGCTTTAGAAGAATTATAGATTTAGTTGTGAAGACTCAATAATTTAAATTCACAATCAAAGTAATGAAATGATCAAGTTAATATTACGTCATAATAATTAATTAATACATAAGCAAGGAAATTAATTCCATCTCATGAGTGCGCTCGTCTAAAATGTGTAGAAAAGTCATTAACTAATAAGACACTTTGGTATACTTCAAGGTAGGAGGTACAGTCCAAAACTTAAAATGAAACATGACTATTGTTTAGTTCATCCATTAGCAAGTGGTGAATTGACAGAAAAGGGGAAAAGAAATATCCCTAACTTCAAATAAAGCAAGGAAAAGACCAACACACAGCTACTAATCATCACTTAGGGGCAGTGATTAAATTTCTAACTAACTAACTTATTAGTAAAATCAAATGATTTAACAGACACGAAGGTTCCTATCAATAATTCGAGGAAGGACTTGAGAATAAAATTCGAGTAACAAACCTGAATCATCAGTTATAAACCAAACTTAGTTTCTTAATAGCACAAGAGAGGTCAATTGTATTGATGATAGTTATAACAGGTTCAGACCAAATGAAGAGATAATGAATATTCCAGCATGTTCCCATTCTCTTAACACAGCATACACAAAACTGACTAAAACAGAGCTAGCTTAGCTTATCTAATACACTCAAACTTGAATCCAGGATTAAAGCAAGCTCTTGTGTTATCCCTTTCTTGTTAAAATAGAAGACAAACAAAAGGAAAAAGAATTTTGTTACTAAAATTAAGCTCTTAAGAACAGTTCTAATACCAAATTTCTTAACACATGATTCCTGATTTACAACTAAACCTCATACAAAAGCAGGAATATAATTAATTCTTGAAAAAAAATCTACATAAAGTGAAACAGGCAGTGTAATAATCATGTCAAAATTCCTATATTCCCGTGAATAAATCATATGATTTTTCAAACATATTAAGCACTCAAGCAAAAAGAAGAAAATAAGAAAAAGGAAAGTTGAGGTTACTTCTTATCCAAGAGCAAGTAAGAAACATATTATGGAATCCTTAATCCTTTAATCAGAAGTCGGTACATATGATAGTTCTGATCAATTATGCTGAATCTAAAAGAAAAAACACACAAATGAAGTTTAAACAAATGTAAGAACATATTCTCCAGCCATGTAATAAAGCCAATGGGCAGTTCCATGCCATAAACATATGATAAACTTAAAACTAATACTCTAATTCGATAAAGAATGAAACTAAAATTAATTCACAGGGAACATAAACAGAATTACAAAGTGATATACGTACTAAAGCAGAAATCAGAATTACTTATCTAACTAAAACAGAATTAAAGCTAAACTTGTTGCACAAAATGATAATGCACACAACTAAAAAAGATAAATAAATAACAAGGGCAATTACCTGATGCAGGCCAGCGACTAGGGCAACGAGTTCCCGATTTGACTTAAAACACAGCAAATAGAAGAATAAAAATTTCACCAACAAAGAGTCGAATGCCCTGAGAATTGATTCCCGATTCGATGCGGAAGAAGGGGGATTGCTAGCTTAATGTACGAATTTGGAGAAACAAAAATTAAAAATTGAAAAAGAAAGAACGAAATGAAGGAAAACTTACCGTTAGAGGTCCTACCATAAGCGATTTTCCAGAAATGGCCCTTACATCTCTGAGATTCAACAATTAAAATCGAAAAACCGTTAGGGTTAGACAAGGAATTGAAGGGCGGCTAGAGAGGAAAATATTAGACTTGTGTTTGGTTGCTGCTGTGGTTACGAAGAATAAAAAAGAACGAGGAGTATATTGAATTTTGAAGAGAATTGGAGCAGTATTGGGCTCAGATTTGGTCTGATAAAAGGGTTGTTCAGGTAGTGGTGGCACAATTTGGTTTAAATCCAAAAAAATGGACCTAATCAATATATTCGGTTATTTAATTTAAATGTTATAAATTTTTTATTTTTTTATTCGATTTTTGATTTTGTAAAATAAAATTTTGGTTAAATCATAAGAACATGAATGAAGATCTGCACAATCATATGCAAAGCTAATTTAATAAATTTTAAGAACTAAAGAAATGGTAAATCTATTATTTTTCACGTCAAATTTTTTTTCTTATTAGTTGTAAGTATTTTTGACTCGTCACATGTTACATTCTTAGTAGAAGCACATGAATCAACCTTTACAATACATATGTACATTTTTTCTTTAAAATTTCTCTTTCACTTATTTCTTCAAATATTTTACAAAGTATAATTTAAAGAAAGACCTTTTTGTGACACAAAATTTGTTTTTCTAGATACTTCCTAATATTTAAAATATATTGAAAATAAAATTTATACATAAAAAGATCAAGCTCTATAAACATATGAAATTACTCATCTTTTAATCAAATCTGTTTTATATATATTATGACTTCAATTTTATTATTGTATAGGATAGATAATTGAATTAGTTTGGTTTATTTTATTGTATTTCAACAAATATTCATAATTAAAAAGAAAACAAATCAAAAGTAGCTATCTAAATCACTACTCATTATGAATTTTGATTGTTCTCGAAAGATAAATTAAAAGATGTGACATTTTATAATTTTTCTTGAGCTAAATTTTTGAGTTTTCTGAAAATATTATTAGACTTTTGCGTAAAAAGAATTATTGATCTTAAAATAATTTTTTTCCTTTCTACTGATTTTATTTAAGGAAAAAAAAAGTCACACATTTTAACTTAAGTCCAATATATATTTATAAATCAAAAAATCAAATAAAAAAATCAAACTAATTACTATAAAAATCATATCAAATCAAATTAATTTTGATTTAATTTTAATTTTAACTTTTAATAAATTGAAAATCAAAAAATCGAATTAAACTTTTCATAAGAAAATCGAACCAACCAAATGCCTACCCAGAAGACCTGATTTTAGAGTGGAAATGGGACTAAATATAAGTTTGATAAAATATCCTTTCAATGGGATTGTAGCTACAAATAGCTGAATTATTTAAAATTAAATTAATTTTTATAAATATTTGAGATAAAATTGAGATGAATTAACTATTTAATTAATTAACAAATTTAAGTATCTTGAACTTAATAAAGTAAAATAATTATTTACGATGATGGACTAATGGTGGTAATTAAACCGTAAATGAGTTTAATTTGACAAAAAATAAAATACGTACTTGATTAAATATTTATTTTTGACTATATACATTAATTTTCAAAATTAATCAAATAGACATGATTAATACCTAATAAATATTAAAAAAATATATTATGTATATTAAAATGTTTTACCAAATAAAATGATAAAATAACACTAAACTAATTTATAAGTTTTTTATAATATAAAATAATTATTTAACACTCTTTTTTTCTTAAATTTTGTGTCAAGTTAAACGGTGCCACATAAATTGGGACAGATAGAGTATTAATTTTTTAATAAATAGGTCACTAATTCAAATCATATTAAATTTTATGTTTCTTTCAGTATTGTTTTCTTCTCATTTGATTTATTACCACCAAGGTCTACAATTATTAATTTTCATATAACACTATGTTATTTTGATCCCAATAAATAGTATCATAATGATTCAACGTGATTGAAGACAGATTCAGGATGGATTAGTTCAAGTTATAGTCAATTTGACGATAATTAAGATTTTTTGTCAATAAAAAAAATGTCTAAAGCACTATATGTGGAGACGAAGTTTTGATCATATTTTCAAATATTATTGTTGCTAGAGTTTTAAAAATAAAAATAAAATATTTTTTAAATCATTTTAACCCATAATAGTTTTATTATTATTTTTAACCATGACAAATGATGTTAAGAATATTATGAGAAAAAGGTGGATCAAATTTTATCAAGAAAATTCAAGCAAAAAGGAGATAATTTTAGGGTTTTTCCCTGATTATCTTATCATATTTGAGTTTTACTTTTCTCTGCAAGGAAAATAAAGTATCACTATAATTGTATTTACTTTTCCCGAAAGAAAAATATAAATTTTTTTCATATTTGGCTATTCTTTTCTTGGAGAAAAATTTGGGCATCTATAAATGGAATATCTTTCTTATCATACTATAACACAATAGCATGCACAATATAATTATTAGAGATTTGTTTAAGGAAAGATTATTCTCTCAATATATTAGAGTTTTGTTTAAGGGAGGATTATTCTCTTAATAAATTTTGTGTTTTTAATATTAGTTTTTTAATATGTAGCTTACTTGACCAAATCATATTAAGCTATATACTTGCTTTAGTATAGTTTTTTCTATCATCTGTTTATCGCCATTAAAATTTATATTTGTTAACTTCTGCATGACGCCATGTTATATTGATTCTAACACTTCTCTTATATTTGGGTGTACATAATTTTACTGTTGAAACCCTATCTTTGAATATTTCTGTAACTCTATTTTTATTCATTGCAAATTGCATTGCTAATGGCAATAGTGGCAAATTGAGAAGTTAACACTTAGTTTGAAAGGGTCGTAAAATTTCAAGCAAGGTGATCATAGCAACTCTATTGTATTTTGGATTTCTTTTGTATATCTATTTTCTTAATATGTCTTTATAAGTTTAAAATGTGGTTCATGCTTATTATTCAAGCTACTGTCATATGAAAGTATGATGAGCTCACTAATTTTTGTTGGTATCTAGAATTTAGAAAATTCTTTTGATTTATTATCACAATGCAATGTGTCATTTTTTATACATCAAAACAGACACATTTCTACTAAAAAGTGAAATTGGAAAACTGCTTATATTAAGAGAATTAAACTCTTAGATTCTTCTTAACACTGCATTACAATTCATTGCTTCTCTTTATTAGTTTGCTACAACTAGGAGTTCTATTAATAATTATATTGGTGCAACTGACAGTACGATGCATATGGTAGTAGATTGCCAGAGGAATGTTTGTTAAGTAAAGAGTACAAGCTACAGAGAACTAGTTTAGTCCCTATACTCAGTCCTAATTATTGTTAATCCATAAAAGTAATTAATTAGAAAGTTAGAGGTAGTTAGTAGTTAAAACAGTAGTATATATACTCATGTATACTTCATTTTTCAGCAAGGAAGTCATATTACAATTTCTCTCTATCCTGTTTTCTCTCTAACTACCATCTCTTATCTCCTCTTATTCTTTCTCCTAGAATTATCATACAAGTTCCTGATCTTGAATTCTTAGAGATTCAACATGATATCAGAGCTTTCGATCATTAGCTACTGTTATAAGTTGTTCAATCGTTTCTTTTCAATTTTTTCTTCTACTGCATAGATCAATTGAATCAATCTTTGAAATTATTGTGTTTTTCACATTTTTTGAAGTTGTAAACAATAACGGACAATGGAGAACAAGGAATAGGAACATCCACTTAATCAAATTCTTTAATTGATGAAGGTTTGGGACTAGGTGTGATAGTCGAAGCAACATATCCATTGTATCTTTCACCTGGGGATACTAGCAGTATTTCTCTAATCTCATTTCAACTAATAGGCGCAGACAATTATGCTTTATTGAATTGATCTATGCGTATTGCTTTATTGGGATGAAACAAGTTAGGAATGATGAATAGAGCTTGGAAAAAAGTAAGGTTCCTTGATAAATTTGGGTATCAACGGGAGTGGTGCAATGCAGTGGTGCTTTCATAGTTGATAAACTCTATATTGTAGAATCTAGTTAGTGGAATAACGTACGCGTCTAATGCCCACACTATATGGATAGATCTCAAAGAAAGGTTTGACAAGCTGGATGGTTCTCGATCATTCAATCTTCATAAGGAGATTGCTACACTAGTTAAAGGTGCTTTTTCAGTTTAAACTATTACTCAAAGCTTAAATATTTATGGGATGAACTTGAAGCATTAGTGCCTTGCCCTAGTTGTAGTTATGATAAATTTAAGAATTTCTTGATTTATTTACAAAGACAGAAGTTATATCAATTTCTTATGGGACTCAAGAAAGAAGCCAGATCTTGCTTATGACTCATTTACCTACTGTAAATCAAGCGTATTTAATGCTCATAAGTGATGAAAGCTAGAAGACTATGGTTGTTACAACTAGTATTTTGGGAGCATCTCCTACTGAGAATCCAAGAAGATATATGTCTGCAGCTTTATACAGTTCCTAGACCAGTAATGCTCAAAGATTCAGGAAAAATTTCAATGTTCTGTGTAATTTCTGTAAAATGAAAGGGCATACCAGAAAAAACTACTACAAAATTATCGGTTATCCAACTAATAGATATAAAAAAGGGGGGGGGGGGGGAGGGGGGGAGGAAGGAGCCCCTACGACTAGTGCTCATAATGTGCAAGCTACTGAAAATCAAGATGTGATACCCCAAGTACCACAAGGTCCAAATCAGGCTCCTCATCAACTTACTTCTTAAATCTCTCATCTAGTACTGTATCTTTGTTGTCGGGTCATCATCAAGTGAATCAGTTGCAAATGCCTTGTCTCGTCATAAAAGATCAATATGATCAAATTATCTATATGACGAATTCAGTACCAAACACTTCTGTGCCCAATAATGCAGGTATGGACACTCTTTAGTAATTGCTAATCTGTATTATATTAAAAATGTGAAGACCCTTATAATATTGATTGAACTATTTGCCCTTCATTAAAAGACATCGCAATAGACAAAATCGTCAATTACTATTTTTAATTATTTTCATCATCATATTAGGTTTTGTATTTATGATATAATTTGTGGTATAAATCTAAAAGCAAATAAAAAATTTCCATCGATTTTTTTTATAGTCACGAATTTTCTTACCTTATTTTACTATATTAAATTTTCTACTCATGACATAACTCTATTTATTCTGTAAATCTTAAAATAAATAGATAAAAACAAAACTAAACAAAACACATACACACTTGCATGAAAGGTTTTATTTTCTTTTTATTTGGAATTTTATTTTATTTTTCCTTTTTGATGCTACAACATTTTTAAAAAGTTTTTTTTTCTTTTCATAGTCATAATTTTTTTTCCTTTTTGAAGAATCTTAATAGTAATATTCTAATATTCTTATACTTTCAAATTCTTTTTGATTATAAATCTTTCCATTTCTATAAAAGAATTTATAATTGAATATTTTTTACACCCCGTAAGTTCTTGACACTTAGTTGGCCTATTCGCATGTTGGTTAAGAGTTTTAGAATGTCATACATGCGAGAAAAGGGCCCGGGGAGAGACCGGACAACCCCCAAGTCGGAGCGTCGCAAGGCAAACACGACTTATAAATCGCATTCGACAAATGCGACTTAAAGGGGGTTTAGGTCCAAGTATATAAAACCCCACTTCGATTTTTTTTGTTTATTTTCATTCTTCATTTCCAGAGAACGAACAGAAATAGGGGAGGGCGAAGGTTCAACATAAATTTCCATTCGTTTACGTCGTCAAACATAGTCCAGACTCAAATTAACTTCAGGTAGCGAAGTATAAAGCTGCAGGGAGCATTCCTATGGAGTTAGTTTCGTGAAATTCGGCCGACGAATCGTCGTCTCACCGAGCCAAGGTAAGTGGAATTGCTCCAAACTAGTGTTAATATACCCCCAGCATTAAAGTGAGTATTTCTCCCTTCTAGACTTCCGAGAAATTACGAGTTCTCCGTCGTTCTCCGATAAGTCGAAGAATAGGCAGTAGGTATATCCATAAGTATGGTTTCTTTCCAAAATAATAGTAGAATTAACTCTATTCTTTCGTGAATATAAATACAGTTGGGAGAAATAGCTGAATACTAGCCGAGCTACGCCAGTTAATCAGAAAGTCGACAGTTGAGGTATGTAAAGCCAGTTTCTTTCGACAAGCTAGTAGTTCCAGTATTGAAAAATAGTACAAATTCTAGTAGAATGTTTCAGAAGCCGTATATTATATTTAGTATGAGTTCAGTAAGCATGTTAGAATTATTATACAGTGTTCAGCATGAAACTCAGTAAAACAGTATAATTCCCAGCAGAATATTCCAGAAATATTATTTCAGATTCAGTATATTTTAGTATCAGATTCAGCATATTTCAGTATCTGATTCAGCATATTTCAGTATCAGATTCAGAATAGAATACCAGAATATAAATATTATTATCAGATTCAGTATATATATATTACATGCGGTTATTGCTATTTATGGAGACATGATTGTTCTGTGTTGGGTACTCTTAGAGCTTCCTTGACCGCCCCAGGGTTAATAGCTGTGTCGACTCGCCCGCCAGAGGGTGAAGATACGTCACTCTACGGAGTGGCATACCGTCTGTCAGTGGACGAAGATGGGATGCAGATTCCCCATAGCAGGCTGATCAACACTATACCACACCCTCTGTCGAGCACTTGCGCCCGGGGTGCAGATTACAGTTTTCAAATTACAGATTTTAGAGTTTAGATTTCAGGAGTCCTCCGAACTCAGATACAGCTATAGTCAGGGGCCCAGCGAGTCCAAGTTGCATACACAGGGGGCCAGCTGGATGCTCATAGTTACTAGGTGGATGGTAAGACCTGGGTAGGGGTATATAGATTGTGTACTGGTTGGTACCTTACGGCTTATGGGGGCTGGTAAGGTTCTTGTATGCTATGTTGTGTTAGTTATTAATAGATAGAAAGTAGACCGCCATGTTATCAGGTATGACTCTTACTCTCTTCAGTAAAGTTACGCTATTTTCAGTCAGTCTCAGCCCATCTCCTATTACTTCAGTATCTATCAGTATTATTATTTGCTTTCAGTTATTTTCAGTTATTGCTTGCATACTCAGTACCAGGGTACTGACGCTCGTTTTGGGGCGCTGCATTACTTGCCTGCAGGTACTCATAGACGAGGAGCAGATCCCTCGTAGTTCCAGCCAGCGTACAGAGTCTTCATCTCCTGTCATCCGGAGCTTGACAGCTAAAGGTTTACTTCCCTTTTTATTTGTACAGTATGGGTAGGCCGGAGCCCTGTCCCATCCATCTTATTATTCTTAGAGGCTTGCGGATTGTATATTCCCTGTGGTTAGTTGTACCAGTCGTGTGGGGTCGTATGTATGTTTTAGTTTGCATGTGATGGCCGTGTGGGGCCTTGTTCAGTTGTCAGTTGGTGACCTTGTCGGACACAGATCAGTTCAGCACTTGATTATACTTTTCAGTGATAACTAGTCAGCATGGTGGTCTTGTCGGCCCGCATAGGTTCCCTTATGCTCAGTTGTTCTGGTTAGCTGTTATATTCCTACAGGTGTCTATAGGCCTAGTCGGCTGGAGGCTGTATTTACAGTCGTTATATAGCCCGTTGTTTTCATAAATCCAGAATTAGAGTCAGCCTGGCGCCAGAAGTGCTTAGGCTCAGTAGTCGAGCAGTCCAGGTCCTAGTAGGGCACCAAGTGCCAGTCATGCCTCCCAAGGCGGAGCATGACAAACTTGGTATCAGAGCAGGTCGTATCCCAGGGAGTCTGCAAGTCGTGCTAAGTAGAGTCTTGTCTATGGATGTGTTGTGCACCACATACCATAGGCAGGAGGCTGCAAGGCATGATAGGGAGGTTACTCTTTCTTCATATTCAGTCATGCCATAGAGCAGTACAGTATAGGGTTGAGTCCCTAAAGATTATTATACTCTTTGTTTATAGATAAATGTCAGATCAGCGACATCCTATCACAGGCAGAAGATTGGATATAGCCGTAGGAGAGGGCACCAGCAAGATGCCTTAGCCTCGTTTAGAATCAGCCCGATCTGAGGGCGATACAGAGGCATCGTCCTGACCTTCTCAGCAGTCTCCACCCCATCAGGAGCCACTCGGGACGACACCACCTCCGACAGTTCCTATACCTACACCATCTGACCAGGAGGTCAGGAGTGCAGTAGTTATGTTAGCGCAAACGATGGCTACTCAGCGCCAGTCAATGCCACCTACAGCAGCAAAATCATCAGGTGGGCCTGGTAGTTCAAGGGTCCGAGAATTCCTGGCACTAGGTCCCCCACAGTTTACCGGGATAGATCGAACAGAGGACCCCCAGGGCTTCCTGGATCAGATGTAGAGGATTTTCCGGGTAATGCATGTTTCATCTACAGAGTCGGTCGAATTGGCGGTATTCCGACTGCGGGATATTTCTGTGTTATGGTATGAGAGTTGGAAAGGTCTCGAGGGAGAGATGTTGCCCCTCTGACCTGGTCCAGCTTTTCAGAGGCCTTCCTAGACTGTTATCTATCACGAGAGATCCGACAGGCCCGGATGGACCAGTTTTTACACCTGGAGTAGGGGGCGATGAGTGTTCGAGAATACGCCCTGCAGTTCGATTCTTTGGCCCGATATGCTCCAGCCTTTGTAGACACCATGCCATCCAGAGCCCACCGGTTTATTATGGGGCTGAACCCAGAGTATATTGAGGCCTGTATGGCAGCTACTTTGTGGGAAGATATGGATATCGCTCAAGTACAGGCTTTTTCTCAAACTATTGAGGGCCTTAGACAGCGGCAACAGGATAGCAGATGAACAAGTCAGGAACAGTGCTGCAGGGACAGGTCAGATGAGTTACAGGGGGAGATTCGGAGAAGGCCTAGGCCACGGTTGTCAGATAGGCCACCCAAACCCACGCCCCCATCACAGCAGCAGAGGGGTAGATTCAGTCGCCGAGGACAGTCAGAGTCCGGCGGAAGTTCTCAAACAGTAGATTCACCCCAGCAGAGGAGGGCAGAACAGAGCAGGTATACACCACCACTTTGCCCTATTTGCAACTGACGCCACTTTGGAGCTTGCAGATATGGCTTCACAGGGTGTTATATATGCGAACATGAGGGTCATCTGATGAGAGATTGTCCAGCCAGGGTTCAGGGTGATCGGGATAGACAGGACAGGGCATCAGCAGGGTCGCGAGCTCCAGCAGCCCTGGCAGGGCGCAGGCCCTCAGTTTCAGCAGGCAGAGGCCGAGGTAGATCAGGGGCCTCTAGTTCAGGTGCGGGCCCAAGCCGTACCTATGCATTACGAGGGAGACCAGATTCAGAGGCGTCTCCAGATGTTGTGACAGGTATGACGACTATTTGCTCTCACCCTGCTTATGTATTAATCGATCTGGGATCTACCTTGTCCTATATTACCTCATTAGTGGCTCGAAAGTTCAGTATCGTACCAAAATTGCTTCGGCAACCCTTTTCAGTATCTACACCCGTCGATGACTCTATTATATCCAGAAGGGTTTATCGAGGGTGTACAGTAGAGGTTGCTAACCGTCAGACCACAGCAGATTTAGTAGCGTTAGAAATGGTTGATTTTGACACCATTATGGGTATGGATTGGTTAGCTCCATGCTATTCCAATGTAGTTTTGGACCAAGACGGTCCGATTCCACTTTCCAGGGGAGGCAGTATGAGAGTGGAAGGGCAGTACAGCTACGCCAAAAGGTAGGTTTATTTCCTATCTTCGGGCGAGAAAGTTGATAGTCAAGGGGTGCATTTACCACATTGTCAAAGTTCAGGATGTTCGGGTAGAGCCTCCGACTCTCCAGTCTGTTCCAGTGGTTAATAAATTCCCCGATGTATTTCCAGATGAGCTACCTGGTATTCCCCCAGAAAGGGAAATAGACTTTGCAATTGATTTATTACTAGGCACTCAGCCCATATGAATTCCCCCTTATCGCATGGCTCCTGCTGTACTCAGAGAACTAAAGGAGCAGTTGAAAGATTTGTTAGACAAGGGCTTTATCAGGCCGAGTACTTCATCTTGGGGTGCGCCAATTTTGTTTGTAAGAAAGAAGGATGGTTCCCTCCGTATGTGTATAGACTATCGACAACTGAATAAAGTTACTGTCAAGAATAAGTATCCGCTTCCCAGGATAGATGATCTGTTTGATCAGTTACAGGGAGCTAGATATTTCTCCAAAATTGACTTAAGGTTCGAATATCATCAGGTTCGGGTTCGTGAAAGAGACTTTCCAAAGACTGCCTTTATGACCAGATACGACCATTTTGAATTCTTAGTCATGTCCTTTGGGCTGACGAATGCTCCAGCCGTATTTATGGACCTGATGAATAGTATTTTCAGACCATACCTGGACTTGTTCATGATAGTGTTTATTGACGATATTCTAGTGTATTCTCGCTCGGAGGCAGACCACCAGGATCATTTGCGGACAGTGCTCCAGATTCTCAAGGATCGTCAGCTATATGCCAAGCCCATCGAAATGTGAATTCTGGCTGAATTTAGTAGCCTTTTTGGGTCATATCGTGTTGGATGTTGGTATATAGGTAGATACCCATAAAATAGAAGCAGTAAAAGTATGGCCCAGACCTACCACTCCGATCGAGGTACGCAGTTTCCTGGGGTTAGCAGGGTACTACATGAGGTTTGTTGAAGGATTTTCCACCTTAGAAGCACCTCTGACTAAACTGACGCAGAAGGCAGCAAAATTTCAGTAGACTGAGGCATGTGAGCAGAGCTTCCAGGAATTGAAAGACAGGCTAACATCAGCTCCAGTGTTAGCATTGCCAGAAGGTACAGAAGGTTATGCAGTTTATTATGACACTTCGGGTGTTAGGTTAAGGTATGTGTTGATGCAGCATGGTAAAGTAATTGCTTATGCTTCCAAACAACTGAGGAAACATGAAAAGAACTATCCTACCCATGACCTGAAATTGGCCGCAGTGATTCACACCTTGAAGATATGGAGACATTACTTGTATGGCGTCCACGTGGATATTTTCACTAATCATAAGAGCCTACAGTATATCTTCACCCAGAAAGAACTGAACTTGCGGCAGCATCGCTGGTTAGAGCTGTTGAAAGACTATGATGTGAATATTCTGTATCACCCAGGAAGGGCCAATGTGGTGGCAGACGCCCTTAGTCGTAAGTCTATGGGGAGTTTGGCATACTTACAGCCTGTGCAACATGAATTAGCTTGGGAATTGCATCAGTTAGCCAGTTTAGCCGTTCGTGTAGCAAAAACAGAGGACAACGGAGCGGTAATCCAGAACACCATAGTGTCGTCTTTAGTCGTGGAAGTAAAGGAATAGGAGTGTGAAGATCCTAGCCTGGTTCAGCTTAGAAACAAAGTTCAACAAGGAGAGGTGACAGATTTTCAGATAATCGAGGATGGATATTGCGATATAAGGATCGCCTTTGTGTTCCAGACATTGCAGGGCTTCGCCAGCAGATTATGGGCGAGGTACATTATGCCCGTTATTCTCTCCACCCAGGTTCAATGAAAATGTCCCACGATATAAAAGAAATCTATTGGTGGCCAGGAATAAAGAAGGGGATAGCAGAATTTGTAGCTCAGTGTCCCAACTGCCAGCAGGTAAAAGCTGAACATCAGAAACCAGGCAGACTGACTCAGGATATAGCTGTGCCTCTATGGAAATGGGAAGCAGTAAATATGGATTTTGTAGCAGGATTACCCCGCACCAGGCGTAGATATGATTCGATCTGGGTGATTGTTGACAGACTGACAAAATCAGCTCATTTTCCGCCAGTAAGGGTTACCTTTTCCGCCGAGGATTATGCTAAACTGTATATCAGAGAAATACTCAGGTTGCATGGTGTTCCAGTGTCCATTATCTCCGATAGAGGAGCGCAGTTTACAGCTAAATTCTGGCAATAATTTCAGAGAGGCTTGGGGACGTAGGTTAACCTGAGCACAGCTTTTCATCCTCAGACAGATGGGCAGGCATAACGCACCATTCAAACGCTTGAGGATATGTTGCAAGCATGTGTGTTGGATTTCGGAGGTAACTGGGATGAACATTTACCACTCATTGAGTTCTCCGATAATAACAGTTGCCATTCAGCTATTCAGATGGCTCCTTATGAGGCATTATATGGGCGAAAGTGCAGATCTCCAGTTGGTTGGTTTGAGGTAGGAGAATCAGCATTGATTAGGCCAGATATCATTCATCAGTCAGAGGAAAAAGTAAAGCTTATCAGAGAATGCTTACTGACTGCTCAGAGCCTCCAGAAATCGTATGCTGACGTGCGGCGTAGAAACTTGGAATTTAATGTGGGTGATTGGGTGTTTCTGAAAGTTTCGCCAATGAAGGGTGTAATGAGATTTGGCAAGAAAGGCAAGCTCAGCCCGAGGTATGTTGGGCCTTATCAAATTCGCCGAAGAATAGGCCAAGTGGCATATGAGTTAGACTTACCTATAGAGTTAGAATCTGTCCACCCAGTTTTTCATGTATCAATGCTGAGAAAGTGCATAGAAGATCCCTCCAGAATTGTCCCAGTCCAAGATGTTCAGGTTACAGAGAAGTTGGCCTATGAAGAAGTTCCAGTAGCCATACTAGACCGGCAGATCCGCAAATTAAGAACTAAAGATGTTGCTTCTGTCAAAGTGTTATGGCGTAACAGGAATTGAGAGAATATGACTTGGGAAGCAGAAGAAGATATGAAAGCCATATATCCTCAGTTATTTCGGACTTAGTCAGCCAGAGGTATGTTGATATTGTTGTTTTATGAGTTGCTTTATATTCATGTGTATAAGTAAGATGTTGACTTCAATTTATTATGAAATGAATGCTATAGTGTTATATGGAGCACCTGTATTGGACTTTTCTGCGTTTCAGGATTTTTGAAATAGTCCATACTACAGGGGAACTCTGCCGAAATTTCTCAAGAATAAGTAGAATAAGTTAAAATTTCTGTAAACAAAAGTTAACATTCAAGGACGAATGTTCTTGAGGGGGGAAGGATGTTACACCCCGTAAGTTCTTGACACTTAGTTGGCCTATTCGCATATTGGTTAAGAGTTTTAGAATGCCATACGTGCGAGAAAAGGGCCCGGGGAGAGATCGGACAAGCGCCAAGTCAGAGCGTCGCAAGGCAAATGCGACTTATAAATCGCATTCGACAAATGCGATTTAAAGGGGGTTTAGGTCCAAGTATATAAAACCCCACTTCAGTTTTTTTGGTCATTTTCATTCTTTATTTCCAGAGAACGAACAGAAACAGGGGAAGAACGAAGGTTCAACATAAATTTCCTTCCGTTTACACCGTCAAACATAGTCCAAACTCAAATTAACTTCGAGTAGCGAAGTATAAAGCTGCAGGAAGCATTCTGACGGAGTTAGTTTCGTGAAATTCGGCCGACAAATCATCGTCTCACCAATCCAAGGTAAGTGGAATTGCTCCAAACTAGTGTTAATATACTCCCACCATTAAAGTGAGTATTTCTCCCTTCTAGACTTCCGAGAAATTACGAGTTTCCCGTCGTTCTCCGATAAGTCGAAGAATAGGCAGTAGGTATATCCATAAGTATGGTTTCTTTTCAAAATAATAGTAGAATTAACTCTATTCTTTCGTGAATATGAATACAATTGGGAGAAACAACTGAATACTAACCGAGAATCAGAAAGTCGGCAGTTGAGGTATGTAAAGCCAGTTTCTTTCGGCAAGCTAGTAGTTTCAGTATAGCAAAATAATACAAATTCCAATAGAATGTTTCAGAAGCCGTATATTATATTTAGTATGAGTTCAGTAAGCATGTTAGAATTATTATACAGTGTTTAGCATGAAACTTAAAATAGTATAATTCCCAGCAGAATATTCCAGAAATATTATTTCAGATCAGTATATTTCAGTATCAGATTCAACATATTTCAATATCAGATTCAGTATATTTCAGTATGAGATTCAGAACAGAATACCAGAATATAAATATTATTATCAGATTCAGTATATATATATATATTACATGCGGTTATTGCTATTTGTGGAGACATTCTGTGTTGGGCACTCTTAAAGCTTTCTTGACCGACCCAGGGTTAATAGCTGTGTCGACTCGCCCGCCAGAGGGTGAGGATACGGCGCTCTACGGAGTGGCATACCGTCTGTCAGTGGACGAAGATGGGATGCAGATTCCCTATAGCAGGCTGATCAGCACTATACCACACCCTCTGTCGAGCACTTGCGCCCGGGGTACAGATTACAGTTTTCAGATTACAGATTTTAGATTTCAGATTTCAGGAGTCCTCCGGACTCAGATACAGCTATAGTCAGGGGCCCAGCGAGCCCAAGTTGCATACCCAGGGGGCCGGCTGGATGCTCATAGTTACTAGGTGGATGGTAAGACCTGGGTAGGGGTATATAGATTGTGTACTGGTTGGTACCTTACGGCTTATGGGAGCTGGTAAGGTTCTTGTATGCTATGTTGTGTTAGTTATTAATAGATAGAAAGTAGACCGCCATGTTATCAGGTATGACTCTTACTCTCTTCAGTAAAGTTACGCTCTTTTCAGTCAGTCTCAGCCCGTCTCCTATTACTTCAGTATCTATCAGTATTATTGTTTGCTTTCAGTTATTTTCAGTTATTGCTTGCATACTCAGTACCAATGGTACTGACGCTCGTTTTGGGGCACTGCATTACTTGTCTGCAGGTACTCATAGACGAGGAGCAGATCCCTCGTAGTTCCAGCCAACGTACAGAGTCTTCATCTCCTGTCATCCGGAGCTTGACAGCTAAAGGTTTACTTCCCTTTTATTTGTACAGTATGGGTAGGCCGGGGCCCTGTCCCGTCCATCTTATTATTCTTAGAGGCTTGCGGATTGTATATTCCCTGTGGTTAGTTGTACCGGTCGTGTGGGGCCATATGTATGTTTAGTTTGCATGTGATGGCCGTGTGGGGCCTTGTTCAGTTGTCAGTTGGTGACCTTGTCGGTCACAGATCAGTTCAGCACTTGATTATATTTTTCAGTTGGTGACCTTGTCGGCCCGCACAAGTTCCCTTATGCTCAGTTGTTCTAGTTAGCTGTTATATTCCTACAGGTGTCTATAGGCCCAGTCGGCCGGAGGCTGTATTTACAGCCGTTATATAGCCCGTTGTTTTCATAAATCCAGAATTAGAGTCAACCTGGCACCAGAAGTGCTTAGGCTCAGTAGTCCAGCAGTCCAGGTCCTAGTAGGGTACCAGGTGCCAGTCATGCCTCCCAAGGCAGGGCGTGACAGTAATTTAATTCATCAACTCTTCTACATCAACACCTCAGATTTATCTCCAGCTTTGTATGTTTTTGTGTTAATCTATTTTCTTCTTTTTTCATGTTATGAATTTTTTTTAATGTTGTGGATTTGAAAAACACAATTGTAATTGTTATGCAGCTCAAGTTGTTTGTATTCAAAAATAATTTAACATAGATTGTCTCTTTTAGTTGAGTCTAATGTTGATACTATGTTAACAGACATTTTTCATCTACTCATACATTCACAAGTTTTATCTATTTAGGTAAAGTAATCTCTTCATCTAATGAAATAATTTTTTTTTATAAAATTATAGATTATTATAGTTATAACTGTTATGCACAATTTATTTTAGATAATATTGCAATAGAATCTGAAAAGAATTTCTTGAACCAAATTGTGTCAATTAATAAAGGCGATATGATTCTCATTTTATAATAAAAGTCTTAGTAATTGGAGATGTATTAGTAAAGAGTATAAAAAGGGAACAAAAGAAGACATACGAATGACTATAACTTTAGTTGACGAAGAGGTAACAATTCTTTTTTGTATTATAATCTGTATTTATATTTTATATTTTTACATATGATGTTTGAGTTCTTATCTATTTTTATTGTATTTTATATATTTTATATTATATGTATATGTGTGTGTGTGTGTGTGTGTGTGTGTTGACCATTAAAATTTAAGTTTTTGCAGGACACAAAAGTTCATGCTATACTTTTCAATAATTACATATTGAAAAGTGAAAAAAAATATTTACAGTAAGACAAGATCTGTTACATCATGAAAAGACACATTAATAGTGTTAATGCTAATTTTGCAACAGTAAACAAGGAGATTGATGTTGTGTTCAGTGACAAAACTATAGTTCAGGAATGCAACATTCACTTTTCTATTGTTACCTTTTCAAACAATTTTACTTTTTTGAAGATGCAATACAATCTTCAAATATTTTATAATAGATAAAGTTGTCTTTTACCATTTTTCTCAATTAGTTGTTATTTAATTATTATAGATTTTTACTAATTTATAAAAAAGTAAACTCCTAATATTTAGTATTTTAAAATTGACTAAAATTTTGCTTCTTAAATCTTTCCTTATTTGAACTATATTAAAAGTCCTAACATTTAAGACTTTCAATTACAATTCTGTTAACTTATGTATCAATCCATTATTTATTAAACTAACTAATTATCCATCACAATATTTCAATACAAAAAAATAAATTAAAGAGTATAATTTTATTATGTATTAATACGTGAATCCTCCTCCTCCTCCTCTTTTATCTTCTTTATAGAAACATAACATACTTTAAGTTGTTTCAATTAATTGAATACTAATTGAGCTGAAATCATCTTACAAAAGGTAAAGTGAAAAATCTAAAATTAATTTATTATTAAATATTTAAAGTATGAAGCCCTGTAGCAAAATCACTCATCTTTTTACCCTTTTAAAAATAGAGTTCACACTTGACAAAATAGTTATTTAATTATTTCTTTAATATTTAAAATTTTAAAATTAACTAAATTTTACGTATTGAATTCTTCATTATTTGAAATATATAAAAAATATTAATGTTTATATATACATATAATGCATGTATTTAAGTGCTCATGCAAAAGCAAAAATTTATTTTACATTTCAATCAAACGCTATTTCTATGACATTTTTGTTCATTAAAATAAATATTAGAACAAACCAAAGAAAGAACTACTATATTGGATCAAACTCTTAAACATAATCATTTATCAATTTGAAATTCATAATTTTATTTCTAAATTCTTATATTATTACACAAACACATCTTTTAAATACTATTTATGCTATTTTTATAAATTTATTCTTATTAATATGAAGAACACCTGCAAAGCGCGTACATTTAGAGTAGTAACAACAAAAAGGAACATATCATTTATACAGAAGCCAATAATCACATGGTGGACTGATCTTGATATATTTACTAAATTTACTAAGCTAGAGTTTGGTGACTCAATAAAGGTTCTCTTACCTATTGGTGATGTAATTTATGTTACTCACATTTGGTCTAGTGTATTAACAGTAGGAAGTCATATTAATTATGTCCTCCATATACCTGAATTTAGGTTTAAGCTCTTCTCAGTTTCACAGGTAACCAAGGCATTATAATGCTTAGTTGCATTTTTATCCTTACTTCTGTATATTTTAAAATCTCTTCAATGGAAAGAAGCGATTGATAGACAAAAGGATGGGGTATAGTTGTTACCTTCAACTTCTGTGAGAACAACAAATGTTGGAAATTCTTACTCTTTGATTTCTAAGATTTCCTTTAATAGTTAGTAGAAATAGTAATACTGATATTGATTTGTGGCATAAGAACTTGGACACCTTTTATATAAGGTGTTAAATCAGATTTTCTCTGTGTCCTTAGACAGCTGTAGTTCAATTCTAAAAAACTATGTTTTGTGTCCATGTGCCAAACAAGTCAGGTCTCCCTTCTCTAATAGTAATATTAAAAGTATTGGTTGTTTTCACTTGCTGCATCTTGATATATAGGTTCCATATAAAATTCCAACTTATGATGAAAATAAATACTTCTTAACAATTGTTGATGACTTTTCTAGAATAACTTGGTTGTTTCTGTTGAAGCTTAAATCTAATGTGTGTACTGTGCTAAAAAAAATTCTCATATATATGTATACTCCGTTCAATAAAAGGGTGAAGATTATTAGAACAGATAATGGTACTAAATTTGTAAATTTAGCCTGTGATACTAGTCGCGCCCCATTTTTCTCGCGAAAAGCGGAACTCGACATATGACAACTCTTTTAGGATAAAAAATGAAGAGTCGCCACCTAAGAATTAAGGTGCGTTAGGGCACCATTTTACACTAAAAGTCTATTTAACTAGCCTAGGTTACCAGAGTCGGATAAGGGTTCAAGTTACCTCGAAAGAAAGGTGTTATGCACCTTTCGATGTCCAAAAATGTGGGTTCCTTCCGAATTCATTAAATATGTGGGGAATCAGTGATAAACTAAGGTTAATTATTAATTAATTAAAATCTAAAATAACTAAGTGACTAAGCATGAAAAACTTACTTTAATAAAAATATATTCAATTAAAAATATACTATTCAAGTACTGAAAAAGAGAAAGCTTACATGTTCGCTTTCAATTTAAAAAAAAAACTTAGAATAATTGAATAATACAAACAATTAAGATAGAAAATCAGGAGAGTAAAAATAAAGAAACTAACCTGGTTGCTTCCAACAGAATACTAAAATAAATAACAAACTAACAAAGCATAAAGTTAATGATAAGAGAGTGAGATCAGGGTTTGACAAGGCTAAAAAATGGTCCAATGCGATGTTACTCCCATTTATTATATTTTTGATATGATCGACCCTCTTAAACACCTTAAAACAAGACAAAATAATTTTCAAAAGATGTACAAAGTACTAAAATAAATATTTAAGTATTTAAAAATCGTGTGTAGGTAAAATATATATATATTTAAATTTTAGATTACATGAAAGTATGTCGGTAGTTTAACATACTAGTAAAAGTTGTCGAGTCTTTGAGACTTTTAAAAGGGTGATATATAAAATTTAGAAAGGACGGAAGTAACGAGTTGCTTTATTTTTATAAAGCTATATTTTGCTTCATACAAGAAGTCAGCAAAAGCATGCCTGTTTCATCATTTCCCAAAACATACCTGACCTATCTCGGGGTGACGACTCCACTTGAGCGCTGCTTAGCGTGTTGAATCCTCCATTCACCGTGATTGAAATTCAAGAGATTCCATTCCATCGGGGTACATGTAAAAATATTCAAGAAAGAGTGAGAGTATATCTATTTTTAATATTTAACTAGCCAAAAAGATTAAAATAATAAAGACTCTTGAGCAAAGTCAAAATATATGAAAGAAAAGAGTTTAACAAGAAAGTTTTTTTTCGCTCTCTTTTACGAGACAATAAAATTTGAAATAAATTATATCTCATCTCGCTCTTTTTACATATAAAATAATTAATTGGACATTAAACATTGATCTTTGCGCAAGAAATTATTTAGACATGACCGTGAAACATCTTCAGAAATATTCAACCAAACACTTCAAATAGATGTGAAATCATACCAACAAAAACTCAATCACCAAACTTTCTTATGAACTAAATATAAATTCATTGAATTATCTCAAGACGTAGCCTTAATTATTTTTGCTAACTCTCTATAGCTAATTGTGATATCCACTAAATTTTATCAGCATAACAGTGTATCGTTAAATAAATAAATAAATATAAAAAATTAAAAATTAAAAACATATCATACAATATTAACATGTGGACCAAATTAGGTTCAAGAGCTCTATTTTAAGCTCAAGAAAAACTAAGTTACAAGGAATATCATCTGCTTAAAGAATTAAAATTTAAAAGAATTCTTAAATCTCTCCCGAGCACTTTCAGCAACCACAGAATAACATTAAGATATTTAGTACATTACGGCTAACTAGTTCTTGAATAATTAAAATACAAACATAATGTACCATTAAATCAGCTACATATTAGAAATATACCTAACCCAATAACATACATCATATTATTAATTATACCAACACATGAAGAGTTAAATGAACAACAACAAAAAAGAGTAACAGATTGTTGAATAAATTTTGGCTTAATTATGACAGTAATCACATAAACATTAAAATATATAATAAGAAATAAGAAAAATTGAAGTGAGGGACCTTTTTGTAGCAAATTTCGTGGAATAAAATGAGAATCATCATGCAAGCTTATACAGGGAATGCAAAAATGAGATCCGACAAGTACAGGGTAGCCAAAAACTTAATTCAGATGAGAACCTCAGACTGTAACTCCAACGGTGAACCTTGACTTCACTTGAAAATAGCAGTTTTTGGATGATTTATGGTTGTGTTTGACAAGGAAGAAAACGACTGACTGGGAACGTTTTGGCTGGATTATAGTGGTCTTTTCTTGGTTGTTTCAGTAAATCTTTCATGGAGGAGAAAGGTGCTTTAATGGTGGAAAAGAGTTGGAAACAGTGATTGTGCGTTGGTTGTAATCGGACAGCATAAACTAGCCGGTGAAGACGATGAGCGCATAGTGTGTGCCCTCTAGAATAGTGTTGCGGCTATTCTTTTTCTTCTTTTGTCTACCACTAATTCCCTTCTCCTCCCCCATAAAAAAATATCCATGTAATGAAGAAGAATAAAAAAAAGCACGTTACGGGGAGGGAGAAAATAAGAAAAGAATCGATCAAGGATATGGGTAATCTCTGCCAAAGAAGAAAAAAATTGTTATAAGGTGAAAATATTTTAAAAGATTTATAAAATTTTGCATTTTAAAAATCAATTAGCATATATAGCTTTTATTAAAAAAACTACTAAAATAGACAATAATATATTTTATTAAATAAATAATTGCTTTTTCTAAAATAAAGATAATACCAATATTTACTATAAACTTTAAAAAATAATAACTTTTTAAGATATTTGCTAAATAATAATAACCGTTTTTTTTAAATTATGACTAAATAATAATAATAATAATAATGATAATAATAATAATAATAATAATAACAACAACAACACAATGTGGGTAATATTTATTAGCACAAAATTTGATAAAAATAAGTAAAATAATATTTTTGGCCCCACGAAATAAAAATAAAGCTCAAACATGCAAACTGAAAGGAAGGAGGGACAAAAATGGGTGTCAACAATACTTTGTTCGAATCACTTGGTATTGTTCATCAAACTTCTTGTGCTTACACACCTCAGTAAAATGATGTGGCTGAGAGAAAACACAAGCATATCCTTGAAGTTTGTAGAGCTATAAGGTTTCAAGGACATGTGCCCTTTAAATTCTGGGGACATTATGTGCTAGCCGCTGTCTAATTGATCAATAGACTGCCTTCTTGCATACTCAATAATATATCTCTCTATAAAGTACTGCATGACACAAAATCATCAATTAGTCATCTTAAAATACTAGGATGTCTAATTTTTGCTAAGGCAGTGAAAAAGAATGATAAATTGAAGTCAAGGTCTATAGTTGCAATTCACATGGGTTACTCCAATACTCAAAATGGTTATATACTTTATGACTTTACTAAAAACAATTTTTTTGTAAACAAAGATATAGAATTCAAAGAAACTATATATCCATTCCATAATCTTAACAAAAGTGCAAAAGTTCCATTTATGAATATATTGAATGATCATATGTTATTTGAGTCTTCAATTCCATCCTCCAACACTCAGACCTTAAACTAGTCATCTTCTGATTCAATTCTTGATTCCTCTACTCCTTAGGAACCAACTATACCAATCTTCATTCCTCCATCATCTGCAGCATCTGATCAACAAAATGTGTTTGAAAGTCCTCAAAGAAGATCCTCCAGAACAATAGTCCACCACTTTGGATGAATCATTTTGTTGTCTCTGATAAATCAACTCCTTCCACACCCTATGGGTTGGCCAGTGTTATCAACTATGCACAATTACCTAGTTAATATCAAGTCTTTATTCCTGCCAGCTCCACTGAAGTGGAACCATCCTCCTATGCTGAAGCCACTAAAGGTAGAGATAAGTGCACTAGAAACCAATAACACTTGGAGAGTAGTTCCTTTACCTGAAGGGAAGAGACTAATTGATTGTAAACGGGTATTCAAGATAAAGTACAAGGACATAGGTAATATGGAAAGATTTAAGACAAGATTAGTTGTCAAAGGCTATAGCCAACAGGAGGGAATTGACTATTAGGAGACATTTTTTCCTGTACTCAAAATGGTCACTTCCAAATCAGTATTAACTATTGCTTCTATGAGACATTGGCACATTCATCAAATGGATATGTACAATGCCACCCTTCAAGAAAATTTAGCTGATAAAATATATATAAATCTCCCACAAGTAAGGGTGGCAAGGAAATCGGGTCCGACCCAATCCGATTCGATTCCAGTAACAGACCCAGTACCGGCAAGACCTGGTTTCGGTAGGTCCGGTAGGAATCGGTATAGGGGTACCGGGTAGAAAAATCGGTGCAGAATAGACTAATTTACTGGTAGACCCGGTTCCTATTCAATTTCGATACCGGTTAACGATTAGAAACTTAAAATATTTTTTTGTGTAGTCACCATTAGAAGTCATTTGGCAACGGGCAGTGGAGCCCACCAATGGCTCCTAACAACTATTCCCCCCCCCCCCTCAAACATGTCCTACCCTCTTAATACCTCTACACAATATATCTCATATTCATCCTATTTTTCTCACAAAATCTTCAATTCTCTCTATTATTCTCTCAAAGACTCAAACTCACAAATCCTCTCTAGTTTTTACTCTCTAATATTTTAATTTTATATTTTATGGTATTGGCTAATTGGAGATAGGAGATTTTTTTGAAGCCATTTTCAAGTTTCAATTGTCTTCTCTCAGTTTCGGGTTTTAACATTCGGTACATTCGTTCCAACTTTAATCTCTTTATTTATTTACTTATAATTTTTTTTTGTTATATTTATATTGCTTGTTAATTTGTTATTCATTTATTATTTGTTTAATATCTCTATTTGCTTATTTTATATTTTAAATATAGATGCTGGAAAACAAAGTAGAGGTAAAAGAATTATGGGTGCTACTAATAGGGGACGTGAAAATAGTTCTAGATTATTACCACCACCGTCACCACCTAGATTTAGTAATGAAGATGAAACTTATTTTGATGAAACTTATTTACCATGTCAACAACTTTATGATGTTAATTCTACTACTCAATTAGATCATGATACCATAGATAGAATTTATACTAATTTTGAAGAAGACTTAGAGGATTCTCAAGAGGTACAATAAGAAGAGTTAGAGGAGACCCCTTACCATACTAGTCCGATTACGAAATTACCTACATTTACTAGGGTCACTAGGGACAAACGTCCTAAGAGGTCATTAGTTTGACAATTTATGGAGCAAAATAGTGAAAAAACTACTGCTACTTGTTTAAAATGTAAGAAAGTATTAAAACATTTGACTGAGGTATCGAAAGGTGGGACGGGGTTGCTAACTAAACATTTGAGATTGTGTAATAAAGAATTTTCTCACCTAGAAGCTGTTGCTAAGGATAAAAAAAAGGTACACCTTTTCCTGAAGGATCTATAGGAGTAGGAGGGTCTAACATGGTTCAAAGTGTTTTAAATAGGACTAACCCGACTGGTCCAAGCACAAACGTTACATATAGTCAGTAAAAAGATCGTCAAGAATTAGCTAAAATGTAGTTGTTTGTGGTTTGCCTTTCAGTTTTTCTTCACATCCCGGTTTTATTCATTATATTCGGGGGGGGGGGGTGTAATCCATCTTTTCAAGGTTTTTCTAGAAACACAATTAAAAATAATATTTTAAAATATCAAGATGAACATTGTCATTATCTTCATTGTCTCTTTGTATATTTTGATGGTAGAATATCTATTACTTCTGATATGGATCGTACTATTAATGGTAATGATTATTTTACTGTTACCGCTCATTGGATTAATCATGAATGAAATATGCAAAAAAGAATAATTGGATATAAATATGTAGAAGAGAGTAAAACCGGTGCTTACATAGCTTTTATAATAGGAGGTATTTTACAGTATTTTAATCTTTGTGATAAAATAATGGGTGTCGCTTAACAATGTTTCTAATAATTTGAAAGCAGTTGATTTTCTAAAACCTAGATTTTGTCGAATAGATAATGATGTCTTTCATGTTAAATGTGCTTAAAAACTTGTTCCGACCAAACTACACTCAAGTGCACGTGGTCGTACAAGTAGTAAAGTGGCTTTATTTCAAGCCAAGTATCGATCCCACAGGGACTGAATTATGGTAGTAATTATCCTAATTATTAGTGAACGATATCGCTATGAAGGTAGACAACCAAACAAATAATGTTTTATGAGTCAATATTAATAGTTAATAAGAACCTAAGTAAAGATTGTAAATTAAAGTCTGAACAATAGCAGTGAACAAGCTGAGGTTAAGGCAAACATGCAGGGATGTAATTTATTAATTAGAATCAGTCAATCTTCTCTTCGGTTGTTAGTCAGGAATTAATAACCCATGGATTGGATCTTTCGACTCCTCTCCAATTAAAGAATCATGAGACTTACACTACACATTTCTGTGATGCAAAAACCCCATGCTCTAGCCATACGTAACAAATCCCATAAATGACTAATATGACATTACAGATATATTTTTATTCTGAACGTAAATCTTCTCTCAATTTTCTCAACTAAGAAAAAATCATATTCCATCAATTCACATCTATCCAATTAATTTCTCTTTCAGAATCAAAATTGGAATTCTAGAATATACATTAACATTGGCAAAACATTAACGTAGTAAAAAATAAGAATTGATAGAACAACCATTATAAAGAAGATGAAAACTGAAATAATTATTAATTACATTCCTCTACAATTATCTTTAACCTCAGCAAGAGGTGAATTAGCCACTTATTTGTGGATTAAATATCTTCAAACAAGTAGAATTCATACAAGCAATTGAAATTAAAGAGAAAAAGGAAGAGAATTAACCCTAGAAATTCTTCCTCTCAACTGCTTGCTATCCACGTTCTTGCTCAAAATGTCAGATTCCCTAAAATAAAATCTAAGTGTGCTATTTATACTAGTGAGAATTTTTTCCAAAATAACTGGCAACGTGGCACGGAGTGTATCGTGGAGCATCGCCTCCGTGCCACGGCCTTGTCGCAGACCTCCACTGGAACTCAGCTCCCAGGTAAATGCACTTCAGCGTGGCACGGCGTGTATCGCGGAGCCTCACCTCCGTGCCACGGTGCCATCGCGCACCTCCACTGGAATTTGACATAAAATTCCCTTCTAGGCAGACTACCTCCACGATCGTAGCGTGACACGGAGCCATAACGGAGCCCCTATTTTGGCCAATTTTCCTTATCGACTTCCGCTTCTTGCTTCCGAGTCCATTTCCACACTTCACCAACTTGTAGATTAGCTTTCAAAAATTCCTTCTAGACTACAAAACAACACTAATCATGTTGGTTAGTATAAATCCACATTTACATACAAATCACATGAAAATGCACACATAAAAGTAGATAAACAAGTAGAAATGAAGTATTAGAGTATCACTTGGGCATGCACTTATGCCCAAGATCACTGCACATATTTTAAATTTAATTGTAAAAGATGGTCTTGATACTTTTGGAGTTAGTTGTCAAAAAGTTAGACTTGCTTGTGCTTGGATTTTTAAAGCAATATTAAAGGCTAGACTTGTTGAATATAAAAATCGTTGTGTAGAATGTCAACTTGAATATAGAAAATTCCCAAAAGAAGTGTCTACTAGATGGAACTCTTTATATGAAATACTTGAAGTAGCTTATATTTATCGCATGCCTATACAATTAGTTTATAATGCTCATAATGCAGATACTTATTCAAGACTTTGTGATGATGATTGGATTCAAGTTTATGAAATTATTAAATTTTTAAAAACTTTTTATACAGCTACAAATGCAATAGCTGGTCAATATTATCCGATAATATCTTCAGTGTTAGTACATATTACTGCTATTTCAAGGAAATTTGCAATATTTAAAAAATTAAAATGTTTAAAGAGCCTATTAAATATATGGTTGAAAAATTCAAAAAAGATTTTTTTCCTACTCCCCAAATTTGTTTGACTACTACTTTATTCAACCTTTTTTATAAAGCTCAAGGTGATGAAAAAATGGTTGAAGCTATTTATACAAATTTAGAAATTCAACCGGATGAATTACCAACCCTTGAGATGTGTAAGAGTAGTATAATACCTAAAGCTAGAAACTTATATAATGTATATAGAACAATCAAACAAAATGTTCCACCGACGCGACATGTTAGTTCTAGGCCTAGAGTAGAAGATGTTGATGACTTAATGGGTGATTATCTTGGTCTCGAATCATCTAATAGTAATGACTTTGATTCATATATTTCGCAGGCACAAGATAGTATCAAAGATGCAAATGGAGAGCCGCAACTTTTGGCATACTGGAAGAACCATAGGGAACAATATCCAAGGCTTTCAACGGTGGTTCGAGATATCTTAGCTATTCAAGCTTCTTCAGTAGCTTCAAAGCAAGCTTTCAGCGTGGGAAGATTTATTATTGGATACCACCAGTATTCTTCGGCAAAAGACAGTTTAGAAATGTCGATAATATTCATAGATTGGATAAATATTGAACGAAGAAACTTTGGACTGCCAAAGTTATCGGCCCAAATTGAAGATGAAATAGATGAAGTGTTTGGGGCAAATAGCGATGACGGCATAGACGCAATGGAGGAATAAGGAAGAATACCAATTTCAGAAGATATTTAAGAGGAAGTGATAATTAAGTTACGAAAATAACATTTTGGAGATTTTAGATATTAGTATAATAATAGAGACCCAATTGAAGATTTTAGATATTAGTATAATAATAGAGACCCAATTGAAACAGAACCCTTCCTAGAAGGTGGCTGCGTAGATTAGGTACTCTTTTAGTCTTCTAAATATATTGTAATACATGTACGATTTTATTTATTTGAATAAATTTATAGGCTATTCACCTTAATTTTTATTAATAATTGTCTTTTATTTAATGCAACTCATGTTACACCCCGTAAGATGTTAGAGGTTAGTGTGCATGCGCGTGGATTTGTGACGAGTAATGAGAGCTTTACACATGCAGGAAGAGCTTCGGAAGTAGGGTTGGGCGAGGCCAGGCTGCGAGGGGCCAGCGCGACACGCCAGCCAGCCTGCGCAAGGGGTAGCGCGGTGCGCCAGCCTGCCAACGCACAGGGAAGGGTGGGGCGCCACCCCCTGCCATACCCATGTTTATATATAAATTCCCCTTGTTCAATTTAATTCATTTCAAACACTCCTCGGCCAGAGAAGAGAAAAGACGCAACTCCCATTCTATTTTCGTCAAATTATGCTATCCAACGCCCCGTAAGATGTTAGAGGTTAGTGTGCATGCGCGTGGATTTGTGACGAGTAATGAGAGCTTTACACATGCAGGAAGAGCTTTGAAAGTAGGGTCGGGCGAGGCCAGGCTGCGAGGGGCCAGTGCGACACGCCAGCCAGCCTGCGCAAGGGGTAGCGCGGTGCGCCAGCCTGCCAGCGCACAGGGCAGCGTGGGGCGCCACCCCCTGCCATACCCATGTTTATATATAAATTCCCCTTGTTCAATTTAATTCATTTCAAACACTCCTCGGCCAGAGAAGAGAAAAGACGCAACTCCCATTCTATTTTCATCAAATTACGCTATCCAACGCTTTCCAAACGCAAATTAACTTTGGGTAACAAGTTCTAGGCGTACGGAAAGCATTTCTACGAATTTATTTGTTGAAAATTCACTCGGTATATCGGGACCACGCCAAGTGAAGGTTGTCGAAATTACTCCAAATTGAATCTTAAACGGCCACAAGCAATAGGTAAGCATTTATCTCTTCTATACTCTTGAGAAATTGTGGCTTTTCGGCCAAGCTAAATAAATTTGAATTGTAGTTATTATTATTATTATCGAAAGATATTGTTGTTTGCCGAATTTAGTATTGAAAATAGCCCTATTCTCTCAGCGAAAGGGCTGCAGTTGCGTGGAACTGCCGGTTACAGGTTGAAACTCATCAGTTAAATGAGAATCGGCATTCGAGGTATGTTAACGCTTATCTCTTAGGCAAGTTATTCTTGACGTATAGTAATACGACCTATGCCTTTGAAAGTTGATAATGATCTTGTATACTGTGATTAGCTGCTGCCAGTAGATGATGAGCTTATAGGTTGTGATTAGCTGTTGTCAATAGATTATGATTATATATGTTGTAGTTAGCTGCCAGAAAATGTATTGAAAGTATATTACAGTATCCCTTGTCGGGAAAGAGTATGTTAAGTGTGACTCACGTTAGTAGCCTCAAAGAAACTCCTTTATTCTGTTGTTCACTGTATTATTAAAATTTTGATATTTTGCTATCAGGCCAAGGCCTTAGAAGTTTGTGGTTAGCTATTGGGCCTGAGTTGGTAAGTTGGACAGTATAGGGCGTAACCGGGCAATATAACTTTCAGTTTGACGCCTACATTATCAATAAAGCCTTCTCAGAGGCCGTTGGCGTACCTTAACACCTCCAGGTACAGAAATTTAGATAGGATGACCATACCTTAGAGTCAACGGCACCAGGGTTGCCTATTGAATTGAGTGACAGTCTGTCATCTAATTAGCTACCGCCAGTGATTGTTAGTTTCAATCGAATTAGGGTTTGTCATGCAGGTTGCCTAGGATGTTATCCTAGTTGTATGAGTCAGATAGACCAATGGGTACCCTAAGGAGGGAACCGTATCAGTAGTTGAATGCAGGGCCAATGCCCCAGCCTGATTTTATAAGATACTCAGGTACAGGTTGTCATAAGTGGATATGTCTAGATAAACTCAATGACGAGGTTAGAAATCGCCCAGAGAGGACATATAAATCTGAAGAGACCAAATTAAGGTCTAAGGGACTAGAACTATGTTAATACAGTATTACCTTCAAGCTAAGAATTATAATAAGTTGTATGTGGAAGATTAAGGGTTGACTGCTTAGGAGCATGTCCGATTAGTAGCAGCCCTACAGTTGTTCTAAGTGGAGGAACTAAATAGTTGGTAACCTGTGACCTTACAGTTCATTTATGAGCTATCCTTACCTCAGCATGACCGTCAGACTATCACTTAGGTCACCCAAACCTCAACCTTTTCTGTCTAAGTCGACGGAGGTTGTGATCACTATCAGGACCCTCTTGCCAGGTGTAGGCACACATTCTATGCTTGTTGGCAGCTATATAGATCAGTTTAGGGTCGAGTAAAAGTAGCGGGGTCGCGTTAGGATTACGAAGCAATATAATGTTCGAAGGGTCGTGAGGGACATATTGAGATACCCATATGCTCGCAGGAGCAATATAATATCCTAAGGGACCAGATTGAGGCCGGGAGGACCGTATTGAGATACCCATGTGCTCGCAAGAGAAAGATGATGTTCGAAGGGACCAGATTGAGGCGGTGAGGGCCGTATTTAGATATCTATGTGCTCGCAGGAGCAATATGATGTCCGAAGGGATCATATTGAGGCTGTGAAGGCCATATTGAGGTGTAGTCACCTCCAGATAGCTCAGATACAGCTATAGTTATAGTTACTTACAGGGCAATAGGGGTATATAGATTGATTGACACCTGTCAAGGCTTATGGGGGCCCAGGTAGGTTATCTCTGTTTTGATTGTACCTTCCAAGCTTATGGGGTCTAGGTTAGGTACTTGTTTGTATACTTGATTGTTAGCTATAGCTTATGAATGTATAACCATACAGCTTTAGCTCATATACGTGTAGTGAGTTACTAGATGCAGGTTATTAATAAGAAGGCTTATAGGTTATCTTCTGCCCCTTCTTGCTACTTACTCTCTGTCTTTATCAGCTTTTATTCAGCTTTTTATTACTGCCTTACATATTCAGTACATATTATACAGATGTCCAACTATACTTTCCTGCAGGTTTAGACAGACAGGTTTCAGGATCTCCTAGCAGCTATCCAGAGTTAGCAGATTGGCCAGCTCCTTTCGTTCGGAGTTGCTAGGTTGTAGAGGTTACCTGTCTGTTACTTGTGTAGCATTTGGGTAGGTTGAGGCCATGTCCTGACCAATATGTTCACTCTTAGAGGCTTGCAGTTAGTTGGTTATTGTTAGCTGTGTGGGGCTCATATATATCTTATTTTATGCGTTGTCCATGTGGGGCCTAGTATAGCTGCCTGATTTCATTACTGTTATAACTAGACAGCATGATAGTCTTGTCGGTCTGCATAGGATCCCATTTATGGTTATGTTGGATGGGTTAGTTGTTTTCATTTACAGGTGATGCGTAGCCTTGTCGGCCCGAGACTGTATTTACAGCCAAGGTATAGCAGTTTATTCTTTTGATTTTAAGTCACTGGTAGGCACCAGAGGTGCATAGGCCCAGCCAGGTCAGCCCAGATTTCAGTGTGGCATTAGGTGTCAGTCATGCCTCCCAAAGTGGGGCATGACAAACTTGGTATTAGAGCAGGTCAAATCCTAGGGAGTCTGCAAGCCGTATCTAGTAAAGTCTTGCTTATAAATATGTTTTGCACCACATTTTATAAGCAGGAGGCTACGAGGCATGATAGTATGGTTACCCCTCCTTTTTCTCAGATCGTGCTATAGAGCCGAAGTGGTATAGGGATGAGTCCCTAAGCTTTCGTTGTTATGTTTGTCTAGAGTAATATCTGATATAAGACAGACTTGAGCCAGCCACAAGTTAGCTGCAGCAGCAGGAAAAGGTACCAATGAGGGGCCACAATTAGGAGACAATCAGCCTGAATGCGAAAGTAGATGTCTTTTGATCCCCGACATTCTCCCTAGGCACCAGGAATCTCATAAGATAATAGACATGCCAGCATCGTCCCCAGTTCCTCCTTCAGCCTCGGAATAGGAGGACATGAGTATAGTATATATACGAGTTGTCTTACTTAGTAGACATCTAGAATTAAACAGGGACGACAGTTAACGTTGGATTACCTGAAATACACGAAGGATTGTGCAAGGTTTGTACCTTCAGCCTTTAGAGTTATTGAATTCGGTGCCTTGGCCCCGTTATGGAATGATAGGGTCATTTCCTACTTCCCAGTTTGTTTTTTCAGTATGACAAAAAGCGTAAGTATAAACACCATGTTGCCTAGAATAAATAGTAAAGGAGGGCTAGAATTGTTGATTCTGAGAAGGAGTAGAAAATGGTTGAGAACCCTAGTATTTACAAAGTTACCTAGACCCTCACGATAGTAAAATTAGGACGGCAGATAAGATTGCCAGTAGCACTCAAGTACATGTGAGAGTCCATATGCAATAAACCCCGAGCAATAGCAAAGCCCAGGTCAGAAATAGGTTGATTCTGCCGCATCGTGCTAATGACGGTAGGATATACCTACGGAATAATATTTATAGCCCTAGTTTGTTATGTTGAAGGACAAAGAGACTATATGAATGAAATTGGCCCGAGTGTGGGTCAGAACAATATAGGTCGGTAAACTTCGTCAGCAGTATCCTTGTCAGTACGATGCAGGGGGGCACAAACCCCAAATCTCAGCCTATAGAAGTAAGGAAAAGGTATGAGTATCTAACTCTAGAGGAAAATAGAATTACCTCTAGGTTGTAGCTAGAGGTGGGCATAAAAACCAAAAAATCAAAAAACCGAACCGAACCGAACCGAATTAATTCGGTTTTTTATTTTCGGTTTTTTTGATTTTTTGGTCTGGTTTCGATTTTTTATATAGCGTAATTCGGTTTTTAGTTTTTATTCGGTTATGGTACACTGAATTTTTGGTTTAACCAAAACATTGAATAATATATTATATTATATATATTATATATTTATATTTATAAATTATAATAAATAATAAAATTAAAACATAAATAATAAAAAAGAACTAAGCAAAGCCCTAGAGAGCACTAGAGACTCTGTCGTCTGTCCTCTTCGGCTCTTCCTCTGTCTACTCTGTGGTCTGCCTCCTCTTTCTCTCATCCTCATTCGGTCATTCCTCTGTGCTCTCGCCTCTCGCCTCTCAATCTCTCAAATCTCATCTCAATCTCAGCTCTGTGCCTCTGTCTTTGTGCGAGTGCGACTGTCGACTGTGACTCTGTGAGTCACGACCTGCCGACCTTGACAGTCGCCGCCTCCTCCTCGCGAGTCGCAAGTCGCAACCTCGTATCATACAACCAGCCGCCAACCTCGGCACCTCCCCAGTGAGTCAGTGACCCCGACACTCGGCAACTTATTCACCGGTCCTCCTCAGCCCTCAGGTAAGTCAAAGTCTTGTGTTATTGACTTATTGTGTATGATAATTTTCTTGTTTTATGATTTTTAAATAATGATTCATGACTGAGAACCAACTTAGCCAAATTAAAAGATTTTGATATCCTTGATTTCATAAAACAGAATTTGGGGGTTATAATTTACTCTCATGATCAGTTTCAAACATAATTAATTTCCCTTAATTACAAGAAGTTTCTTTCAACTATTTGCCAGAAATTCAGAGAGCCTATGGAATTAATTTCTCTCTATAAATATAGTGATTACTCTTCACTCTTTTGTATCATTGAAGTGAAGAGAAAGTTTCACATACACATACACAAGTTAAAGAGTTTTTTAGGCATCAATGGCACACTCATTTCTGGCTTTAATTCCCACTCTCATCCTCTGTCTTCTCCTTCCATTCTCCAACACTGGTATTATTTCTTTCCAATTTTCTTTTATAGGGTTCTTCCATTTTGTATTATATATCTATATTATCATGAGTTCAACACACTTTTTCCGTTATGTATGTTGTAAATCTAGCTTAAAGAAGTTGGGTGTTATACTGTTATAGTGTTATTACTTATTATTTGTGTGAATGTTTTACATCTATTACCTGTTTGATGAAATGCCTATTAGAGTGTGGATTGTGGTCTGTGGACTGTGGAGTAAGTGTTTTAGCATATTGGGATATCATAACTATTATCTCATAAGCATCTATTTCATCCATTGAATTTTTGTATTTCAAGGATAAATTTTTATACACAAAGTCAATGAAGAATTGAAGATTATATATTTATACATAACACACTGATCTTGCTTGTTGGCTGCTGGCCTTTAGGTATATATACATTATTTATTTTGAATAGTCTTTGGAATCACATTCACTAAACATACTTAATACTTTGATTCTTTGAATAGTCTTTGATATATCATATGTTGGTTGTTGATTTGTTGGTTAATTATTTGTGATTATTCTTTTGAATTTTGTATAGATGGATGATGAAAGTAGAATAAGTGATGTTGGTTCAACTGGCAACTCACTTGATACTCAAACTGGGGATACAAAGAAAAGGAAAGAAATGCAACCAAGATCTGGGGTTTGGGCTCATTTTGATAAGGTAGTTGAAAATGGTATTGGTAGAGCGAAGTGCAAGTATTGTAACAATATTTATGCTGCCAATTCAAGTAAAAATGGAACAACAGGTTTGAAACAACATTTGGATAGGTGCAAGGTATATAAATCTATCGTTGAAACTTCTTCTCAAATGAAAATATCTTTTCTAACTAAAGATGCCCAGCTTTGGAAATTTGAAAAGGAAGTAGTTAGAAGGGCTTTAGTTGAAATGATAATTATCGATGAACTACCATTTAGCTTTGTAGAGAATGAAGGTTTCAAGAAGTTTATGAGCAAAGCCCAACCTCTATTTAGAATTCCTTCCCGTAGAACAATAAAAAGGGATAGTTATGAAGTTTATAGTGAATTGAGACAAGATTTAAAGAAGTTTTTTAAAGAAGTACAACCTAAGATTTGTCTTACCACAGCCACATGGATATCATTGCAAAGAATTAATTATATGTGTTTGACTGCTCATTTTATTGATAGAAATTGGGAGTTGCATAAAAGAATATTAAATTTTTGTCCAATCTCTAGTCATAAGGGTGAGAAAATGGCAGAGGCTATTAGTAATTATTTGCTTGATTGGAACTTGGACAAGGTATTCTCTATAACTGTTGACAATGTGTCTTGTAATGATATTACAGTTAAAGAATTGTCTAAACAGTTGAATATGTGGGGAACTAATATAATGGAAGGTAAACATCTTCAGGTGAGATGTATGGCTCATATACTTAATCTGATTGTGCAAGAAGGTTTGAAAGAAAATGATCCTTCTGTCAAAAGGGTTCGACAAATGGTGAAGTATGTTAAATCATCCCCGGCAAGAACAAAAAATTTTAAGAAATGTTGTGAAGTCCAAAGGGTAAAATTTGATAAAACATTGTCGCTAGATGTTCCTACTAGGTGGAATTCCACCTATTTGATGTTGGATACGTCACAAAAGTTTGAGAAGGCCTTTGATAGGTTTGATCTTTTTGATGACCAATTTAATACTTTTCTTTCAACTAATGTGTGTGAAGATGGAAGTGTTGCAGGTCCGCTCGAATGTGATGGTTGGGTGAATGTGAGGAATGTGGTGAAGTTTCTTGAAAGATTCTACGAGCTCACTGTAAAGGTTTCAGGTTCACATTATGTTAGTTCTAATGTTCATTTTGAGGAAATATGTGAGCTTGATGCATATTTGAATGTGTGTTTAGCAAGTGAAGATCTTAATTTGAGTAACATGGCTGAACGGATGAAACAAAAGTTTAAGAAATATTGGGGTTGTCCTGAAAAGATGAACAAAATGATTTTTATTGCTTCTGTGTTGGATCCTCGAAATAAGTTTGTGTATGTTAGCTTTGCACTTGAAGAACTATTTGGGGAGGAAATAGGAAAAAAAGTAAATGAAGGAGTGCGTGATTATATGTCTTCTTTGTTTGGAGTGTATATAAGACAATATTCAAAAGGATCTAATCAATCATCTCCATCTAGATCTACTTCATCTCAGGACACATCTAATACATCTAGTTCTGGCGCTTCTCTAAGTATGAAAACAAAAGCCTTGAGAACTAGGCTTTACTTGAAAAAACAAAAAAAAAAGATTGTGGGAGTGGAGGTGCTAAATCGGAGTTGGATAGATACATTAGTGAAACAAGAGTCTGATTCTGATGATTTTGATATATTAGGTTGGTGGAGGGTTAATTCTCCTAGGTTTCCTGTTCTTTCAGAGTTAGCTCGTGATGTGTTGGCTATTCCAATTTCAAGTGTGGCGTCAGAATGTGCATTTAGTACTAGTGGTTGTATTCTTGATCCATTTAGAAGTTCATTGACTCCTAAATGTGTCTAATCTCTTGTTTGTGTCCAAGATTGGCTTAGAGAAGAGACTAATCCTGTTGAGGAAAGTTTGGAGTATCTTGAGAAACTTGAGCTTGGTAAGATTTTGTATTTTTTAGTTGGTTGTTTATACTTTTAAGTTTTAATGCAATAATAAATTAATAGTATACTAATTTGTGTTTTATGACATATTTGATTAAATTATCTTTAGAGATGGCAATAAATGGAAGAGGGTCTTGCATTGTTGATGTATGATTGCAAATTGCAATTTGCTACTAGTGCCTAGTGGTGAGTGGTGACCGGTGAGTTGAATTATTGACTACTTTATTTGTTTGGTCATTGTCATAGTCTCATTTATGATATTTTTTTGTAATATTATTTTTTTATCTTGAAAGTTATATTCTAATTTTTTATTTTATCTTACTATTTATTAGGCTCAACGTTCAAGTTCAATTATGCCTCCTAAATTTAGCTCACCCGTTTGAAAATACTTTGAGGTTGTTCAAAATAATGAAGAAGGGCGTAAAACTAGGTGCTTGAGATGTGGAGTGATCTATAATTGTGATCCAAAATTGTGTGGAACAGCACACTTGAAGAAGCATGTTGAGAAGTGTCTTGAGCGTAATCTCAATCATATTCGTATTTAATCTTATGGAGTGGTTGAATGAATTTGGTATTTTTTTGTGTGATTTTAATTTTGAAGTCCTAAGGAGTTTGTGACTTTGTGTGTGCCAGTGTGTGTGCTGGGCTGCTGGGCGCTGGCACAGTGGCACTACTGAAGTGCTGAATGCTGATTATAATTTTTTTGTGTGTATTGTAATTTCAAATTTGTATGCTTTATGTTTGTGTGGGTTTGGGAATGCCCAGGTGCCCATCAAGTGATGCTTTATGTAATTTGAGATGATAAGTTATGCCATTTTGAATAGTCTTTATTGCTGACTGTTGTACAGGTACTAGCTTTGGTTTTTCTGGCAGTTAGACTTAGTTAGACTCTTAATTGAATAGTCTTTGCTGTTGACTACTGGCAGGTACTAGCTTTGGTCTTGCTAAATATGGAATGGTAGTGGATGGTGTCATACTTTGTTGTACTCTAATTTAGGGATTTCTGTTGTACAGCCTACAAGGATTTTTACTAAAAAAATCTGATTTCTGAATGCATTTTAACCCAATTGATCAGATTTTTTATTCAGACCCATTTCAATTGGCTTAATGTACAGCCTATAGCCCATTTCAGATGAGTGTGTATTTGGGTCTTACAGATTTTTACTAAAAAATCTGGCTGTGTAGCAGTGTAGGCGGTAGCCGGTACCGGTAGGCACTCGAATATGAAATTTTAATTTTTATTATAAATTTATAATTGATATTAATAAAAGCAAGATTCATAATAGTTAAAAATAGATCATTTTGAATTAAAAAGCATTAAATAATTTATATTTTATTTAAAAAGTAGCCCATTTTACAACCAGAAAAAAGTCCATCAGCCAAGCCCAAAAACCAAAAAACCGAAATAAATAAACTAAATCGAATTACAAAAAAACCCAACCGAACCGAACTAAAACGGTTCGGTGTTCGGTGTTCGGTGTTCGGTGTTCCCTATTCATAATCAAAAATCGAAAAAACCAAATCGAAATTTGAAAAAATCGAACCGAAACACCGAATGCCCACCCCTAGTTGTAGTAGGTTGACAGATCATGGAACCACCGCTAAATGTCGAGAAATAAGCATTGGGCTGACATTCAAGGGATAGTGAGGTTGTAACCTAGAATACCACAATATCACCACTAGTTGTGGAGGTAAAGGACTGACGGCAGGGAGACTCTAACCTAGTACAGCCCAGAGACAAGGTTCAACAGGGAGTCATCGGTCTTTGAGGTAATAAGGTGTCGAGTCATGAGACTCGGGCGTCGGCTCTACGTTCCAAATATGGCAGGACCTCGTTAATAGATTGTAGTAAGGTATATTATGTTCACTACCCCCTCCATCCAGGTTTGATGAAAATGCATCAGGTTATAAAGGAGATCTACGGATGGCATGGGAGGAAGGAAGATATTGTCAAGTTGTAGCATAGAGCTCCAGTGACCAACGGGAAAACGCAAGACCCCGAATATTGGGCAAGCTAATTTGGGAAATAGACATGTTTGTGTGGAAGTGGAAAGTAGACAATATGAATATAGCTACAAGGTTACCATGTGTCAGGCATAAACATGACACCGTTTGGACCATTATTGAAAGGCTAAGGAGATCAACACATATGTTGCTGGTCAAAATTAGGTTTCAGCTAAGGATTACGCTAAATTAAATACTGAAGCAATATTCCAGCTGTGTGGGATCTTAGTGTCTCTTAACTTCTGGCAAAGGGGCACAGCTCAGAACTAGGTTTTGGAAAGACTTTCAGAACAAATGGGGATGCATGTTAATTTGAATACGACTTCTTGTCCCCAAATAAATAGCCAAGAAGAGCACACAATTTGGAGGTCTGTTATGGGTGGAAATGTAGGCCCCCCTAAAGGATGACCGGAAGCAGATAAATTAGGGATAGTTGAACCAGGCATACTAATATATCAGCCAAATGGAAGTTTAGTTTGTCAGGAAAGATGTACCAGCAACCCAGGGTTATCGGAGGTACTACCCTAACGTATGGCGTAGGAAGTTAATGATTGAAGCATCGACTGTGTATTCCTGAAAACTTCGCCAATAAAGGGCATTATGAGATCTGATAAGAAGGGCAAGCCCGGCCCTAGATTTATTAGGCATTATCGGATCCTCCAGAAGGTTGGCCAAGCGGCCTATGAGATAGATTCTCCTTCGAGGCTAGAATTTGTTCATCAACACTACGCAAGTGCGTAGAAGATCTTGTTTCAAATTAATTCAATTGAGGATGCTCCAGGTATAGAAGCACTATTCCACGAAGAGACTCCAATAGTTATAAGAGCCATCTTGAGAACCAAAGTTGTAGCTTATAAGAGTATCATGGGGGACAGAAATATAGAAGAAGTGAAGTGAAAAAAAAAACTATGAATGATGTGAAGTTTGAATAATTTCAATTGTTCTAGGCTCTACGATGATAGTATACGGGCTCAGACAATTTAAGCTAAGGCAAGATAGTTTCAGATGATATACAGTTGACTTTGTTGCTATTCTTATCAGTTGTTTATCTATATGTGATAGAGCTATATTTTAGTTGCAAGTAGCGTCCTACGAGATGCCTGTGTTGGACTTTTCTGCATTTCAGGTTTTCGGATAGTCCATAATACAGAGGGAGCCCTGCAGAAATTTTCCTAAGTATTAGTTAAAAGAGTTAACTCCTTTAAGCCTGAAGATGACATTCGAGGACGAGTGTTCCAAGGGGGGGGGATGTTACACCCTATAAGATGTTAGCGGTTAGTGTGCATGCACGTGGATTTGTGATGAGTAATGAGAGTTTGACGCGTGCGAGAAGAGCTTCGAAAGCAGGGTTGGGCGAGGCTAGGCTGCGAGGGGCCAGCACGACGCTCCAGCCTGCATGGCAAGGGGCAGCGCGGTGCGCCAGCCTGCCAGTTCACAGGGCAGCACCTTAGCGCTCTGGCAGCGTGGGGCGCCAGCCCCTGCCATCGCCTATGTTTATATATAAATTCCCCTTGTTCAATTTAATTCATTTCAAACACTCCCTTGGCCAGAGAAGAGAAAAGACGCAACTACTATTCTATTTTCATCAAATTACGCTATCAAATGCCGTCCAAACGCAAATTAACTTTGGGTAACAAGTTCTAGGCCTACAGGAAGCATTTCTACAGAGTTATTTATTGAAAATTCACTCAGTATACCGGAACTCCGCCGAGTGAAGGTTGTCGAAATTACTCCAAATTGAATCCCAAATGGCCACAGGCAATAGGTAAGCATTTTCCTCTTCTAAACTCTTGAGAAATTATGGCTTTTCGGCTGAGCTAAATAAATTTGAAATTGTAGTTATTATTATATAGAAAAATATTGTTGTTTGCCGAATTTAGTATTGAAAATAGCCCTATTCTCTCAACGAAAGGGCTGCAGTTGTGTGGACCTGCCGGTTACAGGTTGAAACTCATCAGTTAAACGAGAATCGGCATTCGAGGTATGTTAACGCTTATCTCTTCGGCAAGTTATTCTTGTCGTATAGTAATACGATCGATGTCTTCAAAAGTAGACAATGATCCTATATACTGTGATTAGCTGCTGCCAGTAGATGGTGAGCGTATAGGTTGTGATTAGATGCTATCAACATATTATGATTATATATGTTGTAGTTAGCTGCCAGAAAATGTATTAAGAGTATATTACAGTATCCCTTGTTGGGAAAGAGTATGTTTAGTGTGATTCACATTAGTAGCGTCAAAGAAACTCCTTTTTTCTTCTGTTCACTGTATTTGTAGAATTTTGATGTTTTGCTATCAGGCCAAGGCCTTAGAAGTTTGTGGTTAGCTGTTGGGCCTGAGTTGGTAAGTTGGACAGCATCGGGTGCAACCGGGTGATATAACTTTCAGTTTGATGCCTGCAGTGTCAATAAAGCCTGCCCAGAGGCCGTTGGCGTACCTTAACGCCTCTAGGGCCAAAAAGTTGGATAAGATGGCCATACCTTAGAGTCAACAGCAATAGGGTTTCCTAGTGAACTGGGTGACAGTCTGCCATCTAGTTAGCTACCACCAGTAACTATTAGTTTCAGTCGACTTAGGGTTTGTCATGTAGGTTTCCCAGGAAGTTATCCCAGTTGTACGAGTCAGATAGACCTAGAGGTGGGCATTCAATTTTTTAAAATTTCGATTCGGTTTTTTTGATTTTTGATTTTTCACTTAGTATACCAAACACCGAACCAAATTAATTCGGTTCGATTCAGTTTTTTTCAAATTCGATTTGCTTTGGTTCGATTTTTCTAATTCGATTTTTTCGGTTATGGGTCTAATTAATGGGCTATTTTTTTGCTTACAAAATGAGCTACTTTTTTAATTAAAAATGAGTTGTTTTATCTTTTTAAATTCAAAATAAATTATTTTAGGTTTGAATTCTAAATTTTAATTCAACTAAGTTTAATTTTAACTTTTTAAGTAAAGAAAATAGCAGAATCAGTTGATTTACATTTAGTAGTACGTACATAGCATTTGATGATAAATTTTCTCATATGCTTAACATCCTTATAACTAACCCAACAAAAAATTAAGAGTTTTTTAAGATTTCAATAATCTATGGCCCCTAATTTCTAGTTAAATAAATATTATACATTTCATCTTTCTTTTAAAGCATACTAATAATGGTAAAAATTTTCTTAAACATGCTAAAACTATTATAAAACTTGTTATTTATAAAATAAATAAAAAACTAAGCAATTGTTTCAATTATATAAATAATTCTCTAAATGGGCTTTGAGATTTGGGTTGGGTGTAGTATTTTTATTTTTTTGAAATTAAGTTATAATTTTATTTTTTATTTTTAAAATATATATATATAAAATTTCGGTTAAACCAAAATTTTGAAATTCTAAAACCGAACTGAATAACCAAAATTTTAAGAAAAAAACCGAAAATGAACCGAAAAACCAAAAAACCGAAACTAAAAAACTGAACTAGTTCAGTTCGGTTCAGTTTTTTGGTATTTATGCCCACTCCTAGATAGACCCATGGGTACCCCAAGGAGGGAACCTTATCATTACTTGAATGCAGGGCCAACCCCTAGTCTGCTCTTATAAGATACTCAGGTATATGTTGCCGTGAGTGGCTAAGTCCAAATAAACTTACCGACGAGGTTAAAAATCGCCCAAAGAGGACATATAGATCTAAGCAGACCAAGTTAAGGTCTAAGGGACTAGAACCATATTAATATAGTATTACCTTCAGGATAAGAATTATAGTAAGTTGTCTGTGGAAGGTTAAGGGTTGACTGCTTAGGAGCATGTCCGATTAGTAGCAGCCCCACTGTTGTTCTAAGCAGAGGAACTAAATAGTTGGTCATCTGTGACCTTACAGTTCATTTATGGGCTATCCTTACCTCAGCATGACCGCCAGACTATCGCTTAGGTCACCCGGACCTCAACCTTTTCTGTTTAAGTCGACGGAGATTGTTATCACTGTCAGGATCCTCTGGCCAGGTGTAGGCACACAAACTGTGCCTGTTGGTAGCTATATAGACCAGTTCAGGGGCGAGTAAAAGTAGCGATCGCATTAGGCTTATGGAGCAATATAATGTCCGAAGGACCAGATTGAGGCCGTGAGGGCCGTATTGAGATACCCATATGCTCGCAGGAGCGATATGATGTCCGAAGGGACTAGATTGAGGCTGTGAGGGTCGCATTGAGATACCCATGTGCTTACAGGAGCAATCTGATGTCTGAAGGGACCAGATTGAGGCAGTGAGGGCCATATTGAGGTGTAGTCACCTTCAAACAGCTCAGATACAATTACATTTTAGTTATTTGCAGGGCAATAGGGGTATATAGACTAATTGGAACCTGCCGAGGCTTATGGGGGCCTAGGTAGGTTATCTCTGTTTTGATTGTACCTTCCAGGCTTATGGGGGCCAGGTTAGGTTCTTGTTTATTTACTTGATTGTTAGCTATAGCTTATGAATGTATAACCGTACAACTTCAGCTCATATACGTGTATTGAGTTACTAGATGCAGGTTATGAATAAAAAAGCTTATAGGTTATCTGCTGCCCCTTCTTGCTACTTACTCTCAGTATTTATCAGCTTCTATTCAGCTTTTTATTACTATCTTATATATTCAGTACATATTGTACTGACGCCTAACTATGGGGCGCTGCATATTTGCTTGCAGGTTTAGACAGACAGGTTTCAGGATCTCCTAGCTGCTGTCCAGAGTCAGCAGATCGGTCAGCTCCTTTCGTCCGGAGTTGCCAGGTTGTAGAGGTTACTTGTCTGTTATTTGTGTAGCATTTGGGTAAGTGAGGGCCCTGTCCCGACCAATATGTTCACTCTTAGAGGCTTGCAGACTACAATATTTAGTTAGTTGGTTGTTGTTAGCCGTGTGGGGCTCATATATGTCTTATTTTATGCGTTGTCCATGTGGAGCCTAGTATAGTTGCCTGATTTTATTCCTGTTATAACTAGACAGCATGGTGGTCTTGTGGCCCGCATAGGATCCCATTTATTGTTATGTTGGCTGGGTAGTTGTTTTCATTTACATGTTTTGCGTGGCCTTGTCGGCCTGAGGCTGTATTTACTGTCGAGATATAGCAGTTTGTTCTTTTGATTTTGAGTCGTTGGTAGGCACTAAAAGTGCATAGGCCCAGCCAGGTCAGCCTAGATTCCAGTGTGGCATTAGGTGCCAGTCATGCCTCTTAAAGTGGGGTATGACAACTCATTTTATAGATACTTAGTATTACTTACTTAAAATTTAATTTATATTTGATTTGCTAACTCAGTAACTTACTTCATAAATTTATTACTATTTACTATTTTACCAAAATTTTAATATGTTACAAATTTAATTAGTTTTGACTTTTATAAAAAAATTAGTTAGTTTTGTAAAAAAGTTCATAAGTACTGACTTTAAAATATTTAATAAGTTATTTAAAATATTTAAAGTTCATGTTATTAACTTTATAAGTTATAACTTTGAAAAGAATTTATCAAAAAATATCCCCAAAAAATGGTTAACTTAAATTCTTAATTTATTAATAATTAGATTAATGGACTAATAATTAATAAATTATGAAAACTTTTTTAAAATATAAAGAAATGAATTTAAAAAAATAAAATGGACCCGGTTCCGGATCCGGTCCGATCAGGTTCTACACCGGTAATATACGGATCGGATCGGACAAGAGGGAATACCCGATACCGGTAGACCTGATTTTGGTCAACCGGATCCCGGACCCGGTCCGTTTACGAAAAAAGCCGGTCTACTGCCACCCTTAGCTACAAGGCTTTAAGAGCCAGGAGGATAAGAGACCGGTTTGCAGGCTTCTTAAATACTTGTATGGGCTAAAACAAGCTCCAAAATAGTGGAACTCAAAACTACTGGAAACTATCTTGCATTTGGGATTCACTCAAAGTCAGTATGATCACTCATTGTTTGTAAAGGAAAGTTGGAAATGATCTAGTTTTTATACTTGTTTATGTAGATGACATACTCGTTATTGGTAGCAGTCTACAATTGATCAAAAAAATCAAAACAGCCTTACAACAAGCATTCAAAATGAAAGACCTAAGGGAATTCAGATACTTCATAAGATTTGAATTTGCAAAATTCAAATTAGGGATACTGATGCACCAAAAAAAATACATTTGGAGTTAATATCTGAGATGGGCTTGGGAGCTGCAAAACCAGTGGCTACTCCACTTGGAACAAATGCAAAGTTAACAACAAAAGAGGTTGGTGACTTTCTGAACAATACAAGAAAGGGGGGAGGATTATCTCTTAACTTATGTTGGTACTGCTAGAGAATCATTGGAAAGCTATTATATTTGATTATAACCAAACCTGGCATTGCCTTCAGTGTACAAACATTAAGTCAGTTTCTGCATCAACCCAAAAATCACACTTAGAGGTAGCTATGAGTATAGTGAAGTATCGCAAAAATCAGCCTGGATAAGGGGGTATCCCTAGGATTCAACAAGTTATTCTAGTATAAAACTAGGAGCCAGAATCTAACAAGGATTTTAGAGTGATAGAAAACCCAGCAACTCAGAAAGTAGGAAGAAGACTATTTCTTTCTCTCTTGTCTTTGTCTTGTATCTCTCAAGGAAGAAGATTATCATACACATATATATATATATATATATATATATAAGGAGAATAATATGAACTTTTTGGACAAAGAATATTAATGAGAAATTAATTCTCATAATATGTCATAGGTTACAAATATTAATGACTAATAAAAAAGATTAATGGTTATGAAGAGGATATAAAGAATTGAAAACTTCTCAATATTAAAATGTAATAAGGCAGGTATTGAATGATATTCAAAAATAATTATTTTCTTTTTGATATACTATACTATTTTTCCAACATACAACAAGGAGATGGAAACGATTACTTGGAAGTGCCGCAGAATTCATAAATCTTGCCTTGATTAAATTTTTTAAACTTGTAAAAAAAGAATGTTGAGAACAACATCAGTGACATGTGTTAGCAAGAGTTAAGGCTTTAACAAAGAGTAGTAATTTTCATGAAAAACAAGTGGAAAGATGAGAGTATTTGAAAACATACAAGAGACTAGAAGAAAGAAGATTGTTGCAGGTCACTAAGGTAAAATAATATTGCATGACTTGATAAGTTCTTAAACTTATCATTTAGATTTGTTGAGATAGTTTACAGGCAGAGGTGTAATGACTGAGAGAGAAATTAACCATATCAGATAGAACAACAAAAGAATATTGAAACTAGCTAGATAAAAATGAGTTTATGAACTTCTCGAAATAAGGATGTTGACAGGGTTGGGAAGGAAAATGCAGATGCACATAAGAGCAAGAACCAAGATGAAATATTACCATAAAACAAATTAAAACTCTCTTACTTAATCTTTTCATTTTAAAGTCCTTACACACATTCATCCTCTTCATATTTTTTAACATGTTTGATGTTCCAGATGCTAATGAAGAAGATCGAGAACGTTGTCAAAAGCCACATAGGTTGAATCAAGAAAAATGAAAAGTGAAGCAATAAGGTTAGTATATATTTTCGCTGCTTCTCTTTGTCCTCCATTCTGCGTTCATTCTTCTTTTTTGCTCGACTCTTCCAAAGCTGTCATCAAATTCTCCCTAATTTTATATTATTTTTAAAAATAATAAGGTCTAAATTGCATATTTAATTTTTCTGATTCAAAAAATTGAAAAACACAAGATATCACAATTTTCTTATTAGTATTAGCCTTATTATTTTTCAGAAAACATATCTTTTCTAGTTTATGACTAGGGATATTCTTGGAATTATAAGTTTATTTAGGAGTAAATTAATTATTTTGTTTCTTACATCAAATAAAATAATATATATATATATATATATATATATATAGTCAAACCACATTAAAACAACTTTTCACAGTAACAACCTAATTTTTTTCGAAATCGAATTTTATATTATATTTTACTTTTTTATAACAACATTCTATTTATAACAGTAGTGACGTTTAATATAGCGGTACATTCTTTTTAAAATTACCCCTCCGTAATAGTCATACTTAAATATTGTGCAATATTATTTTATAAATAATATCTTATGTATAAAAATAAATATTAAAATATTAAATTAATCTTCGTCAATGTCATGCCCAACGTAAATTTCAATTACGAATATCTAAAAGAAAAAAATTATATTAAAATAATATCCACGAGTTATAATCATCGTAACTTCACTAGGCCTAGAAAAGGCTACTAGTGTTTGCTTCTTGTACATTCATACTCATTTTATTTTTTTGGTAAATTGTTGAACAAATATATTTCTTCTTCTTGATACATAATCATTAAACTAGATTTTTGCGTACTTTTGTTTATAATATCTAAATAAGATCTAAAGGTTAAATATCAATATATATATATATATATATATATATATATATATATAAAATAACAACATCTCATTATAACAGTTATGAAATTTTCAGACAAACACTGTTATTACAACAAGATTTGACTGTACAATCCATTACGTTGTGATTAAGGAGTGAGACCTAGTACTTTAGTTGGTTAGGATTTGAATGAGAATCGAGTTATGAGAATATTCATTTTAGTCCTCTGTATCTTTATTTACAAGTTAATGTAACTACACATTGCACCCTTGTCTTTCCTATAAATACAAGGTTATATAAGTATTTCCCTAAACCGAAGGATGTGATAGAAAAAATGGTTCAAGAAATGTTAATTCGGACAGAGTTCAATATTGTTCTGTGGATCACCGGTAGTTTTAATGAGAAAGAATAAGAGATAATACATATCATTATCTCTTCGAACTAAGTTTTTATTTTAAAAATACACTTAAATTTTGTGTGATTTTATTATTCCTTTGAATAATTTTAAACTAATATTATTATATTATTTTTTGGTTTTCTGACATAAAGAGTGTATGTATTTTTTAGAGAACGTGAGGAACCGAAAAAAATAATTATAATATTATTTTATAAGTTTTTTTTATAAAATGTATTTTCCTATTATTCTTCTCATTTTAACTATATTTTTTAATTCTTTTTTTTCTTTCTTTTTTCTTCTTCATATACACTGTTGTCAATACCCCCATTTCTTCATCTCAGCACCTCACCCCCACTTCTAATGCCACCATTTCTGTCGTAAATCTTTCTACTTTTTACTATTATTGCTTTAACTAGTATTTGGGTACGCGCATTGCGCGTGTATTCTATATCAAATATAAGTATAAAATTTTGTTAAATCACATAAATATTATGAGTACTAAATTTTTGTTTGAGTTGGTAATTTAATTTTTTTGTTTGTTTGAAGATCAAAAATAGAGTTGTTCATTGGCTTAGCAAAAGCAAAACAGTATACATATGTGCTTGAATAAAAGCAAATCAGATTTATAAAAGAAACAGATGAAAAGTTTTTGGCCTTACTAAATTCCTCAAAAAATAATTCTAAAAAATGTACGGTTTGTAAATCTCAAAGTTTTAATTTTTGGCACCGCCGTCATTCATTCAATTGACTTTCTTCTATATCCTGGCTCTTTCTTGACATGCATTTCTGTTTTTGTGCCCTGGACGTGGATACATTAAAACGTAAATTAGAGAATATAATAAGTTAATAAAAATGTATTAATCATAGAATAAATATTTTCCGATAAAAGTGAATGTTTTAGTCGCATTAAAACAAATATGGTGTAACAGGGCAAAATAAACATTGTTTAGCAAATAAATAAATATAATTAAAAAATAATTAAATAGAAAAAATAATTAAAACACAACTTAGAAGACTTCACATGCTCAAGATCAATGACTTGATTACATCACAACATCATCAGACCTCCATTGCATCATCTAACCAAAATGTCACCAATTAAAATAACGAACGAGAAAACTAACCATCACCAACAGGAACACACTTTGAACATAAAAATATGTCATTGAGCTTTTTCTTTAAGTAATGAATGAATTAATATACTTTCCATCAGGAAGTTGAAAGATGAAGGAACTAAATATTGAATAAACATATTAAAGATTGATATTAACGAACATTTGTAATAGATAGGGAAGATTAAAGTAATTCTAAATTTAATTGATTACAATAAATGATATTAATTTTAGAAACATGAACTATCTTCATATTATTTATCTTTTATATTTATTATGTACTATCACTTTATTATTTTTTGAAATGTAAATAACATTTTAGTAGATGAATAGGTTTGAAGTAAAGGTAAATATGGTCGTTCAATTTTTCATAAATATTTTAGTCTTTTAACTTTAGACTTAGGCACTTCCCACTTTTAGTATAATCATATTATTATATAAGTGGAAAGCCAAAAAGTAAAAAGTTAGATTACGATGAAAGTAAATTAAAGATATATTATATATAAGCAAGTAATCATGAAATATTGAATGACTATTTTACCCTTCAATCCAAAACTATTCCTATAATATTATAGACAGTAAAAGCTAAAATTGCATAAAAATAAATATTGTTAGACCATTAAATATTTCACAATGAATTCTTTAGATGATGATGAAGGAGTAAACCTATTTACTATTCGAAGAGTATATTAGTCTCTCAATATTTGAAAGTTATTTTAGTATTTTAACTTTTCACTTTTTGTCTTCCCACTTATATAGTATTATTATTATTGTTGTTATTATTATTAGTTAGTTAGTTAGTTAGTTAGTTATTATTTTTATTTATTTTTATATTTATTATTATTTATTATTTACATTTGCTCTTATTCTTATTTATTATTATTATTAATATTTATAAGTTATATTTATTTATTATTTATTTAATTATTTATTTATTTTAACTATTCACTTTTTGGTTTCTCACTTATATAGTAATAAATATATAATTATGATATGATATGATAAAATATTAATATTTTAATTATATATTTAATTAATAATTTAGTGAAGGGGCAAAATGTTAATCTAACTTTTTACTTTTTGGCTTCCCACTTATATAATAATATGATATGATGATGATTTTTACATATTATATTTATTTTTATTTTATTTATTTATTTTATTTAGTGGAGGGTTAAAATGTTAATGCAACTTTGAAGTTAAAAATTTTTCACTTTTATTATATTTTAATTTAATTTATTTTATTTAGTGAAGCTTGTTTAATGACATAACATTAAATGACATTAATTAAATAAATAAAATAAAAAAATAATTTTAAAATAGGAAAACAATTCAAAAAAAATAAGAAAAAAGAAAAATTAGAATGGAGGTTAGAGACATGCCATATCAACATGCCTCTAAGTCTCCTTTATATATATATATTGACTCTTTTCAACTCCAAACTCTTATCTAAAAAATTTCTTTACATTTCGAACAAATTTGTAAAACCTATTAGATTTCAAGGTCAATTAGAAGTCATTATTTAATTTTTATTATCAATAACTCAATAAAATCTAAAAAGTAGTATGGAAAAGAGTTTTAAAATGCTCCTAGTTGCAGTGACTAATAAGAGGAGAGGGAGATTAGATGCTTTAAAAGAAGAAGAAAGAGGAAAGAATGAAAAAAAAAAGATATGGGGAAAGAGCAGGTGAAGAAGAAGAACGTGGAGGGAAGGGGTAAAGAATAGAAAAATAATTTATAGTAAAAACCAAAAACAAGAAAGAAAAAACAATTCAAAAAGTGAAAACAGGAAAAAGAAAAAACAAAAAGAAACATCAAAAACACGAAAAAAAAATTCAAATTAAATTAATACGTGTCAGGTCAGGATTGGTGAGTGAGTAACACTTACTTTTCAAAAATTGGGATTGGTCCAAAAAGGATGTAATAATACAAATTTAAAATTATTTAGGAAGAGGAGGGGGAGGGGGAGGGAGGGAGGAAAAGAAAAGTAATAGGATCCCTACAAAATTCAAGTGTCTTCTTCAAATAAAAATGCTAATTCAGAAAGATAACAATGTATTCTCTCGAACTATAATGACTCTTGAAAATTATGTGTTAATTATAGAGCCTTAAATAAGGTCACCATAAATGATAAATTTTATATACCTATCAATGAAGAGATACTAGATGAATTAGGAGGATAATACGTCTATCCCAAATTATTGCATAAAATGTTAAACCGTGTTTGCATTTCCGGAGCAAATTCCAAGGCATATTAAAAATGTTTTAGAGTGTAAGGATTTCGGACATAAAAATTGTATAATTTGAATATTAAATTTAATTTTTTATTATAAATAATATTTTTTATTAGTGGTATAAATTTTTTATACTTTATACTATCATGTTTTCATATTGTAGTGATTTTTTTAAAAATATATCAATAAGGAAAGCAACTCTAGTAAAAAATGACGTTGTTATAAATAGTTTTTTAGATTATACCTAAAATTGACAGGATAAAGATTTCACAGCACTATGTTTGTGAGACAACTTTATCAATATTTTGGCATTACTATTACACTATTTATTCTTCTCATTCTTTAGAATAAATAAACAATAATTAGTGCAAATATTAGTTGAGGGTAGGAAAGACTAATAGATGTGGAGATCAATGATAACGTGGATGATGGATTTCATTTTAAAAATTATCTTGATTATTATCATTCTTTTTTTTCTGGTTACTTTTTTCAAAATTATAATTATAATATTTTTTTCTATATCAGTAGAGATTTATTTAAATTTGTAATTTAAAACAATATTTTTGCTTATTTTCTTAGTAATAAAATTATTAAATTGAAAATACATGACATATACGTTCCATAGATCCATGGGACTTACGTCCCGTATCTCGAGGCTTACGCCTCACTCGATTCCGCGTAAAACACCTCATCTCACGCCCCCCGCTTTTTAAAATACTATTCTTAAATACTTGCATAATAATATCTTACCATGTCCATCATTTGACATATAATACAAGGAATTTAATATCCATTAGCATCCTTTCAAGTTTTAAAACATTATGAAATTTCGAAGATCTCTACAAAAAATTAATATTAGCTGGGAACTCTACACAGAATAAAACCCTTTTGAATTATCAATTTTGTTACTTTGAAATTTTCAAAATCTGTCTTCTTTTTTTTTTCATTTTTCGAAACATCAAAAGGCTTATAATTTTTTCGGATTAGAAAAAAGGGCGTGAACCTAATGAATCAATATCAAGCTCCTCAAGTTAGTAACAAAAAAAAGGGAAAATGGAACTATTCATAAGGAATCCTGCTGCAACTAAAGCATAGGGCAGGCTTCGGGATATTAGGATATGGAGTTAAAAGGTGATAAGAAATACTTGTATTAAAAAATGTAGCCCAAGTGTTAAAACCTGTAGAGACGATCAACGTGTAACCTATTCCTTTTTCTTTTTCTTTTTTTATTTTATTAAAATATAAATTTAATGAAGGAAGAACAATAATGTAAAAATATTAAAAAATGACCTAACTTTCAGTGGCTAAATTAATTTATAGGCTGAATTTATCAGTGGCTCTCAAAGGTAAACTAAATTATTTTTTAATTTCACTGGAGAAATTTTAAAATCGGATATTGCATAAAGGCATTTTTCACATTAGGAGAAACAATATTTCTGTATCTATAACATTACCGTGGGATATACAGTTAAACCTCTCTATAACAGCTATTTGTTATAATAATATTTCATTATAATGACCTAATTTTTTTTAGAACTGATTTTTCATGTTATATTTTACTTCTCTATAATAGCGTTTTACTTATAACAGCAGTGACGTTCATTATAGTGGTACACTTTTTATAAAATTACTCCTCTATAATAGTCATTCTCAAACATTTTGCAATAATATTCTATAAGAAATATATTATGTGTAAATAAATATTAAAATATTAATGATAATCATTACTCATGTCATGCACATAGTAAATTTCAAGTGTAAATATATTAAAGGAAAACATTATATTAAAATAGTATCCACCAATTATGGTCGTAACTTCATGAGAAAAGACTTTGATTTTTTTACATTCATACTTTTTTTATTTGTTTGGTTGAAATGATTAACAAATACATTCCTTCTTCTTGGTATACAAAATCATTAAACTAAATATTTGCGTACTTTTGTTTATAACAGTTAAATGAGATTTAAACATCAAATGTCAATATACATATATAATAGCACCTCAGTATAAGTAGCCATAAAATTTTTAGACAAACACTGCCACTATAGAGAGGTTTGACTGTATTGGATTTTACAACTTGTTTGGATGGTTGTTATTTACTGCATTCTAATCTATTGTTAGCTTAAATATAATATTTATTTTAGTTATTATTTAAATAATATTATGTTATATTAATTATAAAAAAACTGATTTATGTAAAATTAATTTTGGTATGATCATATTATTATCTTTTTTTTTCTCATTTTTCTTTGCTTATTATCTAATAATCATATTTTTTTTTATTAATTTCTAATATAAGGTGACTTGTTCGCGCGACATTAGTAATTTTTTTATAATAAGAAAATATTATTGTATTTTAATATTAAAATATTTAAATATTTTTTAATTATTAAATTTTAATAAATAATAATTGCAAAACTATTTTTTTTGTTTTCTTAAAAGAATATTAAGAAAGCAAAGAATGATAAAATTGATCTCTAAATATATAAATTAAACATAAAATTTTTCAATTTTATACATTTAAGTTTTGTATATAAATATCAATTCTTTTATATCATTAGAGAATTAAATGTTGGTTCTCTCATAATTTTTTACTTATTTAATATTTAGAAAGGGAATATAAAACAGAGAAAAATGAAATAGCAAAAACGCACAAATAAATACATTAATTCAAAATTCACAAAATGAAATTATACATATGTTCTTTTTATATTTTTAGCATTTACGTCATTCTTTAACATAATTTGATTAATTTGAAAATATTATTTTCTTAATTAATTATGTAAGTTGAAACTTTATTTCTTTTAAATTTTATTTTAATATTTTTTTTAATTATTACTCTCAATTAAAATAGATTAATACAAAAAAAAAATGAAAGTGAGATTTAAGAATTACTTTCACAATTTTGTCATTGAAAATTAAAAAACATGAACCAAGCAATTAACTTTGAAAAAAAAAAGGATACAGTGATAAATTGCGAGTAATATTCTTTTTTTCAACTGTAAGTTCATTCCATCTTATCTTCAAATTTTAAGTTGTAGAAAAAAAAATACTCATTTTTCAGTAGCACAAAATCATTTCCATCTCCTTTTATTTTTTCTTATTCATCTCGAAACTTTTCATAGATGTCAATCTTATAGGAATTTGTGTCCTTATTGTCAACAAGTCACGTAATTTTAGCGCCAAAATTATTTATAAAAGCATATATAATAAAAAAAAAGTATGTAAAATTATTTTTCAGTACAGCTCAATTCTTTCCAGATTGATCTTATTATTCCTTTTGGATATTAAGCATGACTTTGCGATCATTTATTGAAAACTTGAATTTCCTAAATTCTATCATGTTAACTCCAGCCACAACTTTGTAATCATTCTAAAAGAAAAAAATAACACTTCATATTATAACACAATTTATCGTGTGAAATAAATTAATAACTAAAAAAACATATTAATAGATTAAAAATATATACTATTGTAATATTTCTTCATCCATTTTGCTACTCTAATATTGACTTCATCAATACTACTCTCACAAATAACAAAACCAACACACACACAAAAAAAAAAAGGCAAAAGTTTCAACAATATATTATTCAATCAAATAAAAATTTATAAGAATTATAATAAAGTTAATAAGTAATTGGTAAAAAAATTAATTCAATTCTAAGGAATAATTAGATTAATTTTTTTTTAGAGAAAAAACTGATTTCTCACAATACATAACTGAAAATGCTTGTAAGGATATTTTAAAGATTAGAATTTTTAACTTTCTTTTGTTGAGGTTTAATCTATATAGTTAGTAGTCATTTGTTAAAAATTAAAACCAAATTAATAAGTAACAGGTAAGAAAAATTAAATAAACTTTAAAAAATAATAAGACCAAAAAAATTAGTAGAGAAAGATAAAAATAATTCTCACTGAGATCAAGATGTTTGAAAAAAGATTAAGACCTCTAACCTCCTTCAATTGAGGTTTAATCTATATAGTTAGTAGTTATTCAAGTGAAATTATTTAGATAAATTATTTAGACAAATTTTAAGAAAAAATGGGAAATAAATAAGAGTAAAGGTAGAAAGTGTAATTAAGAAAGATAAAGAAATAATTTTTCAATTTTTTTAATGTACTATATTTAATATACTTAAGAGAGTAATTAAATAAGTTAATTTTGAGCTTTTAAACATAGCATATAAATGATTTTCAAAAGAAAAAATAATTTTAAAATAGAAAAAATTCAAAAAAATAAGAAAAAAAAATATGAATGGAGCTCAAAAAGGCATGCCACATCAGCATGCCTCTAAGTCTCAATCTCATAGAGTTCAATTTTCATTTTCAACCCATGAACAATATGAGCTCGAAGCTTCCTTCATAACTCCCGGGACTTCTTCGTAGTGATATATTTCTTTATCATGGTTTCAGATCTAGGATCATCCAAATTTTCAATTTATTATTTCGAATGTTGGCTCTTGTTTTATTTTTTCCACGCTCCAGATGTTCAGTCTTGGACGTACAGGGATGTTGCAATCCCACATCGTTCAGGAATAAAAATTTAATCCTTTGTATGATCTTGAGTAAATCTCCTCTCATGAGCTAATTCTTAATTGAATTAGACTTAAAATTTATTTCTAACTTAAACTCGACTCCAACCCCAATCCCAATATGTAGTAGAACGGTTACAGAAGTTCCACTATTTCTTTTTATCTTTCTTGTATGAGAGTTTATACTTTAGATAGGCTAACATGGGTACAAGACATCAAATGGAAGAAACAAATTAATGAAACAATAGTTTCTAGTCTAGATATGGAACTTTAAAGAATTTGTTAGGACTTATACATGGTAAGTTTTTCTTGAAAATGCCACGTGCGTTGCACATGTATCTCATGTTAACTTATATCATGGCAATAATTGCATATATTTTTCTTTTCGGGAATATATATGATATCGCATATAAGCCAAAACTTTGTCAGCATAGGTATTTAACCAAAATCGAAAAATTCGACCTCAAATTTACTGAAAAACAATCCTATTTAAAACTTTTCAATAATAATTTTAAAAAAAGGAAAATCAATATAGATCATACAACTATTAAAGCTATTGATAAAAGAACAGATAAATGAATAAATGCTAAACTATATGAAATTCCAAGATGAGACAGAAAACTTTAAACATAAACTGTGAAAGGAACTAAACAAATGAGAACAAAGCAATGGACCTTTGAGTTGGATAGCGGATTAATCTAGTGAGCAAAAATCCGTTAGATCATTGCGATCGCCATCCCAGTCAGCATCACTATAGGCTCGCAACTCGAGAGATGACGTCGAGGGAAACAAGAGGTTCTGAAACTGGGTTCCACGAAGATATCTCAAAATACGAAGTACAGCTCCCCAGTGAACTGAAGTAGGAGCAGTAACAAACTGGCTAACAACGTGAACTGCATGAGCTATATCCGGGCGAGTAACGGTAAGATACACCAAGCTACCTACAACAGTACGATAAAGACTCGGATCTGTTAACAAAACACCATCACTAGGAGAGTACCGTGCATTGGTTTCAAGTGGAGTATCTGCAGTCCTGTTGTCAGAAAGGCGCGCCCGTTTAAACAAGTCAGATATATACTTAGTCTGAGAGAGAAGATATCCTTTCTTAGACTGAGCCACCTCAACACCCAAAAAATAACGTAGCAGGCCCAAGTCCTTCATGGCAAACCGATGAGCCAAATCATGCTTCAATGACTCAATACCATCATGATCATCGTCAGTTATAACCATATCATCTACATATAAGCACAAAAGGATTCGCCCTGCACTCGTACTTCTAACAAACAACGCTGAATCATGGTTACTCGGGACAAAGCCAAGGGAAGTAATCACAGTGGATAATTTCTCAAACCAAGCACGAGGGGCTTGCTTGAGACCATATAGAGCTTTTCGAAGCCGACAAACTTTACCCGACTGGTGATCAATACCTGGTGGAGGAGTCATAACACTTCCTCATGGAGATCACCATTCAGAAATGCATTCTTGACATCCATTTGAAATATCTTCCACTGTCGAACGGATGCAACTGCAATCATAGTGCGAACAGTCGTCATCTTCGTCACCGGGGCAAAGGTCTCCTCATAGTCCATACCATATTTTTGTGAGTACCCTTTTGCCACAAGTCTAGCCTTGTATCGCTCAACAGACCCATCAGGCTTTGTTTTTATCTTATACACCCATCGACAGCCAATCGTATGTTTACCAGGTGGGAGGGTAACCAAATCCCATGTGTGTGTCTGATGAAGAGCAGTGAGTTCCTCCGCCATAGCATTCTGCCAAAGAGGATCAGACACAGCCTCTCTATAGGACTCAGGTTCATACAATTGATGTATGTTTGCAATAAAGGAAGCAAATGGGGGTGAGTAGGCAGAATAAGCAAAATCAGGTAGTCTGGTGGACTTACTCTGACGAGTAGACCTCTTCAGAGGTGGTGGATCTCCAGTCTCAGGCGGGGCTGAAGCACTGTCAGGCAGCACATCGAGTGGCACGGCTGAATCCGAAACTGGAGCCTCTGTGTCAATGCCAAATGGATCAATACGCCGAAGATCTAACTTAGTAACATCATGGGATTTAGCTGGAATTGAATAGAAAGGAATATGCTCCAAAAAGGTGACATGCCGTGAAACATATAATTTCTGACTGACAGGATCATAGCAACGATAACCTTTCTGTCCAACACCATACCCCAAAAACACACATATAGCTGATTTTGGCTCCAGCTTGTTTCTTTCAACATGAGGACGAAGACAAAACAAGTACATCCAAAAACGCGTAACGCAGAGTAATCTGGCATGTGACTATATAATTTCTGAAACGGAGACATCCCTGAAGTCAATGCAGTAGGAATACGATTGATCACATATACAGCAGTTAGGACTGCTTCTCCCCAAAAATTATTAGGAACCTCTGCAGATAATAGTAAGGAGCGTGCTGTCTCAACAATATGACGGTGTTTCCTTTCGGCAACACCGTTCTGCTCAGGAGTATCTGTACAAGATGACTGGTGTATGGTACCATCAGAGGCAAGTAACTGAGTGAAATCATTGGAGGTATATTCACCCCCTAAGTCACACCTGAAACACTTTATCACAGCCGAATGTTGCGTTTTAACAAGGGCTCTAAAATTGCTGTAAATGCCAAAGAAGTCAGACCTGCGCTTCATAAGATAAACCCAGGTATACCGAGTATAGTCATCTATAAATGAAACATAATAGTTCGAACCACCCTTAGTGGATACTGGTGATGGTCCCCATACATCAGAATGAATAATGTCAAAAGGAGCAACTGAATAAGACATACTTTTATTAAAAGGTAAGGCAGAAAATTTTGCCAGTTTACAACCACTACAATCAAAAATATCAGAAGTGCTTACATGACCTAAAGCACCAGTAGAGGCTAAAAAATGTAAACGTGACACTGATACATGTCCCAAGCGGGAATGCCAAAGATAAAACTGCGACGACAATGGACTCAAATGAAAAGAAGACAAATCAATGCTGGAGGCGGCAACATCAGACACTCTGAGACTCTCCAGGACATAGAGTTCCCTCAACCTACGGCCAATCCCAATCACCTTCTGAGTGTGTTGGTTCTGTACAACACAAACGGAGTCAGAAAAGAATACCCAATGACCAGTTCTACACAACTGACTGACCGAAGCAAGATTGAAAGCAAGTTTAGGAATATAATAGACATCAGACAGAACAATGTGAGAGGTAGTAATAGAACCGACACCCTCGACTGGCATAGATGTAGCACTGACAGACATAACAGAGAGTGGTGAAATGGGTGACAAGGAACCAAAAGATGACAGACAATGTGACATATGACGGGTCGCACCAGAATCCAGAATCCACAAGGATGGGGGAATACCTGATGTACTGGAGGAAGCTGGGCCTAAGCTGGACGCTGACATGGCAGTAGGATTGGATGCCATTGTCTGAACTGTTCGAACACCCGAGGATCCAACGCCGAAGGAGGCACTGTGCTAGACTCAGCATCTACTGATGGTGCAGCAGCAACGAACTGTGGAGGAGTACCAAAGGAGTGTGGCTGTCCATTCTTCTGTTGCTGACCAAACTTAGCCTTATTGAGTAACAAGGGACACTGAGCCTTCCAATGATTTTTCTGCTTACAAAATGCACACTCATCAAACGCAACTTTAGGAGATCGTCGCGATTGATTGGAAGTCTGAGGCTGAGAACGTTGTGGTCTGGACTGATCCGGTGAAGCAACAAACACAGCAGGAGTAGGTGTTTTTGACCCTTTATCCAATTGAGACTTGATACGAGTCTCTTCTGCAATCAGTTCATGGACAACTGAATCAACTGTGGGGAGGGGAGATCGATGAAGAATTGTTCCACGCATTCCTTCAAAATTAGAACGTAATGCCATCAAAAATTGAACCAAACGTTGCTCTTCCCTCCTAGCAATATACGGCGCAAAACCTTTCAATTCTGCGGATTCGGTAAGGGCCAATTGATCCCACAAATCAGACATAGCAGTATAGAAATCTTGAATGCTCATAGCATTCTGTTGAAGAGCACGAATATCGTATTCTAATTGGTACTGCTTGGCGAAGTTAGACTGAGTGTACAGTCTCTCCAAGTGATCCCAGATTTCTTTAGCTGTGTCATATTTAGCCAATTGCATACCAATTGACTGAGTTACTGAGTTGTTAATCCAAGTGATAACCTTGGAGTTAGCAGTTTCCCATAAATCCAATGACAATACAAAGTCCTCAGCCTTCTCATCCTTAGGTTTGGATTTAACCCCACTAACATAGCCCCACATATTTTTGCCACGAAGAAAATTCTTCATGACATAACTCCAATACGCATAATTTTTGCCATCTAATTGAGTGTTAATGGATTGGAGAGAATCATCCTTTCCGGCCATATTGACAAAAGCAAAGTGAATACACCAAGATAAGCAACCCCAAAACAACGATAAGAACAAAATACCCTAGTCACAAAACAAACCAACAACGACGTCCAAAACAAACCAAACCAACAACGACAATCATACAACGCCGTCCAAAGCAAACCAAACCAACAACGAATTTAGCGGAAGCATCAAACACAGGAGAACATCAACTCGATCCGCGAAAATTGGTGATTATTTACAAGTAGGAAAGAATCGATTTATTTTGGCTCTGATACCATGTTGATATATAACAAGGGTTTTATTGAAGAACAAGAAAAGAAAGAATCAAAAAGGCTAACTGAGAATTGAATGCAATAATCTAGAATGGGGAAGGGGGTGCCTATATATAAGCATAAACTAAAATCCTAATGCCAATAGGAATAGGACTACCTAAAATCCTAATGCCCATAGGACTACCAATTATATGGGCTAACAATTTAAATGTTCAATCTAATATTTCAAAAGCAGGGAATTTGTAAATTCTATTGCAAAACATACCGATCAAGATAACAGGGAGAGAGATTTTTTCTCTCTAATCGAGCCATTAGTATTTCTATTTCTCAATGGGAGCATTTCATGAACTTAAATTGGAATATAGTAAAAGCATATTTAATGATAATTGAAATACTAAAAGTAACTGACAGATTTTCTTAGAGTGTTATACAACATGTGAAAAAAAATTGCAGAGCTAAATACGTAGTATAATCATACAAAATTAACCAATACCAAGAGATAGAATCCTATCTAGCTAAAAGACAAACCTTACGAGTATTTAAATCAAATAACATAAAAATAACAAATAAATTGTGAACTTAATAAAATATTAAAGAACAAAGTATTAATAACCACACCAAATTAAGCGGAACCAGGAAAAAAGAATTTATAATGTAAGCAAATTTAGGATTAAACAAAAAATAAATTTAATTAAAAAAATAAAACTTGTAGAACATAAAGAGTATAATACACACACACACACACAATCACAAGAAATTAAATTAAACCCAATCTTAAACCTTTTTTTTCAAATAATAGCAAATTTCAAGACAAAACAAATAAAATAAAAGAAAATAAACTAAACAAATGTAACTTGAAGAAAAAATTGAAGAATGCAAAAAGGTAAAAACTAACATATTGTCTTCTTAATTCCAACCTATTGCCTATTGAAGGCTTGGAGCAAGAATCCGAGGTAGACGTCCTCATAATTCTCGATAAAATTTATCGTTGTTGTATTTTTTAAAATAAATTTTTGATTGATATGCAATGTACCAATAAGCTCATTTACACTTGAAAACTTTAAAAGAAAAAGAATACATAATAATAATTAGGCCTACCAAATTTTCTAATAAGTAACAAATTAGGAATTAGTTGATATTTGAGTGTTTACTACACCAATAGATAAAGATGAAAAAAGAGAACCTTTTGTTCTTTATCTGCTTTATATATGAGTATTATACTTGTCAACAGAAGATGAGAATATGCTTGAAGTTGTGATTGCAAGTGAAGATTCTAAGTGATGTATATAGGAAAAAAAATAAAGAGTGAAAAAGTAAAAAATGGTTCTTAATGAAGAGGAGTTGAAAGGTCCTCCGTTATTAAAGAAATTAAAAAGTCTTTAATCTTTCCGCTCCATCTTCTTTAATTTTCTTCCTTTTAAGTTTTCATCTTCATTTTTATTCTCTCTAACCAATTAAAGTCATTAATGAAAATTAGGCCTCAATCCTTACCAATAATAATAAGCTTAATCAGAATATACGATTTGCTCATCTATAATAATATCAAATAAATAATGTCTTTCAAGGGCATAATAATTATAAGAAAGTGAAGAGACTAATCACCATATTATGAGAAGACTATTTATTATGAAATATTTTTACTTTTTTTTTATACATTTGCATTGAAAGACTTGTTTATCTATTAATATTAAGAATATAATAAGAAATATTTTTATAGTAAAATTACTCTTTTAATAAATATTTTTTATAAGCAAAGGACATTTTCATAATTTAACTTTTGACTTGGAGGCTTCCTACTTATAATATAATATGATATATAATTATGATATGATAAAATATAATATTTAATTATGTATTCAATTAAATTTTAATTTAGTGAAGGGTCAAAATGGTAATCTAACTTTTCACTTTTTGGCTTCTCACTTTTATAATAATATGATATGATGATGATTTTTATATATTATATTTTTATTTATTTATTTTATTTAGTGGAGGGTTAAAATGATAATGCAATTTTGAAGTTAGGAATTTTTCACTTTTATTATATTTTAATTTAATTTATTTTTATTATTATTTATTTATTTTATTTAGTGGATCTTGTTTAATGACTTAACATTAAATGACATTAATTAAATAAATGAAATAAAAAATAATTATAAAATAGAAAAAAAATTCAAAAAAATAAGAAAAAAGAAAAATAAGATTGGAGGCCTTATATACTAGTTAATCTGTTCGCTCTTTGCGCGATCTTAAAAAACTTTTAAAAGTTACAATTTAAATCTTTTCAATTATTCAAATACTAAAATAATCACAAAGTATATTTTGTGATATTTAATATTATTATTAGCTTTTCTTTCAAAAGATGATCTAAATAAATAAATTTATAACTTTAATCCATATGTATTTGACAAAATAAATTTTCAAAAGTTAAAATAAACATCAAATTAAATTAAAGTGTTCTTTTATTTGTTTAAGCAAAAAATAAATAAAAATAAGAAAAAGTTACTACAGAGACACAACAACAAAAAATCTAAACAAAAAAATCTTGAAATCTTATAAGAGAAACCAACTATAGTCTATATGTACTAAAAATTATTATATATTAAATGACTAATTTAATATTCATCATTTAATATTGAAATATTTAATTATTTTAAAAATATATAAATAGTTCTAATCAAGTGATTACTTGCAACATAAATATATCATTAATTAAGATGTAATGTACTTTTCAAAGTGCAATTTTTTAAAATTTTAGAAAATATCGATTGTGTTTTTAAAATCATTCACTTAGAGAACACATGATATTATAATTAAATAAACTTTAAGTCTGAATATTGTATTAATTGTGTTAGAAGTATCCAATTTAACAAACTTAAAGGATCATGTGTGCTTAAATATTAAAATAAAAATAAATATATCCTTAAATTAAAGAGATTATTTGAGGCTAAAACTCATGTATTAATGAATTACTAACAGTTTCAAAGGGAACAATCCGTTATTTAAGTCGCTTAGTTCGAACCTTAATTTCAACATTTTGAATTTTAATTATTCTTTAATATATATATTTTTTAAAAGTCTCGCTAAATAAATTAAAATTTCATGGCAAAGTGATTAAAATAATTCTTGACAAAATGCTACTCATAAATTTAAAGAAAAGAAAAATTTATTGGCAGAAAAATTTGTCAACATTCTACTGTACAAAATTTCTTGTGTATTGTTATCTTTTTATTTGCGATAGTACTCGAAATGTTATTGTGATTACTTGTTAGTTAATATAAGAATTTGATAAGTTATACCTTGAACATAGTCATTTACACAATTGAATTGAATATGACTTTGATAATTGTGTTCTTAAAAGAAAATTGAATATTTACCTAGACAGAGATGTAAGATATATTGTCCTTATAACAATAATAATACTATTAAAATAATCATCACAAAAAGTATCACTAAAATACGACATTTCTTATAGTGCTTATCTTACATGTAAATTTATGTAAATATTTATGGAGGAACGCAATAAACTATCATAAATTTATATATTAATACTTAAGGGTTATGCAAGAATAAGATATAAGCATTATTTGGATTATTAAAAATATAGAGTTATGAGGATAAAAAGGTGTGAGTTTTGTAGATGAGTTTTTAAAATTTACGATAAATGAAAAAAAACTAAAAGAAAAAAGAAAAAAAAGATGAATATATTTCTTGACCTTTAAAAAGTGTTAACTCATCTGTTAGAATAAATATGACATTCATGCTATAAAGAATTTGTTGAACTTAATTAATCACAAATAGATGTTAGATTAATAAAAATTAATTTTCTTCAATAAAAATTATAAGATTTATATTTTATCATTATTTTATTATGATATAAAAAGTTGCCGGAGTATTGAAAATAAATACCAATTAAATTACATTAAAAAAGTTTAAAGAAATGACTTTTTAATTTCTTAACATTTTATATTTAATATATTTAAAAGAGTTAAAACAAATTATGATTTAAAAAAACTCAATAGTCCCTTCTCTTTCTTAAAAAAAACGTCTGCCAATAATTAATACAAATAATGATTTCAATTTGAAAGTATATCTAAAAGAAAATTTCTTTTTTACTTATAAAATAAATTTTCAAACTTGAATTTATTTCCAAATTAGAATGAAACATTGATACAATGACAAAATAATATTTTCGGTTAGCATAATCAAGTTTAATTTTAGGTGGAGTGCATACGAAGTTGAGAGCGTACTATAAAAGTTGATGAATATGTTCGTATATACTATACACTAACAAAGTACTTTGGTATATAGTTGGACTTTGATTTTTTCATATTGTAATTTGTATATACTATCTTCTTCATCTTTTTTGTCTTTCTTTTTCACGTTCACGTATGTTCATTTTTTAAAATAAAAATTATGACTTGTATGGTTGAAAAAAACAACTAAAAAAGAAGAGAGAGAAAATAGTTAGAAAATTGAACCCAAAAAATAATCTTATAATAAGCATATAAAAAATTAATAAAATCAAAAACTCATTCATAAGTTGTTTCATGTTAAGGCATGACATACATAAAAAATAAATTTTAAACGATTACATCTTCTAAGCTTATGTTGGGATATTATATGAAATTTAACTTATACAAAAAAAGATATTAAAGCACAAATTTCTACACTTTTTGTCATTATACTAAAGAAAGAAAGATCTAAATATTGGTAAGGATAAGTGAGAGGTCTCCTTACTACAACCAAACAAACAAAAAATTATATAAAATGGGGTTATATAGAACAAAAACGGAGTTAGGTACAATAGAATAGAGGAAAATATTAAAATACGACATATACAGTAGCTTCCACATTAATATTATATTTTTAATTTTTTGAAAGCAGACTATAAAATAAAATTCATTTGTATCAGAATATTAATTTCTACAAGACAATTCTAAAATTTAAATACTTCTAATTTTGACTGGACATCAAACGTCAGAAATAAGTTTTCACAAAATTTCCTTGCTCTTCTGAAGATGGAAGCTGCGGCGACTGCATCTCACACATAGCGTGTGTATCTTGTTCCTCCTCTTCCTGAAACTTTCTGTTTCCTTCCCCATTACAGTGCAGATGCAGAAACCCTAGCGTCTTCTCTATCAATATTATCTATATGCTCTAATAGATATGAAATTATATTCATCTCAAAAAAAAATCTACCAACAAACTATAACAATGTGAATATGAGAATAATCTTTGCTTTACAATTTATTTATATAGATATACATGGAGAAAATACTATAAACTATCATAAAATTTATAAATTAAATATTTGGAGGTTATGAAATGAAAGGTTTGTGAGTTATTGAAATTATTAAAAATATAGGTTATGAAAATAAAGAGGTGTGAGTTATGAAATAGAAATTTTCAACAAATATTTTAAGAGAAATATAAGAGAAAAATGCCAAAAAAATGAGAAAAAAGATAAATACAAATCCTAGTCTACGGAGGCGCCACTTCACTTTTCTATTACTTTACTTATAATATATATAGATTGATTCCTATACTATTATATATACTAAAAGCTAAAATAGCATAAAAATAAATATTATTAGACCATTAAATATTTCACAAAGAATTATTTAGATGATGATGAACGAGTAAACCTATTTATTATTTGAAAGGTATATTAATCTCTCAATATTTGGAGGTTATTTTTATATTTTAACTTTTCACTTTTTGTCTTCCCAATTATTATTATTATTATTATTATTATTATTATTATTATTATTTTATTAGTTATATTTATTTATTTGAACTTTTTACTTTTTGGCTTCTCACTTATATAGTAATAAATATATAATTATGATATGATATGAGAAAATATTAATATTTAATTATGTGTTTAATTAAATTTTAATTTAGTGAAGGGGCAAAATGATAATCTAACTTTTCACTTTTTGGCTTCCCACTTATATAATAATATGATATGATGATGATTTTTATATATTATATTTTTTATTATATTTATTTATTTTATTTAGTGGAGAGTTAAAATGGTAATGCAATTTTAAAGTTAGAAATTTTTCACTTTTATTATATTTTAATTTAATTTATTTTTATTATTATTATTTATTTATTTTATGTAGTGGAGTTTGTTTAATGACATAACATTGAATGATATTAATTAATAAATAAAATAAAAAATTAATTTTAAAATAGAAGAAAAATTCAAAAAAATAAAATAAAAATGAAAGTCTCAGAGGCATGCCACATTTACATATATATATATATATATATATATATATATTAATTTTTATCCATAATTTTTTTAAAATCATATAATAATAATAAAATCATGTAATCTATAAAATTCATCAAAAGCAATATGATACAATATAATACGTTACGAAACCACACGTAACACCATCCAAACAAGGTGTTAAAGGTTCAACAATCTAGAAACATAGTTTTGGAAAATGAAGAAAAGGAAAAGAAAATAAAAGGGAATAAAAATGTGAAGGTACTAGAAGAACTCAAAGAATAAGGCGTGGGGGAAGTTTCAATTTTCTCAAAGCTTCCATAGCACGAAGGGGAAGCCATTCCCGTCAATGAGCTTAGCAAGTCCGAAACACACATGCCTCAAACTGGAAATTCCCAACAAGGCACATCCCGGAGAGAAGGAACAAATATTCGTGAAAGGCACATGGTTCTCTTCTTACTTTGACCTCTTCATCACTGACGGTCTACAAGCTTGGACTTGCCATGGTATTTCCCCCCTCTTTTTTATTTTTAAAAAGGGAATTTCAAGCTCAAAAGTTCTATTCCCATTTTTTTTTTTTTAAAATTTTGACTCCTGACATTAGTTTAATTGGGGGTTTTCACTTTTTGTTGTGTAATTTTTGGGGTTTTCTGCAGCGTCGGAAGAAGAGGTAGAAGAGAGAGCATCTCAGTGGGATCAACCCGTTTCTGAGTATATTGATTTGGGTGAAAAGTACTTAGGACTTCAGCAGTCCGGTTCTCTTTATGGGTTTGATGATGCTGGTACTGGGCATAAAAGGGTCAGCTTTTCTTGATTTTCTTTAAACCTAGTCTATTGCACATTCAGTTATTTGATTATTTACTAAAGTGATAATCTATGCGTTGAGTGATTTCTTCAAAGAACAGAAGGCACCTTAAAGATGATATTTAGCTTAATCATGTGACGCGCCGTGCCCTTTGACTTGTTGATGAAACCCCATATTGCAGTATAATTTTTGGAGTCATGACTAACTCTTATAGTTTGAGTATGTTAAATATATTTATCATTTCTTTGTTAATTTGAGCATATAATAGGAATAGTTGGTTCAGACTCAGTGTTTTTGATTCATGTGCTCAATTTGATTTGAGACTTTGCAGTAGCCTTATAAGATAAGTTATTTCCTAGGATTATTCAGTTTGTGCTCATTAAACACCCATCATAAGACCTTCATACTACTTGAACGCAACTAGGGATGGCAATGGGGTAGTGTGGGGGTGGGGCCGTGAAGCGGGGTGGGGAACACACTAGCGGGCGCAGTGCGGGTTGAAATAATCATGTTTAAAATTCTAAGCGCAGCGGGTGTGAGGTACGCATTTCATATAGAACATCCGTTCCGATTGACTTTGAATCTACATAGATGAGTTGGGTTTCCTATTCTGAATTGATCTGATCCATCAGACTTTAAATCTACATAGATGAGTTCATTTGTGTTCATAAGGAAGCTAAAGAGCTGGATGACTTTTTTAACTAAATTTTCCGAACTGCACTATTTGTGACTCTTTTAAGTTTTCCCTTCTGTTTTCCTGATTTCTCTTTCTTTATAAGATGTATTTCCCTTGAAATTTAATGTAGAATTTCTTTCAGTCATAAGAATCTTTTTTGTTACTTTGATAATAGTGCTCCTCGTTTGAGTTTTCTTTTATCCAAATAGAGCAAAATGAAGATAAAAGGTTCATATAATTGATTTTAACTAGTTTAAGATTATTGTGCAGTTCATTGAGTGACTGATAAGTTGATAATATTTTAGTATCCAATTCTTATAGAAATAAGAGAATGTTTATATTAAAAAGTTTTAACTTATACACTAATAGTGTAAATTTTTATCAGTTTAGATAGTCTACTATTGCAGGTTAATTATTATGTTTATTAAGTTACTAATAAATGTTTTCCATATAGACTTACTTAAATACTCAATAAGTGAAACTTAAACTTTATCAAAATGTAGAATTACAACCCTGTCGGATTTGGAAAACCGAGTTATAGATTGGATAGCCTTCATTTGCATCTGATTAATTTGATTATGCATTTAAGGTTGCAGACTAATCCTTTTGATTCTTTAAGCGGGGAGGTTGCAGGGTGGGTTTATGCAGGTCAGGTGGGTTGAGTCTTTGCGGGTTTAGGTTGAGCCTGCCCCACACCACATCTTTGCCATCTCTAAATGCAATAGCACAAGAGGGTGCAATTGGCTTGGAGCCTTTCTGGAAATGTGATTTTAGCCATATACACTGACTGTTTAGACTGCTGTTCTTGCTTCTTAAAGGCTATTGTGGTGCTTCACAGCTTTTTTGTCAACTCTAGCACATTTTTGCTGTTAATTGCTTAACGAATGTCCTAAAGAGCAAAAAATTTATTTAAGGTAAAGTCGATATAATAGATATAACTTTGTGGTATTATTGCAAGTTTGAAAAGCTATGATGTGCTTTCCATGTTCCCCATTATTTTTCTTTGATCTTTGTAGCTCTCGTGGACATTTGAGAAAGAAGGCACAAAGCTGGAATGGCGGTGGAAATGCCAACCATCTCCTAATAGCAAAAAAACCACAGCTGATATCTTGGACTTCCTCATGGATGCAAATATTAGACTGAGTGTAAGAATCTTGATTGCTGGGCTGCCTCTTATTTAAAGTTACAATTTACTCCACACTTTTCAATCTGCTTAGATTTTTATCAATCTGTCATCTTAAAATCTACTTGCTGATAATCAGATGAACTTTAAGTGATTAGGAATTCTGGTGGAGGATGTAACACTTCCAAGTAAATGTGCCTATAGTTCCCTTTCATTCTCTATATGGATTTAGGTGGTCTGGCAATAGTTGGTTGCACTGTTGCTGCAATGATTGCTTTCTTGGTTCCTAAGATCTGTCTCTCATTTGAGCTTGGTGCCCATTTTTATCTTGGAGCATGAAAGTGGAATCATCTTGGTCTGCAGCTTCTAGATAATAGATCACCAACAATGCGACATGTGATTATACTTGGAATTTTATTATGTATCATTCTTAGTGGACACTATGTTGCAATTTTTTTCCATCTCAATATGCCTAGACATTTCAAAAAATTTGTGAATCTGTCCCATGCGAGACTTCTTTCAGGAGAGCTCTAAGTTCATCCCTATTATGCATATTTGTATATAAAGAGAACAATTTGAAGACATTTTTTGTTGTAGGTGGTGTTAGGCTGTTAGCCTTTGATAAGAATCGGGTTACTTTGAATAAAAATAAGAAAATAGTGCGGAAGCGATATACGAAGATTAGAGGTAAAATTTAAAGATATGCGCAATTTGAGAATAAAACTCTCAAATTTCAAAATTAAGTGCTAAGAATCCTAATTGATCTTAGTATTCAAATTAGTGGATTAAAACTAATTATGATACTAATAGAGTCAATTCAAGAATTTAGATCAAAATGTGATTTAGATCCAGACAATATTTAATATAAGACTAATTACCTTGTTTAATTTACTTTAATGGAAACCAAAGATATCTACTTAAGTATTAATCTTACCTCCTAAATAATATGTCCTGTAAGGTTGCAAGATAAATCCATAGTCACCATATACAAAGGTGTAAAGAAGAGAAACCTCTCAAATAATATTCATAATATTCTTCTTTAATCAAAAATAACAAAATCCACCCCTATATATATCAGGGTGAAACTATACCAAATAGCATGTGATTTGAATCCTATTTTTATGAAAATTATAAATATTAAAATATCTAACCGGGGAACTTCAAACTAGGAAACTTTCAAACTTGGAAAAATAAATAAAATTTAGTGGCACACTTCTTTCCAAAGCTAGTTAACAAAAACTAAAGAAAGAAGTGACTTTATTTTTCCTCCAAAATCTCACTTGAGCTTCCTATGTAAATATGCCCATGTTGGGCTTGAAAATCTGTCAATGTTGGGCATGAAATTAATCTCTTTTTGGGCAGAACATTAGATCATTTGTTTGGGTATTATCAACTCTTCCTTGGGCTCAATGTGGGACCCCTTCTCTTGGGCTTCACGTGGGCTCAATTTTCCTCCTTTTGGACTTGGATTTGAACCATGAAATATGTGTAGCACTTACCTCACTCCTCGTCATAATTCTTGGGCTCATTTTTGGGCTTTTCTTCCACGTTAAACATCTCTTTGGGTTCATCCTTGGACACTTCTTCCATGATAAGCATCTTCTTGATTTCCCATTGAAATTCGTCCACCTTTAATGGGAGTATGCCACCGCGGATGCTATCAGCCTTCCTCTCGCTATTGATTTTTCCTTATTTTTCTTTCCAGTGCAAGGAAAAGGTAGTATATACAGAGAGTGAATATTCGAGTTACTACAATTGCTTCCTGCCTTTATACATATCATATTTAATATGATAAATTGAAATGTCTTCTCTCATCTTTATTTTCTGGTATCTCAGCTTTAGAAAATGTTGTTACTTCTGCGTCCTTCCATCTGAACAGCAATGTATATGATTTCTGTTAGACTTTTGAAAATGTGCCACTTCTTCTTTCCTTCCACCAACTAAACAGCAATCTATATGATTCTGCAGTGAGGTATGCTTTCACAGTTTATTTTATTTGATTGAAAAGGAATGAGGTTGTAGCCAATTTGTTTTGAAAAATATTAATTATCTGTTTGTTTCATCTGAAGAGGTATATACATGGTTCTGCAGTGTGAAAACTCGCATGAGTTTATTTGATTCAAATTCTGACTAGTTTATTTGATATTAATAAATAGGAGGAAGTTGTCAGTAAAACTCAGTCATTTGAGAGGCTGAGGGTGGAGGCAGAAAAATGTTTAACACAAAGCGAGAAACTCAGCAAAGAGAAAGAAGAATTTGAATCTGCAATATATGCAAAGGTGCTGTTTTCAGACGAAGCACTAAGCTCTGTTTATTATTTTCACGGGTTTGTTCGGATTTATTATGATTTTGCTCTTTCTTTTAACGTTGTACGTGTTCCAAGCTCTTTTTGCTACCTTTTGTTCTAAAATGGTTTAATTAGGCTTACGAGCTGAACACCCCAAAAAGTTCCTCCATGACTGATCATGACTTGTGTTCCTTTTACTTCCAGTTCCTTGGAGTCCTGAATTCAAAGAAGAAAAAACTCAGAGAACTTCGCGATAAGCTCTCGAAACAAGGAACTGCTGTTGAAGAACCAGTTGAAGAGGACACACAATCTACAGACAGAACAGATACCTTTGATGAGGGAAGTGATGAGGAAAAAAGTGGGGAAGAGGTGGAGAAGGAAGACGTTTGCACTTCATCAAAAAAGGATGATGTTGGCACTTCAAAAGATGTTCCATTCAGAAGGGGTCGGGGTCGGGGTCGTGGTCGTGGTCGAAAGAGAAAGTAAAATATCTAAGTGGCACCAGTACATCATTTTAATCATCCTTCTTGTTGGCCTGGCCTCTCTTTCTAACTGCTTTTAATTCTTTACTTTCCTTTTCATGGAGAATGAGGATGTACACTGTTGAACTTGTGAATATTTCAAAAATTCGGCATTGTCTGATATTTATCTCAAAATTCTGCAAATATTTCAAGTCGAGAGCATTAGTAGACAAACTTATCTGCAATTTGGAGAATATCTGAGCAATGAAAACATATGAGCTAGATACTGAATGCTGTACTTCATGAGCAAAGATGATACTGCAAGCTTGGAAATTTTAATGTGATGAGAACACTAAAGAGGATTGACGAGGGATAGAAAAAGAGAATCCTCGCTGCTGAAAAGACTGAAGAGCACTTTGGCTTATTTTATTTTCAGTTTACAAGAAAGGAGATGTTAATAAAATAATTATTAATCAAAAAAGCATAATCTTAGAGAGCACAAATCAGTCCATATATATCTATGGACAAATCATTAATAAAATAGTCACTACCAAAATTAAAAGAAGTTAAAATAGAAGTAGTCATAGTATTACAAACGTAAAATGGAGATATGTAAAATTTGCCCTTGTTCTTTTCTTGAGATGTAATACAAATATACAATCGATTGTTGTTTTCTTTGTTTCTCATGCCTTATCCAAATTATTTAAAAAAATTAATTAAGAGTAAAACATGTAATCGTGTTTAACGGGTGTCGAACGCCTTTCCCTTAGTCAAATGAACATCATAATCAAGAACTCATGTCAGCTCACGAGTAAGAGTTCAAAAGGTTAATCTCCAAAATTGGATTATCTCAAAAGCAAGAAAAAGAATTAAATAGGTGACCTACCCGTAGTAATAATGTTAGGTGCTGAAACATGTCATCCATTTTAATTATAGAAGACATATTTGATATTAGGTTTTATGTCTTATTGAGACTAATACATATGACTAAAGGAGGTACCATATTTTATGGGATAACTTTATTTAAGTAACAATTACTTGAGAATACATGTAAAAGTTTTTTGATATTTTTGATATTTGAATCAAAAGTACCTAATAAAAATATTTATCATGTGTTCAAATGCTCAATAAAAAATAACTGTAATTCGAACATCTAAATAAAATTTGCTGACAAATTTAAGGAGCTATCAATATACAGTCAAATCTCGTTGTAATAGTCCTATATTATAACAACATTTCACTATAACGGCCTAATTTTTTTAGAACTGTTTTTTCATGTTATATTTTACTTCTTTATAACAATACTCTACCTATAACATCAATGTCATTTAACATAGCGGTACATTCTTTGTAAAATTAACCCTCTATAACAGTCATACTCAATTATGCAATAATATTTTGTGAAAAATATATTATGTATAAAAATAAATATTACAATATTTATACTAATCATTATTAATGTCATGCACATAGTAAATTTTAAGTATGAATATCTAAAAGGAAAAAAATTATATTAAAATAGTGTCCAACAGTTAGGGTCGTAATTTCACGAGGAAAGACTACCGGTGTTTGCCTTTTCTACATTCATACTCTATATTTTTTGAGTTAAATTGGTTAACAAATACATTTCTTCTTTTTGGTACACAAAATCATTAAATCAATTTTTTGCGTACTTTTATTTATAATAGCTAAAATGAGATCTAAACATCAAATGTTAATATACACACTTCACTGTAACTGTCGTAAAATTTTTACACAAATATTATTACTATAATATGATTTGAGTAAGCTTTTTACTTTTTATATCAGGATTAAATACCCGAGGAGAAATTGATAAATCAAGTCAAATCCATAAATAATTATACTACGTCCTAATTATCTAAGAATCCAATAAATACAGGGTACAGATAAAAACTGTAAAAAGTAACATTGGACGACAACTTTTTGCTGATATAAAATATGAGATCCAAGAAACCTTATTATATTCAAAAACAACAAAAATATAGCCGTTACACAAAAAATCCTCCAACGGCTATCTTTCTCCTCAATCCTACCTCAGTGCTTCAATCTTCCTCTTTATAGCCTGTAGATTGTCCATTGGCATTTTGAATCACTGCAAATTCTCTCTCTGTTTTCCAAATTCTGTTCCTTTTACTTGATTTTTCTGCATATCTCTCAGAAAACTTTCAAGATGAATGATCTGATGACAAAATCTTTCACAAGCTACGTTGATCTGAAGAAAGCAGCCATGAAAGATGTCGAAGCTGGTCCAGATTTGGAAATGGGTATGACCCAAATGGACCAAAACCTCACCGCTTTCCTTGAAGAAGCAGAGAAGGTGAAATTGGAGATGAATTCAATCAAGGACATTCTTCGTCGTCTGCAAGACACCAATGAAGAAAGCAAGTCGCTGCACAAACCTGAAGCTCTGAAATCGATGCGAAATCGCATAAATTCAGATATCGTAGCTGTGTTGAAGAAGGCAAGAGCTATTAGGTCACAGCTGGAAGAGATGGACCGGTCCAACGCAATAAACCGACGGCTTTCTGGGTGTAAAGAAGGCACACCGGTGGATAGGACTCGATCTGCTGTGACCAATGGGCTTAGGAAGAAGCTTAAGGAGCTTATGATGGATTTTCAGGGGCTGAGGCAGAGGATGATGACTGAGTACAAGGAGACTATTGGGAGAAGATACTTCACTGTGACTGGTGAACACCCAGATGAAGAAGTCATTGAGAAGATCATTTCCAGTGGCAATGGCCAAGGTGGTGAAGAATTTCTTTCTAGAGCAATTCAGGTATATCCCTAAACAAACCCGAAAATGGTCTTTTTCTTTTTCCCCCAATTTCTCTCTATTTTCCCCTTTTTCTATCTTGCAGAAGAACAATACTCTGTTTTTGCTGAACTGTTTCTAGGCGGCTTAGTTTGAAGTATATTTTATTTCAAGATTTAAGGGATTACCAAATTAAGGGCGTTGTACAGATTTCGACTTTTATGTCAAAGAACCCAAATTATTGAATGTTGGAGTGTTATTAGTCCAAATATGTAGTGAAATTTCGTATAGCCGACCACCAAATTATTGAATTTTGGAGTGTGTAGTCCAAATCAATAGTGAGAATTTATATAGCCAACCAGAATTATTGAGTTTCGGGAGTGTTCAAAATCGTTAGCGAGGATTCAAATTGAAAGCCAAGATTCTTATAAGCCAGCCAAAGTAAATTGGAACTGAAGCATAGTTGTTATTGACTAACAAATTTTGGTGGGTGCAGGAGCATGGGAGGGGGATGGTGTTGGAAACAGTGGTGGAGATACAGGACCGTCATGATGCGGCGAAGGAGATAGAAAGGAGCTTGCTGGAGCTGCACCAGATATTCTTGGACATGGCAGTGATGGTTGAAGCACAAGGAGAGAAAATGGATGATATTGAGCACCATGTGGTGAATGCAGCCCAGTATGTTAGTGATGGACACAAGAACCTCAAAACTGCAAAAAAATACCAGACGAGCAGCAGGAAATGGATGTGCATTGGTATTATAATTCTCCTAATTCTGATCCTGGTAGTCATCATCCCCATTGTCACCAGTTTCGCTAAATCTTGAAGAGCCCATAGGGGTGTACTGAGCTTGCTTTTCATTCTTTATATTCTTTTTAGCAGTTACTTTGATCACTCTCGTGAGAGTATTATGTATGGTTTAGTAGAACAAGATTGTTATTCTATATGTCACTGGTCCTTTTGATAGGACTTGAAGTGAGTATGAACCTTTAGGTTTGTTTTTTAGAAAACATATTCTTCTGTTTTCTGAATTTATGATCTGAATGCAGCGACATGTTGCTTTCTCACAAATAGGCAATTTGGGCTGCCAAATACACTACTGGTGTTAATCGCATTTATCAGCCCGTCCAAATAAAGAATGCAAACCAGAAAGCTGAACACACCCAATGTCTACAGAAAACTATAAAACTAAGTTTTACGTCACTAGAAGGCTATATTCTATTGCCTAAATGGCATAGCAAATCGTCAAACAAACTGATCATATGTTTTGGGAATTTTTCTATGGCGTGGTGGTGGTGCCTAAATTGTAACGCAAACTGGTGAGAGTGCTTAAATTGTTTTTCTGTTAAGCTAGATTGACATGAAAAGCTATTCCAGAACTTGTTATAGTGGTGTAAATTCCTTGCCATTTGATTTGCAAACTGGTGATGACTTAGTTGCTTGTTTATCTATCTGCCCTGCTAGCATTATATGCCTTTATGAACTTTCAAAAGGGCAACTTGTTAATTCCCCATTGTCTACTAATAATACTTGTCGCATGCAAGATGAAACTCACTTCTTCAGTTCTTTGGAGACATGATTAGCTCTAGCTTAGAGAGATAAACCGGAAATTAAGCTGCCGTTGTGCTCAAACTAGCTCGGCATGCAAATTTTTAATGTTAGATAAGTCATTGCTTAGTTCTTAGTATAAAGAAGAAACAAAACTAGAAGAGTCTCGAGTCACCACAATCTGAAAATATATTGCAACTGTTGCAATTTTAAAGTAGAAGAGTGAGAAACTATCCATATTATTCTTGATTAATGCTTCGTTGTCAAAGATACAAGAAAATTGATGTTGCTAAAGAAACACCTACATGACACATAGTTACTAGGAAATGGATGCATCCAATTGAAGAATCTTAGTTTCTAAAATGTGTTATTCAAGCTCCTATACTAATTTGGTGCACTTTGATTCCCAACAAAATCGAATTATGACGTGAATTTTTATTTATAGACTTACAAATTTACCAAAGCCCTTTTCCATAGAACTTTCCTAGATAAAAAGAGGAGCAAATTTCATAAAAGGTCATTTAGACATTTTTTTCTTTTTTTCATTACACACAAGTTATTTAATTATACTCGTATCTGTTTAAAAATTACTTTGGTCTGAAAATGCACAAATCCAATGGAAACTCTTTCGAATTGTTTAACTTGCATGCCACATTATTTTTAGTGGGTGTACTTAATTTGCATTCAAATTTAATTAAATTATTTAAATTAATTTATAATACCCAATCATTAATCCAGAAAATGATTCAAATTGAAAAATAACTATATTTTGATTTGAGTTCTTTTTAAATTAAAAAAAATTGTACACTGTAATCTATTAATACTTTATAAAACTCTTTATTAAAATCCCATATTATTACATTTGTCTCTATTATACATAAACATTTTAACGACATTCCTATAGCAACATGTAATGACCAACGCAACAAGAAAAAAATATCAGAAAAAGTAAATAATATTCTTGCATGTTGCAAGAATAATTTGTAAGGATATTTGGGTGGGATCTCTCTCACTCTCTCTGTTGTTTTTTTTTTTGGAAAAAAGAAAATTCTTAACTATTTTTTGGTTTAAATTGTTGAATTAATTTTGGATGAAATTAGGTGGACCACTAAAACTAATGCGGTTTGTCCCCTCCCTCCCCATTATATTTTATTTCTATTTTATCAATTGTAGATTTAAATAAGAGATATATATTTTATTTAATTTTTAAAGATCAAAATTATTTTATATTAACAAGTATCATAATTATAATTAAGTCAAATAAATTTTAAAAAGCATCCTTCAAATTTGATAAGAAAAATATTTTCCAAATTATGATAGCTGGTGTGATGGATGGGACAACGAAGGAGGGAGAGTGAAGAGAGAGATACCACAAATGTGGGGTGGCTGGGGTTGGGTGGGGAAGGGGATCCCAGATCTATATTTATTTAAAAAAATCGACCTCTTCCTAACCTAAAGGACGTTGGTTTTTTCAAAAAGATTGTTTAACTTATTTTGACCAAAAACTGACCTCATGAAATCGATTTAAGTAAAAAACAGTTAAAATTATTTTAAGAATACTGAACTCAAGAGGTCAGTATTATTAAATTTTATTTTTACATTTTCAATTAAACATACTAACTGGTGGAGGTCGTTTAAATTAAATGCTTTTAAAAAAAATAAAATATCGACCTCCCGAGGTGGGTGAATATAATTCATATTTCTCGAAAAATTTCCCAACCTCTTAAGATCTGTATATTTTTTATTTTTTTCCAAATAAACCTGACCTCATAAGCTCGATTTCTTTTTAAAAAAGTAATGAAAATTTATTTCAACAGTTTGACCTCCTAAGATCAATTGTTTCCGACTTCCCCAGGAGGTCAATTTTTTGGATCGATTTTAGCTTGTTTTTTAGTGGTGATGATCCAATACCAGAAGTAAAGAAGGAAGAGGAGCTTGAAGATGAGAGAAAGGAAACATATGTTCCTGGAAGAGAACATTTCTACTGATCACATACCTCTCCATAATTTTTTTTAAAATTAAAATGTTTATGACTTACGGGGATGGGTGGCACAATTCCCTAGGTGAGCGGATATGTTTCGGAGAATAATTTTAGTTTTGAAAGTTTGACTAAAATTAACAATTTGGGTTAATGAGGTCGAATTTGAATTTTGATAATTTCATGAGGTCCAGCGGGAATTTATGACTTAATAGAATATTTTCATGAATCTCGAGGCGCTCAGGAGTAATTTGGATCATTGTTGAGTTTTTAGTTAAGTTGGAGACTTGAGTTGATCATTATCAACATTTACTCAAGACGTCCTCGAATTAGTGATTTGATGATTCCATTAGTTCTGGAACGTGTTAATGGAGTGGTTTGCACTTTTGATTTATCTTTGGGAGGTTCTAGATGAGTTTTAAGAGTTGATTCGCATTTAGGTATTAGAAATTGGGATTTTTGCGGCACAGTGGTGGACCCATGTGGGGTCAAAAGGGTTCATATTGTTACACTTTGTAAGTTTTTTTTTCTTTTCATCTAGCCAACGTGTGCGTGCGTGCGTGTTGAGAATTCTTAGAGCAGGGAACATGCGGGAGAAGACTCGAAGTGGAGCACGCGAGCGCATTATTGAGAGTGAGAATTCGGGGTCAGAGGCAGGGCTCTGAGGCCGTGTCGCGCACCCCTCCCTGGCGCACTGGGCGGCACGTCGCGTGTTATACCCCGGGAGCCTAAGGATCATACCCAGGAGTTCAAACGGGAAAAACTAAAATTTTTGCACTAGGTCACAAAACGAGTCGTTCTGTGACCCCGTGAGGATGGACCACGAGTCGTTGGATGACTCGCGGTGAGGGGCTGGGGCCAAGTTTGGAATATGGAAATTGAAGTCACCATGGGCATGACCACGAGTGGTGGTCAGTCCTCACGACTCGTGGAGTTAGCCGTGGTTAAGCGAATTGAGTAAAGGAAATTGGGTAGGCAGTGTACTCAACGACTGGTGACCATGAGTCGTGGTCACCCCTGACGAGTCATGAAGTGACTCGTCACGAGCCCAGAAGAATAGGCAAGGCAGTGTACTTGACGAGCAGGGCGACGAGTCGTTGCCCTGGACCCCAAGTCGTCAGGTCGTCCATTAGGACCACCTGACAGTAATTTCCTACGAAATTATTAAGGGCCTTTTCGTAATTCCTAAGTTCCTAAAGCCTAAACTACGTCATTTAAGGCTCGTTTTAGTGGGTTTTAGGAGGGGAAAACCTATTCTAAGTTATTTCCTTCCATGCATGCAAACTTGAGAGGTCGAGGAGGTGATCTAGAGCAAGTCTTCAAGGTTTTCATTCAAATCCATCTTGGGCAATCAGAGAAGTGGTAGAATCAATCCCTTCCAGGTATGTAGTGTGATGAGTGGGTGTTTTCATCCACACCCATTCCCAATTTCTATCTAAATATGAGAATTTTCTATGATTAAGTTATGGGGTTTCTACCCAAATGCATGAATCTTCAATTTTTCCTTACATGGATATGAATTGATTATGATTTTATAATCGAATTGTGAAGCATGGGATAATTTTATAGTGATTTCAATTAAAATTATGTTTCTAGCCTTATGAATGTTGAAGCCCACTGATGATATAATCATGAAAAATGAGAATTGTGAAGTAAATGCGATAATGATGAGATATTACAATGAAAAACATGATTTGACGCTACCCATATTTATAATTATATTTTCAATAAGAGTTGAGTATTTCTAAGTATGATAAAGCTTTGGGCAATGCCTACATGTTAAGTTTAAATGAGGATTTCTCCGAACTAAGCTTACCACATTATTTTGGAGCGAAGACTCCCAAATTTTGTATTTTATCTTGTGGTATGTTTTGAGTTAAATTTTACTATGCAAAGCTTACCACATGATTTTGGAGCAAAGGCTCCCAAGTAAGTTTTCAGCTTGTGGTATATTTTGAACTAAAACTTCTCATATGCATGATTTCGTATTTGAGATGTATTTGATCATTGAGCTCCGACAATAGACAATATTGAGATTCATTATATATGATATAGAGCATTTACATATTTTTGGGAGAAGAGTCTAGAACCGAGTGGGCTAAGGGTCGATCACCCTATGCCCCAGAACTACGTGCCAACGTAGGTTGATACTATTATATTATTGGGACCTCCCTTGTGAGCTATCCCTGACCCTAATGGCCCTTAAGCTTGATATCGATATCATGGTAGCGTCCTTATCCCTGACAAGGTTTTAGATAGATCTGCCCATTTGAGTGTAATAGTTGGGACCACGTAAGCTCTACCGTGGTACGTTAATTAAGTGACGAGTCTCCTATTGTTCTATATGATTCAGATATGCATATTCATTATTCATGTTTATTATATACCCATCCATGTTCTAAAAGAAAGGTTTGACTCAATATTTAGCTTTTCTATAAATATCATGCAGCTTTGAGTAGTTCGAGTTAGTTTGATGTATAATATGTATTGTCATGTTATGAAAAGATCATAATTTCAGAAAGAATGCATGTAAGCCCTACTCTCAGTTTACTGATATTTATGTTTAATTAACACATTGTGTTTAAATGAATTTTTACTTACTTTAGCGGTTTTACTTACCTTGCATACTTGGTACATTCTACGTACTGACCACATACTTCTATGTTGTATCGTTTATGATACAGGACCCGGCTCTCAGCTTTAGCCCCGCTCTTAGACAGCTTATCGAAGTTAGCATCGACTTATTGGTGAGTCCTCATATTCTGAGGACCCGACTATCTATCTTTTTTTTATGTATTTCAGTTTTCACCTTGGTGAGTTAGTTTGGGTCTTGTCCCATCAACTCATCATGTTTAGAGGCTATTCAGACATATGTATGTATTCAACTTCAGATTTTATATTCTGATGTTATAATCAAGCTAGACTTCCGCTTTGATAGTATTGTCGATTATTCAGTCTCTTGGTTGATTTAGTTGTATGCTTATGCTATGGGTCGACTTGGGGTCTCTCGGGGCTCCTTGTCCCGTGTCGCGATTCGAGCCTCCGTTCAGGTCATGAAAAACTTGGTATCAGAGTCATAGGTTTGAAGTGTCCTAGGGTGTCTGCAAGCCGCATTAAGTAAAGTCTTTTTCATGGATGTCAAGCGCGCCACACTTATGACGAAGAGGCTATGACACATATAGGAAATGTTCCCTTCTTTCATGATCTATGTCGTGCGATGAAAAATCTTTCTATTCTTCTAACTCATTTTATTCGCAATTTCAGAATCATGGCTCCTCGAAGAGTGAATAGAAGGAGGAATGGAGATGGTGAAGGACACGAGGATGGCAATGGTCATGGGCATCAGCAAGCCCCACCAGTTCAGGAGCCCCAGGCACCAGAGCCAGCTGCTCATGCTGAGTTCCGGGTCGCTATTAAGATGCTTGCGCAGGGCCTGACCGCTCAGGTCAATTAGCAGGCCGTTGTACATGTTTCGCAGAATGGCAACGCAGCGGCGGCTCGAGTCAGAGACTTCTTGCGGACGAACCCGTTAGAGTTCCTTGGGTCCAAGGTAGATGAGGACCCACATGAGTTTGTGGACGAGATTGTCAAGATCACCCAAGTCAAGAGAGTGAATGGGGTTGAGTGCATCAAGTTGGCCTCTTATCAGCTAAAAGGGGTCGCACACATCTGGTTTCTCCAATGGAAGGATAGTAGGGTCGCAGGAGCAGATCCGGTCACTTGGGAAGAGTTCCATGTTGCATTTCTATACCGGTTCTTCCCTTGGGAGATGAGGGAGCTGAAAACAGCTAAGTCCGTGAATTTGAAGCAAGGGAGAATGACTGTACAAGAGTAAGCCCTTGAGTTTACTCGCCTATCGAAATATGCCGCAGAGTTGGTAGCCGATCAGAGGATGCGGGTGAGTAGATTTGTCTATGGAGTAGCGGGCTATTTGGACAAGGATTGTAGGACTGCTATGCTCCATCAGGATATGGATTTTTCACGGATAGTGTTGTATTCCCAACAGACGGAGGCGGCGCATTCGAGAGAGAGGGAGGACAATAGAGCCAAGACCGAGGACCACAGATTCTCTTAGCAGAGGTCCGGTGGCGGGCACCAACAGCAGACCCACCAGAGATCATCGGCCCCAGCATCTTCAACATTGAGTGTGCCATCCAGGCCCAGGCATGATCAAAAAGGGCAGATCAGGCTCGAGGGATCATAGTAGTAGTCCTATGGATTCCAGCATCCTAGCTTGTTGCAAGTGTGGTCGAGGGCACGCAGGCCAGTGTTTGGAAAGTTCAGGTGCTTGTTTCAAGTGTGGGCACCCCGGACACATGCTTAGAGATTGTCCAGCTGTGAGACAGGATCAGGTTGGGGGCTGAGGCCCAACTTCTAGCTCAGCATCCCTTCCCGTATGCTCAGCACATCAGGGGGCATCAACTAGCAAAGTTGCCGGTCAGCACTAGAATAGACTCTATGCTTTAGCATCCCTTCAGGAGCAGGAGGTCTCCCCGGATGTGGTCATTGGTATGTTGCGAGTTTTCCATATTGATGTTTATGCTTTGCTAGATCCGGGGGTCACCTTGTCTTTTGTGACACCTTATGTGGCCAGTAGCTTTAGAGTTAGTCCCAAAGTTTTGTTAGAACCCTTCTCAATTTCTACTCTAGTAGGTGACTCAGTTATAGCTAGACGGGTGTATAGATATTGCGCAGTCTTAGTCCTTCATAAAGTCACCTCAGAAGATTTGATAGAGTTAGCCATGACTGATTTTGATGTTATTCTCGGCATAGATTGGCTATTTGCATGTTATGCTTCAGTTAATTGTGAAACCGGGCGGTAGAGTTCAAATTTACGGGTGAGCCAGTCTTAGAATGGAAGGGTGGTTCAACTGTTCCTGTAGGTCGATTCATTTCCTACCTTAAGGTCAGGAAGACGATTTCTAAGGGTTGCATGTACCATCTAGTTATGGTTAAGGATGTCGAGTCCGAAACCCCGACTATCCAGTTAGTCCCAATAGTATGGGAGTATCCAGAGGTCTTTCCTGATGATTTGCCAGGTGTTCCTCCTGAGCGGGAGATTGATTTTGGTATTGATCTTCTTTACGACATGCAACCTATATTTATTCCTCCTTACAGGATGGCTCCGGCTGAGTTGAAAGAGTTAAAGGATGAGTTGAAGGACTTTTTAGATAAAGGTTTCATTAGACCGAGCAAGTCTCCACGGGGTGCACCAGTTCTCTTTGTCCAAAAGAAGGATGGTTCGCTTTAGATGTGCATTGACTATCGACAATTGAACAAGGTCACCATTAAGAATAGGTATCCTTTGCCCAGAATAGATGATTTGTTTGACCAATTTCAAGGTGCCAAGTGTTTCTCAAAGATACATCTCAGGTATAGGTATCATCAGGTCAGAGTTCCGGAGAGTGATATCTTGAAGACAGCCTTCAGGATGCGGTATGGCCATTATGAGTTTGTAGTTACGTCTTTTGGACTGACGAATGCTCCTGCAGCTATAATGGACTTGATAAACAGGGTGTTCAAGCAATATCTAGATATGTTCGTGATTGTGTTCATTGATGACATCCTTATATACTCTCGGAGCGAGGAGGAGCATGCCGCTCACTTGAGAATAGTATTTCAGACTCTCAAGGATCGCCAATTGTATGCCAAGTTCAGCAAGTGTGAGTTTTGGTTGGACTCGGTAGCATTTTTGGGCCATGTGTTATTGAGTGAGGGCATAACGGTAGATTCTCAGAAAATTGAGGCGCTGAATGTTACACCCCGTAAATTTCTAACATTTAGTCGGCGTACTTATGTGTTGGCTAAGAGTTTTAGAGTTCAATATGTATGAGAAAGGGACCGGGGAGAGGTCGACCGATCATAGAGCACGCAGGAGGCAGAGCCAGCTGCCCAAAGGGGCAACGTGTCACAAACCTCACTTGGCGCGTTGGCCTCCGTGCCATGGAGCCAAATTGGCGCGACAGGGTCTGTGCCACGGACCCTGTGCCCACCGACCAAGTTATATGTAAACCATCTTGTTTCAATTGGAAATTATTTTGAAAAACATAAGGCCGTCCAGAGAGTGAGAGAGCACCAGAGTTTACATTGGAATTCATCCGAATACTCTATGAAACGCCATCCAAACTCCGATTAACTTCAGGTACTGGCGTATAAGCTTGCCGAGAGCATTCCTACAGAGTTGTTTTCTTGAAAAATGCCCGGCGAATCGGAACTCCGCCGACTTAAAGTTGACAGAATTGCTTTAAATTAGTTTCTATACGATCATAGGCTTCAAGTAAGCATTTCTCCCTTCTGAACTCTCGAGAAATTATACGTTTTCGATTGTATTTCATCAAGCTAAAATATAACTGATATTATTATCAAAAATTTTATCTTTTTCACTGAATTGAGTACTGAAACTAGTCTCGTTCTCCCAGTAATATGATTTTACTTGCGTAGGGCTATTGAATTTAGATTGAAACTTGCCAGCTAGACAGGAAGTTGACACTGGAGGTATGTAGGGTTTTCTTTCGGCAAGTTATGTTGTTGCGAATTTATTACAACTCATATACCTGCAGTACTTTAGAATGAACTTATTGGGCCAGCTGTTGTAAAATGAATTGAGTCTGTAACAATTAAATAGTAATCCCTGTTCTAATGAGCTTATCTAAAATGGCCTACCTGAATATTGATTAGTTAGTTATTACCCGATATCATGTTTCATTTACAGAGGCTGTAAGGGCCGTATTATGTTTCATTTACAAAGGCTTTGAGGGCCATATTATGTTTCATTTACAAAGGCTGTGAGGGCCGTATTATGTTTCATTTACAGAGGCTGTGAGGGCCGTATCATGTTTCATTTACAGAGGCTGTAAGGACCGTATTATGTTTCATTTACAAAGGCTGTGAGGGCAGTATTATGTTTTATTTACAGAGGTTGTGAGGGCTGTATCATGTTTCATTTACAGAGGTTGTGAGGGCCGTATCATGTTTAATTTACAGAGGTTGTGAGGGCCGTATCATGTTTCATTTATAGAGGCTGTGAGGGTCGTATCATGTTTCAGTTACAAGGGCTAGGAAGGCCGTATCATGTTTCATTTACAGAGGCTGTGAGGGCCGTACCATGTTTCATTTACAGAGGCTGTGAGGGCCGTATCATGTTCCTATTACTAAGGCTGTAAGGGCTGTACTAAGTTATAGTTTACACAATTCCTAGTAGCCAGATACGTATAGAGGATTTTATTTGTACTTGCTTGGGGTTATAGGGGCCCAGGTAGGTTTTTCTATGCTGTCTGTACCTTCCAGGCTTATGGGGGCCCGGTTAGGTTTTTATTTGCATTTGTAAGCTTGTTATTTAGATATATTAAATGATCTAGGTATTGCAGGATAAATCCTCACTCTCCCTCTTTTGATTACTACAGATTTTTTTCCAATTTCTAGTCAAATTATTATCTTTCTGCTTTAAATATTCGGTACATATTGTACTGACGCCCACTCGGGCGCTGCATTACTTGCCTGTAGGGATAGATAGATGCGGTTCAGGATGTTCCTAGTCTCCAGCTGAGGTCAGCAGTTCATTCAGTTCCTTCTTTTTGGAGCTGAAGTTAGGCAAGACTTCCTTTTGATGTACAGTTTTAGGTAGGTTGGGGCCTTGTCCCGGCCACTATATCACTCCTAGAGGCTTGCAGTCTGTTGTATATTCCCTGTGGTTAGTTGCTGTTTTTCATGTGGGGCCCATATGTGCTTTACTTCCTGTGATGGCCGTGTGGGGCCTTGCTTAGCTGTCAGATAGCGGCCTTGTTGGCCATACCATAGTTTAGCGCTTGATTTACATTTTGGTTATAACTAGACAGCATGGTGATCTTGTCAGCCCACACAAAATCCCCGTTATTGTGTTGTTCTGGTTAGCTGTCTTCTTTTACAGGTGGCCTTGTCGGCCAGGGGCGGTATTTACAGCCAGGATATAGCTCGTTAGTTTCTCGAATTGATGTCACCGTGCACCAGTAGTGCACCAGTCTAGTTAGATTAGTTCAGACCCAGTGTGGCACTAGGTGCCGGTCATGCCTCTCAAGGTGGGACGTGACAAACTTGGTATCAGAGCCGGTCGTATCCCAGGGAGTCTGCAAGCCGTGCTAAGTGGAGTCTTGTCTATGGATGTTTTGTGCACTACATACTATAGGTAGGAGGCTGCGAGGCATGATAGGATGGTTACTCTTATTTCTTATTCATTCGTGCTATAGAGCCGTGTTGTATAGGGTGACTTCTTCAGCTTATGTTATCCTATTTGGTTGCAGAAAAATGCCAGACACACGGCAGACCGCGATTGATCAAGAGCTGGATGTGGCGGTAGGAGAGGGAACCAACAGGGGACCCCAGGAAGAGTTAGCCTGATCTGAGGGTGACAGGGGGATACCACTTCGATCTCCCCAGCATTCACCACCATATTCGGAGCCCACTAGGGCGGCAGATATACCACTACCACCTCTAACTATTCCTATGCCATCCGATCAGGAGCTCAGGGGTGCATTTTATATGATGGTACAGATGATGGATGCCCAGTGTCAGCCTCAGCCAGTAGCACCAGTTGCCACTGAGCCCGCTGAGGAGCCTGGTAGTTCGAGAGTTCGTGAGTTCCTGGCCTTTGAGTCCCCCGTAGTTTACAGGGACAGATCGCATGGAGGATCCTCAAAACTTTATAGATCAGCTGCAGAGGATATTTAGGGTCATGCATGCCTCGTCCACTGAGTCAGTGGAGCTGGTAGTATTCAGATTACAGGATGTAGCGGTTCTGTGGTACAAGAGTTGGGAGAGATCCCGGGGCAGAGATACATCTCCACCTATATGGCCTGTATTTTCTGAGGCCTTTATAGATCATTATCTACCCCGAGAGGTTTGACAGGCTAGAGTGGAGCAGTTCTTGCATCTAGAGCAGGGCCGGATGAGCGTCAGAGAGTATGCGTTGAGGTTTGATTCCCTAGCCAGGTATACACCTTCGTTTGTTGACACTATGCCGGCTAGGGTACACTGGTTTATAATGGGGCTTGCGCCAGAGTATGTGGAAACGTGTATTACTGCCACCTTGTGAGAAGACATGGACATTTCACGGATCCAGGCCTTTGCTTAGAATATATAGGAGCTCAGACAACACCGGTATGTTATGGAGAGGTTAGGTCAGGAGTAGCGTCGGAGGGCTAGACCCGCGGATTTTCAGGGTCGGCCCAGGCTCCCCTTCTCAGGTAGGCCACCTAGGCCCCCATTTCAGCAACAACAAGACAACATATCAGATCATTGGAGGTAGCCAGGCCCCGGCGAAAGTTTGCGAGCATCAAGCTCGCAGCAGCAGAGGGGGCCAGATCAGGCTGAGTCAGTGATACCTCAATGTAGTACCTGTTATAACCGACACCTGGAGAGGTGCATATATGGTTCTAACGCCTGTTATACCTGCGGGCAGGAGGGACACATGATGAGGGACTGTCCGACTAGACGTCGAGGCAGTCAGGACCAATAGGGTGGACCTTCAGCAGGTTCCTATGCCACAACACCTTTAGTAGGGCGTAGGCCCTAAGCTCCAGCCAGCAGAGGCCGAGGTAGGTCGGGGGCATCTGGGTCAGGTAGCGGCTAAGATCGAACATATGCATTACCATGGTGACAGGAGTCAGAGACGTCGCTAGATGTCATGACAGTTATATTACATGTCTGTTCATACTCAGTTTATGCTTTAATAGATCCAGGCTCTACCTTGTCGTATGTTACCCCGTTAGTAGCTCGGAAGTTTGATATCGCACTAGAATTACTTCGGCGACCCTTTTTAGTATCTACCCCTATTGGTGACTCTATTATTTCTAGGAGAATTTATTGGCGCTGTACAGTAGAGATTGTTGGTCGTCAGACCTCAGCAGATTTAGTAGAGTTAGAAATAGTTGATTTTGATGTGATTATGGGTACGAACTGGTTGGCACCGTGTTATGCTACGGTAGAATGTTGGACCAAAATTGTCCAGTTTTATTTCCCAAGAGAGGTTGTACGTGAATGGAGGGGTAATACAACCACGCCGAAGGGTAAATTTATATCCTATCTTCGAGCGAGAAAGTTAATAGAAAAGGGTTGTATTTATCATATTGTCGGGGTTCAGAATGTGCAACTAGAACACTGGACTCTCCAGTCGACTCCAATTGTTAATGAATTCCCGGATGTGTTTCCATATGAACTTTCTAGTATTCCCCCAGAACGGGAAATAGATTTTTCCATAGACCTGTTACCAGATACTCAACCTATATCTATCCCTCCATATAGAATGACACCTGTAGAGATTAGAGAATTGAAAGAACAGTTGAAAGATCTGTTAGATAAAGGTTTCATCATGCCCATTACTTCACCGTGGGGTGCGCCAGTTTTGTTTGTAAGAAAGAAAGATGGCTCCCTAAGCATGTGCATAGATTATCGGCAACTGAATAGAGTTACTATTAAAAATAAATATCCTTTTCTGCGAATAGATGATTTGTTTAACCCAGATACAAGGGGAAAAATACTTTTCTAAGATTGATTTGAGATCTGGGTACTACCAGGTTCGAGTTCGGGAGAAAGATATCCCGAAGACAGTCTTCAGGACCAGGTATGGCCATTTTGAATTTTTTGTTATGTACTTTGGGCTGACTAATGCGCCAACAGTGTTCATGGACCTAATGAATAGTATCTTTAGTCCGTATTTAGATTTATTTGTAATAGTATTCATTGATGATAGTTTGGTATACTCTGGCTCAGAGACAGAACATAAAGATCATTTGCGAATAGTACTCCAGATCCTCAGAGACTGCCAATTGTATCCAAGACTCTCTAAATGTGAGTTCTTCTTGAATTCTGTAGCTTTCTTGGGCCACATTATATTAGAGGCTGGTATTCAGGTTGATTCGCGGAAAATTGAGGCAGTGAAAACGTGGCCTAGGATTGATTCTGAAAGAGGCTTGTAGTTTTTTAGGATTAGCTGGGTATTACAGAAGGTTCGTGGAAGGGTTTTCCACTCTGTCAGTGTCGTTGACTAAGTTGACTCAAAAAGCATCCAAATTTCAGTGGACCGAAGCCTGCGAGCAGAGTTTCCAAGAATTGAAAAATAGGTTGACCTCAACACCTGTGTTATCTTTTCCGGAAGGTTCAGAAGGTTATACAGTATATTGTGATGCTTTGGGTGTTGGGTTAGGATGTGTTTTGATGCAGCATGGTAGGATAATTGCCTATGCTTCAAGGCAGCTTAGAAAACATGAAAAGAACTATCCCACTCATGATTTAGAGTTGGCTGCAGTAATTCACGCCTTAAAGATATGGAGACATTACTTGTATGGGGTGCATGTGGATATTTTTACCGACCATAAAAGTCTTCAATACATTTTTACATAGAGGGAACTGAACATGCGACAACTCCGATGGTTAGAATTATTGAAAGACTATGATGTGAACATCTTATACCACCCAGGGAAAGCTAATATTGTGGCGGACGCTCTTAGTCATCGATCTATGAGCAGTCTGGCATACCTGAGGCCGAAATAGTGGGAGATGGCTCAAGAATTGCACTGGCTAGCCAGTTTAGCCATTCGGGTAGTCGATACAGGGGACAATGGGGCCATAATTCAAAATACAACAGTATCGTCCCTGGTTGTAGGAATAAAGGAACGACAATATGAAGATTCCTATTTGGTACAACTTAGAGATAGAGTGAAGCAGGGTGAGATATCAGTCTTTGAGGTAGTCGGCGATGGGATTTTGAGGTACAAAGGTCGCCTTTGCATCTCGGATATAGCATTTCTTAGTCAGCAAATTATGGCAGAGGTACACCATTCTCGCTATTCTCTTCATCCAGGTTCAATAAAGATGTACCATGACTTAAAAGAGATATATTGGTGGCCTGAAATGAAAAGGAATGTTGCTGAATTTGTAGCACAGTATCCTAATTGTCAGCAGGTGAAGGCAGAATATCAGAAACCAAGCGGCCTGACTCAGGAGATAGCGGTGCCTATGTGGAAGTGGGAAGAAATTAACATGGATTTTTGTGATAGGATTACCCCATACCAGGCGCAGATTTGACTCCATTTGGGTGATTGTTGATAGATTGACAAAGTCAGCGCACTTTCTACCAGTTAGAACCACTTTTTCATCTGAGGACTACACTGAATTGTGTATCAGAGAAATAGTTAGACTACACGGTGTCCCTGTATCCATCATTTCTGACAGAGGAACACAATTTACATCTAGATTCTGGCAACCGTTTTAGAGAGGTTTGGGAATGCAGGTTAATTTGAGTACGATATTTCATCCTCAGACAGATGGGCAGGAAGAACGTACGATTCAGACGCTCAAGGACATGTTACGGGCGTGTGTGCTAGACTTTGGGGGAAACTGGGATGAACACTTACCCCTCATTGAGTTTGCTTATAATAACAGTTATCATTCGGCGATTCAGATGGCGCCGTACGAGGCATTATACGGGCGAAAGTGTAGGTCCCCAGTTGGCTGGTTTGAGGTAGGAGAATCAGAGTTAATTGGACAAGATATGATTCACCCGTCATAGGAAAAGGTAAAACTTATTAGAGAACGTTTATTGATAGCTCAGAGTCATCAGAAATCTTATTCTGATGTGTGGCGTAGAAACCTGGAGTTTAATGCAGGTGACTGGGTATTTCTGAAAGTTTCGCCCATGAAGGGAGTAATGAGGTTTGGTAGGAAGGGAAAGATTAGCCCAAGGTTTGTTGGTCCATATCAAATCCTCCAAGAATAGGACAGGTGACATATGGGTTAAATTTGCCTTCAGAATTAGAGTCTGTTCACCCGGTATTTCATGTATCAATGTTACAGAAATTTATAGAGGATCCTTCCTGTGTTGTGCCAGTCGAGGACGTCCTGGTTACTGAGGAGTTAGCCTATGAAGAGGTTCTTGTAGCCATATTAGATCGACAAGTTCGCAGATTAAGAACCAAGGATGTTGCCTCCGTTAAAGTTTTGTGGAGAAACAAAAATAAAAAAGAAATGACCTGGGAAGCTGAGGATGACATGAAATATAGATACCCTCAGCTATTCCAGGATTAGTTTTGATTATGTAGTTAAGGTAGAGTCGTTGTTTCAGCCATTGTCCATGATTTACGTTATTAATACTTCTAAGTTGACTATCCTTCTATTGTGCAAGAGTTGTTATAGTTTCATATGATGTACCTTACTAGACTTTTCTGTGTTTCAGGATTTTTCAGTTAGTCCATATTATAGGGGAGACTCTACCAAAATTTTCCCAGAATAGCAGTTAAAAGGGGTAGACTCCAGTAGGCTTAAGTTGACATTCGAGGACGAATGGTCCTAAGGGGGGAGGATATTACACCCCGTAAATTTCTAATGTTTAGTCAGCGTACGTATGTGTTGGCTAAGAGTTTTAGAGTTCAATACATACGAAAAAGGGATCGGGGAGAGGTCGAGCGAGCATGGAGTCGAGACCATGCGGAAGGAGGCTGGGCCAGCTACCCAAAGGGGAAACATGGCAAGGACCTCACTTGGCGCGTTGGACTCCGTGCTACGGAGCCAAATTGACGCGACAGGGTCCGTGCCACGGAGCCAAATTGGCGCAATAGGGTCCGTGCCACGGACCCTGTGCCCACCGACCAAGTTATATATAAACCATCTTGTTTGAATTAGAAATTAGTTTTAAAAACATAAGGCCGTCCAGAGAGTGAGAGAGCACGAGAGTTTACATCGAAATTCATCCAAATACACTATGAAACGCCGTCCAAACTTCAATTAACTTCAGGTACTGGCGTATAAGCTTGCCGAGAGCATTCCTACGGAGTTATTTTCTTGAAAAATGCCCGGCGAATCAGAACTCCGTCGAGTTAAAGTTTACAGAATTGCTTTAAATTACTTTTTATACGATCACAAGCTTCAAGTAAGCATTTCTCTCTTCTGAACTCTCGAGAAATTATACGTTTTTGATCATATTTCATCAAGTTGAAATATAATTGATATTATTATCAAAAGTTATCTTTTTCACTATATTGAGTACTGAAACTAGTCTCGTTCTCCCAGTAATATGATTGTACTTGTGTAGGGCTATTGAATTCAGATTGAAACTCGCCAGGTAGATAGGAAGTCGACACTTGAGGTATGTAGGGCTTTTCTTTTGGCAAGTTATGTTGTTGCGAGTTATTACAACTCATATACATGCAGTACTTCAGAATGAACTTATTGGGGTCAGCTGTTGTAAAATGAATTGAGTCTGTAACAATTAAATAGTAATCCCTGTTTTAATGAGCTTATCTAAAATGGCCTACCCGAATATTGATTAGTTAGCTGTTACACGATATCATGTTTAATTTACAGAGGCTGTGAGAGCCATATTATGTTTCATTTATAAAGGCTGTGAGAGCCATATTATGTTTCATTTGCAAAGGCTGTGAGGGCTGTATTATGTTTCATTTACATAGGCTGTGAGGGCCGTATCGTGTTTCATTTACAGAGGCTATGAGGATCGTACTATGTTTCATTTACAAAGGCTGTGAGGGCCGTATTATGTTTCATTTACTGAGGTTGTGAGGGTCGTTCATGTTTCATTTGCATAGGCTGTGAAGGACATATCATGTTTCATTTACAGAGGCTGTGAGGGCCGTATCATGTATAATTTATAGAGGCTGTGAGGGTCGTATCATGTTTCATTTACAGGGGTTGTGAAGGCTGTATCATGTTTCATTTACAGAGGTTGTGAGGGCCGTACCATATTTTATTTATAGAGGCTGTGAGGGCCGTATCATGTTCCTGTTACTAAGGCTGTAAGGGCCGTACTAAGTTACAGTTTACACAATTCCTAGTAGTCAGATGTGTATATAGGATTTTGTTTGTACTTGCTTGGGTTTATGGGAGCCCGGTTAGGTTTTTGTTTGCATTTGTAAGCTTGTTATTTTGATATATTAGATGATCCAAGTATTGTAGGAGAAATCCTCACTCTCCCTCTTTTGATTACTACAGATTTTTTTCCAATTTCCAGTCAAATTATTATCTTTTTTCTTTAGATATTCGGTACATATTGTACTGAAGCCCACTCGAGCGCTGCATTACATGCTTGCAGGGGTAGATAGATGCGGTTGGGGATGTTCCTAGTCTCCAGCTGAGGTCAGCAGTTCATTTAGTTCCTTCTTTTTGGAGCTGAAGTTAGACAAGACTTCCTTTTGATGTAAAGTTTTGGGTAGGTCATGGCCCTGTCTTGGCCACTATATCACTCCTAGAGGCTTGCAGTCTGTTGTATATTCCCTGTGGTTAGTTGCTGTTTGCCGTATGGGGCCCACGTGTGCTTTAATTCCTGTGATGGCCGTATGGGGCCTTACTTAGCTCTCATATAGCGGCCTTGTTGGCCATACTGTAGTTTAGCGCCTGATTTACATTTTGGTTATAACTAGACAACATGGTGATCTTGTCAGCCCACACAAAATCCCCGTTATTGTGTTGTTCTGGTTAGCTGTCTTCTTTTACAGGTGGCCTTGTTAGCCAGGGGTGGTATTTGTAGCCAAGATATAGCTCGTTAGTTTCTCGAATTGATGTCACTGTGCACCAGTAGTGTACCAGTCTAGTTAGATTAGTTCAGACCCAGTGTGGCACTAGGTGCCGGTCATGACTCCCAAGGTAGGGCTTGATAGTGAAGAATTGGGTTAGACCGGTTAGTCCTTCAAATATTTGGAGTTTCTTAGGTTTAGCAGGTTACTATTGGAAGTTTGTTGAGGGTTTCTCATCTATTACAACACCGTTGACCAAGTTTACTCAAAAGAAGGTGAAATTCCAATGGTTGGAGGCTTGCGAGTAGAGCTTTCAAGAGTTGAAGACTCAACTCACTTCAGCACCAGTATTGACCCTACCTAAGGATACGGATTATTTTGTTGTGTATTTTGATTCTTCAAGAATCGGGCTTGGGTGCGTATTGATGAAGCGGGGAAAGGTAATAACATATGCCTCTAGACAGTTAAAGATCCATGTGAAGAATTACCTGACTCATGACCTTGAATTAACCGCGGTGGTATTCGCCTTGAAAATATGGCAACATTATTTGTATGGGGTCCACATGGATGTATTTACAGATCACAAGAGTTTATAATATATATTCACACAAAAATATCTCAATCTTCGGCAAAAGAGATGGTTGAAGCTACTCAAGGACTATGATATGAGCATCCTTTACCATTCGGGTAAGGCTAATATGGTAGCGGACGCACTTAGTAGGCTCTCTTTGTAGAGTGTGTCCCATGTGGATGAAGGAAGGAAGGAGTTGGTGAAAGATGTACATCATCTCGCAATGTTTGGAGTTAGGTTGGTCGACTCAACCGATGGCAGTATTGTAGTACAGGATGGGTCAAAATCATCCTTAGTAACTGATGTGACAAGATGAGGATCCGATTTTGTTAAAGCTGAAAGAAGCCGTTTGAAGTCAAAAGGTGGAGGTCTTCTCCCAAGGGGGAGATGGTGTGCTGCGGTACCAGGGTCATGTGTGTGTTCCAGATATGGATAATTGAAGGAGCCAGATATTGCATGAGGTACACAGAACCAGGTATTCTATCCATCCGGGTGCCACCAAGATGTATCATGACTTGCGGGAAATATATTGGCGGAACAACATGTAGAGGGATATTGAAGAATTCGTAGCCAGATGCCCAAATTGTCAGCAAGTAAAGGTTGAACATCAAAGGCTGGGAGGAGTACATCAGGATATCAGTATTCCTACTTAGAAGTGGGAAGAGATTAATATGTATTTCATTACAGTCCTACCTCATACTCGCCGACACTATGATTCTATTTGGATGGTGGTAGATAGGTTGACCAAGGCTGCATATTTTATACCGGTCAAAACCACACGCTCAGTGGAGTATTATGACAAGCAATATATCTGGGAGTTGGTTCAACTACATGGAGTGCCCTTGTCTATTATTTTAGAACGAGATACTCAATTTACCTTCCAGTTCCTGCAGTCATTTCAGAAGGGGCTTGGGACTCAGGTTAAGCTCAACACAACCTTTCATCTGCAAATGGATGACTAAGTAGAACGAACAATCTGAAATCTCGAGGTGAGAGCATGTATGATGGACTTCAAAGGTAGTTGGGATGATCACCTGCCCCTGATCGAGTTTGCTTATAATAACAACTATCACTCTAGTATCCAGATGGGGCCGTTCGAGGCTTTTTATGGGCGGAGATATAGATCGCCTATCGGATGGTTTTAGGTTGGTGAGGCAGCTATGATATGGCCTAATTCGGTTCATGAGGCTATGGTGAAGGTTCAGCTGATAAGGGTTAGGCTTAAAACCTCTCAAAGTCATCAACAGTCATATGCTGATATGAGGAAGAAAGAGTTGGAGTTCGAGGTGGATGATTGGGTATTTCTGAAGATATCTCCCTTGAAGGGAGTCATGCGGTTTTGGAAGAAAGGAAAACTCAGTCCCCATTATGTTGGTCCCTATCGGATTTTGAGAAGAGTTGGTAAGGTAGCGTATGAGTTGGACTTGCCCTCTGAGTTATCTTTTGTGCATCCTATGTTTCATGTGTCACTTTTGAAAAACTGTTTGGGAGACCCAGCTCTAGTAGTCCCGGTGGACAGTGTTGGTGTAAGGGATAGCCTTAACTATGAGGAAGTTCGAGTTGAAATATTGGATCGCCAAGTTCGAAGGCTTAGGAACAAGGAAGTAGCTTCAGTTAAAGTATTGTGGAGAAATCAGCATGTTGAAGGAGCTATGTGGAAAGCCGAAGCAGATATGATGGCTAAATACCCACACTTATTCTCTACCGGCTTAATGTCAGTTTGAGGTATCGGTTTTGACCTAAAACTCTATTCAGTTTTCATGTTCAGTTCATGTGTTCAAGTTTCTCTTATGTGTATGGATGTGTATGTGAAGCATGAGACCAGTTCAGTTATGTGTTGGAGGTAGTCATTCCATTAGTTTTTGATTTAAATGATTAGTATTTGAATATGATAATTGCATGTTTCTGTTTTATGCTTGTTTTCAACATTCGAGGATGAATGTTCCCAAGAGGGAGGTTATACCTTGGGAGCCCAAGGATTAGACCCGGGAGTTCAAATAGAAAAAACTAAAATTTTTAAACAGGTCACAAAACGAGTCATTCTGTGACCCGTGAGGATGGACCACGAGTCGTTGGATGACTCGTGGTGAAGGGATGGGGACAAGTTTGGAATATGGAAATTAGAATCACCACGGGCATGACCACGAGTCTTGGTAAGTCCTCACGACTCGTGGAGTCAGTCGTGGTCAAGAGAATTGAGTAAAGGAAATTGGGTAGGCAGTGTACTCAATGACTGGTGACCATGAGTAGTGGTCACCCCTAACGAGTCGTAAAGTGACCCGTCACGAGCCCAGGAGGATAGGCAAGGTAGTGTACTTGACTAACAGGGCGACGAGTCGTTGCCCTGGACCACAAGTCATCAGGTCGTCCGACCTTGCAGTAATTTCCTGCAAAATTAGTAAGGGCCTTTTCGTAATTCCTAAGTTTCTAAGGCCTAAACTACATCGTTTAAGGTTCGTTTTAGTGGGTATTAGGAGGGTAAAACCTATTCTAAGTTATTTCCTTCCATGCATGCAAAGTGGAGAGGTTGAGGAGGTGTTCTAGAGCAAGTCTTCAAGGTTTTCATTCAAATCATTCTTGGGCAATCAGAGAAGTGGTACAATCAATCCCTTGCAGCTATGTAGGGTTATGAGTGGGTGTTTCCTTCTACACCCATGCCCAGTTTCTATCTAAATATGAGATTTCCTATGATCAAGTTATGGGGTTTCTACCCAAATGAGTGAATCTTCAATTTTTTTCTTACATGTATATGAATTGATTAAGATATTATAATCAAATTGTGAAGCATGGGCTAATTTTACAACGATTTCAATTAAAATTATGTTTCTAGCCTTATGAATGTTGAAGCCCATTGGTGATATGATCATGACAAGTGAGAATTGTGAAGTAAATGTGAAAATGATGAGATATTATGATGAAAAGCATGATTTGAAGTTACCCATGTTTATAATTATATTTTCAATAAGAGTTGAGTATTTCTAAGTATGATAAAGCTTTGGGCAATGCCCACATGTTAAGTTTAAATAAGGATTTCCCCAAAACTAAGCTTTCCACATTGTTTTGGAGCAAAGACTCCCAAATTTTATATTTTAGCTTGTGGTATATTTTGAGTTAAATCTTACTATGCATAGCTTACCTCATCGTTTTGGAGCAAAGGCTCCCAAGTATGTCTCAGCTTTTAGTATGTTGTGAACTAAAGATTCTCATATGAATGATTTCATATTTGAGCTCTGTAGATGATTTTGAGTTTCGTTATATATGATGTAGAGTATTTGCATGTTTTTGGGAGAAGAGTCTAGAACCGAGCGGGCTAAGGGTCGATCACCCTATGCCCCATAACTACACGCCAATGTAGGTTGATACTATTGTATTATTGGGACGTCCCTTGTGAGCTATACCAGCCCTAATGGTCCTTGAGTTTGATATCGATATCATAGTAGCGTCCTTAGCCCTAGCAAGGTTTTGGATGGCTCTGCCCACTTGAGTGTAATAGTTGGGACCACGTAAGCTCTATCGTGGTATGTCGGTTAAGTGAAGAGTCTCCCATTGTTCTATATGATTCAGATATGCATATTCATTACTCATGTTTATTATATACCCATACATGTTCTATAATCAAGGTTTGACTCAATGTTCATCTTTTCTATAAATATCATATTGCAGCTTTGAGTCATTCGAGTTAGTTTGATGTATAAAGATATGTATTGTCATGTTATGAAAAGATCATGATTTCAGAAACAATACATGCAATCCCTGCTCTTAGTTTACTGACGTTTATGTTTAATTAACGCATTTTGTTTTACTTACCTTGCATACTCGATACATTCTACGTACTGACCGCATACTTCTATGCTGTATTGTTTCATGATGTAGGACCTGAGTCTCAGCTTTAGCCTTGCTCTTAAACAGCTTATCGGAGTTAGCGTTTGCTTATTGGTGAGTCCTCATCTTCCAAGGACTCGACTATCTATCTTTTATTTATGTATTTCAGTTTTCAGCTTGTTGAGTTAGTTAGGGTCTTGTCCCATCAACTCGTCATGTTTAGAGGCTATTCAGACATATGTATGTATTCAAATTCAGATTTTATATTTTGATGTTTTATTCAAGCTAGACTTTTGCTTTGATTGTATTTTCGATTATTCAGTCTCTTGGTTAATTTAGATGTATGCTTATGCGATAGGTCGACTTGGGGTCTCTCGGGCATCCTTGTCCCGTTTTGCAATCCGGGCCTCCGTTTGGATCGGGCATAATGCCTCTATCCCGGTGCTATGAGAGGCGTGCCGCAGGCCCTTGCCTCCGCCCTCTCTCTCTCTCTCTCTCTCTCTATATATATATATATATATATATATATATATATATATATATATATATATATATAATTCGAGAATTATATGCTTCATTTTAACAATTTCCCCAAAAGGAGCAGTTGGCCTAGGCGAGTCCCTCACAAGAATTTCATTATTTTGAAGTCAAATTACGCCATAAAACGTCATCTATTTGCAAATTCTGCTCAGGTAATGATTTCTAGACCTACGAAGAACGTATTTACGGAGTTATTTCTTTGAAATTGGCTCGGCTTGACGGAATTCCGTCAAGTAAAATCTTTAGAAATTACTTCTAATTAAGTTCTAAGCGTCTACAAGTGATAAATAAGTATTTCTACCTTCTAAACTCTCAGAAATTCATGAGTTTTCAGCTAAATTTGGGTTGATTATATATGGCGGTTGTTGTGGATATTGTTGAATGTTGCTAGCTATTTTCATGAATTAAGAACAGATTTATTACATCAACATAAAGGCTATGAGTTGGAGGAATTGCTGGTTCTAGGTTGGAACAAGATTGGGCAAGCAAAAATCAGCAGTTGAGGTATGTTAAGGCTAACCTCTTTAGGTAAGTTATTCTCGTCGTATAGTTAATACCACTTGTACTTTTATAGTAACTTATGATTATACATGTTGTGGTTAGCTTCTATGAGGTGAATTGAGGTTGTAACATAGTATCCCTCGTCGAGAAATATTATATTTAGTTTTAGCTATCGCTAGAAGCGACAAAGAGCTTCCCTAGTCAGTTATTCACCGTCTAGAGAGACTAGTAATGTTTTGATGCCATACTGAGGCCAAAGAGGCATGTGGTTAACTATTAGCGTTCTTTGTTAAGTTAGGCAACATAAGGCATAGCTTGATGATATAACTTTCTTTTAGATGCCTATATATGCAGTAAAGTTCACCTACAGGCCATGGGCATACCTTGACAACTACAGGACTAGAATCTTGATAGAGTGGCCTTACCTTCGATTCAGTGGCACGAGGGTTGCCTAATGAACTGGGTGGTATCTTTCTAGGTTAATTACCTACTGTCAGTGATTGTTTAGATTCTTTCGACTTATAGTTGGTCATATCAGCGCTCAGTAAACCACCCTAGTTGCTAGAAGTCTGATGGACTATGCGATATCCTAAGTAAGTATCTTAGTAGTCTTTAACGTGGGGCTAACACCTCTGGCTATTTATACAGATGTCCACGTACATATTTCCTAGTAGGGCTAAGTCTAAGTATACTTGTCTATGGGGCTACAGATTACTCATAGGAGCTATATGTTGTCAGGACAGGCCAAATTGATTCCTATAAACTAGAACCTTATTATTACAGTTTACTCTTCGGGTTAACTATTGTTGTGGCTGCCCATAGGACTACTGTTGCTGATTGCCTAGTATCATATCTAGTTATCAGAAGCCCTGTAGTCATTCTAGGCGATGGGAACCATATAGTCGGTCGCGTACGACCTTGTTTTCCACTTATGAACAACTATTGCACTTGTATGACCTTCAGAGTTCGCCAGGTCATCTCGGATCTCGCCCTTTTCTTTCTGAGCCTACTGATTTTATAATTACTTTCATGACTATTCGACTAGCTATGGGCACATAAAATAAGCATGTTAGTTACTGCTTAGGAAGTTACAGGAGTCCAGATGGATCATATACAATTATAGGAGCCCAGATGGCTCACATACAGTTACATGAGCCCAGATGGCACATATATATTCACAGGAGCCCAGATGACTCATATATAGTTACATGAGCCTAGATGAATTAGATATAGTTACAGGAGCCCAAAAGGCTCAGATACGGTTACAGGATCCCAGAAGACTCGGACAAAGTCGCAGAAGCCCAGAAGGCTCGGATACAGTTTCAGAGATCAAGTATGCTTTAGCTACAACTTTCCTACAGGGCTACAGTGAGATAGATAGGAGTTATAGTTTGCTTGCACTTGCTGGAGCGTATGGGGATCCAGGTAGGTTGTCTTTATATTGCTTACACCTTTCAGACTATGGGGGCCAGGTTAGGTTCTTGTTTGTATCTTTGTTTGCTAGATATAGTTTATGGATATAGAATCATACAACTTAAGTTCCTATTTGTGTAATGATCTACTAGATGCAGGCTACGATTATGAAAATGTACAAGTATAGAAAGACAGGTTCTGAGATATCCATAGTAGTTTTTCAGTTTCAGCAGATTGCCTAGCTCCTTTTCCTTCGGAGTTGCCATATTAAGGTAGCTATCTTTTGTTATATAGTTTTGAGTAGGCCGGAGCCCTGTCCTTACCAATATTTCTTTCTTAGAGACTTGCATATGGGGCCTATAGGTTTTATGCTAAGTGTTGTTGGCTCTGTGGGGCCTAGTTATGTAATCTATTAGGAGCATGATGGTCTTGTCGGCCCGCATAGAATGATATTACTGTTGCTGTTGGGTTAGCTGATTTACTGCAGGTATTGTGTAATGACCTTGTCAGCCTAGGGCTGTGTTTACAACCGAGATATAGCCGTTTATTTTTTTGCTATATGCTGCTGGCATGCACCAGGAACGTATGTGTCTAGCCAGTCTAGCTCAGAGTTTAGTGTGCCTTTAGGTGCCAGTTACGCCTACCAAGGTGGGACATGACACATATGAACCCACTTTGTTGAAAAATAGCACTTTGTATATATACATATTATTTATTTTTTTAAAATGAAATGGTTATATAATATATAATGACCCCACTTGAGCAAAAGAAGATGTGCAGCCTAGTGGCGAAAGGGGTCCAAGTTAGTCTTGGCTTCTCAGGTTTTAACCTGGCCAGCAATGCATTTCTACTCCCCTTTACTATAATTCTATGGAAATTCCTGCATATGTTCTATTTAAGGAAAGAAAACTACTTGTTTTGATTTATATTTTCCTTTTTCAATATATATGCAATTTAGGAAAGAACTACTTATTTTAATTATTTTTTCCCTTAACAATAGAAGTTTTCCTATGTATATACTACTTAGGAAAATTAATTACATGTTTTAATTTTTTTCCCTTAACATAATCTAATATTTGAAAAATATAAATAGTCCCCAATACCCAAATCTCTCATTGTTCCTCTCTCGATTGAATATTTCAATTCAATCTTGGAGTTCCATTACTTTTATAACCATTAAGCGTCTTCATTGTCCATTGGCCATTGCCGCTTTTCATCGGTTGCTGTCTTTCTCGTCGTGAAGTAATCATCTATTAGTTCTAGTTCTTCTTCTTCTTCTTCTTCTTCTTCTTCTTCTCCTCCTCCTCCTCCTCCTCCTCCTCCTCCTCCTCCTCCTCCTCCTCCTCCTCCTTTCACAAATATTTCATCTAGAAGTAGAGACCATCATTAGTTTGAGATTAAAATTTGATTACGGACTTAGAATTGTCTTCTTGACAATTTCATGATTTTTAGTAAAGAAATTGATTGTCTTTTTAGTTTTTTAAATAATGAAATTTTATTCTATTTATTTATTCTCAACTTTCCATCAATTTGTGATGTAAATTATTCTTAGTATCTTGTTTTTGGCCAATTAGTCTAAGCTTGAAGTTTCAATTTAATTACAAAGGACATATGACACATCATGATGTTAGTTATTAGTTAAATTTGAGTATAATTTAATTTTTTCTAGTACAATATATTTTTTAAACTATTGTTCTAATTCAAATTTTAATTTAGTAAACCAGTTTTAAAATTCAATGAAGAGATATTACTCTACAGGATCCTCCAAGTTGCCATAATCAACTTCATCTTCTCAAAGTGCTCCTATCATAGTCTAGAAGAAAATTTGAACCAATTAGAAGAAAAACCTAACTCATATAAAAAACAAAAGCAAGAAGTAGATCTTAATTCATTACTGGTTGATCCAAAAAAAAGAATGCCCATTAAGGACTATCATCCAAATGAGCGTGATGAGGTTAGAAGAGCATACCTCCAAATGGGTCCTTATCAACCCCGAAAACATAAGTTTCCTCGAAGAGATATTCTGGCTATATTCGTCATTTTAATCCTAAATGGTTTGATCAATATCATGATTGGTTGGAGTACAATGTCTTAGAAGATGCAATTTTTTTTGTTTATGTTGTTATTTGTTTTAAGATGAAAGCATTCATCAAGGTGGAGGTAATGCATTTACGAGTCAAGGGTTTAAGAGTTGTCATAAAAAGAAAAGATTAGACATGCATGCTGGTGAATCTAATAGTATTCATAACCAAGCAAAAAGAAAATGTGAAGATCTAATGCAATAGAAACAGTCAACTCAAACTGCATTTGATAGGCAATTCAATCAAACTAAGCTAAAAAAAAAATTCTCTTAGAGTCTTCAATTGAGGTGGTGAGACTCCTTTTAAATCAAGAATTTTCATTTTGTGGATATTGTGAAGACAAATCATCATTAAATAAGGGTTACTTTCTTAAAATTCTTTCATGATATGCAAAGAGGTGTAATAAAATTTTGTGATCTTATGTTGAAAAAGGCTCCTAAAAATGTTCGGTTGACTTCTCATAAAATTCAAAAAGATATTATAACAACATGTAAGATTGAAATAATTAAAGCTATTATAAAGGATTTACATGGTGACTATTTTGCGCTGCCAATTGATGAATCTTATGATGTGTCACACGAGGAGAAAATAGCTATTGTCTTGCGATATGTTGATAAATGGGGATCTGTGGTAGAGCATTTTATTGGGATTGTTCATGTTCACAATACTAGTGCTTTATGTTTAAAGGAAGCAATTGATAATTACCTTGCTCAACATTCTTTGAGGTGATCTTACATAGACAATGTTATGACGGAACAAGCAATATGCAAGAGGACTTAAGTGGTCTTAAAACTTTGATTCAACAAGAAAGTAAATCAGCTCATTCTATTTATTATTTTTCTCATCAACTTCAACTAACTCTTGTTGCTGTGCCTAAAAAATTTCTTGAAGTGGGAGAACTTGTTTTGTTGGTATCTAATGTCTTGAATATTATGGGAGGTTCTTTTAAACATATGGACAATCTTCGAAAATCTCAAGAAGAAAAAGTTCAGGAGGCATTAGATATGGGTGAGCTTGAAACTGGCAAGGGCTTAAATCAAGAACTTGGTCTTGCTAGAGCTGTCGATACTCGTTGGGTTTCACGCTACAAATCTTTTAACAACTTTATTAGTATGTTTGTCTCTATTAGTGATGTTCTTGATGCTATCATTGTCGATGCTTGGTGTTTAGAACAAAGAGCTAAGGCAAATGGATATCTTAGAACTTGTCAAACTTTTGAGGTTGCTTTCATGTTACACTTAATGAGAGATATTTTGGAGATTACAAATGAGCTTAATGCATCCTTATAGAAAAAGGAGCAGGATATTGCAAATGTTGTTCTACTTGTTAATGTGACAAAAAGACGTTTTCAAAAACTAAGGGAAGAAGGATGGGATCGGCTTATTGATAAGGTATCTACATTTTGTGTTAAGTATGATATTTTAATACCAAACTTTGATGAGCTTTATGTCAACTCTGGAAGATCTCGATGTAAAGTTGCTGAATATAATATTTTACATCACTATCATGTTGAAGTATTTTATAAGATCATTGATTGGAAACTCAATAATCATTTTAATGAGGTGACAATATATTTACTTATTGGAGTGGCTTGCTTGAATCCGATTGTCCCATTTTTCAGTTTTGACATCAATAAGATATTGAGAATGACATAATTATATCATAACGATTTTGATGAAGATATAATAGTTACTTGAAGAATCAACTTGAGACTTGCATTATTGATTTTCGTGATGTTGGTAAAAGGTTCTCTGATCTAAAAGGACTTGGTGATTTCTCTAAAAAACTAGTTAAGACAAAGAAACATTTGAATTATCCATTTGTGTTTCTCCTTGTAAAATTTGCTTTACCTCTACCAGTTTCCATTGCTACAGTTGAAAGAGATTTTTCATCAATGAATTTGATCAAGATAGATTTATGATTGAATGAATGACAAATTTATGAGCGGTTGTTTGGTGCCTTATGCAGAAAGAAAAATATTTAATATCATTTCCAGTGAGACTATTATGAATATGTTTCGGGAAATGAAAACTCATAGAAGACAACTATAATAATATATTTTAGTTATTTTTAATTAATAAAAAATTATTTTGTTGACTTCTTTGACATTTATTTTTTCATTTATTGAATCCGCTTGATAAAAATTCTGGGTTCACCACTGTTTTTGCCCTATCTTCCAATAGTCCATCTCCTTTGCAACTTTCGTTGGGTCTAATTGAACAATATTTACTGCATCTTGGAGAATTGGAGTGATGAAGGAGAGACTGGTACCTTGAGATGCAAGTTTTTTACCTTCAAAAAGATTTGCCAATTCTGTTTTGGCTTGTCACACCCCACCTTCGGAGGCATGACTGACACCTAATGCCACACTGAGATCTGAGTTGATCTGGTTGGGCATATGCACCTCTCGTGCCTGCTAGTGACTTAGAATCAAGAAAATAAACTGCTATATCTCGGCTGTAAACACAGCCTTAGGCCAACAAGGCCACACAACACTTGTAAAAGAAAACAGCTAACCCAGCAACACAATAGTAAAAGATCCTATTCGAGCCAACAAAACCACCATGCTGTCTAGTCATAACTGAATGGAAATAGGCATACATATTCATACTATAGCTGACAAGGATGCTAACTGGAGGCTATACTAGGCCCTACACGGCCAACATATAAAACTGAACATATATAGGCCGCACACGGCCAACAAGGACAACTAACTGAAAACTATAGTCTCTAAGCCTCTAGGAGTGAAAATATTGGCTGGGACAGAGCCTCGACCTACTCAACTGCTATACAAATAGAAGATAGATAAACCTCTACAACTTGGCAACTCCAAATGAAAGGAGCTAGCCAATCTGCCGACTAGGAATAACTGCTAGGAGATCTCGAAACCTGTCTGTCTAAACCTGCAGGAAAGTATGCAGCGCCCCTTAGTTGAGCGTCACTACAATATGTACCGAATATGTAAGGCATTAATAAAAAATTGAATAGAAGCTGATATATACTAAAAGTAAGTAGCAAGAAGGGGCGGGAGATAACATGTAAGCTTTCTTATCCATAACCTGCATCTAGTAAATCACTACACGTATATGAGCTGAAACTGTACGACTATACATTCATAAGCTATAGTTGGCAGGAAAGTATTGTAACACCCCAAAACTTACCTAGACCAGACTTAGGCCTTGCAAGAAAAATTCAGAAGAAAACTAGAAAATCTGCCTCAAAATGACTGGGACAATGAGTCGTGGTCAGCTCCAACGACTTGTTGTGTCAGTCGTGGTTAGGCCTGCTTGATTAGCTAAGAACCCACGGACAAGGAATGACCCGTTATGAGAAACAACAAGTTGTCCTGTCACTTGTTTGTTCCCCAGCTTAAAATTCCTTCTCTAGGACCCCATAACTCAACTAATGAGTCATCATCAGAAACAATGACTCATTGTCTGAGTCATTGGGTGAGAACCCCAGAAACTTGTTGCAGTGACGACGAGTAGAAACAACGATCCGTTGTTCCCCATAACGAGATGTTGTCACCACCTATCGTGTCAACTTTTGAAATTTTTAGAAATTATCCAGTGAAAGTAACGACTGGACACAATGACCCGTTGGCTCCACCAATGAGTCGTTGTGTCACCCATTGTTAATCTTTTTAGGTTTCCTCGTACAGTGACTACGGGAGGAACCAATGATCATCCAATGTGTCATAGTATTCCCCTTTGCCAGATCCAGTGTTTTCAACCCCCAGGCAGTAGTGATAATGATCAAACTCACACCTCCTGCTGATGTATGAAGCATACGTTGTCAATAAAGAACCCAACTAAGAGGTTGGGGTCGAATCCACAGGGAATATGGAAGATCTAGACTAATGCCGGTAAGTGAACTTGTTGGTTAGTTACTCAAAATTGGGGGTTTTATGAAAACAATAATTAAAACAATGATGGAGGTTATGGTTTAAATCAATAATTAAGAATAACTAGGGTTTGTGTTCCTCATGGGTTTATAACTACTTCGGGTATACACATATGATCAATACCAATGCTTACTTGTAGAACTGGTAACTAGGCTTCATCCAAATGACTGGTTTATCCCTATTGGGTGATTACACTCAATCACTGGGTCAGGTCTCATGAGTGGTTTCAAATTATCCTTTATCAATTTGTTCCAAACTTAACTATCCTAGGACCACAACTCAAGTTAATACAATGATCATCAAGATCAAAGCTTTGTTGTAATTCTCCTAATCTCTATCTCTCTAGACTCAAGCAAGTAAAGAATTCAGGAAAGTCCTAACGTTGTACACCATTAAGAAACGTGTGAATATGAAGAGAATATAATACAAACATTTTGTATTGGTTTTGAATCACTTTTGTGTATCCCTAGCTCGTTAATCCACCATGGTTCCTACAACGCTAGCTATGGAGGTTTTAGCTACTCATAGTTTCAAGATTGTGATATGCATTCATAATTAAACACATAATTCAATACTTACAGTAATAGATGAGAGAAAAGCTTCTTTGAATATGTCAGAAAAACCTTAAGAACAATTGATAAAGATCAACAAAGAATCCAAGAAAAGGTTGATCACAAGTTAATCAACTCAATTCTATGATTTTCGCTCGAATTCCTATTGATTTCACGCTCCTCTAACTTCTCTCTAATGTTCTATACTGAAAGTAAAACCTGAAAGGTATTTATACAATCATAAGAATCCTTTTCCTAAGCTAACAAGGTGATTTTCCATAACTAGCGCCGCCTGAGCCACGACTGATCATACGACCCATAGTAGGATTAAACGGGTAGTACCTGCTGTCCGTAAGTCCATGGCTTGCTGAAATTTTGGCTAAGTGTTGGGCACTGGTATGAATTGTACATGCTTCCTACGAGTCGTGCTTTGCTTCTATGGTCTGGCTCTAAGAACTCTGACATCTTCTGAAATTATCCATGAGTGTTGTGGTACAACTCGTACCTCCTAGCGACGACTCTTTCTGTCTGAAGTTCTGCTTAGCACTGAAATTCCTATGAAGATCACCAGTACTCCTGGTACAATTCGTACATTGTTGCCATGATTCGTGAATCCATCTGTATCAGGTGTCTGCCTTTTTGCAATTCCTTCTAAATATTTCCATGACTCAAGTTACAGCTCGTACCATTGTGGTACAGCTTATACTGAGAGTCGTAGGTTGCATTCTTTCCTGTTTAGCCATCTAAAACTTATCACGATTCTCCGTACGGCTCATACCATCGACGTACGACTCGTACTAAGACTGACAATTTACCTCATTTTCTGTACTTTCAGGCTTCTTTTGCACATTCTTGTTCCAACACTTATTTTTTCTAAAATAAAAAAAGTGCTTTATATCCATATAAACACACCTAAGTTCATGCTATTTTCTTAGTTTTGAGCGTCAGAAGTGCTATAAACTCACAGAACATCAACACCCCCAACTTAAAACTTTTGCATGTCCTCAGGAAAATAAAAGAAAAAAACTAAACACAACTAAACATGATGCTCAACTAGAAAATAAACCTAGGATACTACAGCCAATACCAAACAAAATTTTCACTATAAATCCAACAATTTTTAACCCTTCTTCCATGAACCAATATCAGCACATGCACTACAAGCAATCACAAAACATGATAAGTAGGGATTAAGACATGTCATCTAACTATTAACAGGCAATCAAGTCATCACCGATGCATTTCAGATAAACCACTGGTAAGATTAAACATAAATCATGTGCCCTCATAACAAACGAAGTCCCCACTCACAAATATATTAATAGATATGGCATGTGACTGAACAAGCGAGATTCTCACTCTCACAAAGAAGTTCCAAATACTGTGCATCAGATACCATAGACTTGCCCTTATTTTCTCTACTTCAGTCTGTCATATGGTTAGATTAGGATTGTTACAGGAATTGATTCGACTTGTAATGTAGGCTTTAAGGCTAGACATGATAAATATGAGATTTTTTAAGTGACTAACCCTTCATTGGCACTACATACATTGGCTCCATCTTTCACCTATTTCACCATTTTTTGCTCTTCTATCTTTTTCTTCCCTTTTCACCCATTTTTATGCTCTTGTGCGAGTGTGGTGTGTTTTCAACCTTTTTCAAGCATTAATTTCTTTTTGATTTTTTTTATTTCAAATTTTTCATCTCTTTTTTCTTCATTGTCTTTTGTCACAACACACCTTATTTTTCACCTTTTCTCTTTTCTCTCCCTTTTTTGTCTTCCCACTATTTATGCACCCCTACTCTAGCCACACTCAACTTAGGCATTTTATCTATGTTGAGGTTCACAATGTTCAAGGAGGGACCAGGGCCAAAATAGGTTCATTATGAAAATGGGTACGGTTCATCAGTTAATAAAAGAAAAATGGTTTATTAAAGATTCAAAATTGGGATCAAGGAATCATATGATTTTGGTATGGTCATTTAGGCTAAAAGTGGGGTCAACAAAAATGGCCTATGATCCTATCTTAACTAGCCATCCTTAACCTATGCAAAGATCAACCAGGCAAGTTCTAGATCTTTAAAATAGTACTGAACTAAGTATCAAACCTTACTCACTCATGGTACATGACTTAGATTCACTCTATCTGTCTAGTTTATGCATGGCTTAACAAGAATAATCATGCTAATACACTAAATGACATCAAAAGATCGACAAATATCATGCATACAGTCACAAATACATAGCTAATTCATCAAACAATTTTAAACAGGGTCATTTGTTTTTTCAAAAATCCAAAACTAGTGCAATTTTATTGACTGAGTACTCCAAGCTACTTTCTAATTAATCAAAAATCACAAAATAAAGAAATAAAATTCTAAACATGTCGATTCTACTAGATAGCATACCTGAGGAAAAAAAACACGACATGAAAAACCCTCAGACGAATCCAAAAATCCAAAAATACAAGTAAACCCCCTCCCCTTTCTAAAATTGTGCTTCGTCCTCAAAGCATGAATTACAAGAGCATAGAGAAGGGAACATACCTGTGGCGCTCTGAGTGCACCTGTCATCCTGTGACCGAGGTACCTACACCGCGATCGTGGTACTAGAGGTGGCCAGTGCACTCAATGGTGTGTCAACAGGGAGAGTGGTTACCCCCTCAGTAGGATTGACCATCTCTGTGGCCTATGTGATATTCTGGACTAAATGTGGCTCACCTGAAGGGTCCCTGCCACTAGAAAGCTCGGGCTGAGCCATGGTAGAGATGCTTGCTCTTCTAGCTCAATCCTGCAGGTCTAACATGTGTGAGTCATGAGTCTGTAGGCTATCCACTCGTGCCTGCTTGTGTTCTCTTCTTTCTTTCTTTTTTCTGTTCCTCAGGCTCTCTTCTCCAACATCTTTGAAAACCCTCTTCTTTCCTTTCTCTTTTTTAAATGTCATGGTCTCCCAATAAGCCGCTAAGTTAATCTTCTCATCTAGTTCCTCATCCAAGTCTGGAAGAGTGGGAGCTTTTATCACTGTCGACTATCGTGATGCCAACTCAATCACTTGGCTTCGAAGAGCTCCCTAATCCTCCTGGAGGCTGCTTGTGTCTGTCTGCTCTGTCATGCTCTATTAATTCAACTCTCAAATACATTGAGCCTATCATGCAGGGCCTGTGCTGCTGTATCTATCTCTGCTTTCACCCAAGGCCTCACATTCTCCATCATTTCCTGGATTTTTCTTTTGGCCATCGTCAATCTTTTGGCTAATTTTTAGAGTAAGTCCTGGGGTACTAGAACATACCCTGCTGGGGTCTGGCTCGGATGGCTGGGTAGTGGTGTAGTAGAAGTGTTGGGAGATGCCTATGAATTATCAACATCTGTAGCCGGTGTCTCGTTCTGCTCCTATGAGGTGGGGGCATTCACTTGTGCGCCCCCTATTGGCTGGGGTAGTGGAACTGCTGTGGGAAGTTGGGCCTGACTTACTGGGTTTATTTCATCCCGAATTAGGCCAATGTCTGCTATCCTCTGCTCTCCAATTAAGCGCTCCTCACCCTGTCGCACCGAAACTCCTGCATCTTTGCATAATCTGAAGACGAGGCTCGGGAATGGGATGGTAGTGCTCAATCCCATACCCCGATTTTGCATCTCCTCTATGATGATCCCCGGGATGTTGATGGGGTATCTGGACATGATACACGTTACTAGAGTTGTTCTATCTGCACTCAGGATGTTGTCATTGACTGTTGGTGCTAACCGGTGGTGCACTAATATCCAGCAGGCTTTTTCTATGAAGTTGAGCAAATTTTTGGTAACCTTTTTCCACCAGTGACCCACTCTGCTTCCTTTTTATCCTCAGCTATAACACCCGCCAACCACTGTAGCTGCTTAATTTGTTTCATTGCCTCCACCCGGTACTCATATTCTGGTGTGGCATGTGGAGGCATGAACTGTGGCAGATATAAGATCCCAGAGATGGTGCTATCGGATATGTTGACCTCTCGACCTCTCACCATGACACTCTCCAGTTTGGGATGGTCTTTCACTCTGGCCCCTTTTTGGCCTTCTCCTCCATGGTTGCCAAGTAGTTGGTATAGAACTTATGGACTATCTCTGAAGTGTACTGGTCCGGAGTCTTAGCCATCCATTCAAAGCTGTAGAAACTGAATATCCGCTTCATTTCCTCTACTTCGTTCAATGAGTTTGTGAGGATCCTCGGTTCTTCCTGGATGCTCCATGAGGTTTGTTTTCGGCGATGAGAGCAATGCCCTGCTTATAGATCTCCTGGCACTCTCCACCGGATAGTTCAGTTCTCCCTAGGCGGAATCTGCTTCTGCTCAGCGTTAGGATCCCCTTCCTATGACTCAGCATTGCCACTTGCCTCTCCAAATTGGGTCTCCTCAGACCCTTCTTCTGCATTAGAGCCTCTTCCCGACTCCTGATTTTCTTGCTTAGCTGCCTCCTTAAGTTGGGGAGCTTCGTTGGATATGGAAGTAGATGCAATGGCTTGGGATTTGGACTTTTCCCTAGTGGTTCGGGTCCCATCGATGTCTGATGTATCAACCCTATACTTCTCTACTGAACCACTAGGGGAGCTTCCTGCTTGATCGGACTCAGAGGTTTCATCATGTAGTATCCTTTGAGCAGTTGCTTTGGATGCCTTGTGCTTGACTGTCATTGTACCTTTAGAAAAGGAGAGTTAGAATTCCATATTTGAGAAAGAAAATCAAGAAGTAAGGTCCTCTGTAAATTACCACGAGTCAATAGTACGGGTCGTACCTTAGAGGTACGACTCATATAGAGACCCATGATATCTCTGGTGAACATTACAACTCCTAGGTATGACTCATACCACGAAGGTACGATCCGTACCATGAGTCGTATGAGGGTGCCCTTTTAACAACAATCTGTTTGTATTTTTCCACGACTCATGGTACGACCAGTAGGTCGATTCCACAAGTCGTAGAAAGGATCGTACTGTCACATATGAACTTGACCCTTTCCAGGTCTTTGGTACAAATACCTGGTATGACTCGTAGTGGAAAACCATGAGCTGTACTAGAGTTCATACCTCTATTATTTTCTAATTGAGCTTGAGACAGTCCCAACGAGCCATCCTATGAGTTGTAGTATCAAACCACGAGTCGTAGGAAGGCTTGTGAAACCTGTCCCTGCCATGATTTTTTTCTAGTTACAGGGGTTTCAATTTGATGTTTTTTGGTACTCAGACTTCCCCAAGTCTAGGCATGTGTTTTAACCCATTTTAAAGCTACCCGCTCCTCCCCTTCTTACTCACTGCCCGTAACTTAGTTTGCTAGTGCAATGTGAAAGATCGTCAATTTCAATCTTCTTTCCTAGTTATTCATAGTTTAATCACACCCCTGGTCATTGTCTATTTCAAAATTTTCAAGCAACAACTCATATTTGCAGGGGTTTTGCATTACTACATCAAGAACACAAGTTTAATCTATTTCAAAGCAATATACTTACTTAATGCTACTACTTTGATTGGGAACAAGACTTTAGGGTTGGTCGAGGCTGATTTGAGCAAAAATTGCTTGATTTCTTCTTTGATTTTTGAGTTACGATTGTGAGGGAGTCATGGGTGATGTTCGTGACTTAGGTTTTGAGTGCATGGGGGAAGGGTACCTTTGGGTTTGAGTTTAAATAAGGTAGAGGTTAGTTTTAAAAATCTGGGTTGAGTCGGGTAATTTCATGAATTTTGACCAATTACGACTCGTACCACGGGTCGTAGGAAGGCCCCACAACTCGTCCCTTGGACCTGTAATGCAGAAATTTGAAAACTTACATGTGGACCTACGATTGCATCTTATGACTTGTACCATGTGTGTATGGTTCTTACTATGAATCGTAGGTCTTTACTGTTCATTGTGGTCTATGCCTTGCATAGTTCACAAGCACAGTAGGTACCACAATTCGTACACTTAAGTTACGAGTCGTAGGACTAACCATACCCTGAACTCCTGCATTGAAGAACATCTCTGATCCTCACCACAACTCATGCTATGACTCATACAACCCTCTCATCAGTCATACTGAGAACCATAGCACTTGCTTTTTCAGCAGTTTTTCTGCCACCTGTGTTTGTTTTCCCTGCACACTAAACACACATTAGTTAAGTCACTTGGGTGCCTCCCAAGAAGCGCTTGATTTAGTGTTTCCACACGACACAGGTGGCCTGGTTACTTAGAATACATCGAGCCACCACTTGTGTTGCCTCCCCAAAAGCGCCTGATTTAATGTCGCGGCATGACTCAAGTCTCTTGACTACTCAGACTTCGTCAAGGAACTCAGATTCATCCTCTATCTCTGAGACTACACTATATTCCTTCGGTTGCTGTATTGATAGGTAGATGTTGAAGATGACCTCTTCTTTATTCTTTCTGAACTTCAGTTGGCCAGCCTCCACATCTACTAAGGCCCTCCTAGTAGCAAGGAATGGTCGCCCCAAAATGATGCGGACCTCATAATCAACCTCTTAATCCAAGATCACGAAGTCAGTGGGAATATGAATCTGTCTACTTTAACAAGCACATCAAATAGGATCCCCACTAGCTTTTTCACAGTTCTGTCAACCATCAGCAACCGCATGGTTGTTGGTGTGGGGGCTCTTAAGCGTAACTGTTAAACACAACTAATGACATTAGATTGATGCTTACTCATAGATCACAGAGTGCCCTTGAGAACTCAACATCGCCAATTGTGCAAGGGATAGTGAAAGGACCTGGATCTTCCTTTTTCTGGTCCAGGACCCACGTAGCTATGGCACTAAATTATCTATAGGCTTATAACTCACAGACCTCTTCTTTGTCACAAGGTCCTTCATGAACTTAGCATAACTCGACATTTGTTCCAATGCCTGAACCAATGGGATGTTCATAGATAATTGTTTGATCATTGACAGGAATTTATGGAACTTACCATTCTCCGCCTTCTTCTTCATTCATTGGGGGAACGGTGGCGGTGGTCGCGGGATAGCCTTGTAAATTTGTGTTGCGCCTTGTTCAACTTCAGGCCCGTCTTCACCAATTGGGGCCTCAGGCAACTCAGCATTCTCAGCACATTCTGTCTCGACACTATTATCATCATCTTCATTCACGGTCTCTTTGTTCCATTCAACTACAACCGGTAGAGGGGGGTCAACTATGGTCTTACCACTCCTAGTCCTCACAGCTATGCAGTGGCCATCATTCTTTGGGTTCTGGACTGTGTTGCTAGGTAGTGTACCCTTCTATCTAGGGTTCAGTGATGCTGATAGTTGCCGTAGCTGCTGTTCAATTTGCTTGATAGTTGTCACATGGGACTCCACTCTCTAGCCCATGCTCGATATATCACCACAGATTTCCTTCAACTGATCAACAGTGGACCTCAGCATTTTTAGCATCTCAGCCATCATGCTTTCTAACTTTGACTGTCCTGCCTCCCCCTCTCATGCATTGGGAGGCACATACACTCTATCTTGGTCGTTGCGGTAGCCGTCATTCCTTCTCCAGTATCCTTCATGCTCATGACCTCAGCTTCTATCTCTGTACCCGTTCTGGTTGCAGTTATCTCTATATTGGTTCCGACCTTGGTTTCTAGAACCTTGGCGCCAAGTGTCTTGTCCAGACATTTGGGCATTGGCTCAGAAACCTGCCACCTGGCTGTCCAGGAAGTTTTCCTCCTCAACGGAATTAGAGTAGTCTGCCCCCATCTCCTGTCCTTATGTCCCCACTATGTTCACCTTTTTGGCTCCAACTCCCATAATATGCTTAGTAAGAAAATCCAATGATATGTGCATATGAGCCAACTTCTAATCACGTTCTTCTTCTTTCCTACATTGGTCTGCAGTCAAACCAACAACATATGTACTGGCGGTTGCGTGCCTCCCGGGTATGCCATGCCCTATTTATTTTTGTCACCCTGTCAAGAATAGTATTAGCTTGCTCCCAGGTGTGACTCATCAATGCTCCTTCCGCCACTGTGTCTGCTACATCTTTGGTATTATTGTTCAAAGACCTATAAAAAATTTCCAAAAAACTGTCATCTGGAATTTTATGGTTTGAGAACTTTTTCAACTTCTTCTTGAACCTCAGCCAGGTTCATGAAGTGCCTCGATTTTAAGTTGTCGGTAATTATAACTTTCATCCTTGAGCTGTAGCATTTTGGAGGTGGGAAAGAATCTCTATAAGAAAGCTAGATTGAGTTCCTTTCAGTTGGTTATGGAGTCGTTGGGCAACTCCGATAACCATAAAATGGCTTCCACTGACAGATAAAAGGGGAAAAGTTTGAATCTGATTGAATCTTGGCTAATTTCAGGCAACCTGTACACCTTGCATATTCCCACAAAGTTCATCAGGTGCAGGTTGGCGTCATTCGCTGCATGACTGCTGAACACCCCTTTCATGTTTAACAGTTGAATCATAGTGCTCGTGATGTCGAATTTGGCCCCAGCGGGCAATGGTGGTGGTATAATTGCTCTAGTTGACCCAACTTCATCAATGTCTGGGTCCTCACTATTGAAAAACTAAGGGGAAAATCTATGACCTCTATTTCCCTGCCCATGTCAACCAGCGTTAACAACCTCATCTCTAGCATCCTCCGCATCCTGAAGTGCAGCTTGCTGAGCTAGCTCGGCTTGCATAACTTCTTTAGCTATACGGGAATCTCTCTGCTCCTAGTTCTGCATTCCATGCAGTGTTCGCTCAAGTTCGGGATACAATAGAATCAGGGGATTTCCACTATTCCGAGTACTTGGAATTCACCGAGCAACAACCTGTGGATATCACACAAGAAAAGAAAACGTAATTCAGGAAATAACTACCAAAAGTCAAATACAAGCAGTTAATCTAGTCTTTGCCGTATTCCGTAGCAACGATGCTGCTTTTTGATAACGCTCAAACTCACACCTCATGCTGAAGTATGTCGCGGACATTGTTAATAAAGAACCCAACTAAGAGGTTGAGGTCGAACCAACAGGGAATATAGAAGATCTATACTAATACAAGTGAACTTGTTGGTTAGTTACTCCAAATTGGGGGTTTTAAGAAAACAATAATTAAAACAACGATTAAGGTTATAGTTTAAATCAAGAATTAAGAATAACTAGGGTCTGTGTTCCCCATGGGTTCAAAACTACTTTGAGTATACACATGTAATCAATACCAATGCTTACTTGCAGAACTAATAACTAAAGTTCATCCAAATGACTGGTTCGTCCCTATTGGATAACTATACTCAATCACCGGGTTAGGTCTTATGAACTGTTTAAAATTATCCAATAAAAGGTTGACCACAAGTTAATCAACTCAATTCTATGTTTTTTCCTCGAATCCCTATTGATTTCACGCTCTTATAGCTTCTCTCTAATGTTCTCTACTGAAAATAAAACATAAAAGGTATTTATACAGACATAAGAATCCTTTTCCTTAGCTAACAGGGAGATTTTCCATAACTGGCACCGCCTGAGCCATGATTGATCATACAACCCATAGTAGGATTGTACGGGTCATACCTGCTGTTAGAAAGTCCTTGGTTTGCTAATATTTTGTCTAAGTGTTGGGCACTAGTACGGCTCGCACATGGTTCCTACCAGTCGTGCTTTGCTTATGTGGTTTGGCTTTGAGAACTCTGACATCTTCTGAAACTATTCACGAGTGTTGTGGTATGACTTGTACCTCCCATCCATGACTCATACTGTCTGATGTTTTGCTTAGCACTGAAGTTGCTTTGAAGATCACTACTGCTCCTGGTACGATTCGCACATTGTTGCCATGATTCATGAATCCATCAGTATCAGGAGTCTGCCTTTGTGCAATTCCTTCTAAATATTTCAACGACTCAAGTTATGGCTTGTACCATTATGGTATGGCTCATATTGAGAGTCGTAGGTTGCATTCTTCCCAGTTCAGCCATTCGATACTTGTCACGGTTCTCAATACGGCTCGTACTGAGATTGACACTTTAGCTCATTTTCTGCACTTTCCGGCTTCTTTTGCACATTCTTGTTCCAACACTTATTTTTCCTAAAATCAAAGAAAAAGTGCCTTATATCCATATAAAAACACCTAAGTTCATGCTATTTTCTTAGTTTTGAGCGTCGGAAGTGCTGTAAACTCACAACATATCAAGTAGGACCAATGAGTGGTCCTAATGAGTGACGGTCTCAACCAATGACTCGTTGAGTGACCCGTTGGGTCACTGTGGGTCAGTTTCCAGATTTTTATTTCAGGGATATTTTTGTAATTTCCCACCTATTTAATCCCCAAACTATGTTATTTTAAGTATAATTTCAGAGATATTAGAGGGATTGAATGGTTTCCCCCCTCATTCCCCATGTAGACTCTTAGAAAATGACTTGCAGAATCCAGACTTCTTCTCTCAAGCAAGATCTAGGGATCCTCATTAGTAGCAGAAATTCAAGCTTTCTTCTTTAGGGATTTCTTAACGCCGCCTGGGGGCTTTACCAGGACTAACTAATAAAAAGCCTAGGACCGAAAGTGATCTTAGAAACCAATCACGTTCCAGGTATGTGGGAATTCAACAAGGGAATAATTCTTCCCTTTTGTCCCAAAAAATCTTCACTATTTTTCTCTATCAGTTCAACCCTGTGGACTCAAAATGTAGAAAATTTTGGACTAATTTCTTTAAGTTTTCAAGTGGTTTATCTCTCATGATCTAGAAATTTGTGTAAATTGAATCTAGTGGAATGATTTAGCCCTAGTTCTCAGTTCAGTAGAATTTAGAATCTTGTGTGTTGGACTAGTTTCCCTGTAGCTTGATTTTAACAGATTTGAGATCCCCATATTGTTAGTGCATATGGATATTTTAGTTAAATATATACATGTCCAGTCTCAATTAGATTATTACACTTAGTATTTTCCAGAAATGTCAACTGATCAGTTTGACTACAATTGATTCTTGAGGTGTCAGTGGTGCCTCCCAGTTATCAATATTAGACGTAATTATCAGATTATAGTGGTTCTTTAGGCAGTCATGACACTTATAGATAAGCAGCTCTGACCAGCCTTAGGACCCCATCTTTAGATTATAGTTTGTTCTTTTGATGGTTACGACGCTTTGAGATAAGCAACTCTGACCAGTCTTAGAAGGTAAGTTACAGAATTTGGTCCGATAAGACTCTCTGGGTACTTCCAGATAGGTATTACTAACTTATTCTTGAGCCCCAGTTTTGAGCTATCAGCTAAGTAGTCAGTCTTGGACTATCCAGTGGGAGTAGGACTTAGCATCGAGCGGACCGGAGTTCCAACACACCCAGGTTCCCAAAACTACGTTGCCACTATAGGTTATTTTATTAGCCTCATGACCCCAGACTTGTGATCACCCAGTTCATTCCTTTATTCCCTGGCAAGGTATATTGGGTCCTACCGATGAGGTGTATACATCGGACTCTACGTCTAGCTCAGTGGTTATATGTTGGTTATAGACTCTCCCACTAGTCAGATCAGTTTTGTCTCAAATTAGCTTAACTTATAACAGTTTTAGATTACTCAATTCAATTCAATTCAGTACATTAATTCATATCATTATCTTAGATTGAGGGCATGTCTTTGACCATTAGACAGGGTCATTTTGACCATCTCATCAAGTTTCAGTTTATTCAGTTTTAGCATTTCAATTGGTCATTGCATGTATTTACAGTTCAATTATTTTATTCTCTATGTTATTGTTTCTCCTACTTACTCAGTACATTCAAAGTACTGACGTATACCTTTTATGCTGTATCATCTTATGATACAACTGCAGGTTCTCAGTATCAGCATCCTTAGCAGATCGCATTCAGGAGTTTTCAGCTGTACCAGTGGTGAGTCCTCATCTTTCGAGGATGATGATTATTTTTCTTCAGTTGTTTTTTAAGTTAGACTTAGAGTTAGCTGGAGGCTTGTCCCAGCAACTCATCAGATAAATAGCTTTCAGACATAGACACAGATCAAGATTTTTGTTTTCAATTGTATTAAAGCTTTATGATTTAGTTCTTTTTCATAAATGATTTTTAATTATTTTTTAAAGCTCCCGCTATGATATTACTCAGATTACCAGTGTTATGATAGACCATTGATTGAATTAGAGTTACTTGTGACTCTACGTACCATGTTTCGTCCAGGGTATAGACTCGGGGCTTGACAAACATTATATCAGAGCACTAGCTTTAGGGTATCCTAGGATGTCTGAGAGCCGTGTTTGAGTAAAGTCCTTTTCCTGGGTGTGAAGTGCGCCACACTTATGATGGGGAGGCTATGAGACGTTATTAGGAAAAATCCCTTTGGTTCATACTCTTTATCGTTCATTGAAGTTTAATTCCAGAAATATTCTCATAACTCGTGCTCTGTTTCGTTTCAATGAAATCATGCCTCCATGACGTGGTAACGGAAGATGCCTCTATTCCGTAGGATGGACCTATGAGTCGTACTGAGGGCCGTGATAAGAAGGCTGAAAGTTTAACCTGAAAGATTGATCCCACAAGACTTGTCACGGATCGTACCATGTGGTATGAGTCGTGGTAAGCCAGTCGTGATGAAATCTAGAAGAATTGCATAGGAGGTTGATTCTCAGTACGAGAGTACCCTACGACCCATGGGATGAAGGTACGTGTCGTACCATAACAGTCATGGTGAAGTTCAAACAAAGTTCAAAGTATTAGGATCAAGCCACGGGTGCAATGTACGAGTCGTAGGATGTTGGTACGAATCGTACCTTGGCCCAATACTTCGCAAAAATTCAGCCAACACTTCAAGCCACGAGTTGATGCCACGGTCCGTGTGAAGCCCCTACGAGTCATTGGAGGACCCCCGACGAGCTCGGTGAAAGATATGGAAAGCAGTCCTGTTAACTTAGGAAAAGGATTCTTGTGTCTCTATAAATATGTTTTATGTTTTATTTTTCAAGGAGGATGATGAATAGACTTAATTTTAGTAGGAAAACATTGTAGTAAGAAATTTTACATCATTGAAAGAGAGAGTTGAGTTGGTTCAACCTTGTGATCAATCTTTTCTTGAACTCATATTGTTCTTGCTACTTGCTATTCAAGATTTTGTGGATTAATTGAAGGAATCGTTTTTCCCAATCATTTTTGTAAGTATTGTTTTATGTCTTCAATCATGAACACAATTCACAACCTTGCAACTATGAGAGGCTAAAACCTCCATAGCTAGGGTTGTGAGAATCATGGTGGATTAACAAGCTAGGGTTGCACAAAGTGATTCTAAAACCAATACTAATTACTTATATTGTAGTCTCTTCATCTGTAATGATTCTTAGCGGTGCGCAACATTAGGAAGTTCTTGAATTCTTTACTTGCTTTGGTTGAAGAGGTAGAGATTAGGAAAAGATAATTACAATAGAGCCTTGATCTTGATGATCATTGTATTAACTCGAGCTGTGGTCGCAGGACAGTTATATCTGGAACTTAGTGATAACGGTTAGTTTGCAAAACTCATGGGACTTGGTCGAGTAATTGAGGATAGTCATTCAATAGGGATTGGTCGATCGTTTGAATGAACCTAAGTTATCAGTTTTGTAAATGAGTATTCGTAAAGATCACGAGTGTATACCAAAAGCTGTTATGAACCCATGGGGAACACTAATCCTAGTTATCCTTTAATTATTGATTCGCAAATATAAACTTGATTGCTGTTTATTTCTATTATTGATTTTTATTAGAACCCCCCCCCCATCGTGAAGTAATTACCATACGAGTTCATCTACCGGCTGTAATCTAGATATTCCATATCCCTTGTGGGATCGACCCCAACCTCTTAGTTGGGTTCCTTATTGACAACGTCCGCTTCATACTCCAGTTGGAAGTGTGGTTTGAGCGTTATCAAAAAGTGGCGGCATTGCCGGGGAATACGGCTAAGACTAGGTTATTTGATTGTATTTGACTTTTATGTAGTTATTTCCTTAATTACATTTATTTTTGTGTTTTGTTTTGATACCCACAAGATGTCCTATGGTGAATGCCAAGCACTAAGAGTAGAGGAGACCCCCTTGTTCCACTAAATCGCGAAATTGAACGTGCACTACATAGAATGGAAAACCCTGAGTAAAGAGAAGCCGGCTTAGCTGAAGAAGCTAGGCAAGCCGAGCTAGGTTGGTTAGCTGCACTTCAGTAGACTGGTGATGATAGAGATGAGGTGGTAAACGCTGGTCGACATGGGAGGGGCAACTGAGCTCAAAGATTTCCCCCCCAGTTCTTCGATGATGAGGACCCAGATATTGATGAAGTTGGGTCAACAGGAGCAATTGTGCCACCACCACTGCCCGCTGGGGCCAAATTTGATATTATGAGCACCATGATTCAATTATTAAACAAGAAGGGGGTGTTCAGTTGCCACGCAGCAGATGACGCCAACCTGCACTTAATGAACTTCGTAGGAATATGCAAGGCATACAGGTAGCCCGGAGTAAGACAAGATGCCATATGACTCCGACTCTTCCCTTTCTCTCTATTAGGGGAAGCTACTTTGTGGTTATTGGAGTTGCCCAACGACTCCATAACCAATTGGAGGGAGCTTAAACAAGCCTTCTTGGATAGATTCTTTCCCCATCATGGATGTTACAGTTAAAAGATGAGATTTACAATTTCCGACAAATTAAGACGGAGGCACTTCATGAAACCTGGTTGAGGTTCAAAAAGAAGTTGACTAATTGCCCGAACCATAAAATCCCAGATGACAATTTGTTGGAAATTTTTTATAGGTCTCTTAATAATAGCACCAAGGCTGTAGCAGACACGTCGGCTGGAGGAGCATTGATGAGTCGTGCCTGGGAGGAAGCAGCCACTATCCTTGATAGGGTGACTAAGACAAATAGGGCCTGGCATACGAGGAAGGCTAATGCAGTGGCAGGTATATATGCTATTGGTTTGACTACAGACCAATGAAGGAAGGAGGAAGAACGCGATTAGGAGTTGGCTCACATTCGTACATCATTGGATTTGCTGACAAAGCATATCATGGGAGCAGGAGCCAAAAAGGTAAATGCAGTGGGAACTCAAGGAAGGGAGAAAGAAGCAGATCACTCTGATTCTGAGGAAGAGGCAAACTTTCTAGACGACCAAGTTGCGGATTTTCGAGCCAACACCGAAGTGTCTGGATAAGACAATTGGTGCCAAGGCTCTGGAAATCAAGGTCGAAACCAATATAGAGACCACTACAACAGGAATGCATTCAGAGATAGGTGCCGTGGTCATGAGCAAGAGGGAGAATGGAGAAGAAATGACAGATATCACAATGATCAGGCTGGAGTCCATGTGCCTCCCAACGCACGAGAAGGGGAGGCCGGACAATCAAAGTTAGAGAGCATGATGGCCGAAATGCTGAAAAAGGTGAGGTCCACGGATGATCAGTTATAAGAAATTTGAAGTGACTTATCTAGCATGGGTTAGAAAGTGGAATCTCATGCCACCGCCATCAAGCAGATAGAACACCAACTTGAGCAACTGTCAGCAACAATGAACCCTAGGCAAAAGGGTACACTTCCTAGCAACACTGTCCAGAATCCAAAGAATAATGCTCATTGCATGGTAGTGATGACTAGGAGTGGTAAAACCACAGTTGACCCCCTGTTTCCTGTTGAAGGAGAAAGGAGGAAAGAGAGCGTGATTGAGGAAGATGAGATTGGTGATAAGACACAACATAATGAGTTGCAAGAGGCCCCAAGGGGTGAGAAGGAATGCAACATTGATCAAGGGGTAACTCTAGTGCAAAAGGCTTTTCCTAAGACCACCGCCACCATTCCCATAAAGGATGAAAAAAAATGCGAATAATGGTAAGTTCCAAAAATTTCTTTCAATGCTTAAACAACTTTCTGCGAATATACCGTTGGTTGAAGCACTAGAGTAGATGCCAGGATATGCAAAATTCATGAAGGACCTGGTGACGAAGAAAAGATCTGTAAGCTATGAGCCATTTGACAATGTCCATCACTGCAGTGCCATAGCAACAAGGGTCTTAGCTCAAAAAAAGGAAGACCCAGGTGCCTTTATGATACCTTGCACCATAGGTAATGTCGAGTTTGCAAGGGCACTCTGTGATTTGGGATCTAGCATTAATCTAATGCCCTTGTTGGTCTTCAAGAATATAGGATTGAGAGCCCCCACACCAACCAACATGCGACTACTGATGGCCGATAAAACTGTAAAGAGACCAGTAGGCATCCTAGTTGATGTGCTCGTCAAGGTTGATAAGTTCATATTCCCAGAAGACTTCGTGATCTTGGATTTCGAGGTCGATTATGAGGTCTCCATCATTCTGGGTTGACCATTCCTCGCTACTGGGAGAGCTCTAATAGATGTGGAAGCTGGCCTGTTAAAGTTCAGGCTAAACAAAGAAGAGTTCACTTTCAACATCTACCGGACCATGAAGCAACCAAAGGAATTTATTGTGATCTCAGCATTTGAGGATGAGTATGAGTCACTTGATGAATTTTGAGTAGTCAAGAGACTTGCGTCGTGCCACGATGTTAAATCAAGCGCTTCTTGGGAGGCAACACAAGTGGTGGTTTGGTGAAATCTGATAACCAGACCACCTGCGTTGTGCTGTGACGTTAAATTAGGCACTGCATAGGAGGCAACCCATGAGAGGTGAGGTCTGAGTAGCCACAGGTATGTCCTTCTCCGTACATGCTTATATTTTATGCTTCGGGGACGAAGCTCATTTTAAAAAAAAAGGGTTTTGTACTCATATTTTTGGGAGTTTTTGTTCGTCTGAGGGTTTTTCTCCGTGTTTCTTTTTCCTTAGGCATGCTATCTAGTAGAACCGGCATGTCTTAGAATTTTTGTTTTTAGTCGTGATTTTTGTTTGATTAGAAAGTAACTTAGGATTACTCAGCCAATGGATATTCACTAGTTTTGTTGTTTTTGAAAAAATTGACCTTGCTTAAAAATTTTTGCTATGTATTTGTGACAACAATGCATGATTTCTGTGGATCATTTTATGTCATTTAGTTATTAATAGTGATAGTCTTGTTAAGCCATGTATGAACCAGACAGGTAAAGTAAAAATAGTTCATGTACCATGTGTGAGTGAGGTCTTAGTATTTATTGCGGTATGTTGTTGAAAATCTAGAACTTGCCGGTTGGTCTCTGTATAGGTTAAGGATGGTGGTTAGGAGATGATCATAGGCCATTTTTGTTTTAGCTCACTTTTAGCCTATATTGCCCTACCAAAGTTTCACGAATCCCTTGATCCCAAGTTTGAGCCTTAATAGACCATATTTCTTTGATTTACCTGTTAACCGTACCCATTTATTTATAATGAACCTGTTTGGCCCTGGTCCTTCCTTAGATATTGTGAACCTCAATATAAGCAAAATGCTTAAGTTGAGGGTGGCTAGAGTAGGGGTGCATAAGTGGTGGGAGTAGGAGAAAAGAAAAAGAAAAAAAATGGTGAAAAATAAGCTGTGGTGAGGTGAAAAGGTAAAAAGCTGAAAATTCGAGAATATTGAAAAAGAAAAATTCAAAAGAGCTTGAAATTATTGAAATATGTGAAAAATCACCTCACCCATGCAAATATTCTTTAAATGGGAAAAAGGGATGAAAAGAAGACCAAAAAAATGAAGGGTGAAATTGGAAAATGGTGTAGCCAATGGATGTAGTGCCAAGGAAGGGATAGTCACTCATAAAATCTTTCATCTTTATCATGTCCAGCCCTAAGCCTACATTACAATCCATATCAAGTCCTATAGTGATATTAAGTTGACCATCTAACAAACCAAATCAGAGAAAATAAGGACAAACCTTTGGTATCTGATTCATAATACTTGCATTTCTTTGCGAGAGTGAGTGCTTCATTTGCCTAGTCCCACGTTTCATTTGATACTTCATACTAGAGTGGGGACTTCGTTTTTTGTGAGGGTACATGGATTATGTTTGCTTTTACCATTGGTCTGTGTGATACACATAGGTGATGACAAGGAATAAAAAAGCTAGCAAGGTCAATGGCTCCGGGACAATTCAGGGGGATTTTCTTCCTAAAGATCCGATTGAGTATGTATATACTTTTATACCTAAAGATCAGATTGAGTATGTATATACTTTTGTTCTAGAATTCTTTCTTTGATAAGCAATGTAAATAGAAAAGGGAAGATGGGAGGAATTGCTTGTTGATAGTTAGATGACATGTTTTGATCCCTGAATATGATGTTTTGATGTTGCTTGCAATACATTAGCTGATGATGTTTCAGGAGGAAGGGTCAATAGAGTTTGTATATATAGTGCACAAATTTGTTTGAGTTTTGGCTGTAGTATCTTAAGTTTATTTTCTAGTTGAGCATCGTGTTTAGTTTTTCTTTTTCTTTGCTTGAGGACAAGCAAAATTCATAAGTTGAGGGGGTTGATGTGCTGTAGATTTACAACACTATTGACGCTCAAAACTAAGAAAATAGCATGGACTTAGGTGTATTTATGTGGATATGAGGCACTTTTCCTTTGATTTCAAGATAAATAGGTGTTGGAACAATAAATTGCAAAAGGAAGCTAAAAGTGTGCAAAAAAAGGGAAAAAAGTGCAGTCCACAGTATGATCCATAGGATGGACCTACGAGTCGTACTGAGGGCCGTGATAAGAAGCTAAAAGTTTAAACTGGAAGATTGATCCCAGGAGACTTGTCACGGATCATACCATGATGGTACCAGTCGTGGTAAGCCAGTCGTGATGACATCCAGAAGAATTGCATAGGAGGTTGATTCTCAGTATGAGAGTACCCTACGACCTGTGAGATGAAGGTACGAGTCATACCATAACAGTCGTGGTGAAGTTCAGACAAAGTTCAAAGTATCTGGATCAAGCCACGGGTGCAATGTACGAGTCGTAGGATGTAGGTATGAATCGTACCTTGGCCCAATACTTAGCCCAAATTTAGCAACACTTCAAGCCACGAGTTGATGCCACAGTCCATGAGAAGCCCCTACGAGTCATAGGAGGACCCGTGACGAGCTCGGCGACAGATATGAAAGCAGTCCTGTTAGTTTAGGAAAAGGATTCTTGTGTCTCTATAAATATGTTTTATGTTTTATTTTTCAAGGAAGTCGACGAATAGACTTAATTTTAGTAGGAAAACATTGTAGTAAGCAATTTTACATCATTGAAATAGAGAATTGAGTTGGTTCAACCTTGTGATCAACATTTTCTTGAACTCATTTGTTCTTGCCACTTGCTATTCAAGATTTTGTGGATTAATTAAAGGAATCGTTTTTCTCAATCATTTTTGTAAGTATTGTTTTATGTCTTCAATCATGAACACAATTCACAACCTTGCAACTATGAGAGGCTAAAATCTCCATAGCTAGGGTTGTGAGAACCATGATGGATTAACAAGCTAGCGTTGCACAAAGTGATTCTAAAATCAATACTAATTACTTATATTGTAGTCTCTTCATCTGTAATGATTCTTAGCGGTGTGCAACATTAGGAAGTTCTTGAATTCTTTACTTGCTTTGGTCGAAGAGGTAGAGATTAGGAAAAGAGAATTACAATAGAGCCTTGATCTTGATGATCATTGTATTAACTTGAGCTATGATCGCAGGATAGTTATATCTGGAACTTAGTGATAACGATTAGTTTGCAAAACTCACGAGACTTGGTCGAGTAATTGAGTATAGTCATTCAATAGGGATTGGTCGATCGTTTGAATGAACCTAATTTATCAGTTTTGTAAGTAAGTATTGGTAAAGATCACGAGTGTATACCCAAAGCTGTTATGAACCCATGGGGAACACAAACCCTAGTTATCCTTTAATTATTTATTTGAAAATATAAACTTGATTGTTGTTTATTTATATTGTTGATTTTTATTAGAAACCCCCCATTGTGTAGTAATTACCATACGAGTTCATCTACCGGTTGTAATCTAGATCTTTCATATTCCCTGTGGGATCGACCCCAACTTCTAAGTTGGATTCTTTATTGACAACGTCCGCTTCATAGTCCAGTTGGAAGTGTGGTTTGAGCGTTATCAGGGCCTTGCCCTTTCTTTTATTTCTGGATGAAGACATGGCAGTTTTGCAAACATGGTGTTAGTGACAACCATTCTGTAATGAAACTAAATAACAAAAACTATTCTAAAGGATGAACTGAGAAACAAAGATTAAAAATCATCATTTAAAGAACCAACAACATTGGCGAAACATCGGTGTACCGTAGGAGGAATCTGCGGAACCGCCGCTGATTCGCCGATGATGATCAAAAGACTGAGCAAAAACCAATAGTTTATCGGTGACAAGGCGGCGAGTCACCGGTCCAGGTTCGCAAACCGCTGATGCTATGTAGGATCCAATCAGTGGCCTGAAGCCATCTTAAAAAAATTGGACCGGCATCCCATCGGCGTTTAGCTGGACCCGACTGGCAAATCGCTGAACCTTCATTATCCCCAAATCAAATTCAAACAAATAACAGGCGCCCCTGAACAAACACCCACACACATTTGATGAAGATAACACCACTACACTAAATAAAAATCAAATGACGATTTGCCCTTAAAAATGGCGTCACCTAGTCTATCATCGGGAAATACATGTCATTTCACTCCACTTGAGTTACTCAGACTTCACCCATTTAAAATTCACACGAATAGAACACTTGGTTTCCCACCCATTTCAAAAAACAGATCATACTCACGAATCCAATGGGAAAGGAAAGCATTAAGAATTAAAGGATTATGAGCCATTGATGAAATCACGAAAAAGGCAAGGAAAAATTACCACAATGTTGGAATACTTGCAAAGTTGAGCTTGGAGAGATTAACAACTTTCAACAATGGCACATCAGAGGTTGTGTAGTGGAGAAAGAAAATTTGAGTGTAGTGAGGGTGTTAGTGAAAGGAGGGAAGAGTTTTATAGGGAGAAAAGTGAATGGTGATAGGTGGAGGAGAAGGTGGGGTAGTAATGGTGATTTAATGTGTTGGTGGAAAGTGGAAAGGCAAGAAAAGTGGAAAGGTGGGAAGTTCGAAAGGTTGACTATGGGTAAGACAAAAAGGGTGTGAAAAAACAGTTAAAACAGAAGTTTAAGAGAATATTGTGCAAAATAGGGCGGCTCAGCTAGTATTTTGGGGTTTGGTGGGTCCACACTTAATTTTAATTCTGAAAAAAACTTTTACCTTGACTAGTGATACATCGGCGGTTCGTCGAATTAAACTGGCGTTCCGTCACTTTACCTTTTTTCTCAAAAAATAATGCCCAGTGCACTGCATCTCAATCGGTTGTAGACCGGCGGTTTGCAAACTTGACGGGGGATCTGCCAGTGGGATGCCGCTTAGGCTTCAATGCTTCAATGATCTATTTTGCATCGGCGACCAATCGGCAGTGCACGATTTTGCATTGCGATTCGCCGGAGTAACCGTCGGTCGAATTCTCAAAGTCCCAGCCTTTTGCCTTTTTGCGCCCTAAAGCGGCGGTCCGCGCTTCTGGACCAGTGACTAGCCGGTCTATCGCGGTTCCCGCATTGTTATGATTCTTTATCTCTTTGCTCCTTGCTTCATTGATTCTACAAAAACAAAAACAACAAAGACATAACATAAATCAAATAAAACACTTGGGTTGCCCCCTGTCACGCTCCACCTTGGGGGGCATGACTGGCACCTGGTAGCACACCGGGATCTAAAATGACATGGCTAGGCTTATGTACTTCTGGTGCATGCCTGCAACTCAACTAAAGAAAAGGACGAGCTATATCTCGGTTGTAAATATAGCCTCTATCCGACGAGGCCGCATAGCCACCTGTAATAAGAAAACAACTAACCAACAATGGGCAACAAAAAGGGATCCTATGGGGGATGACAAGACCATCATGTTATCTAGTTATATCATAATGAAAATAGGCAACCAGAACTATGCTATAGCCGACAAGGCTGCTAACTAATAGCTAGACTAGGCCCCACACGACCATCACGCAAAATAAAACATACATAGGCCCCACACGGCTAACAATAAAACTTATAACTGAGAATCTATAGCCTGAAAGCCTCCAAGAGTAGAATAAGAGTCGGGATAGGGCCCCGACCTACCCATAAACTGTGCAGCAAAAGAACAAACGTCCTAACTAAAAACCCCGAAGTAAAGGAGCTGATTAGACTGCTGACTCAGCTGGTGACTAGGGAGGTCCTGAACCGCGTCTATTCACACCTGCAGGCAAGTAATGTAGTGCCCCAAAGATTGGCGTCAGTACAATATGTACTGACTGTGTAAGGCAGTAAATGAAAATGACTGAATGATACTTATAATAAAATTGAGAACAATTCAATAAGAGGGATAGAGGTATAACCTGAATAGCCTTACAACCTGCTATATAACTAACAATAAATAATGTAAACAAGAACCTTACCTGGCCCCCATAATCCTAAAAGGTACAACCAGCACAGAATAACCCGCTCGGGGCCCCCAGAAGCCTTGGCGAGCTCACTTCAATCTCTATTCTCTTAATAAGGTCAAAATGAGTTAACAGGTACTATCACCAACCTGTCGGTCCCCTGGGTCTGCAACTAAGCCCGCTCAGCTTCTGTAGCTGTGTCTGAGTCTGGTGGACTCCTGTAACTGCACCCTGGGCACCAGGCTTGACGAGGGTCAATGATGCCAATACGATATAAGTATAAAAGTCCAGCCATGGAATGGACTGTAATATGGCCCTTGGACCTCAGCATAGTCCCTTGGGACAACATATAGCTCCTTGAAGTGATCCATATAGCCCCGTAGGCAACGACACAGCTAGTAACCCTGAGGTTGGACAACAGAAGGCTATATAGAGCAGGGTCAATCCCAATCTAAACAGGAAATGCTCATCTCAAACTAACAGTAGCAGCTACTATAATATTCATATTTCTGGTTTCTTTACAAGGATTTATGTCACATTACTATAGACAGGAATAACTTGTTGATAGAATTTGCCTTAACATACCTCAAATGCTGATTTCCAATTAACTGGTGCGTTCCAATTTGCAAGTAGCAGTTCTACCCAACTGCAACCCTTATACTACGAGAATAGGGCTAATTTCAATACTAATTCGACGAATAACGATAACTTTTGATAGTAATATCAACTATAATTCAATCCCAAATAACTCAGTCGAAAACCTATAATTTCTCGAGAAGTTCAAAAGAGAGAAATGCTTACCTAATGCCTGTGGCCGTTTAGGATTCAATTTGGAGTAATTCTGACAACTTTTACTCGGTGGAGTTCTGATATGCCGAGCGAATTTTTGAGAAATAACTTCATATAAATGCTTCTCGTAGGCCTAGAACTCGTTACCCGAAGTTAATTTGCATTTGGATGGCGTTTGGTAGAATAATTTGACAAAAATTCGATGAACTTTCCGTATTCTCTCTAATCTGGCTGAAGTCTTACTTGGGAAATGATTCAAATTACAAAGGGAGGTTATATATAGAGGCCAAGGGCGGTGGCCTAGGGGTGCTTCACGCCGGCCAAGGTGCCATAACCTTGCTGCGCTGCACCTCCCAGGCGCCAGTGGGCCTGAAGCGCTGCGCTACCTAGTGCACAAGCCAACTGGTACGTCGTGCTGGCCCCTCGTGTCGTAGCCTCGTTTGACCCCGCTTCCAAGGCTTTTCCCACACGCGTCAAGCTCTCCTTACTTGTCACAAATTCACGCATACGCCTACTAATCATTAATATTTTATGGGGTGTAACATCCTCCCCCCTTAGAAACATTCATCCTCAAATGTCATCTTCAGGCTTAAAGGAGTTAACTCTTTTAACCAACACTTATAAAAATTTTGGCAGAGTCTCCTCTGTATTATGGATTATCTGAAAACCTGAAACACAGAAAAACCCAGCATAGGCATCTCATGGGACGCTATAAACAACTACTCCACTATATAGCGGTAACTAACTAAGCAGTGCTAATAATATGAATAGATAAATAGCAACTAGACAATCACCTCACCTCACTGCACATTCTAGATCAGTCCTGGAATAAGTGAGGATACCTAGATCTCATGTCATTCAGCTTCCCAAGTCATCTCTTCTTTATTTCAGTTCCTTCACAAAACTTTAACGGAGGCCACATCTTTAGTCCTTAACCTATGGACCTTCTAATCGAATATAGCAACTGGAACCTCTTTGTAGGCTAAATCCTCAGTAAATTGAACGTCCTCAACTGACACAACTCGGGATGGGTCCTGTATGCATTTCCGCAACATTGACACGTGAAAGACTGGACGAACAAATTCCAACTCTGGAGGCAATTCCTGCTCATATGCCACTTGGCCAATTCTCCGGAGGATTTGATACGGGCCAATGAATCTAGGGCTAAGCTTTCCCTTCTTACCAAATCTCATCACACCCTTTATCGGTGAAACTTTGAGGAATACCCAATCACCAACATTGAATTCCAAATCTCTACGTCGCACATCAGAATAAAATTTTTTGATGACTCTGGGTTGTCAACAAGCATTCTCTGATGAGTTTTACATTCTCTTCTGACTAGTGGATTATATTAGGTCCAACTAACTCTGACTCCCCTACCTCGAACTACCCGATAGGGGACCTGCATTTCTGCCCATACAAGGCCTCATAAGGCGCCATCTGTATTGCAGAGTGATAATTGTTATTATATGAAAATTTGATGAGGGGTAAATGCTGGTCTCAACTTCCTCCAAAATCTAGCACACACGCCCGTAACATATCCTCGAGAGTCTGAATTGTGCGCTCTGCCTGACCGTTCGTCTAAGGATGGAATGCTCTACTCAGATTAACCTACGTCCCCAAGCCCTTCTAAAAGGATTTCCAGAATCTAGTTGTAAATTGTGCTCCTATGTCAGAAATGATAGATACGGAGACACCACATAGTCAGACTATCTCTTTAATATACAACTCAACATAGTGTTCGATGGAGAAGGTAGTCCTGACTGGTAAGAAATGAGTTGACTTCATTAATCTATTGATAATGACCCAAATAGAATCGAATCTACACCTGGTACGGGTAATCCTGTCACAAAGTCCATGTTGATTGCTTCCCATTTCCACACAGGCATCGTTATCTCCTGTGTAAATCTGCTGGGTTTCTGATGTTCAGCCTTTACCTGTTGACACTTAGGACATTGTGCTACAAATCCTTCTACACCCTTCTTCATTCTAGGCCACCAGTATATTTCCTTTATGTCATGATACATCCTCGTCGAACTTGGATGAAGAGAGTAACGAGAATAACGTACCTCTGCCATGATATGCTGGCGAAGTCCTGCCACATCTGGAATGCAGAGGCGACCCCTAAATCTCAAGACCTCATCTTCTGTCAATTCAAAGGCCATTAATTTGCCTTGCTGAAACTTACTTCTAAGATGTACTAGGTTGGGATCCTCATACTGCTGCTCTTTTACCTCCACAATCAGGGATGATACTGCGGTATTCTGAATCATAGCCTCATTATCCTCTGATTCTACAATCCAAATGGCTAAGCTGGCTAGCCGGTGCAGTTCTCGAGCAATTTCCTACTGTTCTGGCCTCAAATGTGAGAAGCTTCTCATAGATCTACGGCTAAGTGCATCTGTTACAATATTGGTTTCCCTGGGTGATACAAAATGTTTACATCGTAGTCTTTAAGTAATTCTAGCCAATGACGCTGCCACAAATTCAATTCCTTCTATTTGAAAATGTACTAGAGGCTCTTATGATCAGTAAAAATGTCCACGTGCACCCCATACTAGTAATGCCTCCATATTTTCAAGGCATAAGCCACTGCGGCTAACTCCAAATTGTGGGTGGGATAGTTTTTTTCATGCTTCCTGAGCTTCCTTGAAGCATAACTAATCACCTTACCGTGCTGTATTAGGACGCATCCTAACCCAATGCCTGAAGTGTCACAATATACGGCATAACCCTCCGAACCTTCTAGCAAACCTAGCACTGGTGCCGATGTCAACCTGTTCTTCAATTCCTAGAAACTCCACTCACATGCCTCGTTCCAATGAAATTTGGCTGCCTTCTGAGTCAATTTAGTAAAGGGCGCTGACAGGGTAGAAAATTCTTCCATAAACCTTCTATAATAACCGGCTAATCTTAGGAAATTGCGGACTTCCGTTGGAGTTGTAGGTCTAGGCCAGGTCTTTACTTCCTCAATATTCCGCGAATCAACCTAAATACCAGCCTCTGATACAATATGGCCCAGGAAAGACATGGAATTCAGCCAGAACTCACATCTAGAAAATTTTGCACATAGCTAGCAATCTTTGAGAATCTGAAATACCATTTGCAAATGATTTCTATGTTCTGCTTTCGAACAGGAATACACCGGAAAGTCATCGATGAACACTATCACAAATAGGTCTAAATATGGCTTGAATATGTTGTTCATCAGATCCATAAACATTGCTGGGGCATTTTTCAACCCGAAGGACATAACTAGAAATTCGAAATGACTGTACCTGGTCCTGAAAGCTATCTTCGGGATATCTTTTTCCCGAACCCGCACCTGATGATATCTCGATCTTAAGTCGATCTTGGAAAAATACTTCACCCCTTGCAACTGATCAAACAAGTCATCTATCCTGGGAAGTGGGTATTTATTCTTAATAGTAACCTTGTTCAACTGTCGATAATCTATGCACATACGGAGGGAGCCATCTTTATTTCTTACAAACAAAATTGGTGCACCCCATGGTGACGTACTCTGCTTGATAAAGCCCTTATCTAACAAATCTTTCAACTTTTCCTTCAATTCTCTCAATTCATCAGGAGCCATTTGGTACGGATGGATGGATATAGGCAGAGTACTTGGTATCAAGTCAATAGATAAATCGTTTTCCCGTTCTAGGGGAATACCAGAAAGTTCATATGGAAACTCATTAACCACTGGAATGGACTGAAGAGTCGGGGATTCTGCTTGGACATCCTGAACCCTGACAATATGATAGATGCAACCCTTTGCTATCAACTTTTTTGCCCGAAGATAGGATATGAACCTACCTTTTGGCGTAGTCGCACTGCCCTTACACTTTCGCACTATCTCTTATGGAAAGTTGAATCAAATTGTCTTAGTCCAATACTCTACATTGGCATAACATGGTGCTAGCTACTCCATACCCATAATTGCTTCAAAATTGATCATTTCTAGCTCCACTAAATCTGTCAAAGTCTGGCGACCAGCAACCTCTACTGTGCAACCCCAGTAAATCCTCTTAGATATAATGGAATCAGCAACAGGTGTAGACATCGAGAAGGGTTGCTAAAGCAATTCCGGCATTATACCAAATTTTCAAGACACTAGTGGAGTAACATAGGAAAAGTGGAACCTAGGTCTATCAAAACATAAACTGAGTGAGAGCAAATGTCCGGTATACCTATTATAACATCTAACAATGACTCTGACTCCCGCCACCCCGGTAAAGCATACGTCCGATCCGGACCGCTGCCAGAACTGGATGCCCGTAACTTGCCTCGGCCTCTGCCTGCTGGAGCTGAGGGCCTGCGCCCTGCTGAAGGTGCTGGGGCATGTGACCCTGCTGAAGATCTATTGTTTTGGTCCTGATCACCCTGACCTCTAGCTGGAAAATCCCTCATCATGTGGCCCTCTTGTCCACAAGTGTAATAAGCGGTAGAACCATATCTGCATGCCCTAAAATGGCATCGATTGCAAATAACACAACGTGGAATAGTGGGCTTGCTCTAATCTGACCCCCTCTGCTGTTGAGAACCTGATGCCCGTGAGCTCTCGCCGGGTCCTGACTGCCCTCGGCGGTCCGATCTACCACCTTGCTGTTGCTGTTGTGGTGGGGGTCTAGGTGACCTGCCTGATATTCCTGGCCTAGGTCCACCCTGCAATTATGCCTGCATGTCACTAGGTCTGGCCCTATGGTGCTGCTCTTGATTTGTTCTTTCTATCTCCCGATGTCGCTGCCTGATCCCCTCAATATTTTGAGCAAAATCCTGAATGCAGGAAATGTCCATATCCTCCCACAGAGTAGCTGTAACACAAGTTTCCACGTATTCTGGAAGCAGCCCCATAATAAACCGATGTACTCTGGCTGGCATAGTGTCTACGAAAACTGGCGTATATCTGGCCAAGGAATCAAATGTCATTGCATACTCCTGGACACCATCAAGCCTTGCTCCAGGTGCAAATACTAATCTACTCGGGCCTGCCAAATTTCTCGCGGCAAGTAGTGGTCCAGAAAGGCCTCTGAGAAACTAGACCAAATCGGAGGGGGAGCGTCTCTACCTCGGGACCTCTCCCAGCTTTCATACCATAACACTTCTATGTCCCATAATCGAAATACTGCTAGCTCAACCGACTCCGTGTGCGTAGCATGCATTACCCTGAAAATCCGCTGCAGCTGATCCAAGAAGTCCTGAGGGTCCTCTTCCTGGTCCGTCCCTGTAAACTACGGGGGACTTAGGGCAAAGAACTCTTGTACCCTCGAACTCCTAGGTCCTCTTAAATATTCAACAACCTCTGGTACCATAGGCTGGCGCTGAGTGGCCATTATTTGAGCTAACATATAGATGACGCACCTAACCTCCTGATCGGATGGTATAGGTACAAGAATTACTGGAGGTGGTACTGATGCATCTGCCACCATGGAGGGCTCCTGGTATGGCAGAGACTACTGGGGAGACCAGGATGAAGTCTCCCTATTTCCCTTAGTTCAGGTTGGCTCTGACTGGGGCACCCTGCTAGTGCCCTCTCCTGCCGAAGAATCTAACTTCTGATTGGTTGTAATCTGTCGCGTGTCCGACATTTCTCTGTAGATAAGTATAATAAGGTAAGCTTAGGGACTCAAACCTATACAACATAGCTCTACAGCACGACTAAAGAAGAAGGAAGGGTAACCACACTATTATGCCACATAGCCTCATGCCTATAGAATGTGGTGCACCATACACATATAGGAAAGACTCTACTAGACACGGCTTGCAGACTCCTTAGGATACGACCTGCTCCGATATTAAGTTTGTCATGCTCCACCTTTGGAGGAATGACTGGCACCTGGTGCCACACTGGGATCTAAACTGACCAAGCTAGGATTATGCACTTCTGATACATGCCTGTAACTCAATTCAAGAAAACAACAAGCTATATCTTGGCTGTAAATACAGCCTCCGGCATACAAGGCCGCATAGCCACTTGTAAAAAAAATAGCTAACCAATAACAGGCAACAAAAAAGGATCCTATGTGGGCTGACAAGACCACCATGTTGTCTAGTTATATCATAATGAAAACAGGCAACAAGAACTATGCTATAGCCGACAAGGCTGCTAACTAATAGCTAGACTAGGCCCCACACAACCATCACGCAAAATAAAATATACATAGGCCCCACACAGCCAACAACAAAACTAATAACTGAAAATATATAGCCTGCAAGCCTCTAAGAGTAGATAATGGTCGGGATAGGGCCCCGACCTACCCATAAATTATACAACAAAAGAACATACCTACTAACTAATAACCCCGGAGTAAAAGAGCTGATTAGACTGTTGACTCGGCCGGTGACTAGGTAGATCCTGAACCGCGTCTATCCGCATTTGTACGCAAGTAATGTAGTGCCCTAAAGATGGGCATTAGATATGTAAGGCAGTAAATGAAAATGAAATGAATGATACTTATAATGAAACTGAGAACAATTCAATAAGAGGCATAGAGATATAACTTGAATAGCCTTACAACCTGTGGTATAACTAATAATAAACAATACAAATAAGAACCTTACCAGGCCCCCATAATCCTGAAAGGTACAACCAGCATAGAATAATCCGCCTGGGGGCGCCATAAGCCCTGCGAGCTCACTTCAATCTATATATCCCTAATAAGGTCAAAATGAGTCAAAAGGTAACTATAGCCAACCTGTCGGTTCCCTGGGTCTGCAACTGAGCTCACTCGACTCCTGTAGCTGTGTTTGAGTCCAGTGGACTCCTGTAACTGCACCCTAGGCACTAGGCTTGATAAGGGTCGGTAATGTCGATACGACATAAGTATAAAAGTCTAGCCATGGAATGGATTGTAATATGTCCCTTAGGACTTAGCATATTCCCTTGGGACAACATATAGGTCCTTAGAGCCATCCATATAGCCCCGTAGGCAACGATACAACTAGTAATATGGCAGAGTCAGTCCCAATCTAAATAGAAAATGCTCATCTCAAACTAATAGTAGCAACTAACCATAATATTCATATTTCTGGCTTCTTTACAAGGATTTAGGTCGCTTACTATACGACAGGAATAACTTATTGAAAGAATTCGCCTTAACATACCTCAAATGCTGATTTCTGATTAACTGGTGAATTCCAACTTGCAGCTGGCGGTTCTACCCAACTGAAGCCCTTATACTGAGAGAATAAGGCTAATTTTACTACTAAATTCGATGAATAACGATAACTTTTGATAGTAATATCAACTATAATTCAACCCCGAATAACTCGACCGAAAACCTATAATTTCTCGAGAGTTCAAAAGGGAGAACTGCTTACCTAATGCCTATGGCCGTTTGGGATTCAATTTGGAGTAATTTTGACAATTTTCACTTGGCGGAGTTCTAGTCTGCCAAGCGAATTTTCGAGAAATAACTCTATAGAAATGCTTTACGTAGGCCTAGAACTCGTTACCCAAAGTTAATTTGCATTTGAAAGGCGTTTGGTAGCATAATTTGATGAAAATTCAATGAACTCTCCATATTCTCTCTAATCTGGTCGAAGTCCTACTTGGGAAATAATTCAAATTACAAAGGGAAATTATATATATAGCACCAAGGGCGGTGACCTAGGGACGCTTCACGCGGCCAAGGCGCCACAACCCTGTCACGCCACGCCTCCCAGGGCGCCAGTGGGCTTAATGCACCGCGTTGCCTAACATACAGGCCGGCTAGCGCATCGCGCTGGCCTCTCGTGGCCAAGCCTCGTCCGACCCCACTTCCGAGGCTCTTTCCACACGCGTCAAGCTCTCCTTACTCTTCACAAATCCACGTGTACGCCTACTAACCTTTAACATTTTACGGGGTGTAACACCTCCCATGAAGTGCCTTAGTTAATGTCATGGCACGACATGACTCTCATTTAACAATTCTCCTTTGACGGATCATTCTCCGACTCCGTCTCCTCCATCTCAATTCCACTATCCTCATCCTCTTTCTGTAACACCCATATCACCTTGCATTCGGTGGGCGTTTCAACTGACGGGCAAACCTTGAAAGTAACTTCTTCACATCCAACTCTAAATTTGAGCTCCCCTAGCTCCACATCAACCGTAACTCTCCTTGTAGCAAACAACGGTCTCCCCAAAATAATGGGTACCTCCACATCCATCTCACAATCAAGGACTACGAAATCAGCAGGTAGGATGAATTTATCCATCCTTACCAACACATCTTCTAAAACCCCCACCGATTTTTTATGGAACGATCTGCAATGAGCAACCTCATCGATGTAGGCTTTATGCTTCCAAGTCCCAACTTCTTGAAAATGATTAGGGGAAATAAATTGTTGGCACCAAGATCACATAGAAATTTTTTAAACATACATATCCCAATTGTATAAGGGATTGTGAACGCTCCAGGGTCTTCCCTCTTGGGGGCAAGGTTACTCATCATTATTGCACTACAATGGTGCATTGTCTCTGCACTACCTGCATCAACCACCTTCTTCTTCTTCAACAATTCTTTCATGTACTTCGCATATCCTGGTATTTGGAGAAGAGCATCTACCAACTGTATATTAATGGACAACTTGCTAAACATATCAACAAATTTGCTAAACTAGTTGTCCTTCTTTTTCTTGGCCAACCATTATGGATAAGGAGGTGGAGCTCTTGCTTCAAACTTGTCATTATTTTGGGCCTTCATGCCCACCTCATCTTCATCAACATATGAGAGAATTTCATCATCCTTCCCCTCACCTTTTTCTTTATTCTTTTTCTTATCCCATTTTCCTAATTTGATTTTGGGTCATTAACATCTTTGGGATTCACTGGTGCATCTCCGATCACTTTTCCACTCCTAGTTACAATAGCTATGCATTGACTATCTTTCTTTGGATTTGGCATTGTGTCACTAGGAAGCATTTCCTTCATTCGGGAGTTCATTTGAGCCGACAAGTGATTCATTTGAGCTTCCAAATGCTTGATGGAGGCTGAATATGAGCTCACTGTTTGAGAAAGGTTAGACACCTCCCCTCTTAACTCTTTGACCCCGCTCTCAATCGACTCTACTTTCTTTAGGACTCTTGATAGCGTTTCCTTAATTTTTGAGCTACCCACGTCACTCACACTTGGCTGACCATGGGAGTTTCCAACTTTTGGAGGGGGAACATACGGATTTGAACTTCGATGATAGCGGTTTCCCTTTTGATTCTTCTCTCTATTTACCCATAGTTTATTTCTTTCAAGCCACCCATGCGCATCATAATTTCTCCAGCCTTGATTTTCGTCCTTTGGGCGCCAAGGGCCTTGATTAGTTCCTTGAAATCCAGGTCGAGGACCTCCCATTTGGTTCCCCATGTATTGACATTCGTCCTCGTACCTTGGTGGTGACGAATCCCCTTCATATTGCAAAGGACCTTGCATACCCACAACATTTACCACCTTGGGCCCTACCCCCATCACATGCTTTGTCAATAATTCAAGTTGCGTCATCATCTTTACAAACTTTTCATCCCTCTCTTCATCCCTTTTTCGCAATTTAGTTTCCAATGCATTAGAGCTGATCTCATGCATGAATACATTTGTCTCTCGCGTGTGCCAAGCCCTATTGGTTTTTGTCATTCTATTCCAAACGGCTTTAGCCAACCCATATGTTTGATCCATAATAGACCCTCCAGCTAAATTATTTGTCACGGATATGTTGATGGAGTCAAGGGCTCTGTAGAAGCTTTGGAGAAATACGCCATCTGGAAGTCCATGATTGAGACAAAGAGCAACTTTCTTTTTGAACTGCAACCATGCCTTATGCAAAGGCTCTCCTGGCTCTTACCTGAAATTTGTGATGTCATCCCTTAGAAGCAGCATCTTCAATGGAGGGAATAAATAATCCAAGAAGGCTTTGGTTAATTCTTTCCAAGATGTAATACAACCAGGGGGCAACTCTTCCAACCACATCGTTGTTTCTCCCATTGAAGAGAATGGGAAAAGCCTCAGTCTGATAGACTCTTGACTTAAGTTTGTGATGTTGAAGGTGTTACACCCCATAAAAGTTAACGACTAGCAAGCATACCGCGAGTTCACATGGAATAAAGAGAGTGCGACGAGTGGAGGAAAAAGCCCCCAGAAGTTAGGCCGAGCAGGGCAAGCAGCACGCTAGGCCTGCTGGCGCCTTGACAGACGCGACGTGCCAAGCTCTCGACCTCAATGACAGGCGCGACGTGGGGCAATGTTGGTGTGATGGGGGGCGCGCCGCACACCCTCCTTCCATCACCCTAATATATATATATATATAGTTCCTTGGTTTAAGTTTATTTCATTTCAATAGTTCCTCAACCAGAAAGGGTAGTGAATGAAGGTTTCAATTAATTTTTGTCCGATTACGCTACCAAATGCCATCCAAACTCCGATTAACTTTGGGTATTGAAGTTTAAGGCCGTAGAGAGCATTGCCACAGAGTTATTTTCACAAAGCCTGGCGAATCATCGTCCCGCCGAGCCAAAGTCGTCAGAATTGCGCCAAACTAATTTCTATACGATCACAGGCTTCAAGTAAGCATTTATCCCTTCTGAATTTTTGCGAAATTATGAGTTTTCGATCGTATTTCGTTAAGCTGAAATATAGTTAATATTTATATATAAAGTTATCATTTTTGCTGAATTTAGTACTGAAACTAGTCATGTACCCCCAGTAATACGATTGCAGGTGAAAATAGTAGTTTAATACACACTAAAACTGAATAGTTAATTGATAATCGGCGAACGAGGTATCTTAAGGAAGTTTCCTTCGACAAGTTAATTCCTATAGCATTACAATTCAGTTTAAATCCCGTTAAGACAATCAGAAGCATGTTAATCACAAATAGTTGCTGTTATTAGCTGAGACCAGTATTTTACGTTAGTTGGGATTTGATTTTCCTACATAGCCCTTCATGACCAACCCCAGGATTATTAGCTGTGTCGACGCCCGCCATGGGCAAGATGAGGTCGCTCCAGAAAGAGCGGCATGTTGTCCGCGAGGGATGAAGATGGGGTCCCAGGTCCTCATACGGTGCATTCCATGGCTGGACCATTATATATATGCCGCATCGGTGCCACATCCCCGACAAGCCTAGTGCTCGGGGTGCAGATACCAGGAGTCCACTGGAATCATACACAACTACAGTCAGGGGCCGAGCAGGCTCAGTTGCAGAACCAGGGGAGTGGTAGGATGGCTATAGCTATTAGTTGACCAATGGGACCTTGATAGGGGTATATAGACTGAAGTGTACTCACCAGGGCTTATGGGGGCCCCAGGTGGGTTATTCTGTGCTGGTTGTATCTTCTGGCTTATGGGGAAAAGGTAAGATTTTTGTTTGCTACAGTTATGTATAAACTAGATGGTAAGGAGTTCTATTACTTAGGTATGATCTCTATCCCTTCATTCAAGTTATTCTCAGTTCTATCTTTTAAATTCAGTCATTTACAGTTATGCCTTACATACTCGGTACATGTTGTACTGACGCCTTTTGGGGCGCTGCATTACTTGCCTGTAGGTACGGATAGACGAGGAGGAGATCCCTCTTAGCCTCCAGCAAGAATTAGCAGAAGAGTCGACTCCTTTCTTCCAAAGCTTGTAGGTAAAAGGTTGTTCTTTTGACTGTACAGTTTATTGGTAGGTCGGGGCCTTGTCCCAACTATCATATTACTCTTAGAGGCTTGCAGATTGTTTCTATTTCCTTGTGGTTAGCTGTTGTTGGCTGTGTGGGGCCTGTATGTGTTTTATCCCATATGTTGGCCGTGTGGGGCCCCGTTTAGCTGATAGTTAGTGGCCTGGTCCGCTATAACTTAGTTTAGCACCGGATTTAGGTTTTAGTCATAACTAGACATCATGGTGGCCTTGTCGGCCCGCATAGGACTCCCTGTTGCTATGTGTTTCTGGTTAGCTATTTTCTTGTACAGGTGGCTATAAGACCTTGTTGACCCGGGGTTGTGTTTACAGCCGAGATATAGCCTGTTATTTTCTTGATTTCAGAGTTAGTATTAGCCCTGCACTAGGAGTGCTTAGGCTCAGTCAGCTCAGTCAGATCCCCGTAGGGCACCAGGTGCCAGTCATGCCTCCCAAGGTGGGGCATGACAAACTTGGTATCAGAGAAGGTCGTATCCCAGGTATTCTGCAAGTCGTGCTAAGTAGAGTCTTCTCTATGGATGTGTTGTGCACCACATTCTATAGGCAGGAAGCTTCGAAGCATGATAAAATGGTTACTCTTTCTTCTTATCCAGACGTGCTATAGAACTGTACAGTACAGGGTTGAGTCCTTAAGCTTACCATATTCTTTTATTTACAGAGGAATGGAAAACCCGCGACAAACCACGACTAGTAAGAGATTGGATGTTGCAACAGAGGAAGGCACTAGCAGGGTACCTCAGTCAGAGTCAGTCCAATCAAAGGGAGCAGGGAGACCTTATCTTGGTCTCCCCAACACTCCCCACCATCTCAAGAGCCGCTCGGAGCGGCAAATGTGATGGCACCACCTCCAGTAGTCTCTATACCAGTACCATCAGATCAGGAGGTTAGGAGTGTTATTGTTATGCTAGCTCAGATGATGGATGCATAGCATCAGCCTGTGGCACCCGTGGTCACAGAGTCCTCAAAAGGACCTGGTAGTTAGAGGGTCCGAGAGTTTCTCGCACTGAGTCCCTCATAGTTCACAGGTACGGATCGGGCAGAGGACCCTCAAGATTTCTTGGATCAAATGCAGCGTATTTTTAAGGTGATGTATGCCACACCTGCAGAGTCAGTTGAGTTAGCAGCATTCCGGCTACGGGACATTACAGTGCTGTGGTACGAGAGTTGGGAGAGGTCTTGAGGGAGAGGTGCTTCCTCTCTTACGTGGCCCAACTTATCAGAGGATTTTCTGGATCACTACCTGCCACAGGATATTTGATAGGCCCGGGTTGATCAGTTTCTACATTTAGAGTAGGGGTCGATGAGTGTCTGGGAGTACATTATGAGGTTCGAATCCTTGGCCCGATATGCACCAGCTTTTGTAGATACCTTGCCGACTAGGGTGCAGCGATTTATTATAGGGCTGAATCCAGAATATGTGGGGACTTGCATTACGAGCACTCTGCGAGAGGATATGGATATTTCTCATGTTCAGTATTTTGCTCAAAATATTGAAGGGATCCAACAACAGCAATGGGATATAAGAAGGGCAAATCAGGAGCAGCACCGTCGGGCCAGACCTAGTGATATGTAGGCGGAATTTCAGGGTGGACCCAGGCAACGATTATCAGACAGACCACCTGGACCCCCATCTCCACAGCAGCAGCAGGGAGTAGGTCTGGTCGCCCGGGGCCTTCGGGGCTCGGCGAGAGCTCACAATCAGCAGGTTCACAGTAGCAGAGAGGAGCGGAGCAGAGTAGATTTACTATACCACTTTGCCCTATCTGCGATCGGCGTCACTCCGAGGCATGCAGGTATGGTTCCACAACATGTTATACCTATGGGCAGGAGATTGTCCGAGTGACTGGGACCAGCAGGATAGATCTTCAGTAGGGTCACATGCCCTAGAATATCCAGTAGGGCGTAGGCCCTCAGATCTAGCCGGTAGAGGCCGATGCAGGTTAGGGGCCTCTAGCTTAGGTATAGGTCCAGATCGCACTTATGCTTTACCGGGACGACAAGAGTTAGAGTCGTCGCCAGATGTGGTGATAGGTATGCTGCACATTTGCTCTCATTCTGTTTATTTACTGATAGATCCAGGATCCACCTTGTCTTATCTTACACCATTAGTAGCCTGGAAGTTTGGTATTACGTAGAATCACTTCAGCGACCTTTTTTAATGTCTACACCTGTCGGTGACTCTATCATAGCTAAGAGGGTCTACCGGGGATGCACAGTAGAGGTTGTTGGTCATCAGACTTTAGTAGATTTGATAGAATTAGAGATGATTGACTTTGATGCAATTATGGGCATGGATTGGCTAGCTCCATGTTATGCCAATGTAGAATGCTGGACCAAGACTATCCGATTTCACTTTCCTGGGGAGGCAGTATGGGAGTGGAAAAGTAGTGCGGCTATGCTGAAAGGTAGGTTTATTTCCTATCATCGGGCAAGAAAATTGATAGCAAAGGGATGTAGTTATCATATTGTTAGGGTTCAGGATGTCCAAGCAGAATCTCTGACTCTTCAGTCTATTTCGGTGGTCAATGTATTTCCAGATGTATTCTCAGATGAACTTCCTAGTATTCCCCTAGAACGGAAAATCGACTTTGCAATTGACTTATTACCGGGTACACAGCCTATATCTATTCCTCCGTACCGGATGGCTCCTACTGAGCTCAGAGAATTAAAGGAGTAGTTGAAAGATTTCCTAGATATGGGATTTATCAAGTTGAGTACTTCACCATGGAGTGTGCTAGTTTTATTTGTGAGAAAGAAAGATGGATCCCTTCGCATGTGTATAGATTATCGGCAGCTGAATAAAGTCATTATCAAGAATAAGTACCCGCTTCCCAGAATAGATGGTTTGTTTGATCAGTTATAGGGGGCGAAGTGTTTTTCCAAGATTGATTTAAGATCTGGGTATCATCATATTCGAGTTCAGGAGAGATATACCAAAAACCACTTTCAGGACCATCTATGGCCACTTTGAATTTGTAGTCATGTCCTTCGGGTTGACGAATGCTCCAGCAATGTTCATGGATTTGATGAACAGTATCTTTTGACTGTATTTGGACCTGTTTATGATAGTATTTATTAATGATATTCTGGTGTATTCCTGCTCAAAAGTAGAATATCGGGATCATTTACGAACAGTGCTCCAGATTCTCAGAGATCGTCAGTTATATGCAAAATTTTCCAAGTGTGCATTTTGGCTAAATTCAGTGGCCTTTCTGGGTCATGTTGTGTCAGAAGCTGGTGTCCAGGTAGATTCCCAGAAGATTGAGGCAGTAAAAACATGGCCTAGGCCAACAACTCCAACCGAGGTATGCAGTTTCTTAGGAGTAGCCGGTTACTACAGGAGGTTTGTAGAAGGGTTTTCTACTGTGTCAGTGCCTTTGACCAAGTTAACTTAGAAAGAAGCTAAATTTCACTGGACTAAGGTGTGTGAACAGAGTTTCCAAGAGTTGAAAAATAGACGGACCTCAACACCAGTATTACCCTTGCTAGAAGGATCAGAGGGTTACGCAGTGTACTGCGATGCTTCAGGCGTCTGGTTGGGATGTGTTCCGATGCAGCATGGTAAAGTAATTGCTTATACTTCCAACCAGCTGAGGAAGCATGAAAAGAACTACCCCACCCATGATCTAGAATTAGCTGCAGTAATTCAGAATAGGACCGTATCATCATTGGTGTTGGAAGTGAAAGCACGACAATACGAAGACCCTGACCTGGTTAAGCTCAGAGATAAGGTTCAGCGAGGAGGAGTAACAAATTTCAAGGTAAACAAAGACGGGGTTTTGAGATATAGGGGCTGCCTCTGTGTTCTGGACGCGGCAGGACTTCACCAGTAGATTATGGGCGAGGTGCATTATTCCAGTTACTCTCTTCATCCGGGTTCAACAAAAATGTATCATGACATAAAAGAGAATTATTGGTGGTCGGGAATGAAAAAGGAGATAGCAGAATTTGTAGCTCAATGTCCCAATTGCCAATAGGTGAAAGCTGAACACCGAAAACCGGGGGATTGACACAGGAGATAGCAGTGCCTAGTGGAAATGGGAGGCAGTTAATATGGATTTTGTGACAGGGTTGCCCCGTATCGGACACAGATTTGATTCTATCTGGGTGATTGTCGACAGGGTGACGAAATCAGATCATTTTCTGCCAGTAAGGGCTACCTTCTCAGCTGAATACTATGCTGAAATGTATATCAGAGAAATAGTTCGATTGCATGGAGTCCTGGTGTCCATTATTTCTGACAAAGGAACACAGTTCACTGCTAGGTTCTGGCAATCTTTTCAGAGAGGTCTGGGGACACAGGTTTACCTGAGTACAGCCTGCTATCCTCAAACAGATGAGCAGGCAGAATGTACAATTCAAACTCTCGAGGATATGTTACGGCCGTGTGTGCTGGATTTTGGGGGCAGCTAGGATGAAAACTTACCGCTTATTAAGTTTGACTACAATAACAGTTATCACTCGGAAATCCATATAGCACCTTATGAAGCCTTATATGGGCGAAAGTGCAGATCTCCAGTTGGTTGGTTCGAAGTGGGAGGATCAGAGTTAATTGGATTAGACATGATTCATCAGTCAGAGGAGAAAGTGAAGCTCATCAGAGAACACTTGTGTACAGCTCAAAGTCGTCAGAAATCTTACGCAAATGTACAGCGTAGGAACTTGGAGTTCAATGTAAATGACTGGGTATTTCTGAAAGTCTCGCCAATAAAGGGCGTAATGAGGTTTGGAAAAAAGGGTAAGCTTAGCCCAAGGTTTATATGGCCATATCGAATACTAGAGAATAGGCTAGGTGGCCTACGAGCTAGATTTGCCTTTAGAATTGGAATCCGTTCATCCGGTCTTTCATGTGTCAATGCTACGGAAGTGCATAGGGGATTCGTCCCAAGTTGTGCCAATTGAGGATGTCCAAATCATTGAAGAGTTAGCTTATGAAGAGGTTCCAGTGCGAAGTACCTGTGTTGGGCTTTTCTGTGTTTCAGGATTTTCAGATAGTCCATATTACAGGGGAGACTCCGCTGAAATTTTTCCAAAATAAGTAGCTGAAGTTAACATTTGAGGACGAATGTTTCTGGGGGGGCGGATGTTACATCCTGTAAAAGTTAACGACTAGCAAGCGTACGCGTGGGTTCGCAAGAAATATAGAGAGTGCGATGCATGGAGGAAAAAGCCCCTGGAATTCAGGTCGAGCAGGGCCAGCACGACACGCCAGGCAGCATTGCATTGGCCAGCGCAGTATGCCAGGCCTGCTGGTTCCTTGAGAGGCGCGACGTGCCAGGCTCCCAGCCTCAATAATAGGCGCAGCGCGGGGCAATTTTGGCGCGATGGGGGGTGCACCGCACACCCCCTGCCACCTCCCTAATATATATATATATAGTCCTTGGTTTAAGTTTATTTCATTTCAATAGTTCCTCGACCAGAAAGGGTAGTGAACGAAGGTTTCAATTAATTTTTGTCCGATTACGCTACCAAATACCGTCCAAACTCCGATTAACTTTGGGTATTGAAGTTTAAGGTTGTAGAGAGCATTGCTACAGAGTTATTTTCACGAAATTCACCCTGCAAATCATCGTCCCGCTGAGCCAAAGTCATCAGAATTGCGTCAAACTAATTTCTATACGATCACAGGCTTCAAGTAAGCATTTCTCCCTTTTGAAATTTTGAGAAATTACGAGTTTTCGACCGTCTTCCATTAAGTTAAAATATAGGTAATATTTATATATAAAGTTACCATTTTTGCTGAATTTAGTACTGAAACTAGTCATGTACCCCCAATAATATGATTGCAGTTGAAAAGAGCAGTTGAATACAGACTGAAACTCACTAGTTAATCGATAATCAGCGAACGAGGTATGTTAAGGAAGTTTCCTTTGGCAAGTTACTTCCTAATCATTATAATTCAGTTTGAATTCTGGTAAGATAATCAGAAGTACATTAATCACAAATAGTTGTTGTTATTAGTTGAGACAAGTATCTTACGTTAGTTGGGATTTGAATTGCCTACATAGCCCTCCATGACCAACCCCAGGGTTATTAGCTATGTCGACGCCCGCCAGGGGAGAGATGACGTCGCTCCAGGAAGAGCGGCATGCTGTCCTCGAGGAAAAAAGATGGGGTCCCAGGTCCTCATACGGTCCATTCCTTGGCTGGACCATTATATATACGTCGTATCGGCGCCACACCCCTGACGAGCCTGGTGCCCAGGGTGTAGATACCAGGAGTCCACTGGACTCAGACACAACTACAGTCAGGGGCCGAGCGGGCTCAGTTGCAGACCAAGGGGACTGGTAGGACGGTTATAGCTATTAGTTGATCAATGCGACCTTGATAGGGGTATATAGACTTAAGTGTATTCACCAGGGCTTATGGGGGCCCAAGTGGGTTATTCTGTGTTGGTTGTACCTTTCTACTTATGGGGGCCAGGTAAGGTTTTTGTTTGCTGGAGTTATTTATAAACTAGATGATAAGGAGTTCTGTTACTCAGGTATGATCTCTATCCCTTCATTCCATTTATTCTCAGTTCTATCTTTTAAATTCAGTCATTTACAGTTATTACCTTACATACTCGGTACATGTTGTACTGACGTCCTTTTGGGGCGCTGCATTACTTGCCTGCAGGTACGGATAGACAATGAGCAGATCCCTCTTAGCCTCTAGCCAGAATTAGCAGAAGAGTCAGCTCCTTTCTTTCGAAGCTTGTAGATAAAAGGTTGTTCTTTTGATTATACAGTTTATGGGTAGGTCAAGGCCCTGTCCCGACCATCATATTATTCCTAAAGGCTTGCAGATTGTTTCTATTTTCCTGTGGTTAGCTGTTGTTGGCAGTGTGGGGACAATATGTGTTTTATCCCGTATGTTGGTCGCGTGGGGCACTGTTTAGCTGGTAGTTAGCAGCCTGGTCGACTATAGCTTAGTTTAGCACGGGATTTAGGTTTCAGTCATAACTAGACATCATGGTGGCCTTGTCGGCCCGCATAGGACTCCCTATTGCTATGTGTTTCTGGTTTGCTATTTTCTTGTGACAGGTGACTATAAGGCCTTGTTGGCCGGGGGCAGTGTTTACAACCGAGATATAGCCCGTTATTTTCTTGATTTCAGAGTTAGTATTAGCCCTGCACCAGGAGTGCTTAGGCTCATTCAGATCCCAGTAGGGCACCAGGTGCCAGTCATGCCTCCAAAGGTGGGGCACGACAGAAGGCCTGACATATCTCCAAGAAATTTCTCAAATGCCGATTTGCGTCCTCACTTGACTTACCCCCAAAGAGTCCCTTCATTTATAGCAAATGCAGCATGGTGCTTGTGACATGAAATACAACATTCCCTACCATAGTTGGTAGGCGAATGGCTCCCGCAATCTCCGACATCACTGAGTTATCATCGTCGTGCTCCATGTTACCTTTCACTAAGCTATCCCCTACTTGGAAGTGATGAATCATGTGGTTGTAAGATCCTAACAAACACAACAAAATAACATCAAGTAACTATGATGCAAAACGATTTCAACTTAATAATCAACACAAGAATATCAAGTGTTAGTCCCCGACAATGACGCCATTTTTGATAGCGTCCAAAATATACTCCTCATAGGAAGGGTATACATGATCGAAGTATCAAAACAAGTAAATCGAATGGTGTCGGGGTCGAATCCCATGAGGATTAGTGAGTGATAATTACTAGTGTCGGTTGAAAAATTGAAGTTAGCTTGCACCACTTAGAATTAACATAAAAACAAATAAGTTGGGGGAGATTGGATTGTAGTAAATTATAATTGTTAATTTGGTTGAATATAATAGAAAATCAGCAAGGTTCTCAACAAGAATGTGAAAGACTAAAGGTGTGGTGTAGATGATATACTAACTAGATAGGGACATGCTAGGTCATCTTATAAGTTCAATTAGTGTAAATAATCTCGGGGAAATGGGTAATACAACTTTTCAACTTTATAAATACCTCTTACTAGAGTTTTATCAAACCTCTACCCACTATTAGCTCAACCCGGTCAGATTTGGATTACTAGTTGCGCTAATTTCTAGCTATTAACTACTAATTAGGAGTGAGAATGCAATTTAGGGCTATTTCTAGCCCAATTTCACAATCTCTCTTCCATACCTACCATTAAATTCTCTTTCAATACTTAATTATTCTTTTACAAGAAAAAATCAAGTAAGAACAAATAGACCCACATCATAATCCATAGATCTTCCATTATAGATTAAAGAGAATCTAATAGATTCACACTTATTTAAACAATATAAAGATGACTCTAGCAATACCCACTGTAATTAAGTATTCATCATCACACACCTCTAGTTAATGATTTAGCTACTCATAATTAAGAAATTCAAAAGCACATTCAATAATAAAATCATTGAATTTAATAACAAGAGTAGTAAAATCAAATTCACAAAAATGTCTTTAACAATGGTTGCACCTTTCTATTAAGAATAAGAAGAGAATAGTATTTTGCAAATTCTACCAATCAAGTTCTCCTTTTCTCTGTCAAAGGAAAGTTCTAAAGCTAAGAAAGGAAAAAGATGATATGATATGCTCTGCTATGATATCCTCAGTACACAATACTTTCTCTAGAATTTATATCCAAGAAAATAGGGCATCTTCTCTCTCTTTTTTCGTGCTGGACAATTTTGCCCCTAAGCAGCTTTCTGGAATTGGTGGAGGTACCAATGGTTTTCCAGTTAAAATTCATGAACTGTGATCTTGGGCATAATTACATGCCCAAGTGCTACTTTATAACTCAATTTAGTCTTGTTTATCTACTTATTTATATACATTTTCATGTGATTTTATATAAATGTGAATACATGTACTAACCAACATGATTAGTCCTTGTTTTTGTAGGTTTAAAATGAATTTGAGGAACTAATTTATAAGTTGGTGAAGTAAAGGAATGGAGTTGGAAGCGAATTACAAAAGTCGGCAAGGAAGCATGCCTTGGCAAGGCTGGCCGCGCCAGGCAGCGTGCCACGTAGTGCGTGTGCCGCGCCCAACGCCGTGCCACGCCTATGCCAGGCGCGAGAGGAAGGCAGCAGGCAGGCAGGCACCCTGCGCGCCAGCGCCGTGCCACGCCAGGCAACCTGCGCGCCAGCGCCATGTCACGCATGCCATCGCGTTGCGCAGGCAGCGTGCCACGCCGGCCATCGCGGCAAGCCTCGGCCTATTATCATCCTAAGGCGATTTCCAGTGTGCATCCGTGTTACCTCCGTGTCACGAAGGCAGTGCTCCGCGATACACTCCGTGACACGGAGCCATTCCACGACAGGCATAATTGTGTACAATTCTCATTTATTATAAATAGGTCCCTTAGCTCCTAATCATTTGGTCACAATTTTATTCTGAAAAACCACCTAGGAGTGAAGGGAGAAGTCGGAGAACTCACCTAGGGTTCATCAATTTCATCTTCTCCTCTACCAATTCTTGTAAGTATGTTACTTTAACAATATTTTCTTGTAATTTTACGAACTTGAATGGCTAGAACCCTTCCTCTAGGGTTGAAGCCATGACTTATGAGTGTGTTTTTATGAATTTGCTTTGGAATTAAGTTATTGATTGTTGTTTTGTCTTGCATTCTTAATTATTGGTTGTTTTTATGATTGATCACCATGAAAACACACACGTTAAACTAAGGCAAATGCTTGAGAAAGCAAACCTTGGGAAGAACATAAGAATGTAGGAAGCAAGTTCTTGTCTTTTGATAAGATTTTGTGGTTAGGATAGAAATATACCTAATACCTTGCTTGGTTGATATAATGGGAAGAGAAAAAGACACTGGGTTAGATTTGTCATTCCACCACTCGAAGAAGTAGTTGTGAAATCTAAGTTTAGTTAAATGGTTGGAGGTACGAAAGTACCCTAATCAATGGCATAACCCCATAAACCACATCCACGTAGTTAATTGCCCACGAACTAGAATTAGCATCCTCGCTCACCATGTAGTAGTGAGGCTAGTTTGTCGTGTTTAGAGGTTAGGAAGACCATGAACATGCAATTCTAATAATGTGAGACGACAATTGATAGCTTCATACTTAAACCATTGCAAATCGTAGTATTGCATGATTATCTGTCTTTAACTCTATGTTTCTCCTTGAATGAATTCAGAGTATTTCATTGACCATATTTAGACTTAAGTAAACTCTATCGAAAACTTCTATAATCAACACTTTCGGTAGTTAATATCACACTTGAACTTGATAGTTAGCTGAATTGGTCCAGTCCTTCTGGGTTCGACATTCCGGCTCTTAAAAAGGGCCACTATGTTACTTGTACGACCCGTACACTTGCGGGGCACAACAGGTTTTTGGTGCCGTTGACGGGGATTCAGCGAAGTTAAGATAATTTATCTATTTTTGTGTGATTTTTAAATTTCCTTAGGTGTTGAGAAACTTGGTCTTAGTCTGACTTATTGCAGGTGACAGGTTGTCTTGCCGAGCTGGCTAAGAATAGAGAGCTTGTGGAACCGTTTCTTGAACCTGAAGGTCAAATCCATTTGCGAAGGAGAGTAGCTCTTGAGCAAAAGCTGAAAAGACTTCAAGAAAAAGTACAACAACAACCACCCGCAGGACAAGCACATTTGTCACCAGAAGCAATGGCAGCCAGACCAGTTCGCCAAGTGGCAATCCCACAAGCGACTAATGTGAACTCTAGTATCCGTAAACCGGAGCCTGGAAGGAACTTTGAATTGAAGCAGAACATGGTGCAACTTTTACATTCTAATGGTGAATTCACTGGGATGGCACATGAGGACCCGCAGCAGCACTTACAGAACTTTCTTGAGATTAGTGACACGTTTGTCCCCACCGGCGTGTCCACAGATTATGTCCGACTTACCCTCTTCCCATTTTTATTGTTGGGAGAGGCAAAGAAGTGGTTGAAAGCTGAGCCAACGAACTCCATAACTTCGTGGAATGATTTGGCAAAGAAGTTCCTTATCAGATTTTTTCCTTTAGGCAAGACTGCAAAGTTGAGAAGTGAAATACTGAGTTTCAAGCAGAGGCCTGAGGAGAATTTATATTTGTCTTGGGAAAGATTCAAGTCATTATTGAGAGACTGTCCCCATCACCAGCAATCGAATGAAGTGCTGGTTCATACTTTTGTAGAAAGTCTAGACCCACACACGAAAATTTTACTAGACTCTACATCGGGTGGGCAAGCCTTAGAGAAGACTTATGATGAGCTATACACTTTGTTGAATAGAATTGCACAGGGAAATCCAGAGTGGCACAGTGAATCATCAAGAGGGGCAGGAAAGAGAGCAGGGTTGATAGAGTAGATAGTATGAATGCCTTGGTGGCATAGTTAGCTTCGTTCCAACATCAAATGATGACTCAGTTCAATAAACTGAGTATGAACCAACAACAGGGCTAGGTTAATGCAGTTCAGCAAGATTCAAGTTGGTGTGAAATTTGTGGTAATGATGGGCACAATGTAGAATCTTGTGGAGCCAATCCGGAATCAGTCAATTTTGTTGGGAATGTGCAGAGAAACAATCAGAATTTTGGAAACAACTACAACAGAAATTGGCAGGGCCACTCGAATTTTTCTTGGGGTGGAAACCAAAAGCAAAGTTATCAGCAGCCTCAACAGCATCAGTATTAGCAGAATAGGCAGAATGATGGTCCGTTGAGCAACAACATTGAGGAAACATTGCATAATGGAGACCAGACTCAGTTAGCAGAGAATCAGGCGAGGATGGCAGCAGACTTGAAGAATCAGCAAGTGGCCACCCGCAATCTAGAAAAACAAATGGGTCAGATAGCATCTGCTCAAACCATGAGATCGCAAGGGGGATTACCAAGTGACACAGATCCTAACCCCCGGCAGGTCAATGCCATCAGTCTGAGAAGCGGCAAGCAATTAGCTAATGCAATGCCAAAAGAGAAAAGAAAGGAGGTGCAGCCGGAGTTGGTTAGACCAGGACCATCCACTGACAAGGGAGAAAATCAGAGTGCTGGGCAACAAAATGCACAATCGTTATTGCAGCCAGCATAAAGACCACCACCACCATTCCCTCAGAGATTCAGAAAGAGCAAGGAGGAGGAATGCTTTAAAAAGTTCTTTGAGAGTTTCAAAGAACTTCACATAAATTTGCCTCTTATTGATGTTTTGCAGGGAATGCCCAAGTATGCTAAATACTTGAAAGACGTGATGGCAAACAAAGTCAAATTGGTGGATGTCCAGACTGTAGCACTGACTGAGGAGTGCAGTCACAAGGTACTGAGCAAGATTCCGAAGAAGCTCAAAGACCCAGGGAGTTTTACCCTCCCCATACAAATTGGTAAAGCTGAGGTGCTACGAGCTTTGTGTTATTTAGGGGCAACAGTTAATCTAATGCCCCTATCTTTATTTAACACCCTGGGACTGGGAACATCGAGGCCAACAAAGTTGATGCTGCAGCTGGCAGATAAGTCACGAGTGAGAGGACCTTCTCATCAAAGTGGTTAAGTATTATACCTGCTGATTTTATTATCTTAGATTTTCAGGTTGATGACCAGGTACCCCTAATTTTGGGACGACCATTCTTGGCCACCGGAGGAGCGGTGATTGACTTGAGAGCAGGGACCCTGAAAATGAGGGTCGAGAATGAAAAAGAACTCTTTCGAGTATACCAAGAAATGAACCCATCCACACACTACAGAAACCTTTGTCAGGTTAGTGTGTTGTCGGAGGATGAGTGTGGGGTGGAGGATTCCACAGGTCCATGGCCACAGGTAATGACAAGTGTTCAGCTCGAGTCTGATAAAGGGCTTCAGAGTGTGAAGAAGTTAGAGGAAGAGAGGAATAGAGTGGAGGCTGGTTCCTCTAAAAATCAATAGAAAAGGAGATGGTTCTCGAACGAGAACCCACGTATGAGGATGTCCTGAAAAGGATAGTCCACGTCGTGCCACGGCGTAAAATAAGGCGCTGCTTGGGAGGCAACCCAAGGGTACCACAGGAACAAATAGTGATTTTTTTGTTGGTGTTGATTTTGTTATTTTCATTGTGTTTGTGTTTTGGTGGAAAAGTTAAGCACAGATTGAGGGGAAGTCTGAGTACCCGTGGAGGTGGAAGCTAAAAAGCATGGAATAGAAGAAGTGTGGGGTCAAACACCCACTTATGAAAACTTGAAGAAAAGCATGTTGTTAGCTAGGCATAGAGGCTCAGGAAGTATTTCTCATCCTTTTTAATTTTTAATGTGATGCTATGAGGACATAGCATGATTCAAGTGTGGGGTGAGGATCATTTCAAAAATTTTGTGCTTAATGATTTTTGGTGAATGTAATGCTTGTGAGAAATATTTGAAAATTTTTTGTGAGTCAAGCATGACTTCATCACCCGTTGGTTTTTTTTTTCGGTTCTTTTTTGATGGGGGGTCTTTGAACCGAAGAATAAAAATTTTTCTTTGTCTGTATATAATGTTTTTAGTCATAGTTAGAGACTGTTTCCGACGATGGATGGATGACGACCGTCTTAAGGAAAATTAGTCAATAGGTTTTGGTTTTTGAACCCGTAGCTAATTGATGACTTGATGTTCTTGTTATGTGCTGTAAATGATTGTAAGATACAAATATGTTTAGTGTTGAAGCATGCAAGTAGTATACCTACGTTTGATACACTTAGGCTCTTGAATTTGATTCGATATGATTGAAGCTTAATTTTGAATTCTTGTGAGTAGCTGAGTTAAGAGTCTGCGGAATGTGCCTTGAATTGAGCATGTGCTGTGAGTGTAAGTTTTTCGAATATTCTATTCTATTGTGGAGTGTCTAGAACTTGCTCGGTGTGTATATAAAACGAGATGAAGGATGTAGAGTGTAGGAAATGATTTAGGCATTTCTTTGAATGAGCCAAATATTTAATCCTTGCCTTACCTACCTTGAATATTAAATCCTAGTTAGCCACATTGAGCCTTAAGCCTATTCTTTGATAGCTACAACATAAGCTAAATCCTTTTTCTTTCATTAGCCTTGAAATTGATCCAAAACTCTTAAGCGCTTAAGTGAAAAATTCCAAAGAGGGAAGGAGTGAGAAGCGTGAAAAAGAAGGAAGAGTGGAAGTAGCGAAAGTTGAGAAAAGGACAAAGGTGCACTTGTGTAAAAATGGTTGATTATTAGTAGGGAGTAAGAAAATAAATTAATGAAAAAAAAATTGCTTAAGTACTCCTTACTACTAAGCTGAGGGTGCTTAAAGAAATTGGAACAAGAAGAGAAAATTCAAGATTGAAAAGAATGAGGAGGAAGTAAGAAAAGAGATGCCCTTAATGAATGTTTGATGTATTAAAAGCGCTTGGGGAAGATAGTCACTATTACTGGCCAGAATAGTACCTACCCGTCCCTTAGCTTGCATTACAACCCATTAAGTCCTACTTGATCATACGTTTATATATCCTTAAATTAGTAGAGTAAAACACTAAGGGCAAGCTTATGGTTCACTACATGATGCATGTGAATTCTTTGAGAGAGTGAGCGTAATTTTTGTTCATATACCCATACATAGTGTGATTTGAAAATTCATGAGTTAAAATGGGTAACTCTCTTGTGGTGAGGGCACATGTTTAATGAAGGATAGCATTCATGTTGGATTTCTGATCAGTTGATTTGCATGAGTTTCTTAGATTGAGAGTCAATTCTTGAGGTTAGGAAGTCTTAACATAGTTGTATTTCATTTCAATGATCAAATCGTGCATACTCTATTTTTAGCTTACTATCTTAAACAGTCATTGTAGCCGTAGCTTGAGTTGTCTTGCTAAATTAGCTATGTGTGAGTCTTCATGTGCATGAGATGTAAAAGGTTTGTTCGAGGACGAACAAGGCTTTAAGTGTGTGGTTGTGATCTTGGGCATAATTGCATGCCCAAGTGCTACTTTATAACTCAATTTAGTCTTGTTTATCTACTTATTTATATACATTTTCATGTGATTTTATATAAATGTGAATACATGTACTAAGCAACATGATTAGTCCTTGTTTTTATAGGTTTAAAATGAATTTGAGGAACTAATTTATAAGTTGGTGAAGTAGAGGAATGGAGTTGGAAGAGAATTACAAAAGTCGGCAAGGAAGCATGCCTTGGCAAGGCTGGCCGCACCAGGCAGCGTGCCACGCTGTGCATGTGCCGCACCCAGCGAGGTGCCATGCCTATGCCAGGCGCGAGAGGAAGGCAGCAAGCAGGCAGGCACCCTGCGCGCCAGTGCCGTGCCACGCCAAGAAACCTGTGTGCCAGCGCCATGTCACGCATGCCATCGAGCTGCACAGGCAGCATGCCACGCCGACCATCGCGGCAAGCGTCGGCCTATTGTCATAGTAAGGCGATTTCCAGTGTGCATTCGCATTACCTCCATGTCACGAAGGCAGTGCTCCGTGATACACTCCGTGACACGAAGCCATTCCACGACAGGCATAATTGTGTACAATTCTCATTTATTATAAATAGGTCCTTTAGCTCCTAAAATCATTTGGTCACGATTTTATTCTGAAAAACCACCTAGGAGTTAAGGGAGAAGTGGGAGAACTCACCTAGGGTTCATCAATTTCATCTTCTCCTCTACCAATTCTTGTAAGTATGTTACTTTAACAATGTTTTCTTGTAATTTTACGAACTTGAATGGCTAGAACCCTTCGTCTAGGGTTGAAGCCATGACTTATGAGTGTGTTTTTATGAATTTGCTTTGGAATTAAGTTATTGATTGTTGTTTTGTCTTGCATTCTTAATTATTGGTTGTTTTTATGATTGATCACCATGAAAACACACACGTTAAACTTAGGCAAATGCTTGAGAAAGCAAACCTAGGGAAGAACATAAGAATGTAGGAAGCAAGTTCTTGTCTTTTGATAAGATTTTGTGGTTAGGATAGAAATATACCTAATACCTTGCTTGGTTGATATAATGGGAAGAGAAAAAGACACTGGGTTAGATTTGTCATTCCACCACTCGAAGAAGTAGTTGTGAAATCTAAGTTTGGTTAAATGGTTGGAGGTATGAAAGTACCCTAATCAATGGCATAACCCCATAAACCACATCCACGTAGTTAATTGCCCACGAACTAGAATTAGCATCCTCGCTCACAATGTAGTAGTGAGGCTAGTTTGTCGTGTTTAGAGGTTAGGAAGACCATGAACATGCAAATCTAATAATGTGAGATGACAATTTATAGTTTCATACTTAAACCATTGCAAATCATAGTATTGCATGATTATCCGACTTTAACTCTATGTTGCTCCTTGAATGAATTTAGAGTATTTCGTTGACCACATTTAGACTTAAGTAAACTCTATCAAAAACTTCTATAATCAACACTTGCAATAGTTAATATCACACTTGAACTTGATAGTTAGCAGAATTGGTCCAGTCCCTGTGGGTTCGACATTCCGACTCTTAAAAAGGGCCACTATATTACTTATACAACACGTACACTTGCGGGGCACAACAAACCGCTGGGTACATTATCTGAGCCATCACTAAACTCCAGTAAATGTTGGCGGATCATTCGGCATTTAGCCAATCTCAATCCGTAAACTGCCATGTCTTTGTTCTTTACTCTGGCAAATCAGGTGTCATTTGGTGAATGGACCGTCGAGTCACCATTGGAAACTCATGTTTCACCAGTGGCATTCTTCCTCAGAGGTAGTGATGATCGAATTTTGATCGGTGTTTCGCCTGTTTTGATCGATTGACCGCCGATTTGATATAACTTCCTTCTTTTTACTCCATTTTGCTTTTTTATACACATTTAGGCATCTGCACACGACAAAGGAAAAAAGGGAATAAAATTCATATAATCAACTTAAAAACTAAGCAAAAACTCAAGCTTAAGAGACTAATGAGTTGGAAAATTACCAACTCATCAGTGACCACAAGAGGAACCAACGGCTCATTGGTTCATCCAACGAGTCATGGTATCCCTTATTTTCAGATCCAGTGGTTTCAACCCCCAGGCAGTAGGACCAACGAGTGGTCCCAACGAGTCATGGTCTCAACCAATGACTCGTTCAGTGACCCATTGGGTCCCTATAGGTCAGTTTCCAAATTTTATTCCAGGAATATTTTTGTAATTTTCCACCTATTTAGTCCCTAAAATAGGTCTTTTTAAGTATAATTTCACAGATAGTAGAGGGATTGAACGGTTTTCCCCCTCATTCCCGTAGACTCTCCAAAAACGACTGTAGAATCCAGACTTCTTCTCTCAAGTAAGAGCTAGAAATTCAAGCTTTCTTCTTTAGGGATTTCTTATCCACGTATGTTGGAATTCAACAAGGGAATAGTTCTTCCCTTGTGTCCCCAAAAATCTTCGCTACTTTTCTATATCAGTTCTTCCTTGTGGACTCGAAATGTAGAAAATTGTTAGACTAATTTCTTTGAGATTTCAAGTGGTTTATTTCTCATAATTTTTAACTACTTATTATTCCCTATTTCTATAAATTTGTAAAAATTGAATCTAGTGGAATGATTTAGCCCTAGTTCTCAGTTTAGCAGAATTTAGAATCTTGCGTGTTGGACTAGTTTCCCTATAACTTGAATCTAATAGATTTGAGATCCCCATATTGTTAGTGTATGTGAAAATTTTAGTCAAATATATACATGTCCACTCGCATTCGGATTTTTACACTCAGTGATGTCCATAAATGTCAGCTGATCAGTTTGACTACAGTTAATTCTTGAGGTGTTAGTGGTGCCTCCCAGTTATTAGTATTAGATTTAGTTATCAGATTCTAGTGGTTCTTTAGGCGGTCATGACACTTCTAGATAAGCAGCCCTGACCAGCCTTAGGACCTCAGCTTCAGATTATAGTTTGTTCTTTATACGGTTATGACGCTTCTAGATAAGTAGCTCTGACAGTCTTAGAACACCAGTTATAGAATCCAGTCTGAGAAGACTCTTAGGGTACTTCCAAATAGGTATTGATGACTTAGTCTTGGGCCCCAGTTTCCAGCTATTAGCTTAGTGGTCAGTCTAGGACTATCCAATAGGAGTAGAACTTAGCACCGAGCGGATCGGGGTTTCAGCGCATCCAGGATCCCAGAACTATGTTACCACCGTAGGTTTTTTATTAGCCTCATGGCCCAAACTTGTGATTACCCAGTTCATACCTTTATACCCTGGCAAGGTATACTGGTTCCTGTCGATGGAGTGTATACATCGAACTCCACGTCTAGCTTACGTAGTTATATGTTGGTTCTAGACTCACCCATTAGTCAGATCAGTTCAGTCTCAGATTAGCTTAGCACTGAATAGTTTCAGATTACTCAATTCAGATCAGTTCAGTACTGTAATTCAGATCATTATCTCAGATTTAGGGCATGTCTTTGACCATCAAACAAGGTCATTTTGACCATCTCATTATGTTTCAGTTTATTCAGTTTTAACATTTTAATTGGTCATTGCATGTCTTTACAGTTCAATTATTTTATTCTCCGTGTTATGGTTTCTCCTACTTACTCAGTATATTCAAAGTATTGACGCATACCTTTTATGTTATATCATTTTATGATACAACTGCAGGTTCTCAGTCACCATTAGCAGATCGCATTCAGGAGTTTTTAGTTGCACCAGTGGTGAGTCCTCATCTTTCGAGGACGATGATTATTTTTCTTCAGTTGTTTTTCTTTCAGTTAAACTTAGAGTTAGCTAGGGGCTTGTCCCAGCAACTCATCAGATAGATGACTTTCAGACACAAACACAGATCTAGATTTCTAGTTTGTGTTCAGTTGTATTATAGCTTTATGATTTAGTTCATTTTCATAAATGGTTTTTAATTATTTTTAAATATTCCACTATGATATTACTTAGATTACCAATGTTATGACAGACCATGGGTTGACTCGGGGTTACTTGTGACTCCAAGTACCATGTCTCATTCAGAGTATAGACTCGGGGCATGACAAGTATACAGACAAGAACCTAACCTGGCCGCATAAGCCGGGAAGGTACAAGAAACATCATAATAACCTACCTAGGCCCCCATAAGCCTCGGCAGCCGCCAATCAATCTATATACCCCTATTGGTACCCCTCAGGCCCTGCAAGTAATTGTAACTGTATCTGAGTCCTCTAGGCTCCTGAGACTGAATATGAGTCGTCTAGGCTCCTGCAACTGTATATGAGCCGTCTGGGCTCCAGTGACTGTATATGAGCCTTATGGGATTCTTTGACTGAATATGAGCCGTCTAGGCTCCTGTAACTGAATATGAGCCATCTAGGCTCCCAAAACTAAATATGAGCCATCTAGGCTCCCGGAACTGAATATGATATGTCTGGGCTCCTGTAACTGAATATGAGCCATCTAGGCTCTTGTAACTAAATATGAGCCGTGTGGGCTCCTATAACTGAATTCGGGCCTATCCCGTGCACACGAGGCTCTGCGAAGGGTCTGTAATGCTACTACGGCATAAAAGAAGCCCATAAGTGAATAGACTTCAATATGGCCCCGTAGGTAATTCAGTAGTTCTGCAAGTAATGTAGCATCATAGATTTGTAAGCATTTTATAGCTCCGAAAGCAGCTCGTACAGCTAGCTACCTCTTAGCTATTCCATGCGAGAGGCAGTTCAAAACACGATCTACCCCAACTAGGGACACTATGCTAGAATCTACAAACCTAGTCATTTAAAAGGCATATCTGGACTCTTAGGCCTAATGTAGCCTCTACTCTTTAATTGCCCCTGGACTGGTCTACATAGCTGCCAGCAGGCACCATCTGTGCACCTACATCTGATCAGAGGGTCCTGGTAATGATCACAACCTCCGTTGATTTAGACGAAAAAGGACGAGGTCCGGGTGACATAAGCAATATTGTGAAGGTCATGCTGGGGTAAGAATAACTCATAAGAGAACTGTAAATCCACAAATGACTAACTATTTAGTTTCTCCGCTTAGAAAAATTGTGGGCTACTATTAATCAGACATGCTCCTAAGTAGTCATCCCTAACTCTCCACAGGCAGCCTACATAACTCCTAGCTTGGAAGTAACACTGTGATACTATGGTACTAATCCCTTTAGACTAACTTATTTTGTTCAGATCTCATATGGCTTCTTTGGGTGATTCATAGCCTCGTAGGCAGGTTTATGTGGACCTAGCCACTCGTGGCAACCTGTACATGGACATCTATAAGAGTAGGTTGTGGTGTTGTCCCCACATCTAAATTCTAATAAGGTTCCCTCTTTAGGGTATCCACTTATCTATCAGACTTGTAGCAACTAGGATGGTTTCATGGGCAACCTGTATGACAAACATTAAGTCGACTGGAACTAGCGGTTACTGACAGTAGCCAACACTATGGCAGGTTGTCACTCAGTTCACTAGACAACCCTGGTGTCGCTGACTCTAAGATAAGACCATCTTATCCAAATCCTGGACTTGGAGGCGTCAAGGTATGCCAATGTCCTTTGCGCGAGCTTCATTGACAAAACAAACGTCAAACTGAAAGTTATATCGCCCGGTTATGCCCTATGTTGTCCAACATACCAAATAAGGCCCAACAACTAACCATAAATTTCTAAGGCCTTGGCATGATAGAAAAACATTAGAATTCTTACTAATACCATAAGCAAAAGAATAGGGAAGTCTCTATGACGCTCCTAGCATTAGCCACACTCAATATGACCTGCCTCGATGAGAAATACGGCGGTATAATCTCAACTTGCCTCCTAACAGCTAACCACAACATACATAATCACTATCTACTTGCAACAGCTAATCACAACATATAAGATCATTATCTACTTTTGAATACATTGGTTGTATCACTATACAACAAGAATAACCTGCCGAAGAGATAATCCTTAACATACCTCGAATGCTGATTCTCATTCTACCAACAATGCTAACCTGGAGCTGGTAATTCCACTTTAGTGCAGCCTTTACACTAAGAGAATAAGACTATTTCAATAGTAGAAGTTGGCAAACAATGATATCTTTCAAAGAACATTGATTACAATTCAACTTTGTTTAACTCGGTCGGAAACTCACAAATTCTTGAGAGTCTAGAAGGTAGATATAGTTACCCGTAACTTGCAGTCACTTAGGACTCAACTAGAAGTGATTTCGATAATTTTTACTCGGCGGGGTTCTGGTACTCCAAGGGAATTTCTAAGAAATAACTCCGCAGGGACATTCCTTATAGGCCTGAAACCCATTATCCAAAACGAATTTGTGTTTAGACGGAGTTCAAAGGCATAATTCATCCAAAAACCAAAGAAAACTTGAGAGAGAATATTATAGGGGCTGGGTTTGTTTGATAAAATATTAGAATGAATTTAACTTTACTTAAACCTATAGATATATATAGGAGGTGGTGGGGGAGGGTCCGTGATGCGCCTCCCATTGTTGCAGGGATGGGCGCAGCGCTCCTCCCAACGTGCCAAGGGAGTGGCACGATGCGACTCTCCTTACACCGTAGGGGCGGTGCAGAGCGGCTCCTGGTGCGCCCTACCCCTGGCCCCGACCTCCTGCTTGCTCGACTTTGTCCTTGTGCATTCATTGTCTGGGCCTTTTTCTGTATGTGTCGTACTCTAAAACTCTCAACATACGTACGAACGCATCGATTAAATGATAGAAACTTATGGGGTGTAACATGGCTCTCCGTCATAGGATGTATAGGTACCTTCACTGCATCATCCATATTAGTCCCCCAAGATGTCGGTGACCCAATATACACAAGTGTGACGGCCAGGCTCTTCAGCGGACCTAAGGATGTTGATGGGTTAGCTATAGGACCTTTCGCACCAATCAGAATAGGAGATCTCATCTCCTCTACTAGAGGATCCACACTTCTCAGCTTTCTTGTTTCACTTCCCTCCCTTTCATCTAGTATAGATTGCCATGCTGGCTTGTTTCGCTTAACCTTCGATAAATGAACTTTTTGTTGGTTCCTCATACCTCGTCCCCTAGCTATGGCGGTGAGGGCGCACGTTAGTATCACTCTATCGTGAGCCGAGAGTAAAAGTTTACAATGTGTATTATCTTCAATGGCTCATCGTACTCACTCTTGTTTTCTACATCTTTTGTGTGTAGGTTTAGTTTCGACTAGAGTGGAAGTTGAGTCATATTTGAGCTTGAGGAGGTTGTTGGAGTTCAAGGTGAGTTGTTTTGTTGTTCTGCAGCACTGGATTTTAGATCTTTTACTTATTTCCGACTTTCTAACTTCTTGATAGATTCTATAAAGGTTCAGACTTGTACTTAGTTCTTAGTCGCTCTTGTACTTAGGTAACCAGTTCTTCAGAGTTGTATGATGGAATTTCGCTTACTTTGGCTATGAAACTCGAATTTTGACTTATCACATATTTATACCATATTTCCGCTTTATTTCTATTACATGTTCTTACCATATTTCCACTTTATTTCTATTTATCACTTGCATAATATCATGATTTGATAATAATTGAGTTCTCCTACAGGAAAGAATAGGTGCGTTCACGGCCAGCTGCTTGCATTTTTTGGATCGTGACAAAAGTGTTGAAGTCCAAGGAGGGAGTATTGTTAAATCAAAGTGTGTTCTTTGTATCTTAGCTCTGAAGCTAGTCTTAGTGGGACAAAAGACTGTCAGTACTCCTCTTCAGTTCAATCATAAGCTTACTAGCTTAGAATATAATAAACATACCGGAGAGAGTAGTGATGCTGAGTTAGAGGATGTGACAAACTATTAGAAGCTAATAAAAAAAACTACTTTATACTATCACAAGATCAAATATTTTCTTTGAAGTTTAAGTACTGTGTAATTTATGCAACATCAACTTTTGCTTTTCAAACTGGAAGCTTTACATGTATTGTTAGGGATCGAGAACCCAGGTATTGTGGAATTTAGCCAAACAATGTTATAATGACAATAATGAAGACAATAGTTAGTTGATAATAACAATAATTAAAGAAAATAAAGAAGGCATAAATTTAACGTGGTTCGATCAGTGTGACCTAGTCCACAAGCGAAGAGGAGCAATTTTACTATACCATCAAGAGTACAAAAGAGAGTATAAAATTAGAGTAAATACTCTATTATCCCAAATACCCCAAGAGAATAACCTCACAAGATCACTCCAAAGAAAGGGTTCATATAAGTGTTTTCCAACACTAACTCTCTTACAGAATACTCTAAAATAAAGGAGGAGAAAAAAGAAGACAAGAGAATTAAAGACTCTTAAATTTGTTGTTGTGTTCCAAATGAGGAGAAGTGGTATCCTTTTATAGGAGAAAAACTTGGGCTCCTAACTGGATAAAAAAAATAAAATGATCAAAATAATCTCTACCACATAACCAAACTTTTGCTCCAAAAAAAACATGTGAAAAATAATTTTGGCACATGCCAAATAAGGCCACATCTTACAAATCTCCACCTTGGTCTGATTCTGGCTAATATAGTAATATGTTCCACCTTCTTAGAAAAAGCCTTCATGGGCTAAATCATTGTTCATAAATAGCAATCAATTTCAAGCAAAAATTGAACTTGCCAACTGGAAGAGGCTTCGTAAACATGTAGATAGGATTGTATTTGGTGTTGATCTTCGGAACAAAGATTTTTCCTTTAGCAATGATTTTCTAAATGAAATGATACTTGATATCAATATGATTTGTCCTCTCATGATACATATGATCTTTAGTAAAGTGAATGGCACTTTGACTATCATAGAAAATGGTAATACCACCTTGGTGTAAGTTCAGTTCAGCAAATAGACCCTTCAACCATAAGGCTTCTTTGATCGCCTCAATAACTACCATATATTCTACTTCAATAGTAGATAAAGCTACTAACATGTTGTAATGTAGCTTTCCGACTGATAGCACAACTACTGATGCAGAACACATAGCATGTTAGTGATTTTTTTTTGTCAAGATCACCTGCATAACTGAGTCTACAAAGCCAACCAAAGTGTTAGTATTTCTCTCAAACTCCAAACATGCATTTGAAGTACCTCGCAAGTATCTGAGAATCCATTTCACAGTCTGCCAATGTGTTTTACCAGGATAAGACATATACCGACTTACCATACTAACTGCTTGTAAAATATTTGGATGTGTACACACTAATACATACATTATACTGCCAATTGTACTGAAATATGGTACTTGTGCCATGTACCTCTCATCTTCCTCTGACTGTAGTGATTGAGTAGATGATAACTTGAAATGAGCAGCAAGAGGAGCACTAACTAGTTTAGTATCTTTCATGTCAAATCACTCCAAGGCCTTCTCCAAGTACTTCTTCTGGATCAGGAATAGCCTGTTGGCTCCTCGATCTCTTTTAATCTCTATGCTAAGGATTTTTATCTACTCCCAAATCTTTCATTTCAAATTCACTTTTTAACTGATATTTTAAATTGTGAATTTTTGTCAAATCCTTAGCAGCAATGAGCATGTCATCAACATATAGCAATAGGTAAACAAATGGACCATAATTTTAACTTTTGAAAAATAAACACAACTATCATACATGCTCCTCGAATAACCATAACACAACATAAAGAAATCAAACCTCTTGTATCATTGTCTTGGAGACTGCTTTCATCCGTATAAGAATTTCTTCAACAAGCAAACATGATCCTTTTTTCCTTCAATTTCAAATTCTTCAGTTTGATTCATGTATATTTTTTCCTCAAGTTCGCCATGTAAGAAAGATGTCCTAATATCAAGATGTTCTGATTCCAAATCATACATGGCAACTAAAGCAAGCAAAACGCGAACAGAGCTATGTTTAACAACATGTGAGAAAATATCATTAAAATCAACTCCTTGTACCTGACTATAGCCTTTGCAACTAATATGCCTTATACCTTGCAGTTTCAACCCCTGGAATTTCATCCTTTTTCTTGAAGATAATTTGCATCCAACAATTCTTTTTCCCAATGAAGGCTTCACAAGAGACCAAGTACCATTTTTGTGGAGAGATTCAATTTCTTCATTCATTGCAATCAACCACTTGGCTGAATCAACACTAGAAATTGCTTCTGAATAATTTGATGGTTCTCCAATTTCTTCAGTTTTCTGTGCAACAGATTGAATTTGTCTCTTTGGTCTGTGTGTGGCTATGGAATACTCATTTAGTTTAACTTCAAAAGTCACAACTTCTAGCTCGACTTTTGAAGCTTTTGTTTCTAGAGTTTCAACTATATTTTGTTCCACAGTTGATAAGCTTGGCTAAGAAGGAATGTCAAGTTCAACCTCTACCTACTCATGTATACCCTACTCTTTATTCTTGTTACAAGAACTAGAAAACTCTTTTTTGGGATGTAACAGAGAGGATTCATCAAAGGTTACATCTGCTAATTATAAATTTTGGTGACTTGGAATTAGGACACCAAAATCTGTATCCTTTCCCGTGGATGCATATCCAAGAAAAATACACTTTTTAGCCCTTGACTTTATTTTTCCATCATTCACATGCATGTACGCAAGAAAAACAAGAATTTTTGAGTCAGAATAATTAGAAGAAGTAACTGACCATATTTCCTCCGGTGTCTTAAAGTTTAAAGGTGAAAAAGGAGAACGATTGACAATGTAACAAGCTGTAGAGATAGCCTCTACCCAAAAATCATTTATAAACCTAGCATTTGAGATCATGTAATGAGCTCTTTTTAAAAGAGTTCTATTCATCCCTTCTGCAACACCATTTTATTGAGGAGTCATCCTCATAGTGTGATGTCGAGCAATTCCTTTATTTTTTACAAAATTCATTGAACTCATCATTACAAAATTTCAAGATATTATTTGTTCTAAGCTGCTTGACCTGTTTTCCCGTTTGTTTCTCAATCAAACTTTTCTATTGTTTGAAAGTTAAGAAAACATCACTTTTATTTTTCAGGAAATAAACTAAAACTTTTCTTGAATAATACCTGGTACCACCTTTTGATGAGGTGTGAGAAGGATCCCAAAGATCTGAATGAATGTAATCAATATACCTTTTGTTCGATGAATTGATGGAGATTTGACGCTGACTCTTTTATGCATTCCGAACACACAATGTTCACAGAACTCCATATTTTCAGTACTTTGTCCACACAAGAGACCTCTTTTGCTGAGGATGGAAAGACCTTTCTCATTCATATGCCCCAATCGCATATACCATAATTTGGTGATGTCGGAATCAGATTGATTTGAAGTAGAAATTGCAGGATCACCTGTAACAGTGGATCCCAATAGAGTGTAAAGTGTACCACATCTGCGTGCTTTCATGATTACAAAAGCACCTAGAGAGATTTTCACAACTCTAGCTTCACTTATGTATTTGCACTCAAGAGATTCTAGAGTGTCCATAGAGATGAGATTTTTCTTTAAGTCAGGAGCATATTTAACATCAGTGAGAGTTCTCACCACACCATTGTCCATTTTGATTCGGATTGTATCTTTGCTAATAACTTTGTAGGGAGCATTGTTTTCCATCAAGACAATTCCACCTCCAACAGATTTATATATGGTAAATAAATTCCTATTGGGACACATATGATAAGAACAACCCGAATCCAAAATCCACTCGTCGTTAGATTTAAAGCTAGTATTAGTAGCTAAAAATTATTATTTCCCCAGTCTCATCAGCAACTACACTTACTTTAGCGGAATCATTATTTTGGTGCTCATTTTTCTGTTCCTTATGCCTTTTTTTTTAAAATTTTTTAACTTAAAGCATTTGAAAATAACATGACCTTTCTTATGACAATACTTGCACACTACATTTCTGTATCTGGATTTTGACGTTGATTTAGACCTCTCACAGCTCGATTCTTTCTTATTGGATCTACCTCTTATAACAATCCTTCCCCATAGGTACTACTACTTTCCCTAGTAATATCTCTATCTATCTGTTCTTTATTTTTTAAAGATAGATTTGATTTCCCTATAAGAGATATTATCCTATATATAAAGCATAGTATTTCTTATATGCCTAAATGACTAGGGTAAGGAAACAAGTAATAACATAACTTGGTCTTCATCGTTAACTTTAGCATCTATATTCAAATCTATAAATATTGAATCAAATGCATCAAGATGTGAGAGTATAGAAGTACCTTCAGCCATACGATTTGTGTAAAGCTTTTGTTTCAGATACAGTTTATTTTTCACTGTCCTATTCATATACAAGGTTTTTAATTTTTTTCCACATGCCTTTGGCTGTGGTTTCTGCAGATACTTCACGTAAAACCTCATTTGAAAGATTTAGAATGATACCTGATTTTGCCTTTTTGTTTATGATGGCAAACTCTGAATCCGCCATATTTTCTGGCTTCTTCTCCTTTTCTTCTAGCGCCACATCTAAGTCATTTTGAATTAGGATAGCTTCCATCTTTAATTGTCACATCCCAAAGTTTGCACTTCAGTCAAATTTCTCAATGTAAGTCTTTGTTATAGTCATTTTAGCTACTGAAATAGTTAATTTGGTTATATCCGACTTTGATACCAATTTATTAGGAATCAAGAACCCAGTATTGCGGAATGTAGACAAACAATGTTATAATGACAATAACAAAGATAATAGTAAGTTGATAATACGCACAAATTTAACATGGTTCGGTCAGTGTGACCTAGTCCACAGGCGGAGTTGAGCAATTTCACTATACCAATAAGAGTACAAAATTAGAATAAATACTCCAATATCCCAAATACCCCAAGAGAATAATCTCACAAGATCACTCCAAAAAAAGAATTCACACAAGTGTTTCCCAATACTAACTCTCTTACAAAATACTCTAAAATAAAGGAGGAGGAGAAAGAAGACAAGAGAATGAAAGTCATTTGGATTTTTTGGTGTGTTCCCAAGAGGAGAAGTTATCTCCTTTTATAGGAGCAAAACTTAGACTCCAAATTGAATAAAAAAAAAGTAAATGATCAAATAATCTGTACCACATAATCAAACTTTGACTCAAAAAGAATATGTTCAAATAATTTTGGCGAAATGGGATGTCTGAAAGTTAGACATCAGCCAGCAACTGATTAAGTTTAAGATTTATTCCAAAAATATATTATCATCAATTCCAGTACTCATTATCATGGCTAACGTACGTATTTTGAACTTATATTTTAAAATATTTCTATAATAGCGTTAAACACTTTACAGCGAGGCAAACAATGTAGCGGATACACCAGCTCGCTTTGGAAAATCAAGAGCTATATAAGCTTAGTTTTGAATCACACAGACTCTATTTTAGAATTTTCTGCTTTTACATGCTTTAATTTATTTACTTCCGAAAAAATTTGATTGGAACTGTGTCGTCCAAATCAGTTTTCGTTTGTAATAACTCCTCCTGAACCTTTTTATTTACTGTTTCAATAATATTTGGAACGTTATTCGGCAAAGAAGAAAGGGATCACTTCCAGAGGAAATTGACAAACAAAACAACTCAACGAATAAAGCATTGCAACCTTCGCACCTTGTTTAATTTCGTCCATTTACATTATTCATTTGGTTCGAAACATTACTAGTAGTTATTTTGGCAAACTTAAATATAAATTCGACGTTTTAGAAACAAGAAGCATTATATATACATATATATATATATACACACACACATTTTATATAATGAGTGAAGTAGTATATATATTAAAAGAGATGTAAGTGTATAGACAAAATACTTTTATATTCCTTCCGTTTCAAAATAAGTGGTATTTTAGCCTTTTGATTTTGTTTCAAAAAAAGTGTTGTTTTACATAATCAAGAAGACATTAATAATATTCTTTCAATTTTACCCTTATTTAAGTGGAGAGAGTTTTACATAATAAAGAAAATATTAAAGAGTTACAACTTTTTCAAGATATTTATTAAGGGTAAGTGCGTAAAAATATATTTTTCTATTTATGATTGAATAGTTTTTTTAAGGAATATGTCCAAGCTAAAAGCACAATTTATTTTAAAACGGAAGAACCAATTAAGATTATTAAGTGCAGGGATGTGTAAATACCATAAAAAGACACATAATATGAATCAGAAATTAGTTAATTTTTACATCAGTTCAATTTAATTAGTTATAGTAGGTTACTTTATCATTTAATATTCAACATTCGAAGATTCTTTTTGTTCTTATGTCATTCATTACCATGGACAGAAATTAATCATGGAGAGGGCTAACTAAAATGATATATATTAGGTGTGTGAATAGTTTGGGTTGGTTTGTATTTTTTAAATATTAAATTAAATTAATTTTATTGATGTTTTAAATTCATAAATTAGATCAAATCAATAAAAGTTAAGTTTTTTAACCTCGAATTTTTTCAGGTTTTCCAAATTTTTTGAGTTTTTTTTTGAATTTCTTTTTTTCTGATAAAGTCTTCATACAAAACATATAACTTATACTTGAAATATTTCTTTAATCCTAGTAACATACAGTTATCTAAGGTGTTTCATATTAAAAAATAACACTAAATATGAGATGAGTGATGACATTATACTAAAATATTCAACAACAAAAAAATCACATAAACTAAATATTGTTAATTAACAAGTCATAATGAAAATGATCATTCTCTAAAAGTACTAAATCATGTCAAACAAAGTACAACTAATAAGTATTTATTACACAACTAAACATTAAAAAAAATTAAGTTATTAGTGTTCACTATGTAAATTAACCAATGCAAAATTAAAAAATAAATATATAATATTATTATTTCTAGTATTGAAATCATTTCTTTCTTTTTTTTAGTATTAAAATTGATTTGATTTTGGTTTGAGCATTATTTGAGTTAATAATACATACCTATTAGTTATAAAACTTATTGGATCATTCAAAATTACAAGGCCAAACTTGAAATAATACATGTTAAAAGATAAAAACTATGAAAAAGTTTAAGAAGTATTTATAAATAACATAAAATATTTATAAAAACTATATACATATAATGTCGAGTTGGTTTGGTTCGATTTAACTTTTTTTAGTTAAAACCAAAACAAACCAAACCAACTATTATCCGGGTTTTTTTTTAAAGTACCAAATCAAATCTCTAGTTAGATTTTTTTCTCAGTTTGACTTAGATTATCAGGTTGGTTCGATTTGTCGATTTTCTTTGTACACCCCTAATATATATGTTAAGGATTACACTACCTCAACTAGTCAAATTATGTGAATATTGCTTAGTGAAATACTATAACACCCTATAACCAACTTAGTTTCAATACTTATTTTGGGTCTTATAGATCAGGTTTACTAACGGTAAATAACATAGGAGTAAACAGTAAGGACACAATGATATATCGTGGAAAATGTCCTTATTTAAGGGAGTAAAAATTTTGACCTACGATGTGTAAAATTTTCAATAACCTTGTTAACTTAGAAGAGTCCACCAACAGTCTAGGGACCAGGTTCCTAGACTTATGTAATACAAATTTATGACAAATAAGATAGAGACGGAATAAATAAAAAGATCAGATATTCACATGGAAAACTTCCTTGCTCAAGGAAAGAAAAAACCATGATCTACCTCGTAGGATTTACCAATCATCTTTACTAAAACACTGAGCAAAGAATGATTACAAACTCAAGCACTTCGCGAGATTAACTCTTAATCTCGAACTCCCTTGAAGCAACTCTACTACAAGGTTCTAATGCAACAACTCTATTACACTTTCACAACCAGCTAACTCTAGCCAGCCATACATGGCTAACTCTAGCTATCACTCAACTAACTCTAGTTGAGAACCACCCACTAGATGTAAGAACGATTACAAGAGAAAAATACTTACATAAGCTTCATAATGAAGCGTAGGTGTGCATTCAGAATCAATCCATAAATTCAAAAGCAAAGGAGTAAAGGAATCTTCAAGTTCTTCAATGGATCCCAACGTTTCTGCTTTTAGAGAAAAGAATCTTCGCTTTTCTTCAAGGAGGCTGTTGTTTTCTACATGAGAAAAGAGAAGCTTGTTTTTCATATTTTCAAAACTAGATTTTAAAAAGATGTCCAAGATGGATAAATATGAGAGGACATAATCGACGGTGAAATTCTATTGGTGATTACACTGCCTCTCTGACACATAGTGGTGCCCTTTTCCCGCACAGCAATAGTCTCACACGCAGACAGAAAATAGTACACTTTTACAGCTGTAAGTATTGTCTGCTATCTATCACATACTCATAAAAATCTGAACCAGGTCCCTGCATGGTTTGTCTATCATTAAAACAAATGTTCAGACAGGCTACTACAAATCTTCACTATACTTCAAAGAGCGATTTTAGATTGCAACTTAAAAATCAAAGGGACTAATTCTAATACCTCAATCTCTACAGTTTGCTCAAACTACAATCACCTATTCAAAGATTAGCTCTAGTCTTTAAAGTACAACACAATTGCACCAACGTAACTTGAGTCCACTAATTCTAAGTAGAAAAAGTTATAACTCACAAATCCAAATAACAAATTGATCAATCTAGACATGATAAGTCTTTTGTTCCAATTCTTCGCTTATAGCAACCTAGTCCAGTGAGACTGTTTCTTGTTATGAACGACTATTGCTTCAGAGTAATCTCCTTGACAGCCAATGCAATAGCTAAATGTATATTTTGTAGTTGATTATGATCATTATATACCACCAAAAGGACGTGATTTTTGTCAAACCTGGATTTATTTGAAATAAGAAAAAAGAATTCTAGCTAAAAGGTGTTTGTTTTCTCAAATCTTTTCTTATCCGAAATAAGAAAAAAGAGTCCCAGAAGAACTTAGCTAGTTTCCTTAAGTTAGATTTTCCATATCAAGTTCTCTCGTAGTCGATGCAACTTTGCCTTTTGAAAAGAATCCTAAAATATCTTTACTTATCATAAGTGACGTGCAACACAATACTTCTTTTCTAATATGAGAATTCACTTTACCACGATACTTCCTCTATGAGATACAAATCACTTTATTCGGGGAACCTAGTTTACTGTTGATTTTTCTTATTCTTCTTTGACTTGATAGCTGAAGCTTATCATGACTCGATTTCTGTTTTTGATCTCATTTTCTTATTTTCTTCGATTTCTTATCTTTCCATGTTGCATATTTCATCGTACAATTGGGAAACCTGATTTACTTGTCAATACATACACATCCAAAGAATCACTTTGTCAATCAGCAAAACTGCACAATTCATATACACGTCCTATTTCTCAAACACTTAGCAAGATGAATTCTATTTTTCTTTTTTCTTGTCTTCATATTAATTAATTAGTGAAACAATATATTCGGAATAATGAGCTGTCAATTCTTCATTGTCAACTGACTCCATTCTTCGAAGCATGCATCTTCAAATTGGGTACGCAATTTTATTTTAAATTTTTTTATTTGATGTCATTGCAATTAATACAGTGAACCTTAATTTGTATTGCAGGATTAGTCATCTTCCACCATAGTCTAAGAGACTCGTTAATTTAATGTTATCCAATAAGCAATGAATCTGTACTACATACATGGCAACCTTATTCAATCTTTGCGGTCCCAGAAGGTTATATAATCGATATAAATAATTTTTTATACCATTGATACAAATAATACTATGCAAATTATTTACTTAATTTTCTAACTGACCATGCAAATTATTTACTATATTTTTTACGTGATCAAATTTATAAGTTGATTACATACGTTTACAAATTGGTTATATGTCGATGGGCTGCTGTCTTAACCAAATGGTACATGAAAATATTGCACAGTGCCGATGCATTTAAGCCGACATGCGGTACGTATGAGATTTTCGTAAGCACACATGATTATATTTAACGATCGAAGAACTTTTATGAGATCAACAAATTGATATTTACTTCAAACTTATAACATTCTTTCCGTACATAATTTACAAACAAATGAAGAAATTGACATCTGAAATCAGCAATCCTTTCCCCCCAAAGAAAATCAAAAAAGGAGTTCCCAGAAAATGTAAATTCAAGAGATAAATAGATAAAAATAAAAAAGAGACACTATACATATATCCTGCTATATATAATATGTGACTAATTGTTTGCGTAAAAAAGAAGAAGAAGAGGAGGCCAGGTTTGGCCTTTCTGCTATATATGAAACTTTACTAACCACGTCGCAAATTCACTAGATTTAATTTATGTGAGTTCGGAGCGTGAGACCGACAGCAAAGTTACTAGCCCTTAACAAATGATGACCAGCAAAGTGCATTTCATTGACATAATTGAGTGGGCAACCTGAGCCTGAGCCAGTATTTCCTGGGATATTAGTGCAACCAGATGGTCCAGAAGGAGGAACTGGACCTCTTTGAAGAGACTGTAAATTCATCAACTCTTTTTCATGTAACAACCTGGTCCCTGTACCTGGCTGGGAAGACAACACAATCAGAACAAGGGTTAAGAATACCAATAAATTGGTTTTAAGACTATTCATCTACTTATATATATTGCAAATTTAAAGCAAGAAGAAGAATGTTTGTTAATTATTTCTTGTAATTAAGGTGCAAGGGAAAATATTTATAGGCAAAAAGGTTTCTTATGGTTCGATTTATAGGATAGGTTGTTTTTGACTATTGACTTCTATCTAGCTGCCACAATGTTTGTAATAGGATAATATAATATTTTCCTAGGAGAATATTGGTTTTGAACCGACAAATAATATTCATCCAAGGTTTTCTATACTCATCATCTTGTTTGTTGGTATTTCCTAATATATATTAGTACGAGATAAAGCTAAGTGGGATTATGTACGTAGTTGATGATGTTAAAGTTAGGTGGCAGAGGCAGGCGGATCAACTAAGGTATCGGTTCACTTGAATTTACTAATTAAATTTTACATGAATTTTATAATATATATTAAATCTTCACTAAACATTTGATAGTGAATTTATTTATTATTATATATAAATTTGAGATCGATATAAATATTTATAAATTTTAAATTTGAGTTTAGAAATTTTTTTGTGTCTTTCTACCAGCTTCGTGGAAGCATTAATTAGGCTGCGGACAAAAGGCAATTCCTGTTGGGGAAGTTTCTTAGTAATGAACTAAACTTTGTGCATACGTTTCTTTTGGTTGTTCATTGACTTTCACAAGTGAATGGATCAGTACTTCTGACCTCTGAGTAAAGAACGAATGAGCGGGCCTCTAGTCCAATTGCTTATCACTATTTCCACATATTTTACCATGTTAAACCAATTTAACTAAAAGACCCCGATGACACCGCCTAACTAAGTCATTTCACCATTTCTAATCCAATTAATCTTTTTAATCCCTTCAAAAACAGTGTGCAATTGAACCCAATTGATTATTCATGTTAAAAATTTTGAAGTAAATGTTGGGATATATAATATTAACCATGAATTATGTACTATTAATTATGTGTTTAGATATAGTATTTATTATAAAATAATTATTTATTTAATTTTAATAAAGGTTTAAATATATCATATATTAGTTGATGTACCATTTATATAGTAGATAATTTAGTGTATAGAGTTTAGCTTATACACGAAAGATTAAATCGTCGGTTCTTATAAGTATAAAGTTTATATATATATATATATATATATATATATATTCACAATCTAAGATGAAAATTAGACAAATTCATCGATATGATTGTAGCACAAGATTAAATATAATTTATCTTGATTATGAAAATGGTATAATTTCAATTTCTTATACTAGTGCATTTTGTATGTATTGAACGGACCAAATAGAAATAAGTATTTTATCTGACTTAATAAAATAAATTTTCTAGATCATTAAATGTACTTATACTCTTAATCTTGATATAATTATTATGATCAATGTAATTTGTTTGTTGTTTTGATCTATCAAAGGGTGAAACTCGATTTTTCGTGAGTTAAAATGTTTCCGATAGGTTAGATGATGACAAATGACATTTGTGAAATAATAATTAGTTGATGAAATTCATGTTTTGACCTTGAAATTGAATACCTCTTTATGATTGCTTATAAGTTTTCATGTGAAAACCCTGCAGATGGATTTATTATCCGTCACATGAAATAAGTTAAGCATTTGAATAAAGAATTAAATTAATCAATGAACTAAATAGTCAAAAATTTAATTCGATTGATTGGTATCTGTAATCTTAAAGTGGGAAGTTAAATAAGATTTAATGAACGATTTTGAAATTATACCAAGGAATGCAATTACGGATTTTTAGTGGAATAATCTGTAATTTATTATGGTGGATTAATTCATTCATTTTGCGAATTAATACCATAATTGGAAGCCTCACTAATTAAATATATGGTTCCCATTATGCCTGATTAATTAATGAACTTGGAAAGGAAGAAACCAATTTTCTAGAAGAAGTAAAATACTACAGGATTTTGGTTAACAATAAACTAATCTCCTAGAAGGAAAGTTCTGCTATTACCTGGAGAGAAAGATTCCTATACGTTTTGGGACTAGAGTTTTGTACTCTAAAACATGGTTATAAATAGGGAAATATGATGGAAGACTTTTGACCTTTATGAGAAGCAGTACTTGTCCAGACAAGTATTTCCTACTCGGAGATTTTTGAGGCCATAGCAAATGATCGCAAACTTGGAGAACGCATTGGACAATTTGTACAAAATTTCAAGAGAATTGATTCGCGGTATACATGCACACTGAAACAATTTAGTTATTCTGCGATGATTGTTTTCTTATCAAAGGAAATAATAACCACAAACAAAAAAGGGAAGTGGAATTGTTCATTTGAGTTAACGGCCTCAAGTTGGAGTTGGATCCTAGACCTCCTCATGATGACCCAAACCAATATTTGCGTTTTAGGCTTCAATGGATTCTAATTCTAAGCAAGGACATAACTAAAGTAGATGAATGGAACTCTTGAGATTTCAACCACTATAGAAAGGGAAAAAATGGACCGAATATTGAAATCTGCTCCAAAATCCTAACTTATTATAAGCAGGACCTCAACCTGTATTTGCCAAGACGAAGCAAAAAGGCTGAATGTGCTAAGTAAATCATACGCCTGTCATGTGATCCACTGGTCCTAAGCAATATCTTGTGCAAATGTACCAACCCTTTATTTCAGGAGAGCATAATGCACCAAAATCAATCAAAAGACAATTAAGCGCTCATAATTTAGCATATCATCCTTGAAGAATTTAGTTGGTCCGTAATTTCTCATTTGAGAAAAGACATAAAGCATCCCGACATCATAAAATCCGCAAAATACCATAAAACTATAGATTATACGTCAGGACCTTACCAAGAATGTATGTGTATATATTAGACGTCAGGCATGAGCAAAGCAACCAACTTTTAAAACATCAAATAGACAATATGGAGATATAGCAAAGCCATATAAAAAATATAAGGGCAGAATCACTCTTTGTTTATTAAAGGGTCTACACTCTACATCCTAGCTCGCCTCCAAACCTAAAGACACATTACGATAGAGAACATCCCAAATATTTCCGGGCTAGGCTCCGCCTTAGATGGCTTGCTTTCAAAACCGGTTTAAAGACCTACATACTCTATACCCATTTAGACCACACCCCATGTTTGAATAATTAGGGATGTGGCACAGATAATCTGTATCAGCTGTAGAAAAGATGGATCAGGACCCATCAATTGCCACTGTCATGAACTAACTGATCAACCTCTGGTCATTTACAAAGTGTGGATTAGGCTGCGGAATCAATTCCATGCTCATCGTCACAAATCATTGGTTATATCAAGATGTGGAAATTCATCTGCCAATACACTCTGGGACTGACGACCAGAAATGCAGGCCGGAAGCTCAGACAGAAGATGATCATGGGTCCTGTTGTTAACAAATCAAATTCCTGGATCTCATTTAACATAAAAGGATGTGATACTGACCTACTATAACTTACACAATACTTCCATTTTTGTCCACTCCACAAGGTATCCTGACTCGCCACTCCAAAAGAAAAGCTTGGTCCAGCGGAACTATGTTCTATTCTTTCTGGGCCATCTAACAAAAACATTAGGCCAGAAATCAGTGAAGGTGCTCGAGAGTATGGATGTGGTGAATTAACGGCTGAACTTGGAGAATGAGGGAGACAAAAATCAACTGGTCTTCCAGAAACGAGACAGTCCATAATTGCATTTCTATAGGATTGAGGAACATAACTGTTGTTGCTAGTGAAGATCAGGACCTAACTGAACAAGGCAATAATTGTGTTGCCTGAACTATGGAAACAACAAGGGCAGCAGGCCTAGGTTTAGTAACTAAAGGAGCACTCAAGGGTCTCGACTGGGCAGACACTTGTCTAGAGATGGGCCTTTCAGCTGTGGCAGAAGTAGTAACTTGATTAGATGGGGACTTCTCAGTTGTAATTGAAGCAGGCTCTGGCAAGGGCTTCTTCAAGGCTTTAGCTCTACGGCTTTATGAGGATCAGCCTTCAACATTACAGAAGTTTCAGTTGAGATAGCCGTCAGTGCTGATTTATCAGTATCAGTCAGCTTAGGACTATCTGGAAATGAACTTTTTTCTAAGATAGGATCACTGTGACTGAGATTTTCAAATTTTCCTTTGACTGAACAGCAGAGAATGTACTTTTCGTAAGGCTTTTAGGAGGAGATCGGATACTTGGCTTCAACATGGAAGATGTATCTCTATTATCAATTAGCTTTCTCTGCTGCAGAACTTCTACTTTCTGCATATAGCAAGAAAACGATTTTGCATGATAATTGTAACTCAATATAAGATAACATGCACATAATCAAGGATCTACAGCGTAATCACCCTCTGAAGTAATCAATTGGAAAGGCCGGCATCTCACCATATGCACAAACAAAGAGATGAATATAATTAACAAGTAACATAGTAAAGCCTATGCAATTAATCAATATTCCAGAAATATTTTCTCTGGATAAATCATATTCCAAAAGAACATCCTTAAGGACAGGATAGTTTCCACAAGTTCTTTTCTTCCATTTTTTTTATTGTAGTTCTATAAAAAAGTGTTAGTGGAAGGAGATGGGCATCTAAAAATTTTCACAGCAATGTACGAGGAAAGGGACAAAGTTCAAAAAACTAGGACTTAATGGTCAAAAATATACTTGAAGTATTTCGATTTTTCGAGTTTTCTACCTGAATTATCACCAAATATTTGTCGAAATACAACTCAACTATCCGTTCTTCTTTTTTTTCTATCTGAAATATCACCATCCATTCAGGTAGGAAAAAGAATAACTAATAGCTAAGATATAGTTGATGATAGTTCAGATATGAAACTAAAAAAAAAAAAAAAAATTTTAAGTGTGTTTTTGATTCTTCACTCAAAAACTAGAGAAAAATATTATCACAATACACCTATGGAGAGGGACAGTTTAAAAATTAGAGGAAAGTATCAAAAATGAACAGAGTTTAGAACTAAGGGAAACACATGATTTAGGTGTTTCAACTTGTTGAAAGTTGTCTCTCTGCCTTATAAAGGTAAAGGTAAGGTCTGCGTCCATCCTACCCTTCCCTGACCACTTGTGAAATTATACTACTAGGTATGTTGTTATTATGGTAACTTGCTGAGAGTTCAGCAACCATACTTCTAGGATGATATCTATTCTGTCTGGACGGCTAAACAAGGAATGGGTATATGGAGAAGATAAAAACCTTTTTAGTTGCTTGCTGCTCGTATGAAGAAAGTGCAGTAGCCTGTCACTTGGATCCTGTTGCACCACAGCTTACAGATGTATCACGTAGCTTCCCTTCATCTGATACAACATTCAACATCGGACCAAGTGTTTCACTAGCCTAATCAGCTGCCTAACAAGTTGACCTGCTTCGTTCATTCCTCCCTCTAAAAGGTTGAAGCACTGGGAATTAAAACTAAGACATTTTAAAAGATATTTAGATGGAAGTAGAAAAGTTTACCTGCTAGGTAATTTCTGGGTTTTTTGGGTCAAAGAAAAACCTCTATGGGTTCCATTAATAACTGCTGAAGCAATTAAATATGTGAAACAGGTTGATGAACTATCATCCATTATGGAAGGACTCATCCTTCCTGCTATCCATGTTGTGAAGCTGAAAGGCCAATCAACCCGCTGCAACCAGCTTCCACAGATGGATGCACTTCTGAGGTGTCAGTATCCCAGTTGAAAGGACTTTCATCTCTGTCTTCTGAATCAGGATGAATTACACAGTCTATAGATTCAGCAATCTCTTCCAGTATATCTGGTTTACCAAGTAATTGTCCTGGCACCTCGGCCATGTATTCATTTCCTTCACCAATGGGACCATCTAAGTTAATCTTATCTTGCTTTACAACATCAGGTTTCTCGTCCCTCTCCTTATCCTTTATTTTTCGGATATTCCTTTTTTGTTTGACTGAAGTACAAAGTAAGCAACTAAACACGACAAAATATAACTGTCCTCAAAGCATTGAAATCTTCTCAGGATATTAAATGAAAATGAAGAGATTTTCAATTATTAAGATTGCTTGTATTAGGTTGCACTACCTAAGGACTTGTCTTTACTGTTTGCCTACGAATGAAGTTCCACTTATGTGAATAAATAGTAAGTAAGTAAATGAGACAGTGATTTATCGTGGAAAACACCCAGCTCAAAAAGTGAAAAATCACGACCTATACCTCCACAGGATTTTCTCCAACTTCACTAACTTCAAAGAGTCTCTTCAAACAGCACATTACAACACTTGTAACCTAACGGAATTATAAACTCTAATTTCTAGCTGTTCACACTCCTCCCTAGGAATGTGTTCCCAACGTCTCCTAGTATACTCTAATTGAAGACAAAATTCTCTTAATTCAGTTTATAACTCACTGAATTAAGATTACATCAATTACAACTCAATGACTAACTCCTAGTACAAGATTGCTAACTCTAGCCTATTACTTTACTAGGACCAAGTTCGTCAATTGAATTTCTTCTCATTTCAAATGATGCAAAATCTCACTCTTTACATATTTTCTTTTTTTTCTCTTTGTGAGTGCACAAGTTGCTTTGAGAAGTCACACTTCTATATATACACAACTCTTCAATATCTTTGCAGCAATTACCTTTGCCCACATTAAAAGTCTTCTCCAAGTAGGAGTCCTTCAAGTCTATCTCTTGGCTTCCTTTGTGTTTTAATCAAATTTCAACTTTTACAAATCAGCACGTGTACAATCTTCATTGAGTTGTTCTTTACTTCGAATTACCCATCAAATCAAACTCTTCTTGACTTAGAGTTCTACTTCAAGTGAGACTCTTTCTTCAAGTCAAACTCTTTGCTTCTTTAGTATTGTAGTATAACTCCAACACTTCAATTTTGCACATGTTTATTTCACTGATAGTGAGTGACATGACTTAACCAGCTTTTGATACATGCAGCTTATGTTTATTGGAATATTTACTGCTGTCATGCCATCTTCTTTAGACAAGTAAATTTTATACTCCCTTGACACAACTTGATTGACCTGTTTCATGATCTTGTCAATCATCAAAACTATATAGATCCCAACAGCTAATATGCATCTCAGTATTTTCTGGCGGATAATCACTTTTCTGCATAACCAGTTTTTGATGGGTCAAACTCCAAGTGAAATCTCTGAAGAAAACAAAAGGCTAGGCAATGAGAGGGTAATGTGAGCAATTACATTATATAGCACCAGAACCTACCAATGATCTTACCAAAAATAAAAGTTGAAGAAAATAAATTTGCACCAAAGATAAATACCGAGGGTCATACATGAAGAGCTCCTAGCTAGACATTTCCATAAACAATTAAAAAAAAAAAATTCAATTGAAGCATCTTGCTGATCCTCGAAGATATCAAGGGGCTCGTGTGCTCCATTATGCAAGTATGTTATATATTTAACAATTCTTATCCTACTTAATTGGACAGAGTGATTTTAGCGCATACTAGACTCAAAATAAGGATTTTAGCCATCTGTAACAGGTCATTGAATGCAAATTAAAGATTTAAGACTTAGGTTGGTATATTAAACCTCCAGTTATAAAACTGCCTATCCACAGGAAATTATTTCTTCTGGCCTTTAAGTGATTTGTGTGTGTGTGGAGAGGGGGGGGGGGGGGGGAGGGGGTAACTCTTGCTTTTCTCTCTCTTAGGTAAGTTAGTCTCACACCTTTTCAGTAAGTACGTTGGTTATGAACCTAGTAACATCACTTTCACATGGGCTGATTAATTATATAAATAGTGAATCTGATTCTTCTTGCAATATTTGTAATCAAATTCAATGCAAATCAATACCTGTTTTTTCTTTGATTTCTTTTCCTTCTCAGATGCTCGTTTAGCTTTCTGCTCAGTTTCAGCCAGCAAAGCAGCCTCTTCATGGATGAGTTCCTCTTACCTCTCTAATGCAACAGCTTCCTGATACGCAACATCTATTTTACTGCAGAATGTAAGCATTCAAGTGACAACTAACTATATAAAGTTGTAGCCAACGAAAAAATACCACTAGCTAAAGGAAGCAGCATAACTCATAACTTGTATCTATAAGAAACAAACAACACAACCCTCCCTCACAGATGCAGAAAATATAGTTAATCATGCAAGGGGCGTCAGCATATACTGCTGGAAAACCTGATAATCCATTACAAATAATTTATTATTATGATATGAAGGTCAAGATCATTCAGAGATATATGCATAGTCAAATTCAATTCAATCGGAGTTATGTCACTAAACATGAGCGCTCGCTCCACCTTTTCTTGCAGATCCATAACAATCTGGACAATAATTTCTGCATAGACTCGCAGTTAAATGACAAAGAAAAGGTAAATAACATAACTGATTAGAAACTTTACTTGAAAATATGTGTGAGAACAAATATTTCAATAGTTCGCCGACCTAATTCAGTTAAGCGCCTCTCATCACACTAAATGGAATCCCTGCTTTTGACCTTTCTAGAAGCGCCATCCTGAAATGAAGAAAGTAATGGCAAAAGGAACTTAATAGAAAGTGACACAATTAACACTATAATTGTTGGACATTTTTTTGTGAGGGCTATAATTGTTGGGCATATTTGCATAGAGTTTCAAGAATGCAATTATGTAACTCAGCTTTGTACGGTTCTGGGGACCTTTCTCATCCTTTGGAGGCAATGGCTCCAAAACAGCCCTCTCAAGCAGAAGCAGACATTATCCACCAAGACAAACATGTCTTTCTCCATGGAAACAAAAGCAACTGTTTGGTCCTCTGCATCTAAATGTTTCCCTGTACCTGTCTGTCCCTTAGTCTGGCCTACCAGAGCTTTAACCCCGCTGTACAACGAATCCATCAAAAGAGTAGAAGTAACCTCTTTTTCTATAAAGAAGTTCTTGACCACCATTTTCAAAATGAGATCTGATTTCTCTCTGGACATGCAGCATCTAGAATTTTGGTCTATTCCCAGTCAAAAAGCACAGAATTTTGCTGCTTGTACATTGGCAGAGAGACAGCTGTTCTTTCTTAGCATATGCAAGATTTGATCATATTGTTCTTTAGTAATCACACAAGTTCCTGGTAGGTTTATGTTTAGTGAGTAAGATACCTTCCCATGTTTCATTCCTCGATACATTTCAATCATATTTGCTGGAACATGAAATTTCAAAATCAGGATTAGGAAGTCCTTGATGTTCCTGGTTAAGAGAATGGTGATTCTGAAAGGTGAAGCTTTCCCATTCCTCTACCTCCTGTGCCACTAGTCTTCTTTTTCTTGAAATTAGGAGGATAACTAACTAATTTTCAGCGATGCTCTTTAAGATGCCCTTTGAGTTTACAGTAATCGCATTGTATATTGTAATCTTTCTTGAACTTTTAAAAATTTATTTTGGAGTACAATATTGTAGAATGATAGTTGTTGTATGGAGCTGATCCTAGTAAACCAGATGAAGTTGGGGTAATTGCCTTTTGTCATCTTATCACTCACAATAATGGCCTATTGTCACGGGCTTAGCTTGTAAAGGCCATGCGGACAACTTAAGTTGGCTAAAGTTCACTCAAGTTTTAGTCTTTGTTGCTTATGAGGCACTAAACGTGTTAAGGATCGAATGGCAAGTTGAAAGCAAGAAGCAAAGCAAAGGAAGACAAGTCGTTTGAGGCCAAAGAGCCTTTTTTACTTCTATAAATCTGAAAGTATGAAGATGGAAGCTTGTTACAATTGCTGCCCCTTTGAGGCCTATTTATACTATACATAAGTCCCTACAATACATGCCAAATGGCTGTGCTAAAGTGGCTATGACAGGCAGGCAGGCAGGCAGGCATGCTGGCATGATGGCTGTGGCAGGCTGGCAGGCATGCTTGCTGTGACAGGTAGTGTCAGGCGGCTGTGTCAGGCATGCTGTGTCAGTCCTGCAGGCAGAGTCAGACATGCTTCTGTATGTGTGTCAGGCATGCGTTTGGGCAGCTCCATGGTCTGGATCCTTGGCCTTGGCTCGTCTGTTGGGTGGGAAAAATGCGGCAAATTGGATGGATTTGCAGGCGGGCGGAACACTCTCCCCTACCTGAGTTGGCGACGACCGCGGCGCCACACATTTGCAAGTACTTGTGGACTTCATCTTTGAACTGCCACAAGTCTTCGAACTTTTCCCACGATGCCTCCTCCGGGGATTGTCCTTTCCAGTGCACAAGAAATTGGGCACTTGAGTTGCCCCAACCTTTGCCCCTAATCAATTGATGGTCAAGAATAGCCTTAATTTGTTTTTCGGTGGCGGCCGGAGTGATGAAAATCTGCTGACGTCCTGTCCGGCCCCGTTCCATGTCTTCCGTGTCCTCATGATACGGAGGACACGACTTTAATTGGCTGGCATGGAAGACGGGATATATCTTTAAGTGAGGCGGCATGTTTAGTTTGTAAGAGATTTTTCCCACCTTGGCAACAATCTCGAACGGCCCCTCATAGAACCTAATGAGATTTTGATTGACGCCTCGTAGGGACTTAAACTGCCGTGGATTGAGCTTGACCATCACTTTATCCCCAATTTGATAATGCACTGGCCGACGCTTCCTGTCGGCGAACTTCTTCATTTTTCGGGCCGCTTTGTCCAAGTAAGACCTTGCCATGTCTACCTGTTCTTCCCACGCCTTGGCCAAGTGATAGGCGCCGGGATTCCGCAGTCCGACATTGATGGGCAATGATTGTAGGGTATTAGGCTGCTGCCCAGTAGCAAGTTCAAAAGGACTCTTACCTGTGGCCTCGCTCCTCTGCAAATTATATGAGAATTGGGCTGTATCAAGCAGTTTTGCCCAATCTTTCTGGTTTGCACTGACAAAGTGCTTAAGATAGCATTCGAGAAGGCAGATGACCCGCTCCGTCTGGCCATCCGTCTGCAGGTGAAAGCTGGTTGACAAGTGCAATTCAGACCCCAATAAATTGAATAATTCTTTCCAGAAAGCTCCTGTGAAGCGAGGGTCTCGGTCGCTGATGATGTGCTTCGGCACTCCCCAATACTTGACTACATCCCGCAAGAAAAGCCTTGCTGGCTCCCTGGCCTTACAGCTGGCCGTGGCTGCCGTGAAGGTGGCGTACTTGGAAAACCTGTCCACCACGACCATGATCGTGCCAAATCCCTCAGAATTCGGCAAGCAGGTGATCAAGTCCATGGTGACACTATCCCATGGTCTGTCTGCTACAGGCAGTGGCTCTAGTAGGCCACCTGGCAATCTGCTTTCGGTCTTATCCTGCTGGCATATGAGGCAGGTGCGGACATAACTCTCAACATCATCCCGCATATGCGGCCAATAGTAGGCTGCCTCTAGCAGCGCCAAAGTTCTCTTCTGTCCCGGATGACCTGCCCAGGCCGTGTCATGTCCTTCCTTGATCAGGAGGCGCCTCAAATTTTCCCACTTCGGCACATAAACTCGCCTGCCGGTCGTATACAGCAATCCGTCATCCTCCCAAAACTTCTTCGTTTTGCCCTGGATGGCTAAGGCAAGAAGCTGTTTTGCAACCGAGTCGCGCTGCATTCCATCCTTAATAGTGTCTGAAATGTTGCTGCTGCTTATGCTAATAAGGGGTGCCAGGACTGCCTTCCGGCTTAGGGCATCAGCAACAACATTAGTTCGACCAGGTTTGTACTCCAAAGTGAAGTCAAACTCGGCCAGGAAGTCTTGCCAGCGGGCCTGCTTGGGGGTCAGTTTTGGCTGTGACTGAAAATAGCTTGTGGCTACATTGTCAGTCTTGACAGAGAAGTGGGAACCCAGCAAGTAGTGACGCCAAGTACTTAGACAGTGGACTATAGCAGTCATCTCCTTCTCGTGGATCGTGTACCGCCGCTCTGCTTCGTTTAGCTTTCGACTCTCGAAAGCAATAGGGTGGCCCTCTTGCATCAGGACGCCACCAATAGCATAATCTGAGGCGTCTGCATGGACCTCAAAAGCTTTGCTGAAGTCGGGCAGAGAAAGGACTGGTTCCTTTGTGATGGCGGTCTTGAGCTCCTCAAAAGCCTCTTGGCACGAATTTCCCCACTCCCACTCTCGACGCTTCTTCAACAGGTAGGTGAGTGGTGCAGCTATCTTAGAATAGCCTGTAATGAACCTCCGGTAATAGTTGGTGAGGCCAAGAAATGATCGAAGTTCGGTTACCTGAGTTGGTGCCTCCCAGTCCCTTATTGCGTCCACCTTGTCGTGGTCCATTCTGATTTCTCCCTGTGAGATTGTATGGCCAAGGAACTGCACGCAGGGCTGAGCAAATGTACACTTATCCCTCTTGACGTACAGTTCGTTTTCCCTCAACACTCGAAAAACCTATCGGAGGTGCTCTACATGCTCCTCCATGCTGTTGCTGTACACCACGATGTCGTCCAGATAAATGACCACAAACCGGTCCAAGAAGGGATGGAAGATTCTGTTCATAAGAGTGCAGAAGGTGGCAGGGGCGTTAGTCAGTCCGAATGGCATGACAAGCCATTTGAAGGCCCCATACCGAGTGACGCAGGTGGTCTTTGGCTCGTCTCCTTTGGCAATGCGTACCTGATAGTAGCCCTTCCTCAGGTCCATTTTTGAGAAGACCTTGGCCTGCCCCAAGCGATCAAACAGGTCTACAATCAAGGGTATTGGATATTTGTTTTTCACTGTCACCTTGTTGAGAGCCCGATAGTCTATGCACAGCCGCAATATCCCTTCCTTCTTTTTTAGGAACAATACCGGGGCGCCAAAAGGTGCCTTGGAGGGGCGAATATGCCCTGCCTCCAGAAGTTCAGTCAGTTGCCTCCTCAGCTCCTCCAGCTCCGGGGGTGCCATGCTATAGGGGGACATGGCAGGTGGCTTGGCCCCTGGAATCAGCTCGATCTGGTGGTCGACCTCCTGGCGGGGAGGCAGTTTCTTTGGGAGTTCTGCCTGCATGATGTCCTTGTGTTCTGCCAGGACATGTTGAATGCATGCCGGGATGGGTTCTACCTCAGGGCTCGCTGGTACCTCCACAACAGTGGCAAGGAAGGTTGGCTCACCTTTCTTGAATCCCTTGCATAGTTGCATGGCTGACAACTACATGCCTTTCTGGGGCACGCGGACTAGAGGCACTATGCAGGAGCCTCCTTGGTCGCTGATGTGCAGCTGGGTGAGATGGGGAGAAATGTAGGCATTTATCTCGTACCAGAAATCTAGCCCCAGCACGATGTCGAACACGTCCATAGGTGCCGCTGTAAAGTTGGTCCTTCCATGCCAAGTCCCAAGAGAAATGGGAATGTTAGGAGCAAATCCCCTTACTTGAGTAGGGAGGGCGTTGACCGTTTTCAGCAGTGTGTCACTGGAGATGAAAGCGAGCTCCAGCTCCCGAGCCTTTGCCTCCGTCATGAAATTGTGAGTTGCTCCCGTGTCCACCATGATGCGGACATGCTTACTATTGACCCAAGCGTCTATGAACAAAGATTCCCGTGGCCTCACACGGGGCGGCTGGGCGGATATGGCTGCAAGTGCCATGTGATTGAACATGGTCATGTGGTTGAACAAGCCCAATGCCTTGTCTTTTCCCTGGGCAGCCCCACCCCCTTGTTCCTTCCGTCCGCTGTTCTCGGCCGTGGCTGGCGGACAAGTGTGAGTTGGTTGTTGGTCTGCTGCTGTCATGGCCCCAAGTCTTGCCAACTTCGGCCAGTTTCTGTACATATGCGAGGAGTCCCCGCACAAATAGCACTCATCATGCTGGTTGACTCCCTTTTTCCGTTCTTCATAGTCTTTGCGGAATTGTGAAGGTCGGTTGCGGTCTCCCTTGTCGTCCCGACCCCGATTGGTGACAGACTTGCCTCTGTCCTTCTCTCCTTGTTCTGTTTTGGCAGCAACCTGCCGTTGGGCGCCCTCTTTCGCCCTGTTGCTTTCTGAGCGGAAATCAGTCAAAGACTCGGCAGCTGCAATGGCCTCATCTACGTCTTTAACTTGGCGCCGGTGCAGTTCTTGTCTGGACCAATTATGGAGGCCATCCAAGAAATAGAACAACAAATCCTCACTGGTCAGATTTGGTATTTGGAGGGTGAGCTTGGTGAATTCTTTCACATATTCAGGAATTGTGGATGTTTGCTTGAGGTCCCTCAACTTCCGGCGGGCCTCATGCACAACATTCTGTGGATAAAACTACCGTTTGAGCTCCTCCTTGAATTGTGCCCAGTCGGCTATAACACAAGCCCCTCGGTCCATGTCCGCCTTCTTCCGTCGCCACCACAACATGGCAGTATCGGTCAGGTACATTGCTGCTGTCCGGACCTTGGCAGATTCGGTTTCGACACCAACATTCTCGAAGTAACTTTTCAGTTGCCAAATGAAGTTTTCAACGTCTTGAGCACTCCGTTCACCTTTGAACTCCTTAGGCTTAGGAGCGTCTATGCGGGTCTCCCGCACTGTGGCTGGTACGGCGCCTTCCCTAACACCTCTGGCCGCTTCTACTTGCTGCCTAAGGGTGTCAACTTGCCCCTGCAGCACAGCCAGAGCCTCCAAGAGCCTCTGCTCTAGGCTTGTCAGCCCCTCCTTGTGCTCCTCTGCCTGTTCCAAGATGTTGTCTTTGACTTCATCTAGCCCCTCAAGGGCTATGTTTTCAAGATAGAGAAGTTACCTTCAAGAACATCTATCTGTCGGTTTAAGGCCGCCATGCCAGCCTCAGCATGGGTGACTCATTCGTCGAGCTGGCCGGTGCCCGAACCTTCGGCTTCCTCATGTGTAAGTCCTTCACTGATGGGTGCAACGGAGGGATCCCTGCCTCGGCTCTTGTCCCTCCGGCTAGACTTGGACTTCTTTTGGGGCTCAATGCCCTGGTTGTCTCCTAGAAATGCAGCTACTTCTTCTTCGCGGTTTGCCATTAGCATCGCTCTGATACCACTTTGTCACGGGCTTAGCTTGTAAAGGCCGTGCGGACAACTTAAGTTGGCTAAAGTTCACTCAAGTTTCAGTCTTTTGTTGCTTATGAGGCACTAAACGTGCTAAGGATCGAATGGCAAGTTGACAGCAAGAAGTAAAGCAAAGGAAGACAAGTCGTTTGAGGCCAAAGAGCCCTTTTTACTTCTATAAATCTGAAAGTATGAAGATGGAAGCTTGTTACAATTGCTGCCCCTTTGAGGCCTATTTATACTATACATAAGTCCCTACAATACATGCCAAATGGCTGTGCTAAAGTGGCTATGACAGGCAGGCAGGCAGGCATGCTGGCATGATGGCTGTGGCAGGCTGGCAGGCATGCTTGCTGTGACAGGCAGTGTTAGGCGGCTGTGTCAGGCATGCTGTGTCAGTCCTGCAGGCAGAGTCAGGCATGCTTCTGCAGGTGTGTCAGGCATGCGTTTGGGCAGCTCCATGGTCTAGATCCTTGGCCTTGGCTCGTATGTTGGGTGGGAAAAATGCGGCAAATTGGATGGATTTGCAGGCGGGGCGGAACACTATGCTTGATTGACAGATGCAAGAGGTGTCATAAGAAGGATTTGGCTTCTCGCTTTTAGGTATGAATCATCAGCCCCAAAAGAAACTCATACAACTTTTGTCTCTGTAGATAGCTAAAAATTTCCTAGATCTGTCATAGTCACATCCAAGAGAAGGAACTCGTGACTCAAATTCATTCCACAAACCTTGAAGCCAAGTTAAATATACAGAAATAGGACAATTATCTTGTGACAAAAATGACAATTTCTTTGTGCAAGTTGAAGGTTCTTAAACCATTTACTTTGTCAAATCTTTTCCTTAGATTTTCCAGACATACCATGCATTAGATGCATACACCATATTACTTAGCAGATTATTAGCTGTTGAATTCATTGACCAAGACAATACTATGGCATTGACTCTTCCCATTGACCTCAAAACTCTTCTCTAAACCTCTTTTTTTTTCTTGGGTTCCATCAACAAATTCCAACTTATTTCTTCCTAATAGAGTTACATGCTTAAATCTATTCCAGAATGAGCAATTATAGTGCCAGTTAATTAAAGAGAAAATAATGAAACTCTACTTACATCATATACATGCAGATAGTGAGGATGATTATGATCAATGATCTGAGTTGCCCCTTTTGCTTGATGACTAGTCGCGAAAGTAGAGGTTTTGCCTACTTCAAAGACTCCATTCACACCATTCTCATTCCCAGCCATTGTCGAATCTTTTATAGAAATTGATTGAGCTAGAAATCTTTACACCAAGGATTAAAAGCTCTGATACTATGAACTCAATTATGCCTCTATGGTTGAATTATTGAGTAATTCAAGAAGAACATAAAAGAAAGAAAAAGAGGGAAGTTTGTGAGACAGAGAGAATGTAGAGGGAAAGAGTAGTATAGATTGTAGGGGAAAAGCTCAAATATGCCATCGAACTTTCATAACAGGTTCAGTTATGTCATATGTTAATAGTTGGGCTCATTTATATCACTGCCTTGAGTCAAATTGTCTATCCATGTCACTATTTTTTAACGGTAATTTTGTAATATCAATTTTTACACGTGGTCTTAGCTAAACAGTCCACGTCACTATTTTTAAATCATCAAAATAAAAAAGAATCGAAAAAATAAAAATTACCCGCCCAAACCTTATAGCCAACCCACTCCCATTTACCCAAACCCTATCCTTACTCCCTCATCCACAATAATTCAAATCCTTAACCCCAACCTTCTTCTTCATCTTCTTCACATCTCCTCTTTCTCCATAATTTCAAACCCAATCCCTAACACCAGTTAACTAGAGAGTGTTGCTTTTCAAATGGCCAAGGCCTATATATAGAAGTTGCCGATAGACGAATACTCAAGTGGCCACAAGCTCAATCATCTTGTGTTGATTTTGCAGTCACATCTTCTTAGAGGAAGAATTGTCCCCTCCCTTTTTCTCCTGAAATGGAGAATGTACGTGAGGGGTCACTGGACTTACGATTTGATACCAAAAACAGTGGGTTAGTTGGGGGTTGAATTGGATTTGAAATCACGGAGAAAGAGAAGATGTGAAGAAGATAAGAAGGTTGTAATTAGAGATTTGGATTATTGTGAATGAGAGAGTAAGGATGGGGTTTGAGTAAAATGGACAAGGATCGGGTATAATATGGGGAGCGTAGGTAATTTTTATTTGTCCGATTATTTTTATTTTTCTGGTTTAAAAATAGTGACATGACCTGTTTAGCTGATGCCACGTGTAAAAACTGGTATTACAAACTACCGTTAAAAAATAATGGCATGGATAGACACTTTGACTCAAGGGCTATTTTTTTTTTTTATAAATTTGAGTTGGATTAGCATAAATGGGTTGAATGAGTTTTAAATGAGTAAATATTTTAATTCATAATATGAATTATATAAGAATCAATAAAAAAGTGTCAAATCATTTAAACTTTTATATAATACTGAATCTGTTTATTTCAGAGGTAAATATGAGCCAAAAAAAATAATACAAATATTGATGGATGAATAATTTAACTAGGACAACAGTGAACAAATTAAATAGGGCGGGATCACTTTTAGCTCTTTTTCCTGTTTTTTTATTTTATTTATTTATTTATTTATTTATTTTTATTTAATTGTTACTTATCTTGACTTTAGACTTTGAAGGAGTCAATCCAGAGTTAATTAGTTCAAGAACTATTCCATTATTCACATTTACTTGTTCATAATAAATTATATATATATTTTTAAAAAATTAATAAATAAAGTATATATTTTATTATAATATTCATAATTATTCTTATTTAAAAAATCTTAGGAAATGCTTTGAAAAACTAACTAGTTAATATTACAGGTAATAATAATTATTTTTAAAATATATATAAATAAAAATTTATTTTTAATATAATGAAAAAATAAAAATTAGCTATGACAGTAATTTAAAGGAAGAATAGTCCTCTATTATCCTCTCTAGAGCGTCAAAAGTTTTCCCAAATTTATCCAACGTGTCAAGCATGTCCAAAGATTGACAATTTTGTGAGTTAATATAATTAAAGATCACTATTTAGTTTGATCCCAAATTGAACTATCAAAGTTTTATGCCAATAATGGTAAAAAGCAGGATAGTTATTTACTAATGTATTTTTTAATTTTAGAGGTACAATGGAAAAAAAATTAAGAATAACTCTATTTATTATATTTAAAGATATTTTGTAATTTGAAATAATGTAACAAAATTTTTTATGTTTTATTATATTATGATTATTGTATCTTAACTTTAAAATGAATGATAATACTAGCAAATGTTTATTCTTCTCAATTCAGAAAGGCCAAACATATAAACAACCCCTTAAACTTGCCTCTATTTTTTATTTTGGTCTCCAACTCAACTTTGTTCTATTTTAACCCTCCAACTCTATTTTTCATGTATTATTTAAACACAAAGTACTAATTTTTATGTTTTTATTATTTTTATTCATACTTTTCAACTGTAATTTACATTTTAAAAATCGACGGAGACATCAGTTAGTTTTTGTAAAAATAAAATAAAGAATTGACAAACATCCGTCGATTTTAAATTTTTAAAAATAGTTTCTATGCATTTTTGCGAAAAAATAAATTGGCGAACATATGCCGATTTTTTAATGTCCATCAGTTTTTTTAAATTTTTTTTATTGACAACCCTACGGGGTCCGTTAAATTTAATGTTTTTTTAGTAGTGTTACTAACAACGAATCAGACTCTTTTTTTACCCATATTGAAGACGTGCTCTTTTTACTCGTATTGGAGCGAGTTAAAAAATAGAAAGCAGGGTGTTTGAGTTAAAGCCAGATGACTTGCATGATATTAAAAAAATACATAACATTATTTAATTGAATACTTTGTACCTATTTAAAAATATTTATCAATACGTGTTGAATAGTTACGCTGAATAATATTCAGTATTTGCACTCTATTTTTTATTTTATTTTTACAAAAACTAACAGACATCCGTCAAATTTTAAAATGTAAAATTATAGTTGAAGAGTATAAATAAAAAAAAATAGTGCTTTATGTATAATTGGAACATAAAAAATAGAGTTAGAGAGTTAAAATGAAATAAGTGTAATACCCCAATAATCCCTAAGTTTAGACCCGAGGGTTCAAGCAAAGAAAATAGAAAACTGTAGCCTGGGCCACAGGACGAGTCATCTAGAGACTCGTGGGAGGACTTCACGAGTCGTTAAGTGACTCGTGTAGTGAAGGGAGGATTGACATCCATTCGTGATCTGGGGGTGACCACGAGAGGCAGCCACCAGTTGTGAAGTGACTCCACGACTCGTGGAGTTGGTCGTGGTCAGGAACAGGATTGAAAGTTTAAAGTTTGGGCAGTGTACTTCACGACTTGGTCACCACGAGTCGTGATAACTGATAGTAAGTAATTTTTCTGCATTTTAGTAAGAGTGTTTTCGTTATTCCTAAGCCCCTAGGTCCTAAACTACACTGTTTTAAGCTCAGTTAGGAGGGTTTTAAGAGTTCTTAACCTATTCTAGGCCTTTCCTTTCCATGCATGCAATATTAAGGAGTTCATTGGAGATCAAGCTAGAGAAATTTCTTAGGTTCTTCCTCAATTCACTTGCGTTTTCAAGGGAGATTGTGAAATAAAAGTACCCAGGTATGTAGGGTTATGAATGAGAGTATTTCATTCACTCTCATGCCCAAATCCTCTTCTAAATTCATGAAATTCAAGGTTGATGATTTCATGGGGTTCTAACCCAATTTGTGAAAATTCTCTATGTATCTATCATTAGTCGATTCTATTCATGTTTCTAATGTTGTTTTAACATTTATGGGCATGTTTTATAATGATTTTAATTATAAATTATGATTTCTAAGTTTTAAAAGTATGATGCCCAAATATGTAAGTTCATGAAGAGATGAGATTATAATCTATGTTTTCAAATATGATGAAATGTCTATGGTGATCATATGATTTTCGAATTACCCATGTATATACCCATGATTTTGTCTATCAATTCCATTTCAAAGCATGTTTAAGTTTGGGAAAGCTATATGATCAAGTATGTTTCATGATTTTCTTTAATTTCATGATTATAGCTTACCACATGGTTTTGGAGTTTAGACTCCCACTTTTCAGCTTGTGGTATAGTTTGAGCCAAGGCTCCTCATGTTATGTTTTCAGATAATGCATGTCCAATTATGATTTAGCTTCATCGAAAGACGATGGCTCAACGTTGTTGAAAAACGATAGAGAACATATGCATATTTTTGGGAGTAGTTTCTAGTTTCAAGTAGGCTATGAGTTCAGTTAACCATGTTCCTCAGAACTACGTGCCAATATAGGTACATTCAGATTCTTTGGGACCTCCCTTGTGAGCTTTCCCTGCCCCCGAGGGGCCTTTAGCTTTATATCGATATCATGGTAGCGCCTTTAGCCCTGACAAGGATTTGGACGGATCTGCCCACTTGAGTGTAATAGTCGGGACCAAGTAAGCTCTATCGTGGTTATGTCGGTTATATGACGAGTCTCCACTTGTTCCTCATATTTCAGTTATGCATGTTCATCAGTCATGATATTATGTTTTCAGTAGGTTTGGCCCAATGTTCAGTTTTACTTATGATTATCAATTTCTGCTTTGGGTCATTCGATTCAGTTATGATATTTAGTTATGTTTAAATCATGTTGTTAGATAATAGCATGCAAGCCTTACTCTCAACATCTTATGCTGAAATGTTTTATGATATGCATGATTTCAGTTTTACTTACTTTGCATACTCGGTACATTTCAAGTATTGACCGCATACTGTATACTGTATCATTTCAAGATACAGGCTTGGACGTTTAGGTTCATCCCCACCACTAGTCAGTTACTAGAGTTAGCATATCCATCTTGTTGGCGAGTCCTTATCCTTCGAGGACCTCTTTATCCGTTTGTTATTAGTATCTTTCAATTTCAGACTATCAGTGAGTTAGTTGAGGTCTTGTCCCATCAACTCATCAGTATATATAGGCTTATCAGATATAGTGTGTATTCAGCTTCGGATCAGTGTTATGTATTCCGTTGTATCAGGTGTTTTAAATATTCAGACTTTCCGCTATATTAGATGCTTTATTATTTGAGCTTTAGATTTATGTTCATTCCATGGGTCAACTTGGAGTCGTTTATGATTCTAGGTTCCATGTATTGATCTGGGCCTATGATCGAGTCATGAAAAACTTGGTATCAGAGCATTAGGTTTTGAAGTGTCCTAGGGTATTTGAAAGACACGTTAAGTAAAGTCTGTTTCATGGGTGTGAAACGCTCCATACTTATGACGAAGAGGCTATAAAATATTTTAGGAAATTTCCCTTCAATCATGATCTATGTCGTGCGATGAAATGGCTTTCTATCTTTCTAACTCGTGCTATATGCGTTTGTAGAATCATGTCTCCTCGCCGAGTTAACGGAAGAAGGAACGGAAATGGAAATAGCCATCAACAAGCCCCACCAGCACCTGAGGATCATGTGCCCGAGTAGATTGTCCATGCTGAGTTTAGGGCAACCATCCAGATATTGGCACAGGCATCGACCGCCCAAGTCAACAAGCAGACAATGACCCATGTTCCCTAGAATAGGAACACGACAGCGACAACAGTCAGGGACTTCCTCAGGATAAATCCCCTAAGTTCCTCGGATCGAAGGGGGATGAAGATCTATACAAGTTTATTGATGAGATCTAGAAGATCACCCAAATTATGGGGGTGACGGGGGAGAAGTGTGCAAATTTAGCCTCTTATCAACTGAAAGGGGGTTGCACACATTTGGTTCAGGCAGTGAAAGGATGGCCGGGGAGTCAGCGCGGGTCTTAGTAGTTGTGATGAGTTTCTTACCGCATTCTTGGATCAGTTCTTTCCTCGAGAGATAAGGGAGATCAAGGAAACTAAGTTTGTGAACTTGAGGCAGAATAATATGACAGTTCAGGAGTACGCCTTGGAGTTCACCTGCTTGTCCTAATATGCACCTGAGATGGTGGCTGACCAGAGGGATCGAGTGAGTAGGTTCGTGCATGGGATAGCGGACTATTTGGTCAAAGATATCCAAATCGCAATGCTTCATCAGGATATTGACTTCTCTCGGTTGGTCTTGTACACCCAGTAGATAGAGGCGGTGTGGGTGAGTGAGAGAGAGAGAGAGAGGTCAAGAGGGCCAGGTGTGACAGTTTTGGGTTCTCCCAGCCGAGGCCTAGTGGTGGGCATTGTCAGAAGTCCCACCAGAGATCATCATCCCTAGCGCCGTCAACAGCGAGTGTACCATCCAGGTCCAAGCATGACCATAGGGGACATGCATCAAGTTCTCGAGGTTAGGGGAGCAAACTTGTAAAGCCCAGCATTTCAGGTTGTGACAGCTGTGGTAGGAGGCACGCTGGTCAGTGTTTAGCAGGTATAGGTACTTGTTTCAGGTGTGGGAAGACCGAAAAGTTTCTCAGAGATTGTCCAGCAGCTAGATAGGGACAAGGTAGAAGCTGAGACCTAGCCATTAGTTAAGCAGCCCCACCAGCATGTTCAGCTCAGTAAGGTGCCTCCACTAGTGTAGGTGGTGGTCAATGTCAGAATAGGTTTTATGCCCTAGCATCTCGTCAGGAGCAGGAGGTCTCTCCAAATGTAATCACTGATATGTTACGAGTATTTCTCCTTGATGTTTATGTATTGTTAAATCCAGGGGCTACTTTATCTTTTGTGACACCCTATGTTGCTAGTAGTTTTGGAGTCAATCCCAAAATCCTATTAGAATCCTTCTTTGTCTCTACTCCAGTCGGTGATTCAGTTATAGCTCGACGGGTATACAGAAATTGCTCTATTACAGTCCTTTAGAAAGTCACCTCAACAGATTTAGTAGAGTTAGCCATGATAGATTTTGATGTTACCTTTGGCATGGATTGGCTACATGCATGTTATTCTTTAGTAAATTGTAAACCCGTGTACTAAAGTTTCGGTTTTCGGGTGACCCAGTCCTGGAGAGGAAGGTAGCTCAGCTGTGCCTAAAGGTGGCTTTATTTCCTACCTTAAGGACAAAAAGACGATTTCTAAGGGTTGTGTGTACCATTTAGTTTGGTTAATAATGCTACTCCGAGACCCCGACTATCCAGTCAATCCCTATAGTGTGTGAGTATCTAAAGGTGTTTCTAGATGATCTACCGGGAATCCCTCCCGAGAGAGAGATCAACTTTGGTATTAACCTTCTTTTTGATATGCAGCCTATATCTATTCCTCTGTATAGAATGGCTCCAGGTGAGCTAAATGACTTGAAGAAGCAGTTGAAGGACCTCTTAGACAAGGGTTTCATTAGATCTAGCAAGTCCCCGTTGGGTGTACTAGTTCTCTTTATCCTGAAGAAGGATGGTTCCCTTCAGATGTGCATTGATTATTGGTAGTTGAACAAGGTCACAATCAAGAACAGGTATCCTCTCCCCAGAATTGAGGACTTGTTTAACCAAATTCAGGGTGTCAAGTGTTTCTCAAAGATAGACCTCTGATTGGGATATCATCAGCTCAGGGTTAGAGAGAGTGACATCCCAAAGGCAGTTTTCAGGACTCGGTATGATCACTATGATTTTGTAGTTATGTCTTTCGAACTGACGAATGCTCCTATAGCTTTTATGGATTTGATGAACAGTGTATTAAAGCCATATTTGGATATGTTCGTGATTGTGTTCATAGATGACATTCTCATATACTCTCAGAGTAAGGAGGAGCATGTCGCTCATTTGAGGGTGGTGCTATAGACTCTTAAGGATTGCTAGCTGTATGCTAAATTCAGCAAGTGTGAGTTTTGACTGAATTCAGTAGCATCTTTGGGTCATGTGGTGTCAAGTGAGGGTGTACAGGTGGACTCTCAAAAGATAGAAGCTGTGAAGAATTAGCCCATACCAGTTAGTCCTTTAGATATTAGGAGTTTCTTAGGTTTGGCTGGTTACTACAGAAGGTTTATTGAAGAGTTTTCATCCATTGCAGCACCATTGAATAAGTTGACCCAGAAGAAAGTGAAATTTTAATGGTCGGAGGGCTGTGAGAAGAGCTTTCAGAAGTTGAAGACTTGACTCACCTCAACACTAGTGTTGACTCTACCTGAGGGTACCGATGGGTTTGTGGTTTATTGTGAGGCCTCGAGGATTGGCCTTGGTTTTGTACTGATGTAGCATAGTAAGGTTATAGCCTATACTTTTATGCAGCTTAAGGTCCATGATAAAAACTACCTGACTCACGACCTTGAGTTAGCAGCGGTAGTATTTTCCTTGAAGATTTAGAGATACTATCTGTATAGGGTCCATGTGGATGTATTTACGGACCACAAGAGTCTATAGTATGTATTTACCCAGAAGGATTTGAATCTATGTCAAAGAAGGTGGTTGGAGCTTCTTAAAGATTATTATATGAGTGTCCTTTATCATCTGTGTAAGGCCAATGTGGTGGCAGAGGCCCTTAGCAGACTTTCTATGGAGAGTGTGTCTCATGTAGATGAGGGGAGAAAGGAGTTGGTAAAGGATGTGCATCGGCTTGCATGACTAGGGGTTTGTCTTGGGGATTCGACATATATTGGTGTCATTGTTCAGAGTAGTTCAGAATCCTCTTGAGTGACTGAAGTCAAGGCTAGGCAAGCTGAGGATCTGATTCTAGTAAAGCTGAAGGAAGAGGTTAAGAATTAGAAGGTTGAGGTCTTCTCCCAACAGGGAGATGGTGTACTTCGATATCAGGGTCGTTTGCATATTCCGAGTGTTGATGGCCTAAGAGATCAGATGTTGCATGAGGCTCATGGTTCCCGATATTCTATACATCCTGGCGCCACCATGATGTACCTTGAACTATGGGAAGTCTATTGGTAGAGTGGCATGAAGAAGGACATAGCAGAGTTTGTGGCTAAGTGTCCAAATTGTCAACAAGTAAAAATGGAGCATCAAAGACTTGGAGGTGTACTTCAAGACATTAGTATCCCTACATGGAAGTGGGAGGAAATCACTATGGACTTTATTATAGGGTTGCCTCGTACTCGTCGATAGTATGACTCTATTTGGGTTGTTGTAGACAGGTTGACTAAACCAACTCATATTCTAATGGTCAAATCTACCGATTCAACAAAGGATTTTTCTAAATTGTATAATCGGGAGTTAGTTCGATTGCATGGAGTTCCCTTTTCTATCATATCAGATAGAGGTACTCAGTTTACCTCCCAATTTTGGAGGTTGTTTCAGAAGGGACTTAATACTCAGGTCAAGCTTAGCATAGCTTTTCACCTGTAGACAGAGGGTCAGGCGGAGCGGACCATTTAGACTCTTGAGGACATGTTGAGAGCATGTATGGTTGACTTCAAAGGTAGTTGGGATGATCATTTACCTCTTATCGAGTTTGCATATAATAACAACTATCATTCCAGCATTCAGATGGCTTTGTTTGAGGCTCTTTATGGGTGGTGGTGTAGATTTCCTATTGGTTGGTTTTTGAAGTCAGTAAAGCTGCGTTAGTAGGGCCAGATTTAGTCGGTGAAGTTGCGTTGGTAGGGCTAGATTCAGTCAATGAGGCTATGGAGAAAGTCCAGCTTATAAGGGAAGGGTTGAAAATAGCTCATAGTCATCAAAAGTCTTATACTGATGTGAGGAGGAGAGAACTTGACATTGAAATTGATGATTAGGTGTTGCTGAAAGTGTCTCCCATGAAGGGAGTGATGAGATTTAGAAGGAAGGTGAATCTTAGTCCCCACTATGTTTGCCCATACAAAATTGTGAGACGTGTTGGCAAGATGGCTTATGAGTTGGAGTTGCCCTCAAAATTAGCTTCAGTACATCTAGTGTTCCATGTATCTCTTTTGAAGAAGCGCATGGGTGACCCCACTTTGGTTGTTCTGGTAGAGAGCGTAGGTGTGAAGGATAACCTTAGTTATGAGGAGATTCCGGTTGAGATCCTTGATCATCAGGTTCGGAAGCTGAGGAACAAAGAGGTAGCTTTAATAAAGGTTTTATGGAGAAATCAGCATGTTGCGGGAGCTACATGGGAAGCCGTAGCAAATATGATGGCTAAATACCCGCATCTTTTCCCTTCCAGCCCAGTTCCAGCTTTAGATATCAGTTTCCTCCTCAGTACTCTATTTAATTTTATGTTTAGATCACGTGTTCCAGTTTCTTTCATGTCAGTGCATGCATGTATGATTCATGAATTCAGTTCAATCATGTATTTCAGTTCGGAGTCAGTCACTTCATCAGTTTCCAGCTGCAGATGTTCAGTATTTGGGAGGACAGTCCTTTTCCCCATCTTTTCAATATATTTATTCACATTCGAGGATGAATGTTCCTAAAGAGAGATATTGTAATACCTCAAAAGTCCCTAAGAACAGACCTAAGGGTTCAAACAAAGAAAACTAGAAACTTTTTCCTAGGCCACAAGACGAGTCGTCCAGTGACCCATGAGAGGACTTCACGAGTCGTTAAGTGACTCGTGAAGTGAAGGGAGGATTGGCATCAATTTGTGGTTTGGGGGTGACCACGAAAGGCAGCCACGAGTCGTGAAGTGACTCCACGACTCGTGGAGTTGGTCATGGTCAGGAGAAGGATTGGAAGTTTAAAGTTTAGGCAGTGTACTTTACCATTTGATCACCACGAGTTGTGGTGACTGGCATTAAATAATTTCCCTGCATTTTAGTAAGGCTGTTTTCGTAATTCCGAAATTCCTAGGTCCTAAATTACATTGTTTTAAGCTCAATTATGAGGGTTTTAAGAGTGCTTAACATATTCTAGGTTTTCCTATTCCATGCATGCAAGATTAAGGAGTTCATTGGAGATCAAGCTAGAGGAATTCCTTAGGTTCTTCCTCAATTCACTTAGGTTTTTAAGGGAGATTGTGAAATTAAAGTACCCAAGTATGTAGGGTTATGAATGGGAGTATTCCATTCACTCTCATGCCCAAATCTTCTTCTAAATTCATGAAATTCAAGGTTGATGATTCCATGGGGTTCTAACCCAATTTATGAAAATTCTCTTTGTATCTATCATGGGTTGATTCTATTCATATTTCTAATACTATTTTAAGATTCATGGGCATGTTTTATAACGATTTCAATTATAAATTATGATTTCCAAGTTTTAAAAGTATGATGCCCAAATATGTAAGTTCATGAAGAGTTGAGATTATGATCTATGTTTTCAAGTATGATGAAATGTCTATGGTGATAATATGATTTCAAATTACCCATGTCTGTACCCAATATTTTTGTCTATCGAGTCTATTTCAAAGTATGTTTTAGTTTGGGCAAGCCCATATGATCAAGTATGTTTCATGATTTACTTCAATTTCATTTTGATAGCTTACCACATGGTTTTGGAGTCTACACTCCCACTTCTCAACTCTTGGTATGGTTTGAGCCAAGGCTCCTCATGTTATGTTTTCAAATAATACATGTTCAGTTATGATTTAGCTTTGTCGAAAGATGATGGTTCAGCTTTGTTGAATAATGATAGAGAGAATATGTATGTTTTTGGGAGTAGTGTCTAGCACCGAGTAGGCTATGGGTTCAGTTAAACCTGTGCTTCAGAATGACGTACCAACGTAGGTACGTTTAGATTCTTTGGGACCTCCTTTGTGATCTTTCCTTGCCCCCGAGGGGCCTTCAACTTGATATTGATATCATGGTAGTGCCCTTAGCCCTGTCAAGGCTTTGGATGGCTCTGCCCACTTGAGTGTAATAGCTGGGACCACATAAGCTCTATCGTGGTTATGTTGGTTATATGACAAGTCTCCCATTGTTCCTCATGATTTCAGTTATGCATGTTCATCAGTCATGATATTATGTTTTCAGCAGGTTTGGCTTAATGTTCAGCTTTACTTATGATTATCAGTTTCAGCTTTGGGTCATTCGATTCAGTTATGATATTTTGTTATGTTTAAATATGTTTTCAGATAATAACATCCAAGCCTTACTCTCAACATCTTATGTTGAAATGTTTTATGATATGCATGATTTCAGTTTTACTTATTTAGCGGTTTTACTTACCTTGCATACTCGATACATACCAAGTACTGACTGCATACTCTATGCTGTATCATTTAATGATACAAGCTCAGATGTTCAGGTCGAGCCCTGCTGCTAGTCAGTTCTCAAAGTTAGTATATCCAGCTTGTTGGTAAGTCCTCATTCTCCGAGGACCTCTTTATCCGTTTGGTATCAGTATCTTTCAATTTCAAACTATTAGTGAGTTAGTTGGGGTCTTGCTAGTTGGGGTCTTGTCCCATCAACTCGTCAGTATGTACAGGCTTATCAGACATAGTGTGTATTTAGCTTGGGATCAGTGTTATGTATTCCATTGTCTTAGATGTTTTAAATATTCAGACTTCCGCTATATCAGATGTTAGTTTCCGCTTTATTATTTGAGCTTTAGATTTATGTTCATGCCATGGGTCGACTTGGAGCTATTTATGGTTTTAGGTTTTGTGTCTCGATCCGGGCCTATGTTTGAGTGCATTCTCCATTTTTTTAGTGAGATTATTACATCATTGTATTGGAAACAAATGTTTGCATCTGCTTGTCTTTGTGGGGTTTAAACAATTAGGATCTTGTATATATGAGGATGAATTGATAGAACTTTTGGGTATAGGAAGGAGTTTTTGGATAAAGTTGGTAGAAGGGATAAGCATATTCTTAGCTATCTCTTGGGGGTTAGGGTGCCAAAATTCAGGCTCAATTTGAATGAGCCGATAAACATTGTCATATTTTAAATAAGTGGGTTCATCAATGGAGGACCCTCTATTTGAGAAAAATATTTTATTTGGTATAAATGTATCGGCCGGTGCTTTGTGTAAAATTATAAGAAAATTCAATGGAGCTTTCTGCCTCCACTATCTTTTTTGTAGTGCTGCTGGCAACCACCGTACAGGAAGAAGATGTGTGACTTTGGGCTGCCACATTAGAGTAGATATTTTTAAAGAAGTGGGTATTGATTCATTAATTCCCTTCTGTTGGTGCTTAACAGGCTAGTAGTATCTTTAAAACCCATAAGCAAGCACCAGTTTTGAAAATTGTTTTCTGTCCACGAGGTGGACAAGGTTTGAGTTAGCTAAGTGTTTCTTCTTATTCAACTAGGTCAGCCGAGTTCTTTGGACTGGAAATGGAGATTGGAGTGGCATTCTCCAAAAGATATGATGGCATAATTTCTTTCATGGCATAATTCGTCGAAGTTTGATATCTGTGCTGGCTCGGGCCAACTACATCTTTTGAGAGTTGCTTGGAGGCAACTGACTTTGTTTGTTGTTTGGAATTTGTTTGCTGCTATGTCAGTAGTATTTTGTTCTCATTTGGTGAAGTAAGGGATGGAAATTGTGAGGATACTGGGATATCCGTCTTCTTTTTTCTACTCATTTTATTTTCACTACAAGAATTCTCTTGTAAGGAATTATCGAATAGAATTGAAGCTCCCTTTTTTATATTCTATATTGAAATAAAAATAGATAAAATAGCATGCCATCTAGCCAATATATATTTAAAGGCAAGATTTTGTACATCCTTTTGTAAAACAGTTTTTGCAGCTTTACAATCAATTCTTAACAAAAGTTTTTGATTTAATAAATCACCTTGAAATTTTTAAATGCATAAGATAATTGCAATTTTTTTTAATAGTAGGATAATTTTGTTAGGACTTATTCCAATGCTTGGATGCAAAAATGCATCTGTTTCGACTATTTTGAATGCAGAAGGGTCAATAAGAGATAAGCAAGGAAAATGCTTGATCTTTTGTTTGATCTCTTTGATAGCACTAGTGTAACACCCAAATGTTCCTAAGACAAAACCCTAGACTTCAAATGAAAACAACAAGGAACCAGAAAACTTTTCTCAGAACGACTCATCAGATGAGTCTTTGTCAGAACCAATGACCTATTAGAAGAGTCGTTGTTTGCTTCTGCAAATTTTTCCTCAAGAACTAATGAGTGATAGGACTAACGAGTCATCACATCTAGTCATTGGTTGAGGATTATAAACTTGTCAAATTTTTCCCCAACAAATGAGCCACTTGACGAGTCATTCGAGGAAGTAACGACTCATCTTGTGGGCCATTGGATGAGATCCAGAAAGTGTTCAAAATTCATTCAGTGACCACGGGTGGAAACAACAACCTGTTGTAACTTCTAATGGGTCGTTCTGTCTATCTGTTGGGAGAGGTTCAGAGATTTTTTGAAATGGTTTTAGTGACAACAATTGAACTCAACGACTAGTCAGGTCCTCTAAAGGGTTGTCCTTTCTAACTGTTGGTTGAAGTCCAAAAAGTGAAATTTTAGACTCAAGACCAATGGCTGGTCCAATAAATCGTGGTCACAACCAACGACTCGTTGTGCGATTCACTAGATCTGGATGACATTTTTCCAGGGGCATTTTCATAACTTTCCACAATTTTAATTGCTAAAATTACGTCACATTGGGGTATCCGAGGGGGAATTTAGAGGGACTAGTCGATATTCCTCCCCCATTCTTTCCTCTTACAAAATTCCTCGGTGATAACACACATAAGCATTTCAAGGAAAGAACAAGGGCTTCAATTTTTTTCTAGGGTTTTAAGTGTTTTTCTCTGAAAATTCTTCTACAGGTACGTGGGGATTTAGCAAGGTTATTTCTTCCATCATTGTGCCCAGAATAACTAGTGAACCCTAGTTTTCCTTCAAGTTTTCTAGAAATCATGGCTTAGGGTTTTCTTCTAGATGTTGAAATTCCCTATCCCCTTAATCTGTTAGAGTTTCATGACTAGTACCATGCTGTAATTAGAATGTTAACATCAACTTGTATAATGTCTACCCAGATTCTTGATGCTTGCATGATTTTGAGATTTTATTCCATGAACTAATAATGTTTCAAAAATAGTATGATCTTTTAGAGTATGTATGATTTTATTATGATTTATGTACACATGCTTTACAATACTATTAACATAGCCAGTATACACAGTACTATTATCAGAAATAAGTATTTTCAACTTATCAGTATATTCAGTATCCCGAGTTATCAGGTCCTTTAGGCTCTCAGGACACTTCTAGATAAGTAGTCCTGACTTAGCCTTAAGACATCATTTCGAGCTATCAGTACAATTCAATATTTATATATGTACATCTGTTATGTGTCTTCAGTTGGGAATAGTACTTAGAACCAAGTGGGATGGGGTTTAGTGCACTCAAGTTTTCTGAACTATGTGCCACCATAGGATTGAACCCGAATGAGTTTTACAATTAGTGATCACATAGTCTAATTACTGCATCCTGTCAAGGTACAATGGAACCTATCAATGCGGATTAAATATCAAAATCCACATCTAGCTTGCATGGTCGTATGTCTGTTAACAGACACTCCTACAATACAGTCCAATCTAGTCCAGTCCAGTCTTATAGATTTTCAGATATGTTTATGAAGTACATGTTTAGATTTTTCTGCTTATAGCATTTTTCCTTGATTTTCAGACGCTTTCAGTACTTGTGATTTTAGATATGGTCATTTTATGTCATATCAATCCAATTTATCAATTATAAGCATTTTAATGTTTTATTTGACATCTCACATACTCAGTACATTCGAAGTACTAATCACATATTCTCTATATGTCATATCATTTTATGATATAGGTTCAGGTACCCAGTCTCAGTATCACAGATTGGCTTCACCCGGTGATATCCAACAACGTCCAGTGGTGAGTCCTCATTTATGAGGATTGGAGCTATTTTCTTTTACCCTATTGTCTTGTTTATATTCAATCTTTGGAGTTAGCTGGAGACTTGTCCCAACAACTCATCAGTACTAGTGGCTTTTAGATAGAGTATTTGTGTCTCTGTTTATGACTCAGAGTTTATTTAAACGTTTTAGTTTTCAGTTCATTCAAGTATTTACTTGTAGAATGTTTTTGGCAACTCAATTAGCTTCCGCTCAGTTCTCTATTTAAATTTCAGTATGTCAGTATTATGCTATGCCATGGGTTTGCTTGGGGTCACTTATGACTCTAAGTACCATATCATGTCAAGGGTGTAGACTCGGGTCATGAAAAACTTAGTATCAGAGCATCTGGTTTAGAGTGTCCTAGGATATCTGAAAGCTGTATCAAATAGAGTCCTTTTCTTGGGTATGAAACGAGCCACATTTATGTGGAGGAGGCTATGAGGCATTTAGGAAAATTCCCTTTTCTTCATGATTCTTATCGTGCGTCAAGTATAAATCTGTAAAATGTCTTTCTAACTCGTGCTCTACCATTTTCAGTTGATAATGCCTCCCTGAAGAGGAAATCGAAGGAGGACTAGTAACGCCAACCAGCAAGCCCTACCAGCCCCTCAGGATGACCAGGTTACACCTGCTGAATTGAGGGATACTATTCAGATGCTAGCTCAGGCGGTGACTAATCAGGTCAACCAACAGGTTGTCGTACCTGATCTTGGGCATATTTACATGCCCAAGTGTTATTTTATATCGTAGTTTTGCCATGTCTGTCAAATTATGTGATTACATTCTCATTTATTTATGTTTAATTATGTGCTGAAACTAACCAACATAATTAGCCCTTATTTTGTAGGTGTAAATGGTTATAAGGGACTAAATATGATGGTTAAAGCTTAAGGAAGAAGCTCGGAATAAAAGGCAAAAGAGTCGCATGATATCGCACAAGTGTATGCACATGACGAGCCACATAGCGTGCCACGCAGTACGGGCAACGCCCTAAGCACCGTGCCACGACAAGGCAGCTGCGCGACAGGTAGCATACCACGCCCAACGTCTACACGTGAGAGGCATACCATTCCAGTGAAGTTGCGAGATAGGCCTATGCCACGCCCAAGCTACTCTGCATTCAGCAGCATGCCATGATAGGCGACGCGCAAGGCCATCGCCACAACATGCCAATTCCAGTAGATGCGCGCGATACCTCCATGTCAAGGAGGTAATCTATCGCGATGGGCAGCGTGACATGGAGGCAGTTCCTCCTCAGCCAATTTTTGCAAAATTCCCACTTCCTATAAATTGAACACTTGGTTATATTTTTCATTTATCACGAAATATTTTGGGTAGAATGGAAAGGAGCGAAGGGAGAATAAAGGAAACTCTACCTAGGGTTCATAAACTTTTATTCTCTTTTACCATTCTTGTAAGTACTTTACTTTAAACATGTTTTAGAGTAATTGTATGAACATGAGTTGATAAAATCCTTCTTCCAGGGTCGAGGCCACATGATATGAATGTAAATGCTTGAATTCATCTTTGGTTCGAGTTTTCATTATTGTTTTGTCTTGCATTCTTAATTATTATTGTTTTTATATTTGATCACCATATAAAAAAACTTGTTAAGCTTAGGAAAAAGCTTGAAAGAGTAACTCTAGGTTAGAACGAAAGAATGCAGGGAGCAAGTTCTTATCTTTACGATAGGATTCGCGGTTAGGATGTCAATTATACCTAATTTGTCTTGCTTGGTTAATTAAACGGGATGATAGCTAGACACCGACTTAGATTGTCACATCACCGCTCGTAGAAGTAGTTGTGAAGATAAGCTAGGTTAATGATTAGAGGTATGAAAGTCTATACAAGGGCATAAATCCCGTAAACCACATCCATAGTGTTAAATCGCTCATGAATTAGGACGTCAAATCCCCACTCAATGATGTAGGTGTGTGTCACAACCCGAACGTACACCCAGATAGTAGACACGGGAAAAGGGACCTCGAGAGACCCCTAGTCGACCCATGGCACATGAATATAACTAATCTCATTCAAATAAGAGGAATGATAATCATAAAAATATAGCGGAAGCGTAATTATAGCATAACATCAGGAAATATTGGACATATACATAGATGAGTACTACATTCTTGTCTGAAAGCCTCTAATACATAATATGGGTTGATGGGACAACATCCCCAACTAACCCGACCAATACTGAAATATAAATAACATGAAAGTCTGTCAAACGGCCCTCGGAACATGAGTATTCACCAATAAGCTGAAAGCGTAAGCTGGGATGGACTAAGGGTGAGGATGAGCCTGAGATTCAGACCCTGTATCATGAAATGATACAACATAGAAAGTATGCGGTCAGTATATGGAATGTACCGAGTATGCAGGGTAAGTAAAATAGACGCTAAAAGTATAATAAACTCATAAATAAACATAGGAGAAGGACATCATTCTTGTATCATAAATTTCGTAAGGGACCATAAGGCTCAAGACTTTCAGATCATTCATAAATCATTCATTATTGTAATTGAAAGTAAACTTTATCAAAACATAACATGAGCCAATAACATAAACATAACGATGCGTAGGACATGCGGAACAATGGGAGGACTCATCATAACCGACACCATCATGGTAGAGCCTTTCATAATGCCCCACTATCTCGCTCGAGTGGGCAGAGACGACCCTGGCTTGCCAGGCGAGGGTCGTGCATTAGGCATGATATCACATTTGAGGGGATCATTATCAATACATCAAATCATTTAGAAACCCATGGTGGCACGTGGTTATGAGATGCTGGTGTAGTCCTTTAAACGCCAGGATGCTCGGTGCTAGACACGACTCACAAAAACATGCATATAGGCTCATACGTAAATCAATAACATCATGCATTAAGATTCATTGGCTAAAATATAACATTTATCACCATTAATCCCCTTTAAAACATGCTTAGCCAAGAACCATAGGTCCTTTTCATCGGCTAACATCATAAATTGATAAATCATGTAATTCACTTCATAAATCATAAATCATAAATCATTCTTCAACATGTGGACATTTCTCAATACTTCATCATATTCAATTCTTTCAAAATATGCTCATAAACATGGGTAACTTGAATTCATGCTTTTCCGTCATCAATAAATTCAAAATATTGCATATTTATCATAAATCATAACTTTCATGAACCTTCATCAAATGAACATTTTAGATTTAAAAAGCTTGAAACATGATTTAAAGAAAATAATATAAAACTTGCCCATCATTCAAAATTCAATAATTAAAACTCAAATAAATCATACCCATAAAGAGAAATCACATTTTCATGCATTTGGGTAAAACCCCATAGAACTTGAATAGGAGGATTCATGATTTAAATCAAAATTTGGGCATGGGTGAGGAAGAATTTCACCCATTCTAAAACCCTACATACCTGGAAATGGATAGATGCGAAGTTCCTTGAATACCCACAAAGAAATAGATGAAACTTGGGGAAGAAGACCTTGAATCTCCCAAAAATCTCTCTAAGCTTTTGCATGAGAATGGGAATGCATAAAGGACTTAACTCATATTATCACACTCAGAAAAATAGCCAAAACGACATAGTTTTAGGGTCTTAAAACGTGGAAAACTCAAAAAATGCCCTTAAAATTATTTCCCTGAAAACTGCTCCGGACAGACCAACGACCTACCCAATGGGTCCTTGCAACATACCACAACTCGTGGTGTCGAGTCGTTGGGTCCACTGCATCATGAAATCCTCATATTCTTCCCAAGACTCATCAGGATGAGTCGTGGCTTCAATCAAAGGGTCGTTGGATCGACTGTTATCAACCCCTTGACCAAATCTGACTTTCCTTTCCACGAGCCTCACCATGACTCGTGGTGGAATCCAATGGGTCGTGGTCTCCATCCGTTGAATGCACTGAAATCCTCAACCCTCAAACAAAGACTAGAAATAACGTACCATTGCCTCACACAATGAATCGTTGAATGCTTCGTTATTTCCCTCTCAGCGTAAGTCCAGTCCTTCCAACGACTGGTAACAATGACTCGTTGTTCTTGACAACGAGTCGTTACACCGTCTGTTTTCTCCATTGCTTCCCTGAACTTCCCAGACCACGACATCTTACAACGACTCATGATATCCAACCATGAGTAGTTGGGTCATCCGTCCTGTGATATTTTTGCTAGTTTTCTTCACTTTTCAAATTCAACTCCCTGGTATATCCTTAGGCCTCTCTAGGGTATTACAGTGTAAGACTAGTTTGTTGTGTTTAGAGGATTGAGAGACCATGAAAACTGCATATTAACTCTGTGAGACAACAATTGAAATTTATATACTTGAGCCATTGTGAATTGTAGCATTACATAATTGTCAGACCTTAACTCTAGATGCTTCTTATTATTGTTTTCTGAGCATTTGTGATCACTACTAGATTTAAATACCAATCTTCAAAATCTCTAAAATTAACACTTGTGAAACTTAACTTAACACTTGAACTTGAATATTCGCTGAATTAGTCCAGTCCTTGTGGGTTCGACATCCGACTCTTAAAAGAGCCACTGTATTACTTGTACAACCGCGTACGCTTGCGCGTGCTCTGGGGCGCAACAAGTTCTTGGTGCCATTGCTAGTGACTTGCGAAATTGGTGATTTTCTAATTTTGTATTAGTGTCTAATTTTCTAAGTGTTGAAAAAAATATTTATTAGTTTTAAATTTCTTTTATTTTTGTTTTTAGTTTGATACCCTTCTTGACATGACATCATGAAACAAAAATAGGTTGAATTGTGGATACTCTTATTTTCGGTGAGTCCTATATGAATTGTGGAGGACCCCATTTCTGGCAACACTGTCATATATGTAATATATGTGGTGGTCAGGATGGCTATTAGAATGGTCATCCAAATTCATATTCTCCTTCCCCAAGCCCCTACTATGGTCCTTCTGTTGTTTTTGATGAGCACAGGAATGATGAAAAGGAGGTCTTGGAACACCAAGCTCAGATAGAAAACATGTTAAAATAGGTCCTTGAGCATACAAAAGTGATGAGAGAGCAGATGGAAGTAATGGGGTTTCAGACTAAGGAAAATGGAGAGGCCCTAGAAATGATAAGAGCCAAGTTCATGGAGTTGATGACTGAGGCTGAAACTTGCGTTGATTTGCACGTAACGGTCTTAGCCAATACTCAGAGGGACTGCAAGGAGAAGAAAAGGGTGAGTTCTTGGAACAATCTCAACAGTTAGAAGCTCCTGAGAGTCTCTGTTATGGTCTCACACATATAGCCAATCCAGTCATGAAAGGAGAGTTAGAGTTCCAACCATTTGACATTCATGTGGAGTCAGATGTTAATGTGGATAAGGTGTACACAAATAAGGAGGTGAAGCACAATGCAGTTATAGAGTTGAGGTGTATTATACCCCACTCAAAGCATTTCTCAATATTAAGTTTGGTTGAAAACCTAGAAATAGAGTCCTCCAAGCTTGTAGAGAAAGGTCTAGAGGAGGAACAAGCCCCGTATATTCTGAAATTTGCTGATTCTGAGAGACAAAATGACTTCATTTATGTAAGGGCCAATAGTGCCAGAGGCGACATCTACTGCTTGGTCCTTTCATATTTTCACCACCACCCCTGGAGCATAAGAGGAAACTCGAGAAGAAATTAGGAGTGAGATTCATATCCTCAAAGTAGAGGGAAAAGTGGTGAAACTTGATCTGTCATGCTGTGACGTAAAATAAGGTGCTGCTTGGGAGGCAACCCAAGAGTTCCACAGGTACAATTTCTTTTTATTTTTTTGTAGTTTATTTTATTTTCACTTTTTGTTTTTTTTGGTACTTAAGCACAAATTGAGGGGAAGTCTGAGTATCCTTAGAAGAGGAAGCTGAGGAGCATGAAAAATTGCAAGTGTGGGGTCGGTGATCCACGTGTTTAAAAATGGAGGAAAACATACTGTTAGCTAGGCCTAGAGGCCTGATCAAGAAGTATTTCTCACCCTTGTGTTAATTTTATTTGATGCTTTGGGGACATATCATAATGCAAGTGTGGGGTGAAGGAAGTTTTAAAATTTTGTGCTTAGTGAATTCGGGTGAAGTTGGTACTTGGCCAAAAATGTGTGTGTTGATAAAGTAAAAGTTGAGAAAAATTCACTCACCCTTTGGTTTTTCTTTTTGGTTCTTTTCCGGGGGGGGGGGGGTACTTTGAACCAAGAAATAAAGTTTTTCCTTTGTGTGTACATAACTTTTTAGTCATAGTTAGGGATTTTTGCTGATAATGGATGGATGATGACCATCTTGAGGTACTACCCCAGGTATAGGTGGCGATAAACGCCAGAACCGATTCTATGCCCTATCCTCCCGTCAAGACCAGGAGAACTCATCTGTCATAGTCACTGGTATATTATGTCTCGTTCAGATAGATGTTTATGATTTACTAGATACAGGAGCCACAGTTTCTTTTGTGGCTCTTTATATTATAGTCAAATTTGATGTTAGTCTAAAAATTCTCTCGGAGCCATTTCAGTCTCTACTCTGGTTGGTAAGTCAGTTAGAGCTAGTCGGGTGTACAGATATTGTCCGATCATAGTGTTATATGAAATCACCTCAGTTGATCTAGTAGAGTTAGATATGTTGAATTTGACCTCATTCTTGGCATGGACTGGTTACACTCTTGTTATGCCTCAATTGACTGTAGACCAGAATCGTTAGATTCCAGTTTCTAACAAACCAATCCTAGAGTGGAAGGGTAGTACTTCAACGCCTAAGGGTTGGTTTATCTCATACCTTAAGGTTCGGAGAATAATCTCAAAGGGGTACATTTATCACTTATTTAGGTTCAATGATTCTAGTTTCGAAGCCCCAACTCTTCAGTCAGTTCCAGTCGCAAACGAGTCCCTTCCGAGCAAGAAATAGACATCGGCATAAACCTTCTCCTATATACCTAGCCTATCTCAATTCCTCCTTACATAATGGATCTAGCTGAGCTTAAAAAGTCACAAGACCAACTGAAAGACCCTTTATATAAGGGTTTAATTAGACCCAACATCTCTCTATGGGGTTCCCCAGTCCTATTCTTGCGAAAGAAGGATGACACACTCAAAATGTGCATCGACTACCGTCAGCTGAATAAGGTTACAGTTAAGAATATGTATCCCCTACCCAGGATTAATGACTTTTTCAACCAACTCCAAGGAGCTATTTGTTTTTCCAAGATAGATTTCAGATCAGGATATTATCAACTCAGGATCAAAGAATGTGACATTCCAAAAATATCCTTCAAAACTCGATATGGTCACTACAAATTCGTAGCTATATCTTTTAGACTAACGAATACTCCTACAACTTTTATTGATTTGATGAATAAGGTATTCAAGCCATACCTGGATATTTTCATTATTGTCTTCATAGACGATATTCTGGTCTACTCCACAACAGAGGAGGAACATGCAGACCACCTGAGAATAGTTTTGTAGACTCTCAGGGACCGCCAGTTGTTTGCTAGATTCAGTAAGTGTGAATTCTACATAAAATAAATGGCATTCCTTGGTCATGTGGTCTCTCGTGCAGGTATTCAAGTATATCCTCAAAAGATAGTGGCAGTCAAGGACTGGCCAAGACCCACTTCTTTGTGAGATATCAGGAGTTTCTTGGGTCTAGCTGGTTACTACAGACAGTTTGTAGAAGGATTCTCCTCCATTGCCTCTTCTTTGACCATACTAACTCAATAGAAGGTAAAGTTTAGCGGTCCGATGCATGTGAGATGAGTTTTTAGGAGTTGAATACTCGACTCACTATAGCCTAGTTTTGACTCTACCAGGATGTTCAAATGGGTTTGTGATCTATTGTGATGCCTCCAGAATTGGCCTTGGACATGTTCTGATGCAACACGGTAAAGTGATAATATATGCCTTCAGACAACTAAAAATTCATGAAAGGAATTATCCAACTCATGACCTTGAGCTAGCAGCGGTAGTATTTGCCTTAAAGATTTTGAGGCACTACCTTTATAGTGTTCATGCAGATGTGTTCACTGACCACAAAAGCTTGCAGTACGTGTTCAGTCAAAAGGATTTGAATCTTCATCAGAAGAGATGGCTAGAATCATTAAAAGATTATGATATGAGTGTGTTATGTCACCCGACCAAAGCCATTGTAGTGGTTGATGCCCTCAACAGAATGTCTATGGGGAGTGTTGCTTGTATTGAGGATGGTAAAAAGGAGCTGGCAAAGGATATTCATAGACTGGATCAGTTAAGAGTCCATTTGGTTGATTCAGCAGAAGGTAGAGTTGTAGTCGAGAATGGTCATAATCCTCCCTTGTGGTTGAGGTTAAGTCAAAGCAAGATGAAGACCCAATCTTACTCATGTAGAAGGAAGCAATCCTTAAAAAAGAGGTAGAAGCATTCTCCAAGGAGGAGATGGTATGCTCTGTTACCAGGGCAAGTTGTGTGTTCCAGATGTAGATGAGTTGAGGCAACGAATACTAACGGATGCTCGCAACTCCAGGTACTCTATCTACCCAGGTGCCACCAAGATGTACTGTGATCCATGGAAAGTCTACTGGTGTAATGGCATGTAGAAGAACATTCCAGAATTTGTGGCTAAATGTCCAAACTACCAATAGGTTAAGGTTGAACATCAGAGACCTGGGGGTATGACTTAGGATATTGGCATTCCTACTTGGAAGTGGAAACAAGTGACATGAATTTTATTACAGGTCTACCTTGTACGTCGACAACATGACCCAATTTGGGTTGTTGTACACCGAATGACTAAGTCAGCATATTTCCAACTAGTTAAGACATATAACCAATAGAGGATTATGCTAGACTATACATTCGGGAGTTAGTTAGATTGCACGGAGTCCCCTTGGCCATCATTCATATAGGAGTGCTCCGTTCACCTTGCATTTCTAGAAGTCATTTCATATGGGACTTGGTGCCCAGGTTAAGCTCAGCATAGCTTTCCACCAATAGACAGATGGCCAGGCTGAGTGAACTATTCAGACTTTAGAGGATATGTTAAGGGATTGTGTGATCGATTTCAAGGGAAGTTGGCATTATCACCTACCTCTCATGGAGTTTGCATATAAAAACAACTCCCACTCCACTATTCAGATGGTCTCATTTGTGGAACTATATAGAGGAGGGGTAGGTATGCTATAGGGTGTTTTGAGGTTGGTGAAGCTACCCTAATAGGGCCTGATTCAGTACATGAAGCCATGTAGAAGGTTTAGCTTATCAGAGAACAACTAAACATAGCTTAAAGCCAATAGAAATCATATGTAGATGTAAGGAGAAGAGAGATGGAGTCTGCTATAGATGATTAGGTATATCTGATAATTTCACCTACGAAAGGGGTGATGAGGTTTGGGAAGAAAGGAAAGCTCAGTCCTAGATATGTTTGCCCACAGAATCCTGAGGCATATTGGCAATATGGCTTATTAGTTGGAATTGCCTGTGGAGTTAGCATTGGTGCATCCAGTCTTCCATGTGTCTCCGTTGAAAAAATGCATCGGCAATCCAACTTCAGTTGTGCATTTAGAGAGTGTTGGCGTGAAGGATAGACTCTCTTATGGAAGAGGTTCCAGTTCAGATTCTGGATTGTTAGGTTTGTAAGTTGAGGAACAAGGAGGTCGCTTTAGTAAATGTTTTATGGAGAAATCAGCTAGTCGAGGAAGCTAATGGGAAGCCAAAGCAGATATGATGTCTAGATACCCTCACCTTTTCCCTTCCAGCTCAGCATTAGCATCAGGTACTAAATTTCTCCTCAATACTCTATTTAGTTTGATGCACATCAGTCCTACTCATGTCTTAGTGTGCACCCTTGTTTCATGAATTCCAATAGTATGTCTATCTTATTTTGGAGGCAGTCACTTCTTCAGTATTTAGTTTATAGTTTTCAGTCTGGGATTGTAGCTCTTTCCCTATCCTTCTATCTTACTTAGTCTTCATTCGAGGATGAATGTTCCTAAGGGGAGATATTATAACACCCTAAAAGTTCCTAAGACCATACCCTAGACTTGGAATGAAAATAGTAGGGAACTAAAAAACTTTTCTCAGAACGACTCATCAGACAAGTCATTGTTAGAACCAACGACCCATCAGAAGAGTCATTATTTGCTTCTATAAATTTTCTCTAAAGAACTAACGAGTGATAAAACTACTCCTTAGTCCTTGTAATGAGGTTGTCATATCTAGTCGTTGGTTGAGGATCAGAAACTTTCCAAAATTTTCCCTAACCAATGAGCCACTTGGGAAGTAACTACTCATCTTGTGAGCCATTGGATGAGATCCAGAAAGTGTTCAAAATTCCTCCAGTGACCACAGGTGGAAACAACGACTCGTTGTATCTTCTAACTGGTTGTTCTGTCTATCCATTAGGAGAGGTTCAGAGATTTTTTGAAATGATTTTAGCGACAACAATTGGACTCAACGACCTTTCAGGTCCTCTAAATGGGTCATCCTTTCCAGACATTGTTTGAAGTCTAGAAAGTGAAATTCCAGACCTAGGACCACCGATTGGTCCCAATGAGTCATGGTCTCAGCCAACGACTCGTTGTGTGACTGTTGGGTTCGAATAACAGTTTTCCAAACATTTTCTTCAGGAGCATTTTCATAACTTTCCACTATTTTAATTCCTAAACTACGTCATATTGGGGTATCCTATGGGGGAATTTAGAGGGAATAGTCAATATTCCTCCCTCATTCTTCCCTCACCCTCACATAATTCCTCCGTAAGAACACAGAAAGACAGTTCAAGGCAAGAACAAGGGCTTCAATTTTCTTCTCAGGTTTTCAAGAGTTTTTCTCTGGAAATTCTTCTACAGGTATGTGGGGATTTAGTAGGGGTTCCTTCCACCATTATGCCCCAGAATAACCAGTGAGTCATAGTTTTCCTTCAATTTTTCTGGAAATCATGGCTTAGGGTTTTCTTCTAGATGTTGAAATTCCCTATCCCCTTAATCTGTTAGAGTTTTCATGACTAGTACCATGCTGTAATTGGGATGCTAACATCAACTTGTATAATGTCTACCGAGATTCTTGATGCTTGCATGATTTTGAGATTTTATTCCATGAACTAGCAATGTTTCAAAAATAGTATGATCTTTCAGAGTATATATGATTTTCTTATGATTTATGTAAACATGCTTTACAACACTGTTAGCATCGCCAGTATACACTATACTATTTTCAGAAATTAGTATTTTCAACTTATCAGTATATTCAGTACCCCAAGTTATCAGGTCCTTTAGGCTCTCAAGAATCTTCCAGATAAGTAGTCCTGACTTAGCCTTAAGACATCATTTCGAGCTATTAGTACAATTCAGTATTTATATATGTACATCTGTTATGTGTCTTTAGTTGGTAGTAGTACTTAACACCAAGTGGACCGAGGTTTAGCGCACCCAGATTTCTCAAGCTTCGTACTATCATAGGATTGAACCCGAATGAGTTTTAAGTTGGTGATCACATAGTCCAATCATGTACCCTGGCAAGGTACAGTGGGCCCTATTGATAGGGATTAAACATCAAACTTCACATCTAGCTCGCGTGGTTATATGTCGATTAATAGGCACTCCTACAGTACGATACAATCCAGTCTAGTCTTATAGATTTTTAGATATGTTTATGATGTACATGTTCAGATTTATCCACTCACAGTATTTTTCCTAGATTTTCAAACTCTTTTAGTACTATAATTTCAAACATGTTCATTGTATTTCATATCAGTCCAGTTTATGAATTATCAGTATTTTTATGTTTTATTGGATACATGACATACTCAGTACATTTCAAGTACTGATTGCATACTCTCTATATGCTATATCATTTTATGATATAGGTTCAGGTACCCAGTTTCAGTATCGCAGTTGTTGCAGATTTTTGAAAAACTTAATTTAGTTAATCAATATGATGATTGTTGATGATTTCCCCATTGGTGTAATCTCTCTATCTCCTTTAATGAGTAGCTAAATTGCTAGCTAGGGGTTTTATTGGACATCTGACATACTCAGTACATTCCAAGTACTGATCACATACTCTCTATATGCTATATCATTTTATGATATAGGTTCAGGTGCCCAGTCTTAGTATCGCAGTTAGGTTTCATCCGATAAATCCAGTAACGTTCAGTGGTAAGTCCTTATTTTTCAAGGACTAGAGCTATTTTCTTTTACTCTATTGTCTTGTTTAGATTCAGACTTTGGAGTTAGTTGGGGAGTTGTCCCAGCAGCTCATTAGTAGTAATGGCTTTCAGACAGAGTATTAGTGTCTCAGTTTATGACTTAGATTTTATTTAAACATTTTAGTTTTCAGTTCATTTTCAATATTTACTTGTAGAATTTTTTTGGCAACTTAGTTAGCTTCCGCTTAGTCCTCTATTTAAATTCTAGTATGTCAATATTATGCTATGCCATGGGTTTGCTTGGGGTCACTTGTGACTCTAAGTACCGTGTCACGTCCAGGGTGTAGATTCGTGTCGTAACAACTGGTGTGAATATGGGTCCATGGGGGTGGGGTTTTTTCAACCTATTATGGAGGGGTCTTAGGAAATTTCTAAGTCCTGGAATGAAATATTCTACATAATTACACAACTCAAAAATCTTTGGAGCTGAGTTTTGTCTAAAGTTTGATCGAAAAATTTGTTAGCAAATTAGATAGGTCTTTGGATGGGGATAATAATACCTTGTTGGATATTATGCCTGAGAAATTGAATGTTAACTTGAAAAATACTATAATTAATTTTAGGTAAACTAAGCCATTTTCTTTGATCACATTGTAGAAAATTCTTAAGTGTTCAAAATGTTGATCAATGCTAGTGGAGAATACTAAAATATCATCAATATAGACAATTATAAAATTTGAAAAGGGATTGAAAATGTCATTCATTATTTTTTGAAATTCTGAAGGAGCATTTTTTAGTCTAAAGGATATGACATTCCATTCATATTGTCCAAATGGTATCGTAAAAGCAGTATTGTATCGATCTCTGGGATCAATTTAAATTTGCCAAAAGCTCGATCCTAAATCAAATTTTGAGAAAATTGTGGCAACATGGAGCTGTTGGAGTAAATCTCTTTCTTTAGGTATGGGATACCTAATCTAACGAAGAGCAAAGTTCAAAGGCTTATAATTTATGACTATATAAGGAACTCCTCGTTCAATCTCGGAACTTTTGCTAACGTAAAGGCAGCACAACTCCAAGGAGATTATGTTAGAGAAATGATCTATTTATGAAGGAGATCATTTATTCTTCTTGACATGGATGGTTAGCTCATGGGTTATTTGTATAGGGCGAGCTTTTGTGGGAATTATTTTTTGGTCAAAGTCAGGTTCATAAGGGAGCCTAACCATGTGTTTCTTGAGATTCCAGAAGGTTGTGGGTAAATCTACACAGAGTTCTTTTTGGATTTTTGTTTCATGGACCTTGATATTGGATTGAAGGAGAGGTTCTTGAAGTTACTGCTACAACCTGTGTAAAACTACTTCTTCTTTGAGAAAATTAATTTGGGCTTCCTTATGCTTCAAGGTAGACAAGATTCTTTTAACTAGGGGTTTGTCAAAAGAAAGGAAAATATTGTTGTAATCAATTTCAATCCCTTGATGGATGACCATAAATGGGATTAGTTCTTCAATAAAAGGAGTGCCTAAGATTACAGGATTAGTTATGTTTTTCACCAGTACGAATGAGGCAGAAGCTGATAAGGTAGAATTTCCTATGGAAGTTCTTACTTTGACATCAGAGAGTTTGTAGCTGATCCCTAATCTACTTCCATTAGCATCTCTAAGGGTCTTCTTGATTTTTTCAAAGTATTTGATTGGGATGAGACCTTCTTGGACATAATTAAGGCCTACACCAGTATCAAAAAGGGAAATTGGGTCTAAAACGAATGATTTATTGACCATTAAGATCACCCTAGTATGCCATTGTCGGATAGAAATTCATGAGAGATAATTGATAAAATCTCCTTTTTCGGTTTCTTGATCTGGTTGTTCAATCTCTATTTGCCTAGGAGGATCGGTAATGGTAGAGAATTATTGAAGGACAATTCGGTCTACCTCTTGTCTAGATTTGATTTGTCAGATTTCTTCCTTAAGGAGTGCTATTTCTGTTTGGAGGTCTTAAATAGTTACTACCTTCGGTTTGTTAGAAGAAAACCTATTCAAAACATCAGTGATATTGTAAGTGTTTGCTATGTGGGGACGAGAAAAAATGTTGGAGGAAGAAGTGGAAGGTTTATCTAGAGCCTTTTTGAGTTGCTATAGATAATGTCTTTTTTGATCTGGATCCTATAGGCTGCTTATAATCTCAAGGAGAAGATCTTATTCTTTTGAGAAAATATTGATCTTAGGTTGGCTACTTTAGTTTTCTTAGTCTGATTGGGAGGAGTCATTATTTTTGATTTGGTTAAAATCTATTTGAATTCATCATTAGCGCTATCAGAGTCCTCTTGAAGTAAGAGATGTTCTGGTTAAGGACTGATTCATCAGATTAAGATTTCTAACTCTTTTGGCGGACTTGCAGTATTTGACGATATAACCATTTTTTTGACACCTGTAACATTTTCCATCATTGGGAGCAGAAAGAGCTGGCTTGTTAGTTGTATGCTAGTGTTTCAGAGGAGGAGGTTTTGATTTCCTAAACCCAGAAACATGAGGTCTAGATTAAGAGACTTCCTTTTCGGAGTCCATCTTTTATGAGTTTTCTTTCTACAAGGAGGTAGACAAAATTATTCATAGAAACTACCTAAATCTTGGTGTGTTTGTGCTATATCTTTTGCTAATAGCCTTCATATCTTATCCCTATGGTAGATTTTAAGAGCAACCTATTGGACGAGGCTTGTGAGCTGGCTGTATATGATCTTCTCATAGAGAATAATATTATCAGAGTGCAAGTTTTGGAGTTCTTCTTTGACCAAATCTCTAAGGGACTTAGGCAAGCCATCTAAAATATTATCTTTTTAGTATGGAAGATTACCATTAGATCTTTCATAGATCCTGGTGAGAAAGAAATCCTTATACCATCTGAAGTCGGAAAGCATTTTACACTTGAGATTGTTGAGTACTTCAAAAGACTTTTCTCTAAATATACCCAAACTTCCTATGAAGATTTTAATAATGGTATGAATTAGTGTATTTGTAGAGTCAGGAATAGTTTGTCCATCCTTAAAGATTGGTTCTCCTGCTGACTTGACTTGAACACTATGGAAAATTTTTTGTTTGTCATCCTCACTAAGATGGGTATTCCACCAACCCTTTAGATAACCTCTAAATCTTGCTACTAGGACAAGGGTGGTGAGTTGATCTGAGCAATTATGGGAGGTCCTATTAGCGGTGGCAACCATTTTTCATCTGTTGTAATTTGGATAAAATATTATATTCATGATAACCATCCATTTTTATTTCATAGATGTTATTGGCATTGTAATTGTTTTGCATGGGATTGGGTTTTTTAAGTCTATGTCAGGATGGATAGCTCTAGGGTAATAAAATTTTTGTGACTTACACCAGTTGAAAAGTTTAGCTTTGACAGGGGAAACCTCTAGGGGAATTTCTTCTTCTGGTTGACTATCAACAGAGCTATCTGCTTAGAGAACTATGATTGTTGCAGAGGCCTTTGAAGATGTTTTTTTGTTAGGGTATCAGGATCTAGAGTTTTCTTGTAACACCTTGAACCCCAAAGTAAATGTCACAGCAAAAGAATAATAGTTGCATACCTGATTTCAGAGTAACGAGGGAAGTGGCGGCCTGTCGCACCTCTGACTGTGGATCTGACGGTCGTCAGGTAGACGAACCGTCACTGGGTCCATCGAGGTCGGGACTCTTCAGCTTGAGGGTGACGGAGCTACCCATGGACCGTCAAATGAGTGATGGCCTGTCACCTAACCTTCACTTTGGGAAAAGTTTTGGGGCAATTCTATTTAAGCCCGATGGTGGAGATGATGGACCATCAGGCTTGTGACGGTCCATCACTTGTCCCGTCAGATATGTCGCGACCCAGGAATTTCAAATTTCAAAATATTTACCTAGGGGTATTCTCGTATATTTCCACTCTTTTGGTTCCTAAACTACGTCATTTTGGGAATATATTTCATGAATTTAGAGGGATATACGACATTCTTCCCTCATTCTTACCTCTCACTCTTAGAATTCGTCCGTGAAAACTCAAACATAAAATGCAAAGCAAGAACAAGGGTTTCGATTTCTTCTCAGACTTTCAAGGATTTTATTACGGGAAATCTTCTTCAGGTATGTGGGACTTCAATAAAGGTTTCCTCTCACCTTTGTGTACCGAATTCCTCAATAACCCTAGCCTAAAATTCTAGAAATTATGACCTAGGGTTTCTATTCATTTGTTGAAATTCCTCATCTTCCCAATATTTTTAGTTTCCATGTATAATATCATGTTATAACTGAGATGTTATTTTTGACTTGTAAATGCCTCCCAACTTATCGATTTTAGTATGATTCTTAGGTTAAATTCTTTTGTGATTTGTTAGTGGTTTGGAATGTTATATTTTTCAAGGAATGCTATTTGAGCAAAATTTCTCAGCATGTATGTTTCAATTGAAAGTTAGTATTTCCATATTGTTGAATACATTTAGTATTTCCCTTGATTTTCAGTTGATCAGTTTGACTCTTTATTCATCTTGTATGAAACTCAGTAAATTCTGCAGTATCAGTTATCAATATGTTAGTCGTTCCTTAGACTGTTACGACACTTTCAGATAAAATAGCTCTGACAAGTCTTGGAACACAGTTTCTTTCAGGTCCCCTAGACTCTCACAACACTTCCGGATAAGTAGTATTGATTTAGACTTAGGACACTAGTTTCGAGCTATCAACACAGCTAGACTCATATAGGATTTCCATTTGGGAGTATTGATCACACCGAAATTACACCTCGCAATTAAAGTATAAAGAGATCACTATCAAATATAGTAACCCAACAAAGGTTGGGGTCGATCCCACAGGGAATAGACAGAAATAATATGTTAACAACAAATAAACTAACTTGTAATCAATATTTCAGAAGAGGGGTTTGCAAATAAAAATAAAAAGAAAATAATGCTACAGTTGTTGAGTTGTTTAGCAAATTACTAAAACTAAACTTGGATTGTGTTCCCATGACTTCATAACTAAGTAGGCTTTTACTAGTGATCTATCCTAGGAAATTTTGTGTAAGACTTACGTTTAGTACATAGAGTTTTAAATTGACTTAAGAATTACACTTATCTCCTCTCAGTCTTAAAGTGCGAGTTTTAAATGTGCCTATAGACAATAGATTGCTTTCCACCCATCTCCTCTTGATCTCAAAAGTGTATATGTTTAGCTTTACAATAAGTCTTGACTTTAACTATCCTTTGTTAGAGCTCAAGTTAATTAAATGAGAACTATTAATCTCAAATTGCCATTGTTACTCTCTTTTCCTAACTTCAACCTCCTTGGTCGGGCAAGTTGAAGATCGGGCTTGTTTCAACATTTGCAACCGCTAAAACTAAACTAAAATGAAGAGAATAACAATCTACTTAATTTACCATTTAAGAATCACTATTTTATTATGCCTACATTCGTTAATCCATCATGGTTCCCACAATCCTAGCCTAAGAGGTTTATCCGCTCATGTTTAGGAGAAAACAAATAGAAGATGGAGAAGAAACCATAATGAAATAGTTACTTTAATATAAACATCATAATGAAATACTTACTTTAATATAAACTTTGTTCAACAAAATCTCCACGCTAAAAGGTTCCACAAGAACTTGATGAATTTCCAATAAGACTTCAACTAAACTATTACATAAAGTATGAATTGTGCAACAATTGAGTTGTAAACTCTATATGCTATTTTCTAGCATTAAAATTCCACCCGCCTAAGACATGAAATAAAGGGTATTTTGATAGTAGATGAAGGCTTCATTGTTCCTTCTTGGATTTAAATTGGATTTTGCAGCTTCAGTTCCTAGTTGAATTGAAATTTGCAAATTTTGGCCAGTTGGACTATGCTATGTGTTGCACCTTTGGTTGCCCCATCCTACCTGTTTGTCTCATGAGTTGGTAATTTACCAACTCATTAGGCCCTTAAGCATGAACTTCAGTCTAGTTTTCAAGTCGTTTAGATGGATTTTATTCTCTTTTTTGTCTTTTTGTGTGCAAATATTTAATTTGGAGAAAATAGCAAGAACGGGAGCAAAAAGAAGAGAATCAGGTGAAAACTGGTGCTTCACCGGAGGAGACCGACGAAACACTAGTCAAGAGTTGATGGAAACTGCCTCCGGGAATGATAGCAACCAGCGAACACGTATTTCAACTGGAAACTCGCCGGCACTTCTGCCAATTTACACTTGAAATTGTTGGATGAAAGAAAAAAGAATCGGCGGCACGCGGGTGGAGACCGGAGAAACACTGGAGGAATCGCCTAAGTCCACTAGAACTCACTAGAGGCGAAACTAATTAGAGCCGACAGTTTGCGGAATGTAACCGACGAACCGCCAGTACTCTCGCAAGTGCCAGAATGCTGATCAGGGGTAAAAATGTCCAGCACAAAACAAGAGATAGGTGGATACCCTATTTTTGAATATATTCCAGAGAAAAGTACTGCGCACTGATGAGATCTCAATTTTTAGCTTTTAGAACATTCTCTTGGCAGAGAAGAAAGGGATAATTTTATTGGTTTAATTTGAAAAGAGTTATTTTTTTCTTCTTCTTCTCCATAGCAAGGTACTACCATTTTTGAAGACTTCTTGTTGAACTTGATTTAGCTACTCCTATTATTGAATTCAATGAGTTTATTGTTAAATGTGCTTTTAAATTTATTAACTATGAGTAGCTAAATCATTAGCTAGAGGTGTGCGGTGATGAATGCTTAATTAGAGCGGTTATTGCTAGAGTCATCTCAATATTGTTTAATTAATGTACTATTAGATTCTTTCCAATCTATAATTGAAGATCCATTGTTGTTGATGTGGGTCTAACTGTTCTTACTTGATTTTTGCTTGCAAATGAATAATTGAGTATTGGGAGAGAATTTAATGGTGGACATGGATGGGAGATTGTGAAATTGGGATGGAAATAGCTAAATTACATTCTCACTTCTAATTAATAGCTAATCGCTAGAAATTAGTGCAACTATTAATCCAAATCTGATCGGGTTGACTTAATGGTGCTTGGGGGTTTGAAAGAACACTAGCAAGAGGTATTTATGAGGCTGAAGAGCATTAAATGCCCACTTTCTTGAGATCATTTTTACATATTGAACTTATGAGATGACCTAGCATGACCCTATTTAGTTAGCATATCATCTACACCACACCTCTAGTCTTTCATATTCTTGTCAACAATCTTGGTAATTTTGCTATCGGTGTTAGCCAAACTAGAAGTTATATTCTATTGAAATTCCAATCTCCCCAAACATGTTTATTTCCATGTTATTCTCAGGTGGTGCAAACTAAATTCAATTTCTCAAGCAACAGTCATGCGTATCATTCGCTAGTCCCTGTGGAATTCGACCCCGACATTTGTCGGGATATTTGTTTTGATACAATGACCATTTATGCTCTTTGCATGAGGAGTATATTTTGGATGTTATAAAAAATGACGCCGTTGACAAGGACTAGAGCTTGATACTCTTGTGTTGATTGTCAATTTGAATTCGTTTTACACCACAATTATTGCTATTAACCAATCACTGTGTTGCTCATGTGCATCTTTGCAAGGTGGTTGCGAGACCCCAGGAGGGGTGCCTTATGTTGAGACTATCAAACTACTAGATAAGATGTGGCATAGAGAGGGGAAAAAAGACATAAGGTTGCTGGTCATGATGCAGTAGATGGAATTGTTAAAGAACTATATGAAGGGTTTCCATGTAAGATATCACCAAGCCAACCACGGCTATGAGTACGCTTATCATGTAAACCAAGGTCGGGAAAATGTTTGGTCAATTGATATTACTAGCCAGGAGAGCGATGAGTCAGTCCTATCTCACATGTAAAGCACTCTTGAAGTGGTTCTTGAAAAGGTCCTTTCAACTGAAGTAGAAATTTAGGACTTGCAGAGTAAGCCATTAGACCTTACGAGCACCATAAGGAGTCATGATGTAATAATAATACAATTGAAGGATAGGATGAATGTGTTAGCATCTCAGGTGGCAGCTCAAACAACAGAAACAACCACTTCCTCACCTCAGGCCATCATGGATGATGATATATTTTAATGGGAAATGGAGGAAGAGGTCGTAAGAGAAACAATTGCTAATTTCTTTTTGAAAGGTGAAGAACAAGAGGAGGTTCGTCAAGTGAATAAGGAGATAAGAAATTATCCTTTCCAACCAAGGAAGCTTGACTTAAAAATCACACAACTCCTCCATCACAGCCATCCATTGTGGCACCTTCTAGACTGGAGCTCAAGCCCTTACCCACTCACTTGCAATATGCATATTTGGGGGAGAATGAGACACTCCCGGTCATCGTTTTAGAAAAACTCACTCCTTTTCAAGTAGAAAAACTCATCGTGGTATTAAAGAGGCACATTCGAGCTATAGGGTGGTCGATAGCTGATATCATCTATATTCCTCTGGGGATTTGCACTCTCAAGATTAATCTTCAAGAAAATTGTAGCCCATCAGTTGGGCATCAAAGGCGTTTGAACCCACCTATGCAAGAGGTGGTCAAGAAGAAGATTATTAAATGACTAGATGCAGGTGTGGTATATCCTATCATAGACAAAGATGGGTAAGCCCTGTGCAGTGTGTTACAAAGAAAGGAGGCACTACGGTTGTCCCGACTGAAAAGAATGAATTAATTGCCACTCGCCCAATCACTGGATGGAGAGTTTTCATGGACTACCATAAGTTAAACTCTTGGACAAAGAAAGATCATTTCCCGGTGCCCTTCATTGACCAAATGTTAGATCGGCTGGCTTAAAGGAGTACTGTTGTTTCTTGGATGGATACTTGGATACAACCAATTTTCGATTGCACTTGAGGATAAAAAAAACCACGTTTACATGTCCCTATGCCACTTTTGCATTCAAGAGGATGCCTTTTGGTCTTTGCAATGTCCCCAACTTTCCAAAGATGCATGATGTCGATCTTTTCAGATATGGTGGAAGATACTATGGAAGTCTTCATGGATTACTTTTCAGTTGTGGGGTACTCGTTTGACACACTTACAGGAGGTATTAAAGAGATTTAAAGAAACAAATATGGTCCTTAATTGGGAAAGATGTCATTTTATGGTAAAAGAAGGGATTGTGTTGGGACATAAGATTTCTGAAAAAGGAATTGAGGTGGACCAAGCCAAAGTCAACGCCATTGCTTAGTTACCTCCACCGTGCACTGTGAAGGGTGTTAGGAGTTTCCTCAGACATGCGGGTTTTTACCGCCGGTTTATTAAAGACTTTTCTAAGATAGCTCATCCTCTATTTCGACTGCTGGAGAAAGAAACAAATTTCAATTTTGATGAGGAATGCATGAAGGCCTTTGTGGAGTTGAAGGAAAGGTTGATTTCCTCTCCAATCATTATAACACCTGATTGGTCAAAACCATTTTAGCTCATGCGCGATTCTAGTGGGGTGGCATTAGGAGAAGTCCTTGGTTAGCAGAGAGACAAAATATTTTACCCAATCTACTATGCTAGCAAAGCTCTAAACGATGCACAAACAAACTACACTGTAACAGAGCAGGAGTTACTCACTGTTGTGTTTGCGTTTGAAAAGTTTTCGCCATACTTGTTAGGAACGAAGGTGGTGGTGCACACGGACCATGTAGCACTTATGTATTTAATGGCCAAGAAAGATGCTAAAGTGAGACTGATTAGGTGGGTTTTGTTGTTGCAGGAATTCAACTTTGAGGTGAAGGATCGTAAGGGATGTGAGAATCAAGTGGCCGACCATCTATCGCACTTAGAAACAAGTGGTCAGCCAACAACACATGAGGAGATTAATGATGCCTTTCGGGATGAACATATTCTGGTTGCAACCCATGATCTAACACCGTGGTTTTCTGATTTTGCTAATTATTTAGCCAGCAGCATCATACCAGAGGGTTTGAACATTCAACAAAAGAAGAAACTCATGCATGATGTCCGAAAATTTTATTGGGATGAACCTTACTTTTTCCAGAGTTGCGTAGATGGTTTAATACAATGGTGTGTTCTAGAAGTAGAGATGGTCCTAATTCTAGAGGCTTGTCATTCTTCACCTGTTGGGGGTCATTATGGGAGTGTGCGAACAGCAACAAAGGTGTTACAGTGTGGATTTTATTGGCCTACACTACATCAATATGCCCATGACTTTGTGAAGAAATGCGATCGGTGTCAAAGGACTGGGAGTATTTGAAGGAGGCGTGAACTTCCGCTAACACTCATCTTAGAGGTTGAGTTGTTTGATGTATGGGGGATCGACTTCATGGGCCCTTTTGTGAGATCTTATGGAAACATATATATCTTGGTAGCAGTTGATTATGTCTCCAAATAGGTGGAAGCTGTTGCACTACCCAATAATGAAGGGAGTTGCGTAGAAACCTTTTTGAAGAAACATATTTTCTCTTGATTCGGAATCCCAAAGCTATCATTAGCGATGGGGGATCCCATTTTTGCAACTGAATATTAAGCAAATTGCTAGCTAAATATGGTGTGAAACATAAAGTGGCCACCTGTTATACCCTGAGAACCCAAGGATCAGACCCAGGAGTTAAAGTGGTGAAAAACTAAAAATCTATGTTGCAGGTGCAGAACGAGTCGTTCGATGACTCATGAGACCAACCCACGAGTCGTTAGGTGACTCATTGGGAAGGCCAGTGAAGAGCAGGAAGTTGGAGGATAAGGGTTCCCCATGGGTGAGGGAACGACTCGTGGTCAGTCACCACGAGTCGTTAGGTCAATCGTGGGGTAAGGGTGTGTGAAAAATTGGAGAAGTCAACCTGTGTACTTGACGGGAGCAGACCACGACTCGTTAGGTCAGGCAATGAGTCATGGTGTAAGTCGTGAGGTGAATTGTGAGTAAAGCGATATGATACAAGTAGTGTACCTGACGAGCATCATGACGAGTCATTTGGGATAGTGGTGAGTCGTTAGGTCGTCCATTAGGACCACCTGACAATTATTTTCTGCAAATTCAGTAAGGGTCTTTTTGTAATTCCTAATAAGCTCCCTACAGCAGCCAGAATCCTGAGGTTTGATCCGGAGGCCAGTACAGAATGTGTTTGCTGTCGAGACAGAGGCTATGAGGATGTTCAACATGTCATGGTCTCGGGTAATTTTGCTACTGCAGTTTGGACCCCCTTCTCTACAGTTATGGGTTTCAAACACCGCGATATGCCCCTCAGGGCCCTCCTAATGCATTGGTGGGCTCAGAAGCCCGGTAGTGACCCCCACAACACTCTACTTAGATCCCTCCCGATCTTCATTTGCTGGAACCTTTGGAAGAATAAGTGTGCAGCGAAGTATGGTTCCAAACAGTCAAACTTGTTAAGGGTGAAGTACGGTATTATTAGTGATATCTACAAACTCTTAACGACGGTTTTCCCATACGTACACTGGCCTTCGAACTTGAGAGAACTTTGTGCTAGAGTGGAATCATGTACACACGAGATTAGAGTCACCAGAGTCCAATGGTCCAGACCGGCTCCTGGACTGGTCAAACTCAACACCGATGGTAGTGTTCTTGGCAATCCGGGAAAGATTGGGGCAGGAGGTATCATCAGGGATTGTCATGGAGATTTGATTCATGCTTATGCTGCTCCCCTTGGGGAAGGGACAAATAACCAGGCGGAGTTGGAATCATCCTATATAGGACTCACTTGGTGCCTTCACAACGGCCACTCAGGCGTCATCCTTGAGGTTGATTCGGAGCTTCTAGTCGGTTGGATTAGGGGCACTTTTGCCCCCCCTTGGCATCTACACCACACTTTTCTCAGACTGCAAAACACTATCAGACAACTTCACACCTTCTTGTGTCGTCACATACTCAGAGAGGGCAATACCGCTGCTGATGCACTGTCTAAACATAGCCACACCACTACTACCACAGTTCATTTCTCTTGTCTACAGGACTTACCGGTACACATCAGGGGTTACCTCACGACGGACAAAATGGGCTTGCCTAACTTCAGAAGGAGGAAGACTAGGAGGATCAAAGAACCACCATGAGATGTTGTGAATTGCTTGGTGTGTATCTAAGCTCGGTATGGATGTCTCTATACCATCTTTTGTCTGTTAACCCTTCCTTTTCAGATAGACTTTTTCTTTTTCTAGAATAGGTCTTTCTTTGTAAAGGGAGAGTCTCCCTCATTTACTGCTTTCCTAGAATTTATGTATTGGAGAGGAGTCCTCTCCTGTAGGTGCATAGTTTCTAGGTTTTCATTTTAGTATCGGGGATGGGTTGGCTAACCTTAGTAGGATGGCCGACCTATGAACCACCATATGATCGGAGGTAAGGTTTATGTCCCCCTCCATGTACTTTCTTTGTTGTTGTTTTGATTATTTGTGTTAAGGCCTGGGGGTGTTGCTCAGCCCCTGCCCACCACAAGGGCGTTTACCCAAAAAAAAAAAAAAAAAAAAAGTCCTAGGGGCCTATACTACATTGTTTAAGGCTTGTTTTAGTGGATTTTTAGAAGGGGAAAACCTATTCTAAGTCACTCTTCCCATGCATGCTAGTTTGAAGGATTGAAGAGGTGATTCAAGGCAAAATTTTGAAGGTTTCCATTGGAATCTCATCTTGGGCAATTTGAAAGTGTTAGAATCCACCATTCCCAGGTATGTAAGGCTATGAGTGGGTGTTTTCTTCCACACCCATGCCCAATTTCTATCAAATCATGATAAATCACCTATGATCAAGTATGGATATGATTAGATTATATTTATATTGATGTATTGTGAAGCTTGGGCAGATTTTAAATTGTTTTCAATACAAATCATATTTTCTAAGTTAAGAAATTGAATGCCCATGGATGAGAAGTTCATGAAAGAAGAGAATGATGATGCATGTATGATGATGAAAAGCATGTCTCTAAAGTTGTCCATGATTATGATATTGTTTTCAAATGAATTAAGTAGATCCAAGTATGATAAAGCTTTGGGAGATGCCCACATGTTGATTTAAAATGATGAGTTTTCCCGAAATAAGCTTACCACATTGTTTGGAGTGAAGTCTCCCAAGTTTCATATTATTAGCTTGTGGTATGTTTAGTTAAATATTCCTACATATAGCTTACCACATGATTTAGAGGAGATGCATCCACTTATTTGAGCTTGTGGTATGTTCGAAATAGAGCTTCTCATATGCATGATTTAATAATTGAGATGTATGTTATTTATTGAGCTTCGTTTCACATGATGTCGAGTCTATGAATGATTTCAGTATTGAGCTTTGTGAAATTACAATGTTGAGCTTTGTTTCATAGATGTTGAGTTTATGCATGATATCATTGTTTAGCTTTGTCAATAGACAATGTTGAGATTCGTTATATACGATGTAGAGCATTTCACGTTTTGGGAGAAGAGTCTAGCACCGAGCGGGCTAAGGGTCGATCACCCTATGCCCCAGAACTACGTGCCAACGTAGGTTGATACTATTATAATATTGGGACCTCCCTTGTGAGCTATCCCCGGCTCGATTGGCCTTTGAGCTTGATATCGATATCATGGTATCGTCCATCGCTCTGGCAAGGTTATGGATGGCTCCACCCACTTGAGTGTGATATTTGGGACCATGTAAGCTCTATCGTAGTATATCGGTTAAGTGATGACTCTCCCACTTTCTATACTATTTATATTTGCATATTCATTACTCATGGTGATTACTTTACGCATGCATGTTCTAAAATTAAGGTGTGACTCATTGTTCAGCTTTCAATATAAATGTTATATTTCAGCTTTGAGTCACTCGAGTCAGTCATAATGTTATATAGCTACGCATGATCATGCTACGATAAGATTTTGATTTCAGAATGAATGCATGTAGCCTTCTTCTCATACTTGAAAGCTTGTGGTATGTTATGAAATATTTTAAATGATTTATTTTACTCAAGCGGTTTTACTTGCCTAGCATACTCGGTATATTCAACATACTGACAACATACTTTCTATTTTGTATCATTTCATGATCAAGCCCCGGCTCGCAGCTCCAACCCCGATCTTAGTCAGCTTACCAGAGTCCTTATCTACTCAGGGTTTGGTGAGTCCTTTCGAGAACTAGACTTTCAATTTCTTTTACGTACTTTAGTTTCAGTATTGTTGAGTTAGTTAGGGTCTTGTCCCATTAACTTGTCCAGATTAGAGACTTTTAGACTTATGTATGTGCTAGCTTCGGATGTTATTCTGATGTGACATTGTATTAGACTTCCGGTGAGATTATATTAAATAATTATTTTCAGTTTATTGAATGAGTTAGTTGTATGCTTATGCCATGGGTCAACTTGGGGTCTCTCGGGGTCCCTTTTCTGGTGTCTATGATTCGGGCCTCCGTTTGGGTTGTGAAAAACATGGTATCAGAGCCATAGGTTTGATGTGTCCTAGGAAGTTTGAAAGCCATGTTAAGTAGAGTCTTTTTATGAGTGTGAAGAACTCCACACTTATGACAAAGAGGCTACTAGGCGTTTAGAAAATATTTTCTTCTTTCATGATCTATGTCGTGCGATGAAAAGTCTTTATATCCTTCTAATTCATGCTATTCGCGATTGAAGAATTATGGCACCTTGAAGAATGAATGGAAGGAGGAATGGAGGTGGTGAAGGCCATGAGGATGGACACGGTTATGGGCATCAGCCAGCCCTACTAGCTCAGGAGCCTCAGGCACCGGAGCCAGTCGCTCATGTTGAGTTTCGGGCTGCCATTTAGTTGCTTGTGCAGTCCTTGACCGCTCAGGTCAATCAGCAGGCTGTTCTGCATGTTCCTCAAAACGGCAATGCAGCGGCGGCCAGAGTCCGAGACTTCTTGAGAATGAACCCGCCGGAGTTCTTGGGGTCCATGTTAGATGAGGACCCGCATGATTTCATTGATGAGATTGTCAAGATCACCCAGGTTATGGGGGTGAGTAGTGTTGAGTGCGGAGAGTTGGCCTCCTACCAGTTGAAGGGGAGCGCATATCTGGTTTCGCCAATAGAAGGACAACAGGTTCGCAGGAGCAGGTCTGATCACGTGGGAGGAGTTTCAGGTTTGCATTCCTAGATTGGTTCTTCCTTCTAGAGATGAGGGAGCTGAAGGAAACTGAGTTTGTGAACTTTAAGTAGGGGAGGATGACAGTGCAAGAGTATTCCCTTGAGTTCATGCGCTTATCGAAATATGCCCCAGAGTTAGTGACCGACCAGAGGGCGCGGATGAGCAGATTTGTGTATGGTATAGCAGGGTATTTGGAGAAGGAGTGCCAGATTCCCATGCTTCACCAGGATATGGAATTTCCTCGCATAGTGTGTATGCCCAGTAGATGGAGGTGGCACATTCAAGGGAGAGGGAGGCTAAGAGGGCCAGAACTGAGGATCACAGATTCTCTCAGCAGAGGTTCAATGGTGGACACTGACAACAGACTCACTAGAGGTCATCAAACCCAATATCTTCAGCACTGAGTGTGCCATCTAGGCCCAGACATGATCAGAAGAGGCGAGCGTCAGGCTCGAGGGGTTGTAACAGTAGACCCACAGATTCCAGCATTCCAGGTTGTTGCAGGTGTGGCCGAGGACGACCAGTGTTTGGCAGGGACAGGAGCTTGTTTTGGATATGGGCAGCCCAAAAATATGCTAAGAGATTGTCCAACTGCGAGACAAGATCAAGTTGGGAGCCGAGGCCCAGCTTCTAGTTCAGCAGCCCCCCCCCCCCACGCACAACACATCAGGTGGCATCTACTAGAATAGTTGGTTGGCAGCTTTAGAACAGATTCTATGCCTTAGCCACTCAGCAGGAGCAGGAGGCCTCACTAGATATAGTCACCAGCATGTTGAGAGTTTTTCATGTTGATGTGTATGCATTGCTAGATCCGAGGGCTACCCTATCTTTTGTGACACCATATATAGCCAGTAGCTTCGGAGTCAGTCCTAATGTCTTGTCAGAACCCTTCTCAGTTTCTACCCCAGTAGGTGACTCAGTTATATCTAGATGGGTGTATAGAGATTGCCCAATCTCAATCCTCCATAAGGTCACCAACAAATTTGATAGAGTTTAGCCATGGCCGAGTTTGATGTCATCCTCGGTACGGATTGGCTATTTGCATTCTATGCTTCAGTTAATTGTAGAACCCGGTTAGTAGAGTTTAGATTTCTGAGTGATCCAGTCTTACGATGGAAGGGTATTCAGCTATGCCTATAGGTCGATTCATATCCTACCTTAAAGCCATAAAGATGATTTCCGAAGGCTGCATGTACTATTTAGTTAGGGTTAAGGACATGGAGTCCCAGACCCTGACCATTCAGTCAGTCCCAGTAGTATGTGAGTATCCAGAGATCTTCTCTGATGATTTGCCAGGTGTCCTTCCCGAGCGGGAGATTGATTTTGGTATAGATCTTCTCCCCGACACACAAACCTATATCTATTTTTCCCTATAGAATGGCTCCAGCCGAGCTAAAAGAGTTGAAGGATCAATTGAAGGACCTGTTAGATAAGGGATTTATTAGGCCGAGTAAGTCTCCATGGGGTGCACCGGTGTTATTTGTCCGAAAGAAGGATGGTTCCCTTCGCATGTGCATTGATTATTGACAGTTGAACAAGGTCACCATCAAGAACAGGTACCCCTTACCTAGGATTGATGATTTGTTTGACTAGCTTCAGGGTGTCATGTGTTTCTCCAAGATTGATCTCAGATCTGGGTATCATTAGCTTAGGGTGCGGGAGAGTGACATCCCAAAAACCGCTTTCAAGACTCAGTATGGTCACTATGAATTTGTTGTTATGTCTTTTGGACTAACCAATGCTCCTGCAGCTTTTATGGATCTAATGAACAGGGTGTTCAAGGCATATTTGGACATGTTCGTGATTGTGTTCATTAATGACATTCTTATATACTCTCAGAGCAAGGAAGAGCATGCCACTCACTTGAGAGTAGTGCTTTAGACCCTCAAGGATCACTAGTTGTATGTAATGTTGAGAAATTGTGAATTTTGGTTGGGCTCTGTGGCATTTTTGGGCCATATGGTATCGAGTGAGGGCATAAAGGTAGATTCTCAGAAAATCAAGGCGGTAAAGAATTGGCCTATACTGGTGAACCCATAAGATATCAGGAGCTTTTTGGGCTTAGAGGGTTACTATCGAAGATTTATTGAGGTCTTTTCATCTATTGCAGCACCTTTGACCAAGTTGACTCAGAAGAAGGTAAAGTTCCAATGGTCTAAGGCTTGTGAGAAAAGCTTCCAAGAGCTGAAGAATCGACTCACTTCAGCACCCGTGTTGACCCTACCCGAGGGTACCGATGGTTTTGTGGTGTATTGTGACGCTTCACGAGTCGGATTGGGATGTGTGTTGATGCAGCATGGGAAAGTGATAGCATATGCCTCAAGGCAGTTGAAAGTTCATGAGAAAAATTATCCTACCCATGATCTTGAGTTGGCCGTGGTGGTATTCACCTTGAAGATATGGAGGCATTACTTGTATGGGGTCCATGTGGACGTGTTTATGGATCAAAAGAGCTTACAATATGTGTTCACGCAAAAAGATCTCAATATTTGGCAAATGAGGTGGTTTGAGCTACTAAAGGATCACGACATGAGTGTCCTTTACCACCTGGGTAAGGCTAATATGGTAGCAGATGCACTTAGTAGGCTCTCTATGGAGAGTGTGTCCCATGTGAATGAGGGAAGGAAGGAGTTGGTGAAAGATTTCCATCGACTTGCAAGGTTGGGAGTTAGGTTGGTAGACTCAATCGATGGCGGCGTTATTTTGCAGAATGGATCAGAATCATCCTTGGTAGTGGATGTGAAAGCTAGGCAAGATGAGGATCTGATGTTGATAAAGTTGAAGGAAACTGTTGGAAGTCAGAAGGTGGAGGTCTTCTCCCAAGGGGGAGTGGGGTGCTGCGGTACCAGGGCCGTCTATGTGTTCCATATATTGATAATTTGAGGGATCGAATATTGGATGAGGAACATGGATCCCTGTATTCTATCTATCCGGGTGCCACCAAGATGTATCATGATTTGCGAGAAATATATCGGTGGAATGGCATGAAGAAGGATATTGCAGAATTAATAGCCAAGTGCCTGAACTGTTAGCAAGTGAAAATCGAGCATCAAAGGCTAGGAGGTGTACTTCAGGATATTAGAATTCCCACTTGGAAGTGGGAAGAGGTTAATATGGATTTCATTATAGGCCTACCTCGTACTCGCCAACACTACTATTCTATTTGGGTGGTGATGGTCAGGTTGACCAAGGCTGCACACTTTCTGCCAGTCAAAACCATAGATTCAGCGGATGATTATGCCGAATTGTATATCCGGGAGTTGGTGCGATTACATGGAGTTCCATTGTCTATTATCTCAGACTGAGGTACTTAGTTTACCTCTCAGTTTTGGCAGTCTTTCCAAAAAGGGCTTGGGACTCAAGTTAAACTAAACATAATATTCCATCCGCAAACGGATGGTCAGGCAGAGCGGACAATCCAGACCCTCGAGGATATGTTGAGATCTTGTGTGCTGGAATTCAAAGGTAGTTGGGATGATCACTTGCCCTCGATCGAGTTTGCTTACAATAACAGCTATCACTCCAGCATCCGAGGCACCGTTTGAGGCTCTTTATGAGCGAAGGTGTAGATCGCCCACTGGATGGTTTGAGGTTGGTGAGGAAGCTATGATAGGGCCTGATTTGGTTCATGAGGCCATGGTAAAGGTGCATCTGATAAGGCACAGCCTAAAAGCCACTCAGAGTCATTAGAAATCATATGTCGATGTGAGGAGGAGAGAGTTGGAGTTCGAGGTGGACTATTGGGTATTTCTGAAGGTATCTCCCATTAAGGGAGTCATCTGATTTGGAAAGAAAGGAAAACTCAGTCCCCGATATGCTGGTCCCTACAGGGTTATGAAAAGAGTTGGTAAGGTAGCGTACGAGGTGGACTTGCCATTAGAATTATCTTCAGTTCATCCCGTCTTTCATGTATCGCTCTTGAAAAAGTTCTTGGGTGATCCATCTTTAGTTGACTCAGTGAAAAGCCTTGGTGGGGGAGATAGCCTTAGTTATGAGGAAATTCCAGTTTCAATGTTGGATCGTCATGTTCGGAGATTGAGGAACAATGAAGTAGCTTCAGTGAAAGTGTTATGAAGAAATCAGCATATTGAGGGAGCTACGTGGGAAGCCGAAGTGGCTATGATGGATAAATATCCTCACCCGTCCCCTATTGGCTTAGTTTCAGTTTAAGGTATCAGTGTTTGTCCCTAACTCTCTAATCAGTTCCATGTTCAGTTTATGTGCGCGACTTTGATTTATGTTATGATAGATGTATGTGATGTCTGAATTCAATTCAGCTATGTAATTCTTTTCGGATGTAGTCATTCAGTCAGTTTTTAGTTTAAATGATCATTGTTTGCATATGATGGTTGTATGTTTCTGAGTTTCTGTTTGTTTCTAACATTCGAGGACAAATGTTCCCAAGGGAGAGATATTGTTACACCTCGGGAACCCAAGGATCAGACTCGAGAGTTAAAGTGGTGAAAAATTAAAAATCCATGTTGCAGGTGCAGAATGAGTCATTGTTGACTCGTGAGACCAGCCCACGAGTCGTTAGGTGACTCATGGGGAGGGTAAGTGAAGAGCAGGAAGTTGGAGGATAAGGGTTCCCCAAGGGCAAGGGAACGACTCGTGGTCAGTCACCACGAGTCTTTAGGTCAACCATGGGGAAGGGTGTGTGAAAAATTGAAGAGGTCAACAAGTGTACTTGACGGGTGCAGACCACGACTTGTTAGGTTAGGCAATGAGTCATGGTGTGAGTCATGAGGTGACTTGTGAGTAAGGTGATATGATGCAGGCAGTGTACCTGACGAGAATCATGACGAGTCGTTCGGGCCAGTGATGAGTCGTTAGGTCGTCCATTAGGACCACCTGAAAGTTATTTTCTGCGAATTCAGTAAGGTTCTTTTCGTAATTCATAAGTCCTAGGGGCCTATACTACGTCGTTTAAGACTTGTTCTAGTGGGTTTTTAGAAGGGGAAAACATATTCTAAGTCATTCTTCCCATGCATGCAAGTTTGAAGGATTGAAGAGGTGATTCAAGGCAAAATTTCAAGGTTTCCATTGGAATCTCATCTTGGGCAATTAGAAAGTGTTAGAATCCATCATTCCCAGGTATTTAAGTCCATGAGTGGGAGTTTTCTTCCACACCCATGCCCAACTTCTATTAAATCATGATAAATCACCTATGATCAAGTACGAGGTTTTTTTTTACTCAATTGAATAATTCTTCAATCTCTATACACGAGTATGATTAAATTATATTTATATTGATGAATTGTGAAGCTTGGACAGATTTTAAATTCTTTTCAATACAAATCATATTTTCTAAGTTATGAAATTGAATGCCCATGGATGAGAAGTTCATTAAAGAAGAGAATAATGATGAATGTATGATGAAGAAAAACATGTTTTTAAAGCTGTCCATGATAATGATATTGTTTTCAAAATGAATTGAGTAGATCCAAGTATGATAAAGCTAAGGGTGATGCCCACATGTTGATTTAAAATTATGAGTTTTCCCGAAATAAGCTTACCACACTGTTTGGAGTGAAGTCTCCCAAATTTCATATTATTAGCTTGTGGTATATTGAGTTAAATATTCCTAGATATAGCTTAACATATGATTTGGAGTAGATGCTTCCACTTATATTTGAGCTTGTGGTATGTTCGAAATAGAGCTTCTCATATGCATGAATTAATAATTGAGATATATGTTATCATTGAGCTTCATTTTATACGATGTCGAGTCTATGCATGATTTCGTTATTGAGCTTTGTCAAATGACAATGTTGAGCTTCATTTCATACGATATTGAGTTTATGCATGATATCATTGTTGAGCTTTGTCAATAGACGATGTTGAGCTTCGTTACATACGATGTAGAGAATTGCATGTTTTGGGAGAAGAGTTTAGCACCGAGTGGGCTAAGGGTCGATCACCCAATGCCCTAGAACTACGTGCCAACATAGGTTGATACTATTATAATATTAAGACCTCCCTTGTGAGCTATCCCCGGCCCGATTGGCCCTTGAGCTTGATATCGATATCATGGTATCGTCCATCGCCTTGGCAAGGTTATGGATGGCTCTACCCACTTGAGTGTGATAGTTGGGACCACGTAAACTCTATCGTGGTATGTCAGTTAAGTGACGAGTCTCCCATTGTCTATACTATTCAGATTTGCATATTCATTACTCATGGTGATTACTTTACGCATGCATGTTCTAAAAGCAAGCTGTGACTCATTGTTCAGCTTTCAATATAAATATTATGTTTCAGCTTTGAGTCACTCGAGTCAGTCATGATGTTATATAGCTACACATGATCATGCTATGATAATATTTTGATTTTAGAATGAATGCATGTAGCCTTCTTCTCATACTTGAAAGCTTATGATATGTTATGAAATGTTTTAAATGATTTATTTTACTCTAGTAGTTTTACTTGCCTTGCATACTCGGTACATTCCACGTACTGACCGCATACTTTCTATGCTGTATAATTTCATGATATAGGCCCCGACTCGCAGCTCCAGCCTTGATTTTAGTCAGCTTACCAGAGTCCTTATCTGCTCAGGATTTGGTGAGTCCTCATCTTTCGAGGACTAGACTTTCAGTTTCTTTTACCTACTTTAGTTTCCGTATTGTTCAGTTAGTTCTGGTCTTGTCCCATTAACTTGTCCAGATTAGAGGCTTTCAGACTTATGTATGTGCTAGTATCAAATGTTATTCTGATATGACGTTGTATTAGACTTCTGCTGAGATAATATTAAATGATTTTTTTCAGTTTATTGAATGAGTTAGTTGTATGCTTATGCCATGGGTCGAATTGGGGTCTCTTGGGGTCACTTGTCCCGTGTCTATGATTTGAGCCTCTGTTCGGGTCGTGATACCACCCCTTATCACCCTCAAACCAGTGGCCAAGTAGAGGTTTCAAATCGGGAAATAAAATCTATCTTGACTAAAACAGTCAATGTTAACAGAACCGATTGGGAGCAGAACATAGATGAGGCCTTGTGGGCATATCGGACTGCATTTAAAATGCCAATAGGGATGTGTCCATATAAACTTGTGTTTGGAAAATCATGTCACCTCCCTATTGAGTTAGAACACAAAGCCTTGTGGGCATTGAAAAGCTTAAATCTTGAACGGGGAAGAGCTGTCCAAGGACGAGTTCATAATCTGCATGAGTTAGATGAATTCAGAATGAGGGCATATGAGAATGCAACTATTTACAAAGCCAGAATGAAACATTATCATGACCAAAAAGTGTTGCAGCGTAGTTTTCCTCCAGGGGACTGGGTGTCACTATTCAATTCAAGACTACGGCTATTCCCTGGGGAGTTAAAATCCAAATGGTCATTTTAAGATGTCTCAAGTGTATGAAAATGGTGCCATAGATCTCCATGGAGAGAATGGGAGCAAGTTCAAAGTGAATGGCCAATGAGTAAAAAGATATCTGGGGTGTTGGAAGAACTTAGCCGAACAGAGGTCATATATCTAGATGAATCATAGGTCATGAGAGACCTTCGTCGTGCCACGACGTTAACTAAGGCACTTCTTGGGAGGCAACCCAAGCATTTTTATTCACTAACTCTTCTTATATGTATTGTTGTTTATGATTTTTGTTAGGTTAGGTTGGTGAACTTCAAGAAGAACAAAACCAAGACTGGTCGGCGCTAGACTGGTGAAACACAGGAAGCACTCCGTGAACCCCCAATGGGTCGCCGATCTTATCTAGTGCACTGACGGATCCAAAGCTAGTCGGTGACCCATCCGGTGAAGCGCCGGTAAGTTGCCGATTTCCATCAGTGTATCTGGGAGTGGCCTTGCCATCGGCCTCTCACCCGGTGAAATGCAGAATGCATTCTTCGACACGCCGGTCAGTCGTCGATCCGGTTTCCAAAAACTCACTCAAGTAATGCCAGCGATGGCCACATCGGTGAATCTCGGTCCACTTCAGCAATCACTAGTACTCCTCTATCTGGAATATTCTCCTTTTTCAAAAGTTTGACTGACCTCCACACCTTCCATCTTTCATTTCCCTCTTTTCCACCAGTTTTCATTCTCCTAAAAGAACCCACCTTCCCACCTATCCTCCATTAATGACCACCATTTATCCACCCAATCAACTTCTCCTCCTTTTCCATTTAAATACCTTTTCCCTCTTTCATTTACCCATCTCCTTCATTCCACTATAATCTCAACATACCAGTAGTAAGCAAAGGCTATCTTTGTGGTTCTTCCCCTATTTGGTAAGGTCTCTGCCACTCATGCTCTTAAGTTCCGAGTACTATTGGTGATATTTTGTTTTTGTGTGTTTATCTCATGCTTTTCTCTACTATATTTGGATGGATTTTGTTTTATATTTTTTTCACGTGGATGCCACATTGTGTTTGGGTGAAGTCTAAGTAACCTGAGTGGAACACCCTCTCAAGTTGCCCAATGATAGATCGATTGATACCTTATTTTATTGGATTGGGTGAAAATTTGTGTACATCTATGTTGGGGGTGGCATGTGGGTTAATTTCATAGGTCGCCCATCGGCGGACTGTCAGTTGTGCTTTGGGAATCACTGGTTATTTCATGGATTAACTTGCCCAATACTGCATGCTGGCATCAATCTGCAAAGCATCAGTGCTTCGCAGGTCAAGACCAGTGTTTTGCCGGTAGGGCGTCGATAAGTGTGATGTTTACCCCCAGTTCACTGCCTCACATCGGCGAGTCATCGGCATTTCTCAAAACCTCATCTGGCTTTCGCCCATGATTTGCTGGTGTCACCTAAAGCAATAATCGTCGCACTTGAGTTCTTTCCTCTTGCTTTGCTTTAGATTTAAAAATGTGTGCACAATTCTAATCTTAGTTTGCAACATCATGTTTGTTTCCCCACAATCTCATAGAGGCCAAGCATTAATGCACACCAGCAACACATAAGTTTGATTTGGGTTGGAAATAATGGAGGAGTATTATGTCACTTTCAAGGAGAAGCGATTCATCCATGCAGAAGCTCAATTTGAGGTGGACTCTTTTAAAAATGCCTTCCTATATATCTATGATTAGATTGGGATGCATGATTGGGGTCCATTCACCATACCGTTGATCTATATTTTCAAAATTGGTGTGGGAATTTTATGCATCCTATAGGGCAAGGCAAAGGCTCCTAAAGCACAAGGGTTGCACAGAAACATTACCGTGCCTACCGTCGGTATAGGTGCGTGGTCAAGAGGTGCCCATAACTCTAGAGGCAATCAATTTGCTTTATTTGGTTGATCCAATCCAATCACATTTGACATTTCGCAGGAAGGTGGAAGATAAAGCAAACTAGTTCCAGTGGGTATCCAATGTGATTGCAATTGGTCAACCACAATGGGCCATCTCTAGGGGTCTGATTCATCGTTGTGACTTGAAATCTGAAGCCCCCATGTGGTTAGACTTGGTTTCTGCGAGGTTAATACCATCTTAAAATACAATGGAAGTCCTAATTGAAGTTTTCGTTCTTATCTCTTGCATCATGGATCATGTACACATCAATGTTGGGGAGCTTATTGCCGACCAATTCAAACGAAGGGCCAAGCAGTAGGCTACGACATTGCCGTATCCTAGTCTCATGAGTATGTATGTGTGCGGGCTGCATTCCATTTGTTCTGACCATTCGATAGGACTATGCAGGATGACAGTGTAATTACATTGGCTACTAAAACTGACAAAGATGCCCTACCTATGAAGAGAGAAAAACATACAGAGAACAGGCCTCCGCCACTAACTTTGGTGTCTTTTCACACATCAGCTGCCCAATTTCATACAATGACCGCTCTTACACCCACACCTCCTGATTTTCTCAAATTAGCACAAAGGGCCCACGTACATGAAAGCCAGATTGTGAATCTAGTTGAGGCTATCCCATCCATGATACAACTTTCCATCAAGAAAGCCATACAACCTGCTCAAGATAAGTTGAAAAGTCTATGAACTACAGTTTAGGTCCTCGAAAGAGAAGTGATTACATTGAGGAAAGAGGTGGCTGCACTGAGGGGACCTCCATCTACCAGCAACCCAATCCCTCTTGAACCTACAGTAGTTCCCTCGTAGCCTGAGGCACCCAGGAGTCCACCGGATGATTAGTGGGTGGGGTATGATAGCGCATCAGAAATAGTGTCAGATGAGGAGTTATATCATAGCCAACCGCCAGGGCCTCCAATTCTCCCGGTATACGATGTAGATCCATCCTGGACTGTTGGCGGAGTGGCAATGACTTCTTACCATGAGCTTCGTACTCTGCCGGACAAATGGGTGGTGCCCAGACCTGGGAAACCATTGGAAATCCCTCCTGATCCATTGAGAGCAACTGCTGAAGAAACGACTTCTTGTCACTTTGATGCACGCACATATTCTTGGGGCCCTTTTCCCAACCACTAATTCAATTAGGAAGCCTCCTTCACCTTATTGTCTGTCATTTTTGCTACATTAGGGGCAATGTCTGGCTTTAAGTGGGGGGCTAAGAATGGGGTCCTTGTCTTGAATTGTTTACTCCTTTAGGACCGAAGTCCTTTATTTATTTGCCGTGTAAATAATAGAATAGTAATCAAACTCCAAGGATTTTCTTCATACCACGGTTCTTTCCTGAGGAACATTTCTTGGTTTTTCCTTTCCTTTTTGTTTTCGAACCGGGTTGGCATTTCCCAATGATAGATTGAGTAGCGACTTTCTTAAGGGAAAAATGACATGTCATTTTTGAGTCTTTTATGGAGCTGTTTTGAGAGGCACCACCAGAAACATTTTTGAAATGAAATTTTAAAATGGGGCATGAAAATGAGAAATAATGAGCAGATGTTTGAATCGAGAACATAACACTCTTTGTCATATTTTGTAGATTCATTGCTTGACTTATGAATTTGCATGTTCTGATGTCTTAAATCAAGATTCTATGTGGATAATGACTTTTGTGGTCTCTTTAAGAGTGATTCCTTATGTGGTAAGTACTTTTGTGAATCCCATGCACAACTTCTTGTCTAGAACTTGCCCCAAGTGTGACTAAAGGCAAAATCCTAGATGTAGTTTCAATTAGAACGTGATCTTAGTCCTTGTTTTGTTAAGTCACTTCACCTAAAGTGACCCCCTTGAACATTAATCTTTGATAGCCAACATTTGAGCCCTGGACCCTTTCTTTGAAAACCACATTACAAGCCTAATGACCATTTCTAATCCTTCTCTTTGGCACCCATCCTCCCTAATTGCTTGTAATAAAATCATGAAAAAATGGGGCTGAAATCCCATGAAATGGGGAGGGATAAGGAAATGAAGGTGAAGATGAGGCAAAAGCCTAAGTTTGGGAGTTTTCAAGAGAAGGGGGGAAAGATGAGAACTTTAATGTGAGATAGCACCAAATTTGTGATGAAATTAATGAATCAATTGGTTGAAAGACCTCGAATCATTAGAAGAGAAAAGAATAGTAGAAATGTGCTATCTCTTGCATATATAAGGCCAATTGTGGAAAGCATGGGTGTTAAAAGGGTGGTTTGTGTTACAGAAATGATGAAGATGAAGAACAAGGAGAAATAAGGTGGAGTAATCTCAATAAGATAATTGGATGTTGCAAGTGTTTATAAAGGCATTAGGGAGACATTAGTCACTAAAGATAAACATTTATCCTACCCTTAACCCTAGCCTACATTATAACCCACAAGTCCTAAGTGATTTTAAATGAAGTTTCTCTATATTAGTAGTGAATTACACGAAGGGCAAGCCTATGGGTCGTGTTGGGTGCATGCAGATTTCTTTTGGGAAAGTGAGTGCAATATTCTCTTTGTGCAATCCCTTATGTGAATGCATTGAGTTCATGAAAAAAATAGGGATTTTCTCTTTGGTGAGTGACATCATCCCTTTTGAGGACAGAATTGCATTAAAGATAAAATCCACGGATAGGGCATGAGAAATGCAAGCTCTAAGGCAGGCTTTAAATGTGCAATGATTATGAATTGAGATGCTTTGTGTACTTCATGAATGAGTTATTCCCTTGTTTTTCCAAAATGAAAGCTCTTGTGAATCACGTTTTGAATAGGGGTGGCCTCATGAAATGTTTCCATCTTTCTTGTTTTGGGGAAATTTGCTTCTCTTTTTCAGTGCACCGGTGAGAACTTTTTTTAGGTTTTCTAAAGTCAAGTGGTCATTAATACATACATTTGTGTGAAGTGGCATGTTGTTTACCTGATAATAATTGCATTAGTTGAGGACAGACAATGGTTCAAGTTTGGGGGTTTGATGAGTTGGTAATTTACCAACTCATTAGGCTCTTAAGAATGATCTTTGGCCTAGTTTTCAAGTTGTTTAGATGGATTTTATACCCTTTTTGACTTTTTGTGTGCAGATATCTGATTTGGAGAAAAGAGCAAGAAAGGAAGCAAAAAAGAAGGGAATCAGGTGAAAATCGGTGCTTCACCGGAGGAGACCGGCGAAATGCCGGTCAAGAGCTACTGAACACTGCCTCCAGGAATGATAGCAAATGGTAAACACAGACTTTAACTGGCGATACGACATCTTTGGTGGCATGCCTCATGTCTCGTTACCCCATCAATATCCCGAGGATAAATGAGATACGAGATCGACGGTTGGAGTGAGGACTACTATCCCATTCCCGAGTCTTGTATTCAGGTTATGTATGGACGCAGAAGTTCCATGGGGTGACGAGTATTTTATTGGAGGCTAGAGGATTGCAGACATAGGCCTTATCCGTGATGAGATGAACACGGTAAGCAGATCCAAGATTTCCACAGCAATTCTAACATCCCAGCTAGCAAGGGACGCACAAGTGAGTGTCCCCAATACACAGGAGAAGAGCGAGACACGGACATTCAGAGTCAGCTCCTAGAACCTCAGCTGCACCACTTCCTAGCCTGCAGACTCAGACACCAGCAGGGTATATTTTGGTAGCACGGGACTTCCACCAGAAGATGGCCAAATGTTTGACCATATCAGAGTGAAAGATTTAGGCCATGATGGACAATGTAAAACCATGGGTCAAGTCAAAGATAGAGGTAGCAACTCAGGCTCTACATGCTCGCCTAGATATATTTGAGAGCCAATTCAATGTGAGGATGGTAGAGCAGACAGATACCAGCAGTCTCCATGCGGAGTTAGGGGCTCTTTGGAGCAATGTAGTTGAGTTTTCATCATGACAACCAATAGTTTTACAAGCCCCAACTCTGACGAGGAGATTGATTTAGCGACATATTGGGAGCCGACTATAGCTGTTGAGAAGGGTAAGAAAAGAGCTACTGAGGATGTTTGAGAGGAGAGTGTGAAAAAGAGGAGGAAGAAGGAGAGGAAAGAGTGCAAGCGGGCTAGAGCAGAGAGCATGCGGACTCATGACACTCATATGTCTGAGCTGCATTAGAGAGCTAAAGGAGAAGGTAGCTCCACCATAGCTCAACCCGAGCTTTCCAGTGGTCGTGACCCTTCAGGTGAGCCACATTCATCCCTAATAGTTATAGAGGCCATCAAAGCGGCCACGATTACTGAGGGGGGGACCACTCCCCCTATTGAGACACCATTGAGCGCACCGGCCACCGCTAGCACCACTATTACAGCGGAGGTACCACCTCCGCAAGATGACAAGAGCGCCTAGTGCGCCACAGGTATGTTCTCTTCCCTATGTTCTTATAGTTTATGCTTCGGGGATGAAGCTTAATTTTCAAAAAAGGGAGGGGGTGTACTTGTGATTTTTGAATCGTCTAAGGGTTCTTCTTGCCATGTTTCTTTTCCCTTAAGCATGCTATCTAGTAGAACCGACATGTGTCATATTTTTATTTTTAGCTTGTGATTTTTTTTTAATTAAAAAGTAACTTCGGAGAACTCATTCAATAAAAATGCACTAGTTTTGGTTTTTGAAAAAAAATTGACCCTGTTTAATTTTTTTTATGCATTAGCTATGTATTTGTGACAACATGCATGATTTCTGTGGATCTTTTGATGTCATTTAGTTTATCAACATGAGTAGTCTTGTTAAGACATGTATAAACAAGATAGGTGAGGTGAAAATAGTTCATGTACCATGTGTGAGTGAGGTATAGTATTCAGTTCGGTAATGTGTTGAAGATCTAGAACTTTCCTAGTTGGTCTTTGCATAAGCTAAGGATGGTTGGTTAGGATATGATCATATGTCATTTTTGTTTAGCTCACTTGTAGCCTATATTACCCTACCAACGTTGCATGAATTCCTTGATCCCAAGTTTGAGCCTTAATAGACCATGTTTCTTTGATTTACCGATTAACCATACCCATTTGTTTACAATGAACCTATTTTTACCCTGTTCCTTTCTTGGATAATGTGAAACTCAACATAAGAAAAATACTTAAGTTGAGGGTGTCTAGAGTAGGGTGTGTAAATGGTGGGAACAGAAGAAAGGAAAACAAAGGAGAAAAGAAATGGTGAAAATGAGGTGTGGTGAGATAAAAATAAAAGAGATGAAAATGCTGAGAATCTTGAAAAAGAAAACTCAAAAGAAAATGAAAATGCTAAAAAAGTTGAAAACTCACCACACTCATGCAAATGAGTATAAAAAGGGCTGAAAAAGGATGAAAAGGGAATGAAAGAATAAAGAGTGAAATAGGTGAATGGTGTAGCCAATGTATGTAGTGCCAAGGAAGGGATAGTCATAAAATCTTCCATCTTTATCATGTAAATCCCTAAGCCTACATTACAAGACATACCAAGTCCTATAGTGATCCTAACTCGACCATCCGATAAATCAAAGGAGACAAAATAAGGGCAAGCCTATGGTATCTGACACATAATACTTGTAACTTCTTTGTGAGAGTGAGCACCTTACTTGTTTAGTCCCAGCTATGCTTGACATTTAATATCTGAGTAGGGACTTCATTTGTGTGAGGGTACATGGATTATCTTTGCTTTTACCCTTGGTATGTGTGAAAAATATTGGTGATGACTTAATTGCCTGTTGATAGCTAGATGACATGTCTTGATCCCTATTTATGATGTTTTGAGGTTGCTTGTAATACATTAGCTGATTTTGTTCCATGAGAACGGGTCAGTAAAGTTTGTATAGAAAGTGCAAGTTTTGTTGGAGTATTGGTTGTAGTATCTTAAGTCTATTTTCTAGTTGAGCGTCATGTTTACTTTTTGTTTTGTTTGCCTGAGGACATTCAAAAGTCTTAAGTTGAAGGTGTTGATGTGTTGTGGATTTACAGCTCTTTCGACGCTCAAAATTAAGAAAATAGCATGGACTTAGGTGTATTTATGTGGATATAAGGCACTTTTACTTTGGTTACAAGATAAATTGGTGTTTGGAGCTAAAAATGTAAAAGATAGCCTGTTGAAAAATAGGCTCAAATTGCAGTCCATAATACGAGTCGTTAGAAGATCCTATGAGTCGTACTGGTGGCGTGAAAAGTTGCAGAAGGATAATGTTGAAGAGATGCAGTATATGAGTCTCAGTACGAGTCGTACCAAGCTTGTACGAGTCGTGGTGATGAAGTCATGAAAAGATTCTGAAGATTTGCATAAGAGGCTGACTCCTGCTATGGAAAGGAAGTACGAATTGTGGAGTGAAGGTACGAGTCGTACTATGGTGGTCGTGATGAACTTTAGAAATATTTCAAAATCTTAGAGTCAAGCCGCAGGAGCACAATACAGATCGTAAGATGGAGGTACGAGTCATACCAGGATTCAACACTTAGTCAAAATCCAGCCAGTCATGCAATTTATGAAAGGATGCTACGGACCATAGGATCTAGCTACGGATCGTAGTTGACTCTTGACGCAGGCGGAACCAGATATGGAATTCACTCTGTTAGCCTAAGAAAAGGATTTTTGTGTCTGTATAATACGTTTTATGGTTTATTTTTTAGTAGATTTGATTAGAGGAGATTTTGGTCAGAGTAGATTTTTATGAGAGACATTATTGGAGACAACATTAGACAATTGAGAGAAAAAGAGAATTGAGTTGATTTGATTTGTGATAAACCTTTTCTTGAATTCTTCTTATTCTTCCTATTTGTTCTTAGAGATTTTTCTGATTAATTAAATGAAGTATTTTTCTCATTCATACTTGTAAGTATTGATTTGTGTTTTTAATAATGAATGCAATTCACAACCTTACAACGCCTAAAACCTCAATTGCTAGGGTTGTGGGAACCATGGTGTATTAATAAGCTAGGGCTGCACAAAGTGATTCTAAAACCAATACAAACACTTATATTGTATTCTCTTTATGCTTAAACGTTTCTTAACGGTACGCAACGTTGGGACATGCGTAAATTCTTTACTTGCTTAGGTCTAAGAGTTATATATTAGGAAAAGAGAATTACAACAGAGCCTTGATCTTGATGATCATTGTATTAACTTGAGCTGTGGTCGCAGGATAGTTAAATCTGGGACTTAGTGATAATGGATAGTTTGAAACCGCTCATGAGACTTGGTCGAGTAATTGAGTATAGTCATTCAATAGGGATTGGTCTGTCGTTTGAATAAACCTAAGTTATCATCTATATAAGTAAGTTTGGTGATGATCACGAGTGTATACCCAAAGCAGTTATGAACCCATGGGGAACACAAACCCTAGTTATCCTTTAATATTGATTCAAATCCAGATTTTTGATAATTGTTTTTATTATTGATTTTCTTTAGAATCCCTCAATTTTGAAGTAGCTACCTCACAAGTTCACTTACCATCCATAATCTAGCTCTTCAATAGTCCCTGTGGGGTCGACCCCAACCTCTAGTTGGGTTTTATATTGACAACGTCCGCGTCGTACTTCAGTAAGAGGTATGGTTTGAGCATTATCATATAGGTGCGGCGGCACGCCATATATATATTTCGGGCTGAAATTAAGACAAGTACTTGAGGGAAAAAGCATCATTTGAAGGCTCTCTCTCTCTCACAAACACACATATATGTAACATCTAGTGCATTTTAGCATATCTTTCATCATATCTTTTGATCGATTGATCAGATTGTAACGCAGTTTGGGAGGAGAGACAAGTTCTACTTAGGTTTTCTCTTTTCTTTATCATACTTTTGCATGATGATGACTAAGTTTGAGTTTTTCCACTTGTCTATAAGTGGATAAGCTCATCACTCTAGGGTTTGGCCTCATCATGCTATACTCGCGGGGAAGGAAAAACGAGCAGTTTACGCTTTAGTAGCTACCGTTGCACTGGCTCTAGTATTCATAGGCTTTCAAGGAATGGAATATTAACAAGCACCCTTCACTATTTCGGATAGTATTTATGGTTCTACCTTTTTCTTAGAAACTGGCTTTCATGGTTCTCATGTGATTATAGGTACTATTTTCTCGATCATATGTGGTATTCGCCAATATCTTGGTCATCTGACCAAGGAGCATCACGTTGGCTTTGAAGCAGCTGCATGGTACTGGCATTTTGTAGACGTGGTTCGGTTATTCCTATTTGTCTCTATCTATTCGTGGGGAGGTATATGAAGGAAGGAATCAGCGGATTGAGGAATGAAAGCTCGAAGACAAAGAGAACCGGGCTTTTCCAAAGAATCACTGCAACTTTCCCACTCCCTTTGATTATCCTATACAAAAAGGTGGTTGAGTATTTGATTGACTGATTAATATTAGATTTGATTCTTCAATTATTGTTGTTTGTATTTATTTGTGTTAATTTATTATTTATGAGATTGATCACCTTGTAACTAATCTGTTGGCTTTTGATTGAACTTGGGAAAGGGAATCGAAAGGGTTAAAGATAATTACAAAACGGGAATTTAAAGACCCTTGAACCCATTGGTGATAGGAAAGAAGTTGTTGTTGGGGATAGGGATATACCCTTCAACCTCATTTAGTTGAAACACAAGTAGGCATAATTGTCATTTCATTGTTCTCCTGCGACCATAGGGATATAAGCATTAGGGTTCATGAGATAGTTCTTGGATGCTAGGGATAGAGGCATGAAATGGGATAGTAACTTGCAATTAGCAACTATAGGAAGAGTCATTCTAGTATAATCACGTCTTGAAATCTCATCGTGAAACTAAAAGGTGTCGTTGCCCTAGGTTTTCATCATCATCTGAAATACAAAAATTGCAACAATCTTTAGTTAGTTTTATATTTAAAATTTTTAATAGTTAATTCTCAAAACCAATTCTCCCTTTTAATTGTTTGATTTGAATAGGGAATTAAAGAACAAATTTAAATGATTGAATTGAAAAGTCCCTTGGGTACGATAATCGGGGCTTCCAATCCTATATCACTTGACGTCCACATCCGCTTGAGTGTGCTTTGGCAACATCAAGTTTTTGGCACCGTTGTCGAGGACTTGAATATGTTTAATCTTTTGTAGGTTAGGATTTTATTCTGCTATTCCGTGTATATTGTATATGTTTTTATTTTTCATATTTTTTATATTTTACCACTCTTCTTAATATGACATCTTGGTATATAAATGGGACAAATGATGGGTATTCATACCTAGGTGATTCTCGTCTGAATTGTGGAGGACCCCACTTGTGGCAACACTGTTATACTTGTTATGTATGCGGTGGTTTGGATGGCCATTGGAGTAGTTGCCCACATTTTTATTCTCTTTCCCCCATGCCCCTATTATGTTTCTCCTGTTGTTTTTGATGCTTACAGGAATAATGAAGAGGAGGAACATCATGCTCAAACAAGAAATGTGGAAAAAATGATCCTGGAGCATGTGGAAGTAATGAGGGAGCAGCTTACTGAACAAGGAGGAGCCTTATAAAAGTTGAGTTCCAAGCTCACAGAGATAATGGCTGAGACTACAACTTGTAATGAATTTGCAAGTCACGTTCTTAGCCAATACTCAAGAGGAACCATAAGTGGAAGGGAGAATAGAGCTCAGATAAAAGATGGATCAATTTGGCTCAAGTATCCATGACCTACAGGGTCTTTTGAATGAAAAAGTTGATGCGTTAACTATAGAGTGTTGTGGATACTAGCTAATGCATGGAACAAGAAGAAGAATCCCAACCATTGGACCATCTCTGTTGGTAAATGTTGATGTTGAGGAGGTGGATAAAAGTGAGGATGTCAAGTATAATGCAATCTTGAAGTTAGGGCATATTGGTCCTCATTCTAAACACTTCTTGACATTGTGTTTGGGGGGCAACCTAAAAAGCCTTCCAAACTTATGGATAGAGGTGTAGATGAGGAACAATGCCCCTATATTCTAAAATTCATTATATCAAAGACACACAATGACATCCCTCACTCAAGGGACAAGAAGTATAAGATGTAATATCTATTACTTGGCCCCTCAATAGTTTGCACCACAGCCCCTTGAGCATAATAGAAAATTGGAAAAGAAATTATGGGTAAAATTTATAAACTCAAAGTGGAAGGAAAAGTGGTGAAACTTAATGGCGTCGTGCCACGACGTTAAATAAGATGCTTGTTGGGAGGTAACCCAACTTGTAATAATGTAGTTTTTATTATTTTTATATATGGTGTCACTTTTGTATTTTTTGTTTTGTGTGCAGAGAAGGGGAAGTCTGAGTACCTGAAATCAAGGCTAAGGAGCATGGTTTGATCCTAAGTGTGGGGTTGTTTAACCCGTGAATCAAGGAGACATGCTGCTAGCTAGTCCCTAAAGGGCCTTAGGGAGTAATTTCTCACTCTAATATGATCTTTAATTTTAGTTTCTCTGAGGATAGAGTAAGACTTTATGTGTGGGGTGAGGGTATGTATCCCAAAATCTTGAGGTTAAGGGTGAGCATGCCAGCAAGTTTAGTCGAAATACATTGAAAATGGCATGTCTCATCCACCCTTCAATTTTTCTTATGGCCTCGGTTCTTTTCCTAAGGGGAGCCTTTTGAGCCAGATAAATTTTTCATTTTTAGGAGTCATTGTTGTCGTAGATTAATAACGTTTCGCTATAATATGTCACGCCCCGCCCCGGGGGTTATGACTGGCACCTGGTGCCCTAGGAGGACCTAGACTGCTATCTGGTGATCCAAAGCACATCTGGTGCCTGGCTGGCTCTAACTCAAATTCTTGGAAACAAAGGGCTATATAACGGCTGTAAACACAGCCCCCGGCCAACAGGCCCATAGCCACCTGTACCTGAAAACCAGCTAACCAGAAACATACTACTATATGGGAACCTATGCGGGCCGGCAAGGCCACCATGCTGTCTAGTTCCTTGTAACTTCACAATAGCACGCTAAATAAATACGTGACCGGCAAGGTCACCTCTACTGACTGGTTGTGGCCACACACGACCAACAGGAACAGAAATAACAAATAACTATAACAAGCTGCACGGCCTCACACGACCAGCTCGACTGACCACAGGGAAACATATACAGACTACAAACCTCTAGGAATAACAATAGAAATGATCTGGACAGGGCCCCGACCTAACCGTACTGTACAACAAAAGAAAACAAAATACACCTCTGGAATTCAGACTCCGGATGACAGGAGCTGAATACTCAATAGCTGGCTGGAATCACGAGGGATCGCCTCCTCGTCTATGAGTACCTGCAGGCAAGTAATGCAGCGCCCCACTGGGCGTCAGTACCACTGGTACTGAGTATGCAAAGCAACTGAAGTAATACAACTGAAAACAACTGAATATAGATAGCATAACTAGCATTTCTGTATAGCAGGAGATAGCTAAATCTGAAGAAGCTGATATAAACTAACTCAAGCTTTCTGTACTGATAAGGCAGAGACGTACCTGTAGACGCGACGGCCTGCTGTCTAGTAGCTAGTATATAATATATATAGCACATAAATAGATATACAAGTAGCAAGCAAGAGCCAATACCAACCCCCATAAGCCGGATGGCGCCAAGCAAGCAAACAATCTATATACCCCTACCCGGGTCAAAACCAACCAAAAATAAGTCACTCCACTCATCTGATAACTGTGAGCTCCTCCTACCGGCCCCCTTGGGTACGTAGCTCAGGCCTTGGCCTCTGACAATAAATTGTGTCTGAGTCCGAAGACTCCTGCCTCTGGGCGCAACTGCACACGGGGTGTGTAATAAAAACTGCCCCTGGGTGCAAGCACGCAACAGGGTAATTTTATAAAAATCTGTATCTGAGTCTGCCCCCGGCCACAAGCGCACACAGAGTGTTCTGCCCCTGTAAACAGGGTCGACTGGCTCTGCGCAGAGTAAACTAAACTACCCCTGCAAGCAGGGTGGTCTGGACCGTATTATCATGGTGGTCGGCCATCATCGTCCTCTAGGCGGACGGCATCGCCCAGCTGGTGGTGGTATCTGAATCTGGTATCGACACAGCTATAACCCAGGGGCGGTGGGGATGCTAAAAGGGTGCCCACATGCAACAACAAGTCTCAACAAACAAATAGCACATAGAAATAGCAAGCATGTATAACTGAAAAGACTATCTGGAATCTAACTTCTTATTCTGATCTGTTTCTATACTGAACTGATTCTTTACTGATTATACTGATTCTGAAATCTCTGTTTAACTGTATGGCTAATCTGTAGCCAAGATACTGTCTGTCTGAATGGCTAGTCTGTAGCCATAACTGTCTGTCTATTTGATCTTTCTTTACTGACTTTTATTATGAAAATCTGTTCCTTTTTATTCTACAACATGCTTGCTATTCACATAATAGGCTATACTGAATCTGAAATACTAACTTGCCCTTGGGCACATTCTTTTCTAACTTTCAGACTGAATACGATATAACAACGCAAACTAGGTTTACTGAACTTTGAACAATACTTAACATTCAACTCCGGGAATTCTACTACGGAGTTTATTGAACTATACAAGTCTAAAGCTACTAACTTGCCGAAGAAACTGACTTTACATATCTTAACCTCGAGTTATCCGTCTGTTGGACGAGGCTCGGTCAATACTCCAGCTATTTCTCCCAACTGCATTCATGTATACGCTAATTAATACTAAATATAGCTTTATTCTAAAGAACAACATCACTTTCGATATAATTATAGCCTAAACTTAGGCTTATCGAAAGACGATCAAAAACTCGCTATTTTTCAGAAGTCCAGAAGGGAGAAGTACTCACTTCACAGCTAGGAGCACATAGACACTAGTTTGGAGCAATTCTACATACCTTAGTCCGTTAGCTCGACGATTCGTCGGCCGTATTTCGCGAAACAAAATCCGTAGGAATGCTCCCTGCTGCTAAATACCTCGGTACCTGAGGTTGATTCGAGTTTGGACCGCGTTTAACAGCATAATCGAAAGGAAATTATCAAATACCTTACGTTCCCTCTGTTTCTCTCGCGTCCTTTCTAGAAAGTTATGAAAATTATCTGAAGTAGAGGGGTTATATAATAGGGACTTAGAAGTCGCATTCAGGGAATGCGATTTATAAGTTGCATTCCTGGAATGCGATTTATAAGTCGCATTTTGCCTTGCGACGCGTCGACTTGGCGCTTGTCCGATCTTTCCCCGGGCCTTTTTCTAGAATGTATGGCTTTCAAATACTCTTAACCAACATGCGAATAGGTCATCTATATGCCGAAAATTTACGGGGTGTAACATTCTCCCTCCCTTAAGAACATTCGTCCTCGAATGTAAGCTACTATATAGAGGACTACTCATCTAGTTTAACTTGTTCTTTGGAAAATTTCGGCAGAGTTTCCTCTGTAATCTGGACTATCCCAAAACCTGAACACAGAAAAGTCCAATACAAGTACTCCACACGATACTATAAGAATCATTCGATAACTAAACATCAATCTTTCTCATTTATATATATACAACCATAAGGTACTGCATAAGTAGTAATAAGGACATACCTGTCGCCTGACTAGGCCTAGAACAGGTGAGGATATCTAGCTTTCATATCTTCCTCCGCCTCCCACATCATCTCCTCTCGATTTCTGTTACGCCACAATACTTTGACAGAAGCAATATCTTTACTTCTCAATTTGCGAATCTGTCTGTCTAGGATAGCTACTGGAACCTCTTCATAGGCCAGCTCTTCCGTAACCTGGATATCCTGGACTGGAACTGCTCTTGATGGGTCTCCCAAGCATTTCCTTAGCATGGATACATGAAAGATGGGATGAACGGATTTTATCCCTCGAGGCAAGTTCAACTCATATGCTACTCGGCCTATCCTTCGACAAATCTGATAGGGCCCAACAAATCTTGGACTGAGCCTACCTTTCTTGCCGAATCTCATCACCCCTTTTATCGGAGATACTTTCAATAATACCCAGTCATTCACATTAAACTCCAGCACATCAGCATATGATTTCTGGCGGCTCTGTGAAGTCAGTAGGCGTTCTCTGATAAGCTTTACTTTCTCTTCTGACTGCTGAACAATATCTAGCCTAATTATCGCTGATTCCCCTATTTCGAACCAGCCAACCGGCGATCTACACTTTCGCCCATATAAAGCCTCGAAAGGCGCCATCTGGACAGCTGAGTGATAGCTATTATTATAAGTAAACTTGATTAGGGGCAAATGCTCAATCCAGGTACCACCAAAATCTAACACACCCGCTCGCAACATATCTTCGAGCGTCTGAATTGTGCGTTCCGCCTGTCCATCTGTCTGAGGGTGGAATGCTGTGCTCAATTTAATCTGCGTTCCCAGACCTTCCTGACATGACTTCCAGAATCTAGCCGTAAATCCTCTGTCTGAAATAATGGATACTGGTACTCCGTGCCACCTGACTATTTCTCGGATATACAACTCCGCATAATCTGGCCGAGAAGGTAGTTTCCACTGGCAGGAAATGGGTTGATTAGGCCAATCTGTCAACTATCACCCATATAGAGTCATGTCCATGTTTAGTACGGGGTAATCCTGCCACAAAATCCATATTTACTACTTCCCACTTCCAGAGAGGCACAACTATGTCCTGAGTCAAACTGCCTGGTTTCTGATGTTCTGCTTTCACCTGCTGGCAGTTAGGACACCGGGCTACAAATTCAGCAATTTTTTTGCAATTTCTTTCTTTTTTTTTAATCTAGCCACCAGTAGTTTTCTTTAATGTCATGGTACATTTTTGTCGCGTCGGGGTGTAAAGAATAACGGGCGTAATGTACCTCGTTCATGATCTGCTGGCGGAGCCCTGAAACATCTGGAACACAGAGATGGCCTTTACAACGTAGCTCTCCATCCTCTGTTACCTGGAAATCTGGCGCCTTCCCCTGTTAACCAGGTCAGGATTCTTATACTATCATTCTTTTATTTTCACAACTGGTGACGACACGGCGGTGTTCTAGATTACCGCTCTGTTGTCCTTCATTTCTATCACACGAACGACTAAATTGACCAATCGATGTATCTCTCTGGCCAACTTCCATTGCTTGGGTTGCAAATACGCCACATTCCTAATAGATCTATAGATAAGAGCGTTTGCTGCTCCATTATCGCTTCTTGACTGATATAACATATTCATACTTAGAGAACTCGACATATAATTGACGGTCATACTGACTTGTCTTGCCGAAGAGATCAACAGGTAGTTTACTGGCGTAAGTAGAGCTTATCTGGCCTTCTAGCCACATGCTAAGGCTACTTGTTGCTGTGATAACCTGAACGACCGCCTGCGCACCTTGTGCCTTTATCAAATCAGAGGATCCTGATATTGATCATGACCTCTAATGATCTGGCTGCATAACCTTAAATAACTGAATAGTCGGGTTGAATGACCCGAATGTGGCAGTAGTCTAACAATGCTCTAACTGTTCTACTTGAGTACTTATAGTTCATGCATACTGCAGACTTGTGGGCATCAAATTGCTTTGTTATTTTGCTTGAACCACTATAAGGCTGGGCTTAATCAAACTTACTCCCAGGCGATCAATCTCTGGATCTTCACGGGGAGTCTACTGATCTCTTGATCTTAATAAACATTGTGCTAACAGGGTACTATCACTTTCTTACACCTTGTGTGTATCCACTTGGATTTATACTGCTATTCTGGGGAATTCTCGGTCTTATGAGCTATTCTGTAAATACTGGTCTTCTACTAGGGCTTTGTATCTGAATACCTTACAAGAACCAGCTGAAGTACTAGTCTGTCACTGACTACTGATGTGGACCCTTTCTTGGGGTGCCCATGGGCTTGTCTGACTCAGACGGCTGGCTAACTTGCGGGGTGTTCCACGTAATAATTGCTAGGTTGACTAAGGTCGACTCTCACCTACAAGGCTGGGAAAATGATGTACGACCACTTAACATACTGGAAAAATTCTGGTTCTGGCATATGCGATAATGCTAATAAATTTTAGGGATTCTTCCCTACCAGTACAACCGCCAGCCAGTCGTTAGACTGTCTAACTGTGCCCTTATCATCTAGCCATCTGATTCAGGTTACTAACTCTTGTAAGCTTCTAAAACCTAGATCTGACAACAACATATAAGTCTGTTAACTTAATAACTGAGAGCTGAGACAGTTTCTATGGATTCGTACATAAATCACACTTAACTTGCCCCTTCTCTTTCGCTTTTCTCTTTTTTCTCCTCTCTCTTTTCTCTTTTTATTTTTGACAAGGGGTCCTGCAATGCAATTTGTATATACTTCCCAACACTAATATGCATCTGTGTGATTGTAACCCCTATTAGCAGCTGCTCACAGCATATTTATTATCTGCACAGATGTATATTAATAAATATGTACAATACATACTGAATTCTGTGGTGATACATAATCTCTGACACACTTTGCTAAATTTCATATTGTACATGATATACTGCTTCTATGGTCTAATAATACCTCCTGCCTTCTCTTAACATTTCATTGTATTGTCACCCCATTCTGAAAGTAACAAACATAAACACTTTAGTTATTGTCTGCTGTTTGAAATTCCGCCACTCTTGCGATGTGGGGTCAACGTTCGAATCTTGTGGCCTTACTAGGCATATATTGAGAGCCCATGACTGTCTGCTGGGCCTTATCTCTAGGTCACCTAGATTAGAATTGCTGTATCGGTAACTTCTTAACTTCTCCATAGCGGACATACTGCGGTATTCTGAACCGCAATCTTACTGTCAGCCCGAGGCTTAATCCTTAATACGATATTTTATCAATACGGGGGTAATTCTAATTTTCCCCACAAGATCTGACATTCCTGCTTCTTCCCCTCATCTTACTTAAGCTGAACTCTGGGGTTCAAGGTACCTGCTCTTTATACTTTCTAATACTTACTAGGATCAATCAACCCATCTTTACTTACTGCTTGATTTGGCAACCCCATCTCAAGTCTTATGCCCCTTTACTATACTGGAATCAAAATCAAGAGGTAGGAATAGCCCCTTTTTTTGCAACAAATAGAAACATTTAACTGTACCATATCCGAAAGGATGTATTTGGGATTCCTGCATTTCCCTCTCTTTCTCATACTTACCTGGTGGTCTGACCTTGTCTGTAATCTTAATCAGATCTTATATAGCTAATAAATAAATCAACTCGTATATACATTATACTTCTGACCTCCTATTCTGATGTTATCAACGTATACTGGGAATAGTACCAATAAAGGTATCACGCTGGGAGGTCTCTGGTACCTCCTCCTGCTGCCGTAAGTATCTTGTAACTGGCTGATGCCCTCTTCTGTTGCTATATCTAATCTTCGGCCTGTAATAGGGTAATGCTGATCTGCCTTTGTATCTATAATCAAAGGATACGGTAAATTTTTAGTGACTCCGCCCAATACTGTACCGCTCTAAAGCACGACTAACTGAGAAGGAAGGGTAACCATCCAATCATGCCTCGCAGCCTCCTGCCTATAGTATGTGGTGCACAACACATCCATAGACAAGACTCTATTTAGCACGGCTTGCAGACTCCCTGGGACACACGACCTGCTCTGATACCAAGTTTGTCACGCCCCGCCCCGGGGGGTATGACTGGCACCTAGTGCCCTAGGAGGACCTAGACTGCTATCTGGTGAGCCAAAGCACATCTGGTGACTGGCTGGCTCTAACTCAAATTCCTGGAAATAAAGGGCTATATAACGGCTGTAAACACAGCCCCCGGCCAACAGGCCTATAGCCACCTGTACCTGAAACCAGCTAACAAGAAACATACTACTATAGGGGAACCTATGCGGGCCGACAAGGCCACCATGCTGTCTAGTTCCCTGTAACTTAACAATAGCACGCTAAATAAATACGTGACCGGCAAGGTCACCTCTACTGACTGGTTGTGGCCACACACGGCCAACAGGAACAGAAATAACAAATAACTATAACAAGTTGCACGGCCTCACACGACCAGCTCGACTGACCACAGGGAAACATATACAGACTGCAAGCCTCTAGGAATAACAATAGAAATGATCGGGACAGGGCCCCGACCTACCCGTACTGTACAACAAAATAAAACAAAATACACCTCTGGAATTCAGACTCCGGATGACAGGAGCTGAATACTCAATAGTTGGCTGGAATCACGAGGGATCGCCTCCTCGTCTATGAGTACCTGCAGGCAAGTAATGCAGCGCCCCACTGGGCGTCAGTACCACTGGTACTGAGTATGCAAAGAAACTGAAGTAATACAACTGAAAACAACTGAATATAGATAGCATAACTAGCATTTCTGTATAGCAGGAGATAGCTGAATCTGAAGAAGCTGATATAAACTGACTCAAGCTTTCTGTACTGATAGGGCAGAGGCGTACCTGTAGACGCGACGGCCTGCTGTCTAGTAGCTAGTATATAATATATAGAGCACATAAATAGATATACAAGTAGCAAGCAAGAGCCAATACCAACCCCCATAAGCCGGATGGCGCCAAGCAAGCAAACAATCTATATACCCCTACCCGGGTCAAAACCAACAAAAAATAAGTCACTCCACTCATCTGATAACTGTGAGCTCCTCCTATCGGCCCCCTTGGGTACGTAGCTCAAACCTTGGCCTCTGACAATAAACTGTGTCTGAGTCTGAAGACTCCTGCCTCTGGGCGCAACTACACATGGGGTGTGTAATAAAAACTGCCCCTGGGTGCAAGCACGCAACAGGGTAATTTTATAAAAATCTATATCTGAGTCTGCCCCCGGCCACAAGCGCACACAGAGTGTTCTGCCCCTGTAAACAGGGTGGACTGGCTCTGCGCAGAGTAAACTGAACTACCCCTGCAAGCAGGGTGGTCTGGACCGTATTATCATGGTGGTCGGCCATCATCGTCCTGTAGGCGGACGGCATCGCCCAGCTGGTGGCGGTATCTGAATCTGGTATCGACACAACTATAACCCAGGGGCGGTGGGGATGCTAAAAGGGTGCCCACATGCCACAAAAAGTCTCAACAAACAAATAGCACATAGAAATAGCAAGCATGTATAACTGAAAAGACTATCTGGAATCTTACTTCTTATTCTGATCTGTTTCTATACTGAACTGATTCTTTACTGATTATACTGATTCTGAAATCTCTGTTTAACTGTATGGCTAATCTGTAGCCAAGATACTGTCTGTCTGAATGGCTAGTCTGTAGCCATAACTGTCTGTCTATTTGATCTTTCTTTACTGACTTTTATTATGAAAATATGTTCCTTTTTATTCTACAACATGCTTGCTATTCACATAATAGGCTATACTGAATCTGAAATACTAACTTGCCCTTGGGCACATGCTTTTCTAACTTTCAGACTGAATACGATATAACAACGCAAACTAGGTTTACTGAACTTTGCACAATACTTAACCTTCAACTACGGGAATTCTACTACGGAGTTTATTGAACTATACAAGGCTAAAGCTACTAACTTGCCAAAGAAACTGACTTTACATACCTTAACCTCGAGTTATCCTCTGTCGGACGAGGCTCGGTCAATACTCCAACTATTTCTCCCAACTGCATTCATGTATACGCTAATTAATACTAAATATAGCCTTATTCTAAAGAACAACATCACTTTCGATATAATTATAGCCTAAACTTAGGCTTATCGAAAGACGATCAAAAACTCGCTATTTTTCAGAAGTCCAGAAGGGAGAAGTACTCACTTCACAGCTAGGAGCACATAGACACTAGTTTGGAGCAATTCTACATACCTTAGTCCATTAGCTCGACGATTCGTCGGCCGTATTTCGCGAAACAAAATCCGTAGGAATGCTCCCTGCTGCTAAATACCTCGGTACCTGAGGTTGATTCGAGTTTGGACCCCGTTTGACAGCATAATCGAAAGGAAATTATCAAATACCTTACATTCCCTCTGTATCTCTCGCGTCCTTTCTAGAAAGTTATGAAAATTATCCGAAGTAGAGGGGTTATATAATAGGGACTTATAAGTCGCATTCAGGGAATGCGATTTATAAGTTGCATTCCTGGAATGCGATTTATAAGTCGCATTTTGCCTTGCGACGCGTCGACTTGGCGCTTGTCCGATCTTTCCCCGGGCCTTTTTCTAGCATGTATGGCTTTCAAATACTCTTAACCAACATGCGAATAGGTCATCTATATGCCAAAAATTTACGGGGTGTAACATAATATATGGATGATGACCGTTTTAACGGAAGGTTCGTCACATATATTTTTTAGGATTAAGTCGTAGGTCATCCACTTGTATGCTTGTTCATATTCTTCTTAACTGCTATGCTAGAGTTAGTAATGTGATTATCTTGAATGCATAAGTGAGGAATCCATGAAAGATACACATATCTCTTTAATTTGACTCAAAATGAATCTAAGGGCTCAATAATGAAAAGGTCATTCAATATGATTGTGTGAATGTGTAGCTATAGAAATTGATTAGATTCTTGTTTCCATGAGAGGTGAGCTGAATTCTTTGTTTGTACATATTGTAGCATCTATAACTTGCCTTAGTGTATGTTGGTTAACCAATTGTTAGGGAGTGAGGACATGATCAAGGCATTTCTTTGAAAAAGCCAAGTTTTTTCCATGTTTGTTTTACCTTCCTGTTTATTCTCCCTAGTTACCCTTGTTGAGCTAAAAGCTTTATTCTTTCTTAGCCTCAATAGTAGCTTAATCCCTCTTTTCGCGATACCTCAAACTTATTAATCCAAAGAAGTCTTAGGCACTTTGAGACTTGAAAGTAAAGGTCCACCGAAGTATAATGTTAAGGGAAAAAGAAAAAGTTGCGGTAAGAAAAGAAAATAGAAAGAAAGGGTGCCCAAAAATTGTGTTGTCTACTTGTTGCTAGAAAATTTAAAGAGAGATTTAATTGCAAAAATCTTTAGTGATTCTAAGCTTAGAAAACTAGCAGTCAAATAGTGAATAATGGGGCATGAAAAGAAAAGAAAAAGGGTGAGTTAGGTGAAGGGTGAACAACCATGAAAAAGTGGTGGACAAGAAAAAGTGAAAGATGTCTTAAAAGTGCTTAGGGTGGTAGTCACTATAAAAGAAATATCATTCCTACTTGTCCTTTAGCCGACATTACAACCAAGAAAAGTCCGTGCGATCTTAATCTCTTGAAGCAATTAAGTAGTCTTAACGTACATGAAGGGAAAGCTTATGGTGTGTTACATATGTACATCACATCATTTGTGAGCGTGAGTATGCCTCACTTATTGTGTTCCATGTCATTACATCGACAAATTGAAAGAGGAAAATCACTAAAAACGATGGGCATAAGATGTCTAAGACGGTGTACTATTTGTAGCATGTGTCACACTTAATCATTTTGGCCCTATGTTTTGAAAAAAATAAGTCATTTATAGAGGTTATGTGTTTTTGATTGTGAAATCTTTCTATATGCTTGATGAGAATTGTTGGATGTTGATGAACCACATACTCTATGCTAGTTGGTTGAGTATGAATTGATGTAGGTGCTAAGTATGATGATAAAAGATGAGTTTATGTATGAATTAAGGATTGTTCGAGGATGAATAATTGTTTAAGCGTGGGGTAGTGATGTTGGACATATTTCTATGCCCATTTTCATGTTTTTACCCATCTTTTACCATGTTTTGAGTTCATAATCCTTAATTAATACATGAATTCACATATTTGTTTGTTTTATATGCTAACAAAGGATTTAAGATGATTTGAGCAGGAAACCAGGGAAAAAGGACACAAAATGACCAAGGTTAGAGGTTTGAGAAGCTAAGTGAAGAATTTGGTGAGATGGCTAGCACCCCACACCAACTCCAAAACTTTAGAAGAAAATCTAACCAACACCTTGGCGAGATGAGAGGCGTGGAGTCCCATCCATAGCACTAGAGCATTTCCAACTTAGAAAAATCTCACAAAAATTTGGTGATATAGAGGGGGCGGTGCACCAAGTCCTAAACTTTAGAGAAACTTGAGAAAAACTTGGCGAGATTTTGGGCTGAAATTGCTGATTTTAAAGCCAAGTACTTAAGGTAAAGAGCGTAATTTTAAATCTCGCCTATATATAACATCTAGGGAATTTTTAGCATATCTTTTGATCGATTGATCAGATTGTAACGTAGATTGGGAGGAGAGACAAGTTTTACTTAGGTTTTCTCTTTTCTTTATCGTACTTTTGCATAATGATGACTAAGTTTGAGTTTTTCCACTTGTCTATGAGTGGCTAAGCTCATAACTATAGGGTTTTGGCCATGTGGATGGTTGAGTATTTGATTGACTGATTAATATTAGATTCGATTCTTTAATTATGGTTGTTTGTATTTATTTATGTTAATTTATTATTTATGAGACTGACCAGCTTGTAAGTAATCTGTAGGCTTTTGATTGAACTTGGAAAAAGGATTCGAAAGGGTTAAAGGTAAATACAGAAAGAAAATTCAAAGACCCTTAAACCCATTGGTGATAGGATAGAAGTTGCTATTGAGGATAGGATATACCCTTCAACTCCGTTTAGTTAAAACACAAGTAGGCATAATCATCATTTCATTGTTCTCCTGCGATCATATAAATATATGCATTAGGGTTCATGAGATAGTTCTTGGATGCTAGGGATAGTGGCAAGAAATGGAATAGTAACTTGCAACTAGCAACCATTGGAAGAGTCATTTTAGTATAATCACGTCTTGAAATCTCAACCTGAAACTAAAAGGTTCCATTGCCCTAGGTTTTCATCATCATCTGAAGTGCAACAACTTTCAACAATCTTTAGTTAATTCTCAAAACCATATGAAGAGAAACATAAAATATCACTACTGTGTAAATGAAGAGTTTGAAAGTAAACATTACATAATCTCCAAGATAATATTTGGAAAAAAAAAAGAGAATAGATCATCTATTTTTCTGTCGTATATCCTAATTTGACACCAAGCAACGATTCTCCTTTTTAACTGTTTGATTAGAATAGAGAAATAAATAACAGCCTTAAATGATTGAATTGACAAGTCCTCTGGGTATGATAATCGGGACTTCCAATTCTTGCGCTTGGGCCCCATCACTGGGAATGTTTAGGGATCTTTTAGTCATCAATTGATTGCTCCAAATCAGAGAGCTAATCTATTTTTTGAGCTTTGAATTGGAGGAGATAGAGGAAGATGCAGCAGACGAAGAAGCAGTTAAGGTTTTAGAGGAAGAGGAGAAGAGATGGAAGAACGTCATAGTGAGATCTGCAAGAAAATAGCTAGAAAAAATTAGAATAACTTTTATGCTTCCTGTCCTAGTATTAAGAGACCATTAGGTTCTATAAAGAAAAATATTCAAGTATTTAACTCAATAATATGCGGAAGAGTCAGATATGATAGTTAAATTAATGAATTCTTCCTTTATTTATATGCAAGGCTAGATCAGTCTTATCATAAGAAATTCGATGATCCAAAGGTTATGAATAACCATCTGTAAGTCCACTAAGTTTTCTTCGACAATCTAGTCATCTTTGCATACGAATATTATCTACAGTGTAGATCTGAAAAGATCGCAATACCATCTTCATTTAGAATTTCTTATTACAAGATAGATCTTACCAAATTATATAACTTAATTCATGTTTTCATAGTTCAAATAACAAATCTGACAATACCATATAAAAGCAAGTTAAAAATAGGAATAATAATCTTTACTGCCCCCCCCCCCCCTCAAATCATCACTTTATTGGAGGGTTGGTCGACGACGATGTTGCTGACTTCATGTGTTTTTTAAACTCACCCTATATTGTTTATACTTTGTGCATGTAGGTTCAGTTCCAGGAACAGTGATGGTTGAGGCATCGTAGTTCCTTAGATTGCAAACTAAAGTTCAGGGTAAGTTGCTCAGCTATTTCATAACTGGATTCTAGATTCACTCGCTTTTATTGTGTTCTCTTTCTGGACATCTTGTAAACTCTAAAACTTATATATTTTTAGACTTATATGCTCTCGTATTTATTTCACCAAATTCTTGAGACTTTTTGGCTAATCCAACTTTTATTATGACATGGAATATGATTTGTTTTAAGTAGATTTTTGCTTATTTCCATTTTTTATTTGATTTAAATGATTTATAAATGAATGTAGTTCGAATATGAAAAGTGGTGGATGCATCACAGCTTAATGAGATGTTGAAAACTGCCAAATAAAATGCGTCCCATGCCGAAATATCACAAGCATCGCCTCGTCCTGGGCCATCGCACGGAAAACTATAAAAGTCGAGTACTCTACCGTTGAATTAGCAACCCAAAGAAAATATTGAAGAAATTGTGTAGATCCAATCCGAAGAAAAAGAAATAAAGAGATTAGACAACACAACCAAAAACCATTGAAAGAAGAAACCTAAAAAAATACATTCACACTTTCTACTTAATTTAAAACATAAAATAAAACTAAATAGATCCACTTCATTGACACAATTCATAAAATATATCATCATAAACAACTATCACATTGTAATTGGATAGATGGAGGGTTAAGAAGTTTAGAAGAAAACAAAAATAGTAGGAAAAAAGGAGAAACGATTCCTCGATACAAAATGAAGATGTGAGTGTGATTTTGTGAAGATGAGATAAAAACACCATTATTTTTTTACTTCTGTCCAAAATAATCACTTAAATAACTTTATTTGAATGTGTAAGTGACACAACACAATTTTCTTTTTGAATTTTAATCCTTTTTAAAACTTTTACTTAAGTTTTACTAAATTATTTTAAGATTAATAAGATCAAGAAGTAACAATTAATATACACAGATAGAGAGCTAAGAATTTAAGAAAAAATAAAATGAGAGAGTAGGAAAAAAAGAAGAAAGAATTTTTCGATACAAATAAAAGATATGAAAGAGTGATTTTGTGAAGATGAGATAATGACACCGTTATATTTTTATTTTTGTCCAAAATAATCATTAAATGACTGTATTTAAATGTGTAAGTGATCCCTCATTATTTTCATTTTAAATTTTAGTCCTTTTAAAATCCTTATTCAAGTTTTTATTAAATTATTTTAAGATTAAGAAGACCATGAAATAACAGTTAATAGGCTGTTTAGCTAAATTTTTGTGTGTGAGAGAGTGTGCGCGTGTATTTGAAATTATGTATGTCATTATCAAATTTAAAATACAAAAGCTATGAAAAAAAAGAGTTAGTTAAGTTGTGCGCACTGACCGTTAAGTCTGTTTTTATGATGATATTGAATTTTTATCATTTAATTATCTATTAAAAACTACTAAATCATGTTTACTTGTTGTTTGTTGAATAACTCAATTTCAAAATGTAATAAATTTAATAATAAATAATGCATAATATTTTGTTTATATTTTTTTTCATTATCTTTATCAATTTAATAAGTTTTTAAAATATATATCACTAAAAATTAAAAACAAGAACAACAGAAGTAGCCATTTTATTTTTGTTTGGCTATAACGCTATATAAAAGTAAAATTATTTTGTTGTGATTAAAGAATTGGTAGTAACCCCTACTTTATATATTGATTCTCTAAAAGAAAATACATAAAGGAAGATAATCTCCTTAGAGTAGTGTATGTCATACAGTAATATAATACTTCTATGTTTCATAAGATATGGTGTTTAAAATTTCTTATTTTGATTCAGAATAAATGGTGTTTCACATAATCAAAAAGATATTAATTTTTTTTTTAAATTTACTCCTATTTAAATGAGTGAATTTTTATGTAACCAAGAAACTATATTAAATACTTTCGTGGTTCACTTCTATTTGTCCACAATGGAATTTACACTTTCTTTTAGAAAATAATAAATAAAATACATATTTTACTGTAATACCAGTGACTATTAGCATTTCAAAAAATTTTGAAAAATAATTTGAGAAATTAGTAATTAATATTAAAGGTAAAAAAATATCTTTCTCTTCATATATTAAACTGGAGAACTAAAAGTGAAAACTTATTTTAGCATAGTCAAAAAATTAAAATGAAAGGAGAGAATAAGTACTATTTAATTCTTTCTTTCGAAAATTGAGCAAATCTTTAAGAGATGTCCGCAAGATAAAAACACCATTTATGAAATAAAGGGAGTAGTAATTATGAGTTTAGTTTTTATCACATTCAATAGTAATGATACTGACTTAATTATACAATTAATTATTTAACATAAAAAAATAAAAGATAAATTCTCAGAAGTGCAGGATATAAAAAATATACGCAACTTAAATTAAATACTCAACACAAGTCAAATAAAAAGGAAAAAGATTAACTCCTACAATTATTTGATTTCCATCGATCTCATCCTTGTTGAATTTGGCTTTCTTCCTGCAAAATGCATGGATAAAAACATTTTGATAAAATTATGAAGTAAGAAAAAACAAAAAAAAAAATAAAAACACTAATATATATATATATAATTGATTGGTAATTGTGAACTTAAATAGTCATAGATCAGTTATATTTGTTAAAGAAGTGGAGAATTAATTAATTAAATAAATTATATAAATTAAAAAAGCTTACCAGTTACAACTTCACATACACTTTGTTTAGGTTATTGATATCTATGAACTTCCATCCTTGATCTGCAAACATGTCTTGTACTGAATATATTATTACAAGAAATATTTAAGTAATAATAATAGAATTTAAATTAAAAATAGAACTTGGTTACAATAATCTAATAGTCATGTAAGGTGTACCAAAACTTCTGATTCTATTCTAAAAATCAAATCCTTCATTGATATAAAACGAGATAAAAATGGGTGCATTTAAAATTAAAAATATATCTCTAAGAGTAGAAAACTAATTGAACATTTTATGACAATTAGAGAAAATTAATTATTCGTTTACCGTATCTTTGTGACCAGAAGTGCTTTCATTTATTTTAGCAGGAACTTCAGTTTTCTAGTCATCAGAAAAGGTGAAATCTTAAGCATTAATTCTTTCACGTTTTCACCATTTTTTTCTCTGATTTTCCTCTACTTAGCTCTTGTTGAGGATCAGTAGCGCTTCTATGAGATCTCATAGGGTTAGTTCTTCTTTCCACCAATGGCTCCTTAGTAGATTCAACAGTAGGAGCTTCTCTTTTTCTATATAAGCTCATCATTACTTTTTGAATCAAGCAAATTTATCTCACTTTTTTTTAATGTCTACACCATTTTATTGCTTGACCACATCATTATTATCACTGTTTTCTTTATGATATTTGTGATCATTCATAATAAATTGATAAGCATCAATCTTCAAATCTATGCCAACTTTATTCACTTCTTTATTATTTTATTCAATGGCACTTTTTTGAGCATCAAGACTAGCTTCTTTCTACTTGTCCAGATCATTCATAGGAATTAACAAATTATCATAAGTTTTGTGAATTTGATCAATTGAAATCTTGTGATGCTCTCATTCATCACCATCAAAAATTTGTTCAAGTTTATAAAATATATCATCAGAATTAGAATTTTTAATTAGCTATATAGATAGAGGGTCAAGAAGAAAATAAAAAAGAGAGAGCAAAAATAAATAAAACAAAGATTCTTCAATGCAAATTGAAGATCTGAGTGAGTGGTTTTATAGAATTTTTAAGTAGATATGAGATGGTGACACTGTTAAATTAAGAAAACCAAGGAGTAACAATTAAGATAAATACTTTTATTATTATCTTGAATATTGAGAAGAATCACCATATATTGGCTTCTCTTATTTTTTTTCCTACTATATTTGCAATGGAATAAGATTGTGGAGCTACCAAGGAGTACTTTTTATGTTTGAATCTTTTACGTTGTTAGTAAAATCTAAAATATGAAAAATTAGGAGGAAAAATTAGTTGTAGTTTGTGTTGTGATCATTAAGTATATTATTATGATTTATGTTGATTTTTATAATTTAATTATTGATTAATATGTTACACCTCGTAAGTTTCTATCGTTTAACTAACGCATGTGTGCATATGTTGAGAGTTTTGGAGTACGACCTATGCGAGAAAGGGCCCGGGGGATGAGTATACGAATACGACATCGAGCAAGCAGGAGGCCGGGGCTGGAGGCAAGGCACCCTGGGCGCAGCATCGCGCTGCCAGGCTGGCGCTATGGCCTGCGCGTCGTGCCCCTGGTCTGGTGCTATGATCAGTGCGTTGCACCCCCTGACTACCACCACGTACATATATATATATATATATATATATATGTTTCAAGTGTGAAGTCCCATTTCATTAAATATTTCCCAAACTCAGACTACGGCCCTACGACTATTCTCTCCCAATTTCTCATTGGTTTTAAGCAAAATTATGTTGTTAAACTCTGTCCAAACAGAAATTCATCTTGAATAACGAGTTCTAGGACTACGAGGAGCGTCTCTGCGGAGTTATTTCTTAAAAATTCACTCGGAGTACCGAAACCACCCCGAGTTAAAGTTGTTGAAATCACTTCTAATTGACTTCTACTCGACTACAAGTGATAGGTAAGCATTTATACCTTCTAAACTCTCGAGAATTTCTGAGTTTTTGGACGAATTAAATAGAGTTGAATTACAGTTAATATTATTGAAAGATATCGTTATTTTTCGAGTCTTAGTATTGAAAATAGCCTTATTCCCTCAATGTAAAGGCTGCAATTTAGTGGAATCACCGGCTACAAATTGGAACTAACTGGAAAATGAGACTCGACATTCGAGGTATGTTAAGGCTAATCTCTTCAGCAAGTTATTCCTATCATATAGTAATACGACCTACGTCCTTGTAAGAAATACATAAGCATGTATGTTATGATTAGCCGCTACCATTAGTTTGAGATTAACATTTACTATTTCAGTTGGGTTTTACCCCACCCTATATAGCCTTCCGTCAATCAACCTCATGGTTACTAGCTGTGTCATCACCTATGGGGCTATAGATTGCTCAGAGGAGCTATATGTTTTCTAATAGGACTATATTCAGGTCTGAAGGGCTATGTTATAGTCCATCCACGAATAGGGTTCTACTTTTATGCTGTATCGGTATCACTGACCCTCCATCGAGCCTTGTGTACCCAAGGTGCAGTTATAGGAGCCCAAAGGGCTCAGACACAGCTATAGGAGCCTAGTGGGCTCAATTTCAGACCAAGAGGCCAGGTAGGTTGGCTATAGTTACCTATTGATTATCGAACATTCTAGGGGCATATTGATTGAATTGTATTTTCCAGGGCTTATGAGGGCCCGATAGGTTATTCTATGCTTATTGTACCTTCCAGGCTTATGGAGACTTGGTGAGATTCTTTTTTGTATTACTTACTGGTTAGCTATACTTCAGGTTATGAGGCTATTCAGGTTGTAACGATTATCCTTCATATTGTTTATTTTCAGTTCTTTTATCAGTTCTATTCAGTCGTTTCAATTACTGTCTTACATATTCAGTACATATTGTATTGATGCCCAACTATGGGGCACTGCATACTTGCCTACAGGTACGGATAGACATGGTTCAGGACCTTCTTAGTTATAAGCTAGATTTAGCAGCTCAGTCAACTCTTTTTCTCTGGAGTTGATAATTAGGTTTGCTCTTTTTGTTGTACAGCTTTTGGGTAGGGCCCCGATCAATATTCCACTCTTAAAGGCTTGCAGACTACATCTTTTTAGTTGTTGGTTGTTGTTGGCCATGTGAGGCCTATGTATGTTATATTTTGTTTGTTGGTTGTATTAGGCCTAGTTTAGCTAGTTAGTTAGCAGCCTTGTTAGCTATAGTATGAATATAGCTGCCTGTTTTCATTTTGTTATAACTAGACAGCATGGTGGTCTTATCGGCCCGCATAGGATCCCTTTATTATTGCTTTGCTGGGTTAGCTATTTTCGTTTACAGGTTTACTGCGTGGCTTTGTTGTCCTGAGGTTGTATTTACACCTGAGATATAGCAGTTTGTTTTCTTGATTTGAGTTGTTGGCAGGCACCAAGGTTACATATGCCCAGCCAGGTCCGCCCAGGTCCCAGTATGGCATTAGGTGCCAGTCATGCCTCCCAAGATGGGGCATGAAAAACTTGGTATCAGAGAAATGTCATATCCTAGGGAGTCTATAAGTTGTGTCTAGTAGAGCTTGTCTATAGATGTGTTCTACACCACATTCTATAGGCAAGAGGCTACGAGGCATGATAGCGTGGTTACCCTCCTTTCTTCTCTAGTCATGCGATAGAGCTATGTTATATAGGGTGAATCCTTAAGCTTACGTCATTTTGCACATTTACAAAGAAAATATCCGACGCACAACAGACCACGAATGGTCGGAAGTTAGATGTTGCAGCAGGAGAGAGCACTAGTAGGGTGCCCCAGTCAGAGCCGTCCTAATCTAAGGGCGATAAGGAGACTTCATCCCGATCTCTCCACTCCAGGAGTCCCCTAGGGCAGCAGATATGTCAGCACCACCCCCAACAATCCCTATACCTATACCATCAGATCAGAAGGTTAGGAGTGTTGTTTATATGCTGGCTCAGATGATGGCAGCCCAGTGCCAGCCCTTGGTACCAGTTGTTGCTGAATCTACTGGAGAACTTGGAAGTTCGAGGATCCGAGAGTTTCTTGCCCTGAGTCCCCCACAATTCACGGGGAAAAGCCGTGGGGAGGATCCTCAGGACTTTTTGGACTAGTTACAATGAATATTTAGGGTGATGCACACTACGCCCATAGAGACAGTCGAGTTGGCAGTATTTTTTAATACGAGATATTGCGATGCTATGGTACAAAAATTGGGAAAGGTCCCGAGGCAGAGACGTACCCCCTCTGACTAGGTCCAATTTTTTAGAGGCTTTCATAGATCACTATTTTCTGCGAGAAATATGACAGGCCCGGGTGGATCAGTTCCTACACCTGAAATAGGGCACGATGAGCGTTTGAGTGTATGCAATGAGGTTTGACTCTTTGTCCAGATATGCGCTAGCATTTGTGGATACCATACCAGCTAGGATATATCGGTTTATTATGGGGCTACTTCTTGAGTATGTGGAAACTTTTGTTACCGCTACCTTATGGGAGAATATGGACATTGCTCGCATTCAGGCTTTTGCTCAAAATATTGAAGGGATTAAGAGGCATCAATATGAGGTGGAAAGGGAGAACCAGGAGCAGCGCCGAAGGGCCAGGTCCACTAATATGTAGATAATTTTAGGGCGGACCTAGGCTGCGAGTATCAAGTAGTCCACCCAGACCTCCACCCTAACAACAACAAAGTGGTAGATCAGATCATCGTGGATAGTTAGGTCCCGATGAGAGCTAGCGAGCATCAGGTTCCCAACAGCAAAGGGGATCAAATCAGAGCAGGCCCATTGTACCACATTGTACCATTTACAGTTGACGACATTTTTGGAGGTGCAAATACGGCTCCACTGTTTGTTATACTTATGGACAAGAAAGCCATATGATGAGGGATTGTCCGACCAGAGATCAGGGTGACAGAGACCAGCAGAACAGGTCCATAGCAGGATCACATGCTCCAGCATCTCCAGTAGGGTGCAGACCCTCAGGCCCAGCTGGCAGATGCCGTGGTAGATCAGGGGCATCTAGTTCTGGCAGTGGTCAGAATTGCACTTATGCTTTACTAGGACGACATGAATCAGAGTTGTCACCAGATGTTGTGACAGGTATGCTGGATGTTCGCTCTCATTCCGTTTATGCTTTAATAGACCCAGGCTCCACTTTGTCCTATGTTACTCTATTAATGGCCCAAAAGTTTGGTATAAAGCCAGAATTACTTCAGCAACCCTTCTCAGTGTCTACATCGGTCGGTGACTCTATTATTGCTAAGAGAATTTACCAAGGTTGTACAGTAGAGATTGTCGATAGTCAGACCTTAGCAGATTTAGTGGAGCTAGAAATGATTGATTTTGATATAATTATGGGCATGGATCTAGTGTCATGTTATGCCAATGTAGAGTGTTAGACTAGGACCGTCCGATTTCACTTTCTGGGGGAGGTAGTGTGAGAATGGAAAGGCAATGTAGTTACGCCAAAAGGTAGGTTCATATCCTATCTTTGGGCAAGAAAGTTGATAACGAAGGGGTGTATTTACCATATTGTTAAGGTTCGGGATATGCAAGCAGAATCGCTGACTCTCCAGTCCATCCCAGTGGTTAGTGATTTTTTTAGACGTGTGTTTCTAGATGATCTTCCTGGTATTCCCCCAGAGCATGAGATCGATTTCTCTATCGACTTGCTGCCAGGCATGCAACCTATATTCATCCCTCCATACCGAATGGCTCCTGCTGAGCTGAAGGAATTGAAAGAACAATTGAAACATTTGCTAGAAAAGGGCTTTATCAGGCCTTGTGCTTCATCGTGGGGTGCGCTAGTTGTGTTTGTAAGAAAGAAAATGGCTCCCTAAGAATGTGTATAGATTATTGGTAATTGAATAAAGTTACTGTTCGGCTGTTTGGAATACCTACACGCAAGTGCACGTGGTCGAACAAGAAGTAAAATGGCTAGAGTAGCCAAGTATCGATCCCAAAGGGACTGGACCAAGGTAATAATCGAATCAAGCGTTAATAAACTCTTAACTCTAATAATGCAGACAACAGTTTCAAGAAGATTTTGGGAGTTTGTTTCCTAATTTATGCTAATCTAAAACAAATGTACAAATTGAGTGTGAACTATAGTAATGAGCATGCTGAGGCTAAAACGAACATGCAGGGAAGCAATTTATTGATACAAATTGGTTAATCTTTCCTCCGGTTGCTAGTCAAGAATTATTGCCTACAGATTAAAACTCTCGTATTTAACCCAACTTAAGAACCATGAACCTTCCACCAACATTTCTGTGATAAGAAGAAATTCATGTTCTAGCCATATGAAACTGATTCCTTAATTAACTAATACGACTTTCAGATATATTTCTATTCTGAAGGTAAATCAATTCTCAATTTTCCCAAACCAAGAAGAGATCATATCCTATTAATTCACAACTTTCCAATTTTTTTCTCTTTCGAGCGCAAACCGGATTTTTTAGATATACATTAATATTGGCCAAACATTAATGCAGTAAGAACAAGAATTAATAGAACAACCATGAAAGAAAAGATGAAAAACCAAGATGATCAATAACCACATTCCACTACAAATGTTCTTAACCTCAGCAAGAAGTGAATTTAGCCACTCATTTGTGGATTAAACATCGTTAAATGAGTGTAAATCATACAAATAATTGAAATAAGGAAGAAAGAGATAGAGAAGAACCCTAAGAATTTCGTCCCCTCAACTGCCTGTAACCCACGTTCTTGCTCAACCAAGTTAGAATAAATACAAATAAACCTAAGTGTGCTATTTATACTAGTGGAAATTTTTCCCGGAATAACAAGCAACGTGTCACGGAGTGCATCGCGGAGCATTGCCTCCGTGACACGCCACAAACGCGGACCTTCACTGGAATCCGGTCCTCCAGGTAATTATGCCCAACGTGCCATGGCGTGCAACGCGGGGCTTGGCCAACGTGCCACGGCCCCAACGCGGACCTTCACTGTAACTTGGCATATTTTTATCATTCGGGGCAGAATGCATCCGCGATGGCAGCGTGACATGGCTCCATCGCGGAGCCCCTTAGTTTGCTGCATAACTTGAGCCTTTTTTACTGCTCGCTTCCGAGTCTCTTCCCGATTTCTCCCAACATGCATCTTAGCTTCCTAAAATTATATTTTTCCTGCAAAACAACACTAATCATGTTGGTTAGTATAAATTCACATTTTACTACAAATCACATGAGAAGGTACAATTATCAATGTATAAACACGACGAAATGAAGCATTTGAGTATCACTTGGGCATATAATTTTGCCCAAGATCACTTACCCCACACTTAAAACTTTGTTCATCCTCGAACAATAATGTCACATCTCATGCAATTGACACCCAATCATAGCTAATTTGGCCCGACAATTCAAGCTACGGTTATACCGATTAATTACATAGCAAATCATCCAGAAAACATGCATAGTCTCATCAATACAGCGACATTCAACACATTAAGACCTCCTAGACTCACGAGTTGACTCTCAATCTCAGCAAACTCATGCAAATCAGCTGATCAAGACATCCAACACGAAATTAAATCTCTCGTCAAGCATGTGCCCTCACAACCCAAGAGAAATTTCCCTTTTTCAATCATATGATCTCAAAAGAATTATATGCAGGGGCATATTAACACGATTTCGCTCTCTCTCTCAAAGAATTCACATGCATCATGTCATGACCCATAAGCTTGCCTCTAGTGTATTACTCCACTAATATAAGGACGAGTGATGTAAGATCACGTAGGACTTGACGGGTTGTAATGTAAGCTAAGGAACTAGTACATACTGGGCTAACCAATAATAGCAACTAGCACCCTTAAGCGCTTTCCCATACATCCCACCACATTATGGGCATTGTTTCTTCTTTCATCCTCCCCTTTCTTGAAACCTTTATGTATTTTTTGTTCCCATTTCTTTAAGCACACTCGACTTAATAACAAAGATTAGTTATACATCTTCATTTTATTAAATTCGGCAAGTGTACCTTTGACCTTTTCTTTACTTTCACCACTTCCGCTTTTCCTTTCTTTTCACAATTACTACTCCATGACACTGTGGGAAAATTTCTTTTCTTGAGTGCTTAAGAGTTTTGGATCAAATTCACGGATAATGAAAAGAAGGGGTTAAGCTCGGTTTGTACCTTTTCGACAAAAGAAAAGAATAGGCTAAAGGCTCAATGGGCTAACTAGGATGTATATTCAAGGTAGGTACGATAATGAAAAAAAACTTTCAGTTAAAGCAAAGAAATGCCTACATCCTTTCCTACAATACACATCCTTCATTTCGTTTCGTACAGACACCAGGCAAGTTCTAGACCCTTCACAATAGCATGGAAGAAACGAAACCTCACCACACACTCATTGCACATGCTCAACTCAAGACATATTCACAGACTCTTCAATCAGCCAATTACAAGAATTCAAACATTAAGCCTCAATCATACCGCATCGAATTCTATGGTCTAGGTATCTCAACATGTTTACAAAGTTGCATGCTTTCATACGAATCACCTTTGCATTCTAAATATCATGTACAACACACAACCTGAATTCCGAACCATAAAATAATGACATGTTTGGGATACAAACAAACAAAAGAAAAAAAATTAAAAAGAACATAAGAAATCTACTCCTATCGACTACATTTCCCTTAAGACGGTCGTCATCCATCCATCATAGGGAACAGTCACTAATTACGACTTTGGTTCAATGGGACTATTCTCGGTAAAAGCACTGAAAACAAACGCCGAGAAATCCAATCATAAAAAAAAATTCACATAAAATTTAAAAAATATCGATAAAACAAAAATATTTACACAACCAGGTAACAACAACTCCATACAGCACACAACAGCTTCACATTAATTACAACACCAAATTACAATACAAAACATAAACATCAAAATCATAGGGTCACAATTTTTTGCACAGGAACAACAACAAAACATAAACATAAACAACAACAAAACAACCAGCACCTAACTACTCCCACCCCACACTTAAGTCGAACACTGATCAATCGAAGTATTCCACTTCTTTGTCAGGTGCGGTTGCTGTTCAGCATGATTGTGGGTATACAAAACGACACGCAAGTGCACGTGGTCGAACAAGTAGTAAGTGGCTTTAGTAAGCCAAGTATTGATCCCTCAGAGACTTGGATGAAGTGCAATTTGCTCAAGTGTACTATATTTTACTTCTAAAAATGCAGACAACAGTGTAACCAAGAGTTTGATAGTTTGTTTTATAATTTTTTATACTAAAGCTAAGAACAGTTATCTACTTTGAATCTGAACTATGAATGAGAGCATGCTGAGGTTGAACGAACATGTAATGAAATTAATTATCATCATACTTTGGTTAATCTTTTCCTCCAGTTGCTAGCCAAGAACATTTGCCAAGAGATTAAAACTCTCGTATTTAACCTCACTTAAGAATCATGAACCATCCGTCTACATTTCTGTGATCAAATGCAATTCATGTTCTAGCCATACAATTCCGGTTCCTAAATTGACTAATACGACTTTCAGGTATATTTCTATCCTGAAAGCAAATCAAGACTCAATTTTCCCAAACCAAGTAAAGAACATATCCTATTAATTCACAACTTTCCAATTTCTTGCTCTCTCGAGTGAAACCGGACTTTTTAGATGTACATTAACGTAGGCCACACATTAATGCAGTAAGAACAAGAATTAATAAAACAACATGGAAGAAAAGATGAAAAACCAAATAATTAATGATCAAATTTCATCACAATTGTTCATAACCTCAGCAAGGAGAGGAATTAGCCACTCATTTGTGGATTAAACATCTTAAATTGAGTGTTAATCATACAAGCAATTGAATTAAAGAAGAAAGAAAGAGAGAAAAAACCCTGATATTTTCGTCCCTCAACTGCCTGTAACCCACGTCCTTGCTCCACCAAGTCAGAATAATGAAAAATGAACCTAAGGGTGCTATTTATAGTAGTAGGACTTTTTCCCGGAATAACAAGCAATGTGTCACGGAGTGCATCGCGGAGCACTGCCTCTGTGACACACTACGGACGCGGAAGCTCTCTAGAAATCACCCGAACTTGGCCCCGGCAGCACCCTGCCGCGTTGGCAGCGTGTCACGCTGTTTGGGCAGCGCGTTGACACCTCTTGGTCGTGCAGCCAACCTGCCGTGGCACGTTGCCAATGTGCAGGTGGGCTGTTGTGATCAGCCTGCCTGCCGTTGCCGACGTGCCGGTGGGCTGTTTTGTGCCTCATCTTTGCCGACGTTCGCATGTTAATTCCGTTTCCAAGCCTCTACTTCACCAACTCATGGATTAGTTACTCAAAAGTCATCAAAACCTACAAAACAAAGGCTAATCATGTTGGCTAGCACATATCTTCACTTCATATAAAATTACATGAAAATGTATACAATAACTTAGATAAACAAGACTAATTTAAGTCATAAAGCGTATCTCGGGCATGCTATTTTTTCCCGTGATCAGTTGCCTCATCCCCCATATCCGAATCACCTCCGCTATTATCATTTGACTCAATATCTGAGTTCTCGCGGCGCATCTCCTCATCTGTGGGGGCATCATCATCAGTGGGCTCCACAAAAGCTGACCCCACTCGGCATAAAGCCCTGGCATTTTCGCCGAAGGGGTAGTCCAACTCTAGCTGCCACAGCTCATCTTCTGTTGCTGGCCTCCCGCCTATGTGCAACTGTAGCATCTGCATCCCGAACATGCAGGCCATATACTAATCATCCCGAGCATGTCACTCGGCTAATGTGAGAACTGGCCCGTGAGTGGTGTCGGGTGCCTTAGTTTTGGTGACGTCTAAGGCCCACCTCTCCATCTGTGGGATGTAGTCAAGGGCCTCCTCCTCAACATCTAGGCCCGTCAGGAAAGTGGTCAGCAAGCCACCAAACCCGTACCTGTGCCCTTGATGCAAACTGGCTCTTTTCATGGCGGAGATGATCACTGCCCCAACATTAATCTCTAGCCCTTTCATCAGGGCGTATACCAAGCACACACGATCCCGGGTGACATCTGTCATGTGCACCCCCAGGATCAGGCAGGAACACACGATCTTAAGCCAAATTCTTGCTTCCCTGTTCATTTGAGAATAGGGCAGCGTCTGATGGTAGCCCCTCTCCTTATGCCTGCTCCACCGTGCTGTTGAACGGGCTCCACACAGAGTGCGTATGATATTCGCATATGGTGGAGTAATGTTCAACTGTCGGAGTACATGGGCGTCTGTGTCCCGCGCCCCCAAGATGGCATTAAGGTGATGAGGCTCAAAAGTGACTACCTGCCCCCTTATTTTGACAGTGTGACTTCGGAGTGTCGGGTTCCAGTTGGCATAGAACTCTCGAATCAGGTGAAGATTGCACTCCTTGGGCTCTTCAAAGATGAAGTTCAACCCGGCAGCGTCAATCCTATGTACAATTCTGGGAAACTCCTGTGCCAATGACTCCCTAGCAATGTGCTCCTCGGGGAAGTATTTGCTTTCCTTATGCTTTGTGTACCATTTCTTCCCTTCCTCTGTCACCCATCGGGTTCCGTATTGACGGCGTTGGACGCGGGGAACCACTGGTGCTGCTGGGACTGCCGTTCCCAGTCTAATCCTTTTCCTTCCGGCGCCCGATGTAGACGCACCTTTTCCTTTATCTTGCCTGCTTGCCATTGTTCCTATCAAATCAAGCAGACAGTCCCAATGTTATTCAAATGAAAATTAGCTTCAACTAAGTTTGGGTTAAGCTAGGCCACCCCACACTTAGTCTTTAGCCACAATCACAACATTACGTCAAGACAAGTCTCACTTCCCAATTTACAACAAGAAACAACAACATGCCTTGTGCATTCATAGAATTCGATGGAATATATTTTACGTACTACTCAGACTTCGTACAGGTAATCAACATATCACCATCAATACCATTTCATCACATAGCACTTAGCGCAGAAAAACTCTTAACACAACTTATGCAATTCACCAAGTTCTATGCAATTCACAATTTTATTTTCCAAAAAAATTCCATCGTTTACTTAGCATATTCATAACAAGCACAACATAATTCACTTTACCCAACATGAACAACCCAATCATTTTCAAATTTTCAACCAAATTTAGCTTCTTCCTATTCAAATTCCAACCCTAGCTACCAATTTCGCACAAATTCAAACAAACATGTATTTATTGAGTTCATACAATCATAACGATACTACGAACACCAATCAACAATAACTTAAATGAATTCATGCTCAATTTACACTTAGGGAAAACTTTAGTTACCTCAGATGCTAAAAAATTGACAATTTCGGCCAAAATTGAGGTTAAGTTCAAGAACGTACCTTTAATTCGTTGAACTTGAAGAAAAGTTGAAGAAAATTTGATCCTAGGTCTGTGTCACGTTGGGGGAGGGGGGATTTTGGGTTATTTATCGCGGAGGGGAGTGAAAATGGGAAAAATTGGGTGCTTTCGGGGTTAAAAAGGAGGTTTTTCGCGCGGGTCACCCGACGACCCGGTGTGACCCATCGCGAATAACACTTCAACGTGTCACGGAGGGTAACGCGAAGCACACCCTCCGTGACACGGAGCCATCGCGCAGGGGTTCTGAAATTTGTAAAAAATTCCAAAACACCTTCAACGTGTCAAGGAGGATAACGCGGAGGCCCTCCTCCGTGACACGGAGCCATCGCGCAGGCTCACTGTTTTTCCACTTTTTATTATTTTTCTCACCTCAATTTTTTCTTTGCGATCCTTTGCATTTTTACCCTCCATTCAACCTGAAATTCATCTCACAACAAGAAATTGGTTAGAATTTATAGGTTTCACATAAAATACAATTTATTTTTATTTTTATTTTTATTTTTCTCATTTTTTTTCTCTTTTCTTTCTTTTACGAAGTCTATTCAAATATTACAAAAATTCCACGGGTTGCCTCCTGTGCAGTGCCTGGTTTACCGTCGCAGCTCGACATCATTGAAGCTCAGTCATCCTCTAGGGTGACAGATGTCTTCTCTCGACTACCGTCCTCACCCCAGTAATGCTTACATCGCTGCCCATTGACTAAGAACATGGCACTTCGATCTTCTTGCCACAACTCTACTGCATCATGCGGGGTCATTCTCACTACCTCAAATGGCCCTGACCATTTGGACTGCAGCTTCCCTGGAAACAGCTTCAACCTTAAATTGAAGAGCAACACTTTCTGCCCCGGCTCAAAAATACGATGCACCACATGCTTGTTGTACCACCGCTTTGTTTTCTCTTTATAGTACTTGGTACTCTCATAAGCATGCCAACGAAACTCTTCAAGTTCACTGAGTTGATTTAGCCTCTTCTTGCCCGCTAGCTCTAAGTCCATATTCAATTTCCTCATGACCCAGAAAGCTCGGTGCTCTAGCTCCACTGGCAGATGACACACTTTACCATAGACCAATCGGTATGGAGAAGTTCCAATGGTGTCTTGTAAGCAGTTCTGTATGCCCACAGTGCATCATTGAGTTTGCTTGACCAATCACTACGTTGTGCATTCACTGTTTTCTGGAGAATATGCTTCACTTCTTTATTCGACACCACCACTTGCCCACTAGTTTGGGGGTGATATGCTGTTGCCACCTTATGGTGCACCCCATACTTGGATAGTAGCTTCTTGAAGCTTGAATTTACGAAATGAGCCCCTCCATCACTGATAATGGCTCGGGGTGTCCCGAACCTGGTGAGAATATGTTTTTTCACAAATTTTGTTACCACCTTATTGTCATTCCTAGGGCAAGCTATTGCTTCAACCCACTTTGATATATAATCAACGGCCACCAAGATGTAACGATTACCAAATGACGGTGGGAACGGGCCCATGAAATCTATGCCCCATACATCAAAGGTCTCCACTTCCAGTACATTCTGCAGCGGCATATCTTGCCTTCTACCTATTGTGCCTGTACGTTGACATCTATCACACCTTTTGACGTATGACATAGAGTCTCTGAACAGTGTAGGCCAAAAGAAACCTAACTGTAGAACCTTGTACGCTGTCCGTTCGCCTTCGTGGTGCACCCCATACAACGAAGAGTGACAACTCCTCAAAACCTCTGCAATCTGGCTCTCCGGGATGCATCTTCTCATCACCTGATCCGGTCCCTGTTTAAACAAGTATGGCTCATCCCAAATAAAATACCGGCAATCATGCCTCAATTTTTTTCTCTACTGCGCTGTAGCCTCTGGTGGATAGACTCCACTCACTAGAAAGTTGACTATGTTTGCATACCAGGGAACTTCAGCTTCCCCTATTGCCAAGAGCTGCTCATCCGGGAACTCCTTATTGATGTTATCACCTTCCTTCACATGCGACCGACTTTCCAATCGTGATAGGTGATCTGCCACCTGATTTTCGCTCCCCTTTCTGTCCTTAATTTCGAGGTCAAACTCTTGCAACAACAGGATCTATCTGATCAGCCTGGGCTTTGCATCCTTCTTGTTAAACAGATACCGAATCGCTGCATGATCGGTATAGACCACTACTCTCGAACCCACCAAATAGGACCTGAATTTATCAAATGCAAACACCAATGCTAGCATCTCCTTCTCTGTGACTGTATAATTACTCTGGGCAGTGTTCAGTGTTTTGCTCGTTCTATTTCTCCTCTGCCCCAATACATCTCCCACAGCCACATCGCTTGCATCACACATCAATTTAAATGGTTGTTCCCAATTTGGAGAAATAAGGATAGGTGCTTCTATCAATTTCTGCTTCAACTCCTCAAATGCTTTAACACACTCATCATCCAACTCAAACTTCACCTCTTTTTCTAACAATCTGCATATTGGTCTAGAAATTTTTGAGAAGTTTCTGATGAACCGTCTGTAGAACCCTGCATGCCCAAGAAAACAGCGAACACCCTTCACTGACACATGTGGTGGTAACTTCTCAATAACTTCGATCTTAGCACGATCGACCTCCAACCCCTTGCAAGACACTTTATGGCCAAGGACGATACCTTCCTTGACTAAGAAATGGCATTTTTCCCAGTTGAGTACAAGGTTAGATTCTTCGCAGCGAGCTAGCACCCTGTCAAGATATTGCAAACAAGTAGCAAACGAATTACCGAAAATAGAAAAATCATACATAAATACCTCAATGAAATCCTCCACCATGTCGTGGAAGATAGCTATCATGCATCTCTGGAATGTGGCGGGTGCATTGCATAACCCAAATGGCATCCGCCTAAAAGCATATGTCCCATAAGGACAGGTGAAAGTAGTCTTCTCCTGATCCTCCGGTGCTATGACTATTTGGTTATAGCCAGAGTACCCATCAAGGAAACAATAATATTCCTGTCCAGCCAACCTATCTAATATATGATCAATGAACGGGATAGGATAATGATCTTTCCTTGTGGCTTCATTAAGCTTCCTATTGTCCATGAAAATCCGCCAGCCTGTGACGATTCTTGTAGGAATCAACTCATTTTTTTCATTAGTGACCACGGTCATCCCTCCTTTCTTTGGAACGCACTGAATGGGGTTGACCCATTCTCTGTCCGAGATAGGATAGACCACACCTGCATCAAGCCACTTAATTATTTCTTTCCTAACCACATCCTTCATTGTTGGATTAAACCTTCACTGAGGCTGAACAGTTGGCTTTGCTCCTGTCTCCATGAAAATCCTATGTGTGCAAAAAGTTGGATTGATACCCTGAATATCTAACATTTGTCAGCCCATTGCTTTCTTCCCTTTTCTGAGAAAACCCAATGCTTCCTTCTCCTGTGCCCCCGTCAATTCTGCGGAGATGATGACCGGCAAAGTCTCATCTTCCCCCAAAAAGACATATTTTAAATGGGGAGGCAATTCTTTCAATTCTAGCTTTGGTGCTTCCTTAATAGATGGTTTCTGCAATGGTTCTAGAGACCTCATTAGAGACTGAAATTCCTACTTCCTAGGATGCCTTTGTGGCTCATTCAGCATTTGTACCACCTCATAAGCATCTCTATCTCCGAAATGATCAGAGTTCATCAACACTCTTTTCAATGGGTCTTGAGATTCAACAATCTGACGAATTTCTACTTGATCAAGCACAGTGATTGCTGAAAGCTCCTCATGTATGGCCGGCAGCTTCATGGCCTTGAATACATCAAATACCTCAACTTTGTCGTGTGCCCGCATAGTTAGATGCCCTGCAGCTACATCAATAAGTGCTTTCCTAGTTTCCAAGAAAGGACGTCCCAAAATAAATGGGACTTCTGCATCCGACTCAAAATCCAGCACAATGAAGTTAACCGGGAAGATAAGGGAGCCCACTTGCACCAGCACGTCCTCCACAATGCCATCTGGTCTGGCCAAAGAATGATCTGCTAGTTGCAAGATCACTATTGTTGGTCTAGGACTGCCTAGCCCCAATTTCTTGAATACCGATGTCGGCATCAAGTTAATGCTCGCTCCCAAATCACATAATCCATGAGCTCGGATACTCTGCCCAATTGTAAGTTGAATTGTAAAGCTCCCAGGGTCTTTGAGCTTTGTGGGCAACCTATTTTGTATCCGTGAAGTGCACTCCTCCGTAAGAGCCACCATAGCGTACTCCGTCAACCTACTTTTATTTGCCATGATGTCCTTGATATATTTTGCGTACTTCGGCACTCCCTGCAAAACATCAACAAGAGGTAAATTAATGTGTACCTGTTTAAGCACCTCCATGAACTTTTTGAAACACGCTTCCTCCTTGTGTTTCCTGAGTCTTTGAGGGAACGGGGGTGGTGGTCTTTCTGGTTCAGCTTCCTTCTCCTTCCCCCTATCATCATTGTGCTCTCTCTTCTTCTCCACTGCTCCTGACTGCTGTGGTGGTCTTTCTGGTTCCACCTCCTTGAGTTGTAAACCACTCCTTGTGGTCACTGCATTTACTTGCTTGGGGTTGGGGTCAGTGTCACTTGGAAGTCCTCCTCTGGGCCTGGTGTTTTGGGCTCCAGCTAGTTGCCCAAACTGGTACTCCAATGCCTTTGTAGCTAACTGATTGTTCTTTACATCGGCTGCCAATTTCACATAGTCAGCCTGCAATTGAGCTTGGTTAGCTATCATAGTTTTGAACATTTCCTCAATGCTGGGTGATGGTGGTGGGGGAGGTGCATTGTTGCTTCTGTATTGCGACTGATAGTGCTGCTACCCTCCTTGATTTCTCTGTGCTCCCTGACTCGAACTCTGCCCTTGATGGCTGTTACTACCCCAAGAGAAATTCGGGTGACTTCTCCAATTAGAGTTGTAGTTGTTGCCATATTGTTGGTGATTATTTCTCGGTACAATACCAATAAAGTTTACTGAATCAGGATTCGCACCACAACACTCAGCTGAGTGTTCATTACTGCCGCACACTTCACACCAAATTTGCTGCACTACATTCACTGGGGCTTGAGAATGATTCATGCTCATATTGCTGAAGTGGGTATTGAGTTGATTCTGTAACGCAGCTATCTGTGCAGCGATAGCTGTAAAGCCATCCACTTCTAAGACTCCTGTCACTTTTCTTGTTCCTCCTCTAGAAGAGTCCGCATTCCACTCTGGATTTCCCTGCGAAATACGGTTCAACAAGGTATATAGCTCCTCATAAGTTTTTTCTAATGCTTTTCCCCCAGCTGTTGAGTCTAGCAAGATTTTTGTGTGGGGTTCCAAACCCTCTATGAAAGTATGCACCAGCACATTATTGGATTGGTGATGATGAGGACAATCCTGCAACATATATTTGAATCTCTCTCAGGATTGATACAGATTCTCTCCCTCTCTCTGTTTAAAACTTAGAATTTGACTTCTAAGTCTTGCTGTTTTACCGGATGGAAAGAACCGTATCAAGAATTCTTTGCAAGATCATCCCAAGTAGTGATGGAATTAGGTGGCTCAGCTTTCAACCACCTCTTTGCTTCTCCCAAAAGTGAAAATGGGAACAATGTAAGCCTGACATAATCGGGTGACACTCCAGCGGGAATGTAAGTGTCACTTATCCCTAAAAAGTTTTGGAGATGTTGTGGATCCTCGTGAGGGAGACCTGTGAATTGCCCACTGCTGTGCAGAAATTGCACCATATTCTGTTTAAGCTCGAACCTCCCTCCTCGCTCAGGTTTGCGAATGCTAGATGTAATGTTGTTAGCATGTGGGATTGCCACTTCGCGAACCGGACTAGCTGCCATTTCTTCGGGCACTAACACTGCCCTTACAATGGGTGGATTCTGTTGTTGCTCCAGGATGGTCTGTCTGAGCAACTACATCTTTCTCTCTAGAGCTTCTCTCCTTTGTCGATGGAATTGTCATTCTGGCTCTAAGTGTGAATCCACCAACTCCTTGTCCCTTGCCAGTGTTCAACAGAAGTCAATATCTGCAAAGGACAAGCTAAGACCAAGTTGTCAACACTAATAAGAAATAGTAAACTAACACTTAAGACAACAATTTTGTACCAATTGCCAGTCCGCGGCAACGGCGCCAAAAACTTGTTCGGCTGTTTGGAATACCTACACGCAAGTGCACGTGGTCGAACAAGTAGTAAAATGGCTAGAGTAGCCAAGTATCAATCCCACAGGGACTGGACCAAGGTAATAATTGAATCAAGCGTTAATAAACTCTAACTCTAATAATGCAGACAACAGTTTCAAGAAGATTTTGGGAGTTTGTTTCCTAATTTATGCTAATCTAAAATAAATGTACAAATTGAGTCTGAACTATAGTAATGAGCATGCTGAGGCTAAAACGAACATGCAGGGAAGCAATTTATTGATACAAATTGGTTAATCTTTCCTCCAGTTGCTGGTCAAGAATTATTCCCTATGGATTAATACTCTCGTATTTAACCCAACTTAAGAATCATGAACCTTCTATCTACATTTCTGTGATAAGAAGAAATTCATGTTCTAGCCATATGAAACTGATTCCTTAATTAACTAATATGACTTTCAGATATATTTCTATTCTGAAGGTAAATCAATTCTCAATTTTCCCAAACCAAGAAGAGATCATATCCTATTAATTCACAACTTTCCAATTTTTTTCTCTTTCGAGTGCAAACCGGATTTTTTAGATATACATTAATATTGGCCAAACATTAATGCAGTAAGAACAAGAATTAATAGAACAACCATGAAAGAAAAGATGAAAAAACCAAGATGATCAATAATCACATTCCACTACAAATGTTCTTAACCTCAACAAGAAGTGAATTTAGCCACTCATTTGTGGATTAAATATCGTTAAATGAGTGTAAATCATACAAATAATTGAAATAAGGAAGAAAGAGATAGAGAAGAACCCTAAGAATTTCGTCCCCCCAACTGCCTGTAACCCACGTTCTTGCTCAACCAAGTCAGAATAAATACAAATAAACCTAAGTGTGCTATTTATACTAGTGGGAATTTTTCTCGGAATAACAAGCAACGTGTCATGGAGTGCATCGCGGAGCACTGCCTCCATGGCACGCCACAAACGCGGACCCTCACTGGAATCCGGTCCTCCAGGTAATTATGCCCAACGTGCCACGGCGTGCAACGCGGGGCTTGGCCAACGTGCCACGGCCCCAACGCGGACCTTCACTGTAACTTGGCATATTTTTATCATCCAGGGCAGAATGCATCCGCGATGGCAGCGTGACACGGCGCCATCGCGGAGCCCCTTAGTTTGCTGCATAACCTGAGCCTTTTTCACTGCTCGCTTCCGAGTCTCTTCCCGATTTCTCTCAACATGCATCTTAGCTTCCTAAAATTATATTTTTCCTGCAAAACAACACTAATCATGTTGGTTAGTGTTCGCGCTCTGCTGCTCGGTATATATTATACACCGACACGCAAGTGTACGTGGTCAAACAAGTAATAAAGTGGCTTAGTAGCCAAGTATCGATCCAAGGAGGCTGCTCTAGATATGCAAAACTGCCTAGTTTACTATATCTCTATTCTATTTCTAACTATGTTAACAACAATCCAACCAAGATTTGAGTAAGTTTTGTTTCTAAACTAATTATCTACTAAAATTAATAACTACTATTTACGTTGAGTTTAGACAATGGATATGCACATGCCAAGGTTAAGAACGAGTAATGAACTTGATAATCATGATCATTTGGTCATCTTCTTCTTCATATTGCTAGCCAAGAACGTTTGCCTAGAAATTAAAACTTCCGTATTTAATTTCACTTTAGCTTCATAAACCATTCGTCTACATTTCTGTGATCAAATGCAATTTATGACCTAACACTACAATTCCGATTCCTAAATTGACTAATACGGCTTTCGAGTATATTTCTCTCAAGAAAGCACATCAAAACCCAATTTTCCCAAATCAAGTTAAGAACAATACCCTATTAATTCACAACTTTCCAATTTCATGCTCTCTCGAGTGAAATTGGACTTTTTAGATATACATTAATGGTGGCCAATCAAGAATGTAATAAGCACAAGAATTAATAGAACAACATGCAAGAAGAAGAAGAAACCATATCAATTATTACCAACATTCATTTCACAAGTTCAAAACCTCAGCAAGAGAGGAATTAACCACTCATTCTTGGATTAATCATCCTAGAATGAGTGTGAATCATGCATACAATTGAAGGAAAGAAGAAGGGAAGAGAAGAAAACTCTTATCTTTTCTATTCTTCAACTGCCACAAAACCACGTTCCTGCTCCCACTTCTGAACTCAAGCTAAAAAACTAAAACTAAAAAAAACTTAAAAATAACCTAAGTGTGCTATTTATACTAGTGGGAAATTTTTCCCGGAATAACAAGCAACGTGTCACGGAGGCCAACGCGGAGCACTGCCTCCGTGACACGGCGTGGACGCGGACCCTCTCTGGAAATTTCATGGTCCGGATAATTAGCCTCAACGTGGCACGGAGGCCATCGCGGAGGCCTGTCTCCGTGCCACGGAGCTGACGCGCAGGCACACTGGAAATCGCCACTTTTATTTCTGCCCAGGCAGTGTGCTACCGCGATGGCAGCGTGGCACGGCACCATCGCGGAGCCACTGCAAAATATGCCATCCGAGGTCTTTTCCACGCTCGCATCCAAGTCCAACTCCGACATAGTTCCAACACGCATTTTAGCTCTTAAAAATCACATTATCCTGCAAAACAAATGCTAATCATGTTGGTTAGTATAAATTCGCATTTTATTACCAAATACATGATATTATATACACATTGCACAACAAACAAGGTAAAAATGATACGTTTGAGTATCACTTGGGCATATAAATCTGCCCAAGATCAGTTAGTATAAATTCACATTTTACTACAAATCACATGAGAAGGTACAATTATCAATGTATAAACACGACGAAATGAAGCATTTGAGTATCACTTGGGCATATAATTTTGCCCAAGATCAGTTACTATTAAGAATAAATATCCTCTTCCAAGGATAGATGATTTATTTGATCAGCTATAGGGGCAAAATATTTCTCCAAAATTGAATTAAGGTCTGGGAGAAAAATATCCTGAAGACGTCCTTTAGGACCAGGTATGGTCATTTTGAATTCTTGGTCATGTATTTCATATTGGCGAATTCCCTAGCAGTGTTCATAGACTTAATGAACAACATCTTCAGGTCGTATTTAGATCTATTTGTGATAGTGTTTATTGATGACATTCTGGTATATTCTCGCTCAGAAGCTAAACACAGGGATCATCTGTGAACGATACTCCAGATCCTCAGAGACCGTTAGTTGTATGCGAAGTTCTCAAAATGCGAGTTCTAATCGAATTTCATAGCTTTCTTGGGCTATATTGTGTCAAATGCAGGTATGCAGGTGTACTCACAGAAAATTGAGGTCATAAAGACGTGTCCTAGACCCACGACCCCAATTGAGGTTCGCAGTTTCCTAGGGTTAGCTGGGCATTGTAGAAGGTTCATGGAAGGATTTTTTACCCTATTAGCTCCATTGACCAGATTGACTCAGATTAGCCAAATTCCACTGGACCGAGGCTTATGAGTAGAGTTTCCAGGAGCTGAAAAATAGGTTGAAATCTGCACTAGATTAGCCTTATTGGAAGGTTCAAAGGGATATGTTGTATACTGTAATGCTTTACGCATTGGGTTAGGGTGTGTTCTGATGCAATATGGCAAGGTGATTTCCTATGCTTCAAGGAAGCTAAGAAAGAACGAAAAGAACTACCCCAACATGATTTAGAGTTAGCTGCAGCGGTTCATCCCTTGAAAATAAGGAGGCATTATTTGTATGGTGTGAATATGGACATCTTTAACAATCATAAAATCCTCCAATATATCTTCACGCAGAAAGAGTTGAATTTGTGTCAACATCGTTGGCTAAAATTGTTGAAAGACTACGACGTAAACATCTTATATCACCTAGGAAAGGCTAATATTGTAGTCGATGCCTTTAGCCGCAGATCCATGGGAAACCTAGAATATTTGAGGTTAGAATAGCAAGAAATGGTTCGAGAGCTGCACTAGTTAGCCAATTTAGTAGTCCGGTAGTGGATTCAGAAGATAATGAGGTTGTTATCCATAATAAAGTGGTGTCATCCCTAGTTGTAGAGGTGAAGGAGCGACAGTACTAGGATCCTAGTCTAGTACAGTTCAGAGACAAGGTTCAGTAGGGAAAACTATCGGCCTTTGAGTTAACAGAAGATGGGGTCTTAAGATTCAGAGGTCGACTCTGTGTTCCAAATATCGCAAGGCTCGCTATTAGATCATGGAAAAGGTACATTATTCTCGTTACTCTCTTCATCCAGGTTCAACGAAAATGTACCATGATATAAAGGAGATATACTGGTGGCTTGGAATGAAGAAAGGTGTGGCTGAATTTGCAGCACAGTGTCCTAATTGCCAGCAGGTAAAGTCTGAACATCAGAAACCTGGCAGGCTGACTCAGGAGATAGCTGTATCTATGTGTAAATGGGAAGAAATTAATATGGACTTTGTGGTAGGGTTACCTCGTACTAGGCATAAATTCGACTCCATTTGGGTCATTGACGACAGATTGACAAAGTTAGCCCATTTCTTGCCAGTCAGGACTATATTTTTAGCCAAAGACTACGCTGAGTTATATATTAAGGAGATAGTCTGACTACATGGTGTTCTAGTATCCATTATTTCTAATCGAGGGGCACAATTCACAGCTAGATTCTGGCATTTATTTCAGAAATGTTTGGGGACACAGGTTAATTTGAGTACAAATTTCCATCCCCAGATAGATGGTCAGGCAGAGCGCACTATTCAGATGCTCGAGGATATGCTACGGGCATGTGTGCTAGACTATGGAGGGAGTTGGAATGAGCATCTACCCCTTATTGAATTTGCATATAATAGCAGTTATCATTTTTCTATTCAGATGGTGCCTTATGAGGCTTTATATGGGCGGAAATGTAGGTCCCCTATAGGATGGTTTAAAGTAGGGGAGGCAAGATTGGTTGGACCTGATATGATCCATCAGTCAGAAGAAAAAGTGAAACTCATCAAAGAGCGATTACTGATAGCCCAGAGTCGTCAAAAGTCCTATTCTGATGTGTGGCATAGAGACTTGGAGTTTAATGTCGATAATTGGGTATTTCTCAATGTTTTGCTGATGAAGGGCGTGATGAGATTTGGCAAAAAGGTCAAGCTTAGCCCTAGGTTCTGTTGCGCTCCAATGCACACGCAAGCATACGCGGTCGTACAAGTAATACAGTGGCCCTTTTTAAGAGCCGGATGTCGAACCCACAGGGACTGGACCAATTCAGAAATTTATGAATTTCAAGTGTGAGATTAACCTACACAAGTGTTTATTATAGAAGTTTTTGGTAAATTATAATTAAATTTCAGGGTGGTCACAAAATAATCTGAAAACAATATAAGAAGCAATTAGAGCTAAGGCCGAATAATCATGCAATGCTACATTTTGTAATGGTTCAAGTAAGATATTATCAATTGTTGTCTCACATTAGTGAAAATGCAATGTTCATGGTCTCTCGAGCCTCTAAACACGAAAAACTAGCCTCACACTTACATCATTGAGCGGGGATGTGATAACCTAGTTCGTGGGCATTTCAACTACATGGATGTGGTTTACGAGGTTTATGCTCTTGATTAGGGACTTTCGTACCTCTAAACATTTAATCCAACTTAGCTTCACAACTACTTCTACGAGTGGTGGAGTGATAATTCTAAGCCGGTGTCTTACTATCATCCCGTTTTATTAACCAAGCAAGGCAATTTAGGTATAATTTCTATCCTAATTGCGAATCATATCCTAAGATAAAAACTTTCTCCCTACATTCCTATGTTCTTGCCTAGGGTTGCTCTTTCAAGCTTTTACCTGAGCTTAACATGTATGTTTTCATGGTGATCAAGCATAAAACAACAATAATGAAGAATGTAAGACAAAACAACAATTAACAACTCAAACCAATACGAATTCATACAATTACAATCATATCACGTGGCCTCAACCCTAGGGGAAGGGTTTTAGCCACTCATGTTCGTACAATAACTTAAAAACATCGTTAAAGCAGAGTACTTACAAGAATAGGTAAAAGAGAATGTAAAATTGGTTAACCCTAGGAGAGTTCTTCACTTCTCCCTTCGCTCCTCTATGGTTTTAAGAAAATATTTCGTGACATTTGATTTTGGAAGCTAAGGGTTTAATTTATAGTAAATAGGGAATATGCCAAATTTTGCCTGTCGTGGAATGGCTCCGTGGCACGGAGGTGGACGCCCCAATTTGCCTCCGTGACACGTAGGTATCACGAATGCACACTGGAACTAGCCTAAAAAAATGACCTTCGGCCGAAGCATGCCGCGAAGGCACCATGGCACGCGCCCAGGCTACGCGATGGCCTGCGTGACACGGCCTCTAGCGCGAAGATGTGCCTGGCGTGGCACGGTGCTGGCGCACAGGCGCCCTGGAGTTGTTGCATTCTCTCGAGCCTGGCATTGGCGTGGCACGGTGTTGGGCGCGGTGCATGCACAGCGTGGCACGCTGCCTGGCGCGACCAGCCTTGCCATGGCATGCTTCCTTGCCAACTTTTGCAATTTTCTTCCCATTCCATTCCTCCACTTCACCCATCATTATTTAGTCCCTCAAATGCATTTTTCACCTACAAAACAAGGACTAATCATTTTGATTAGTACATATCCAAATTTACATAAAATCACATGAGAATGTAAATTCATAAATAGACAAACATGACTAAACTAAGTTATAAAATAACACTTGGGCACTTAACTATGCTCAAGATCAGGTTCATTGGCCTGTATGTAATCCTTCGAAGGATAGGCCGAGTGGAACATGAGTTAGAACTGCCTTCAGGGCCAAAATCCATTCATCCAGTCTTTCACGTGTCAATGTTATGGAAGTGCATAGGGGACCCGTCTCGGGTTATTCCAGTTGAGGATGTTCAAGTTACTGAAGAGTTGTCCTACGAAGAGATTCTAGTTGCTATACTAGATCAACAGGTTCATAGACTGAGGACTAAAGATGTATCCTCCGTTAAAGTATTGTGGAGGAACAAAATGTAGAAGAGATGACCTGAGAAGCTGAGGACGACATGAGGTCTAGATATCCTCACTTATTCCAGGCTTAACTGAGATTATGCAATTGAGGTGAGATAGTTGTTTAATTATCATCATATGCTCATATTATTAGTATTGTTGAGTTATTTGCTTTTATGATATGGAGCTATAATGTATCGTTTCTTGTAGCGTCATGTGAAACGCCTATATTGGACTTTTCTGCGTTTCAGGTTTTCGGATAGTCCATATTACAAAGGTGACTCTGCCGAAATTTTTCTAGCAGTAGTTAAAGGAGTTGAGTCTCTTAAGCTTAAGATTACATTCGAGGACGAATGTTCCTAAGAGGAGGATGATGTTACACCCAGTAAGTTTTTATCGTTTAACTGACACATGTGTGCGTATGTTGAGTGTTTTGGAGTACGACGCATGCGAGAAAGGGCCCGGGGATGAGTATACGAACACGAAATCGAGTGAGCAGGAGGCCAGGCGCCCTGAGCGTCGTGCCGTGCTGCTAGGCCAGCGCATCACGACCCTGGCCTAGCGCTATGGTCGGTGCGCCACGCCCCCTAGTCACTGCCTCCTATATATATATGTTTCAAGTGTGAAGTCCCATTTCATTAAATATTTCCCAAACACAGACCTATGACTATTCTCTCTCAATTTCTCATCAGTTTTTAGCAAAATTAAGTCATTAAACTCCATCCAAATGCAAATTTATCTTGGATAAAAAGTTCTAGGCCTACGAGGAGCGTCCCTGTGGAGTTATTACTTGAAAATTCACTCAGAGTACCGGAATCCCACCGAGTGAAAGTTGTCAGAATCGCTTATAATTGACTTCTATGAGACTACAAGTGAAAAGTAAGCATTTTTACCTTCTAAACTCTCAAGAATTTGTGAGTTTTCGGCTGAATTGAAATACAGTTAATATTATTGAAAGATACCGTTGTTTGCCGAGTCTTAGTACTTAAAATATCCCTATTCTCTTACCGTAAAGGCTTCAATTGAGTGGATTTTTTGGCTACAGGTTGGAACTAATTGGATAAATGAGAATCGACATTCAAGGTATGTTAAGGCTAATCTCTTCGGCAAGTTATTTCTGTCGTATAATAATACGACCTACATCCTTGTAAGAAAGTCGTAAGCATGTATGTTTTGAGTAGTTGCTACCGTTAGTTTGAGACTAACGTTTACTATTTTGGTTGGGACTCACCCCACCCTATATAGCCTTCCGTCGACCAATCTCAAGGTTACTAGTTGTTTCATCACCTACAAGGCTATAGATCTGTCACACCCCGAGCCTACACCCTAGACGTAACACGGTAATTGAAGCCACAAGTGACCCCAAGTCAACCCCTGGTCTATCATACACTAACATTCTGAGTAAACATGCACAGCGGAACATAAAAATAATAGCATAAAGTATTTAAGAAGAACAAATCTGAAAGTAAAGGTTCAAATGTTTAAATACGCTGGATACACTGAAAGCCATATTTGTCTGAACGCCATCTAACTGAGGAGTTGCTGGGACAAACCCCCAACTAACTCTAAGTCTAAATAGAACCAAATGAAATAAATAAACAAGCCCTCGAATGAGGAGGACTCACACTCCGATCTGCTGGAATAAAATGCTCTGAAACTGAAGTAACTATCTGTGCTGAACCAGAGAACCTGCAGCTGTATCATGAAATGATATAGCATGAAAAGCATGCGTTAGTACTTTGAATGTACTGAGTAAGTGGGAGAGACATACTGAATATAAATATTAAACTAAAATGACACGCCATGACCAAAAAGTGCTGAGTTGAACTACTGATATAATCTGAAATGGTCAAGACAACCCTGTCTAGTGTTCATGGACATGCCCTAAGTCTAATTCACTGAATCTGAGATACTGTACAGAACTAAGTTGCTTATTCTGACACTGGACTGGACTGACTAGTGGGAAAGTCTATAACCGACATTTAACCACGTGAGCTAGACATGGAGTCTGATGTACACACCCCACTGGTAGGACCCAATATACCTTTCCAGGGTATAAAGGCATGGGCTGTGAAAATCCATGTCGAAATGGGGCTATTAGGCCAAGTAAATAAAACCTACGGTGGCAACATAGTTGTAGAACATGGGTGCACTAGAACCCCGACCCTTTCGGTGTTAAGTCCTATTCCCACTGGATAATCCTATTACTGCTACTACTGACAAGCGGATAGCTCGATACTGGTGTCCAAGATTGTACTGACCCAGGGATATTGTTAGAGAGTTCCCTGAGCGTCTTATAGGACCAGATTTGAAAACTGAGTTCTAAGACTAGTCAGAGATGCTTATCTGGAAGCGTCGTAACCGTCTAGAGAACCAACTGATAACTGAACTGGGGTCTTGGGGCTGGTCAGAGCTATGACTGAATATCATGACTTCCTAATAGACTAAATATCTGAAATATGAATTTGAGTCTGGAAACTGGGAGGCATCACTGACACCTTGAAAATAAGTTAGAGTCAAACTGATCAGTTGACATTTTTTTTGAAAGATTCTGAAGAGACTCTACGTTCTAACTGGTCCGAACTACTAGCGGCTAATAGAGAACTCAACTTATCCCAACAATATGGGAATTTCATAATATTGAGCAATTTCAAGAATTCTAGGAATTTCATTCAACAGGGCTAACGATATTCTCATTAATGGAATATCTACTCCACATATATAAATATATAGGAAATTCTAGAAAATTCAGCCCATAGCATTCTTCATTCACTAGAAGAAATTTAATAAGCAAAATTCATAACTCAAAAGTTAGGGCTTAGATTCATTTATGTATAAACACTGACAATTTGATAGGAATTTATGGGGATCATATCAACAATATATATGAACATTGTTCTAAGTGAAATCAGTGAACCATGAAACCTTTTCATACTCGAAACTCAGGGCTTAAAATTGATAGAAGAAATTGAGGAGGATCTTGGGGGCACAAGGGAAGAACAATCCCCTTGCCAGAACCCTACATACCTGATGAAGAAGCCTGGAGGAATTGCTGGAGAATTGAAGAAGGAGGATCTTCCCTAGTTTGAAGCTCTAAACTGCTCTGAGAGGAACTCTGCGTTCTATTTCTGGGAAGTTTGAGTGGGGAATGAGGAAAAGAGCCCATTACCCCCACTAAAATGTCTGAAACTGGTGCTTAAACGTCGTGGTTTAATGCTTTGGAGAATAGGAATTTACTAAATAGTCCCCAGAAATTCACTGGGAAAAACTGCCAGGTACTCCTAATGGGTGACCTAACGAGTCGTGGTGTCTGCAAATGACTTTTGGTCATGCCCGTAAGGTACACTACCTGGAAACTCCGGTGGGTGACCACGAGTGACTTAACGAGTCGTGGTCACTGGACACGACTCGTGGTCACCAGTCGTCGACCACACTATCTCACCCCCTGGGAAATTAATACAAGGATGGTCACGGGTCACTAAACGAGTCGTTTCCACTGACGACGACCTGTGGTGACCACCCGTCAAGTACACTGTCTACTTCTCAAATTCTAAAATTCCGGCTTGGCAACGGGCGACTTAATGAGTCGTGTGTCCTGACAACAACTCGTGGGGTCATCTGTTAGGAACATTGAAACATATTCTTGGCATCCTTCTCACGGCTAACTTGACGAGTCATTGGGTCCCTTAATGACCTGTCAGGTTGGTCATTCTGCAATTTTTTTGCAGTTTTCCAGATTTTATGAATTAAGTTTCGGATATTGATTTTGAGCTTCCGGGGCATTACCATATCTCCCCCTTGGAAAATTCATCCTCGAATTTTATAAAACTCATAGAAACCTGAAAAATAACAATCAAAACATTTAAATACTGCTCATTGAACATCAAAATGACCGAAGTGGCTACCTCCAATTTGGAGAATATAACTGAACTAAAGTTTGCTTTTTGTTCACTCCCAATTACACGCAAGTGCACGTGGTCTTAAAAGTAATAAAGTGGCTTTATTTAAAGCTAGGTATCGAACCCACAGGGACTGTAATGTGACAGTAATTTTTCTTTAAGTGTTTAGTATACACAATTCTTTATACAAGCAGACAAATAGAACCAATGGTGATTTTTCAAGAATACTAGTTAATGTAACATTAAGTAAAAAGATTGTAAATTATAATCTAAACAATAGCACGAACAAGCTAAGGTTAAGGCAAAACATGCAAATATGTAATTTATTGATTAAATTGCAGTCAACACTTCTCTTCGGTTGTTAGTCAGGAATTATTAACCAATAGATTGGGTCTTTCAAATTCCTCTCCAATTAAAGAATCATGAGACTTACATTACACATTTCTGTGATGCAAAAACTTCATATTCTAGCAATACACAATAAATTCCATAGATGACCAAATATGACATTACAGATATATTTCTATTCTGAACGTTAATCTTCTCTTAATTTCTCAACCAAGACAAGAACATATCCTACCAATTCACATCTATCCAGTTAATCTTCCTTTCGGAGATAAAACTGGAATTCTAGGATATACACTAACAATGGCCAAGCATTAATGTAGTGAAAACAAGAATTAGTAGAACAACCGTTGTAGAGAAGATAAAAACTGAAATAACATCAATTACATACTACTGCAATCATCCTCAACCTCAACCAAAGGTGAATTAGCCCCTTATTTGATGATTAAACATCTTCAAACAAGTAGAAATCATACAAGCAATTGAAGTTTAAGAGAAAAAGGAAGAAAATTAACCCAAGAGCTTCTTCAGCACAACTGCATGATACCCACGTTCTAGCTTGAAAATGTCAGATATCTTAAAATAAAACCTAAGTGTGCTAGTTATACAAATGAGAAATTTCCCGGAATAAACTGGCAACGTGGCACTGAGGGTATCGCGGAGCATCAGCTTCGTGCCACGGCCCTGTCGCAGAGCTTCACTGGAACTTGTATGCCGGATTATTATCCTCAGTGTGGCACAGAGGGTATCGCGGAGCCTCAGCTCCGTGCCACGGACCTGTCGCGCACCTTCACTGGAATCCGGGTGTGCAGCTAAGTCTTCCCACCATGTCACTGAAGTGAACGCGGAGCATATGGTCCGTGACACGGTGCCATCACGCACCTTCACTAGAATTCATCCCAAATTTCACTCTAGGCAGAAGCCTCCGCGATGGTGGCGTGCCACGGCTTCTATCGCGGAGCATCAAGTTTTCAGCATTTTCTTACCAACTTTCGAGTTTTGCTTCCGAGTCCATTCCTCCACTTCACCAACTTGTAGATTAGTTTCCAAAATTCATTCTAACTGCAAAAATAATAACTAATCATGTTGGCTAGTATAAATCCACATTTACATAAATACCACATGAGAATGTACACATAAAAGTAGATAAACAAGTCCAAATTAGGTAATAAAGTATCACTTGGGCATGCAATTATGCCCAAGATCACCTACCCCACACTTAAAGCCATGTTCGTCATCGAACAACCCTTTCACATCTCATGTACTTGAAGACTCACGCATAGCTAATTTAGCAAGACAATTCAAGCTATGGCTATAATGATTATTTAAGATCGCAAGTCAAAAATAGGGCATGCATGATTTAATCATTGAAATGAATTACAACTATGTTAAGACCCCCTAACCTCAAGAATCAACTCTCAATCTTAGAAAACTCATGCAAATCAACCGATCAAGAAATCCACATGAATGTTATCTCTCATTAAACATGTTCCTTCACAACACAAGAGAGTTACCCCATTTTTACTCACAAAATTTTCAAAGCACAACATGTATGGATATATGAATAAAATTACGCTCGCTCTCTCAAAGAATTCACATGCATCATGTAGTGAACCATAAGCTTGCCCTTAGTGTTTACTCCACTAATTTAAGGATGTATGAACATAAGATCAAGTAGGACTTAATGGGTTGTAATGTAAGCTAAGGGATGGGTAGGTACTATTTTGGCCAGTAATAGTGACTATCTTCCCCCAAGTGCTTTTAATACATCCACATTCATTAAAGTCATCTCCTCTATACTTCTTCCACATTCTTCTCACTCTTGAATTTTCTCTTTTTGTTCCCATTTCTTTAAGCACACTCAACTTACTAGTAAAGCGTATTTAAGCAAATTTTTCATTTACTTTCGTACTCTCTACTAATAATCAATCATTTTCAAACAAGTGCACCTTTGTCCTTTTCTCAACTTTCACAACTTCTACTTTTCCTTCTGTTTCACGCTTCTCACTCCTTCACTCTTTGGAATTTTTCACTTAAGCGCTTAGGAGTTTTGGATCAAATTCACGGCTAATGAAAGAAAAAGATTAAGTTTATGTTGTAACTATCAAAGAATAGGCTTACGGCTCAATGGGGCTAACTAGGATTTAACATTCACGGTAGGTAAGATAAGGGATAAAATTTAGGTTCATTCAAAGAAATGCCTACATCCTCTCCTACAATCCACATCCTTCATTTCATTTTATATACACACCAGGCAAGTTCTAGACATTTTACAGTAGCATGGAATATTAGAAAAACTCGCACTCATTGCACATGCTCAATTCAAGACATATTCGCAGACTCTTAACTCAGTTAATTACAAGAATTCAAAATTAAGCTTTAATCACATCGAGTTGAATTCTAGAGCCTAAGTGTCTCAACATGTTTAAAACACTTGCATGCTTCCCTCCTAATCACACTTACATCTTACAATATAGCACATAACAAGAATGTCGAACCATTAATTAGCTATGTGTTCAAAGAAATCTAAACCTACTAACTAAATTTCCCTTAAGACAGTCGTTATCTATCCATCATAGGGAACAGTCTCTATCTAAGACTTCGGTTCAAAAGGACTATTCTCGAAAAAAGCACCGAAAATAAAAATCGAGAAACCCAAATAAAAAAAATTGAAAAAATAATTAAAAAAATAAAAAAAAATAGCAAATAACTTACACAAATAATTACATAAATAACTCCTTAACAATTTATTACATCACCAACACCAACACACAAAATCATCAACAACATACACGAAACACAATGTCACACATTAAATAACCACAGAAGCACAGGCACAGCACAACCTTACTACACCAGCACCTAACTACTCCCACCCCACACTTAGTCGTTAGCCGTAATCAATACTATTCGACAAGAACAACCATATAATTTCAGCTCTTATTTCCCAAAAGGTTCAGTGCATTAATAAAAGTCGATGGAACAGTTTCATTGTACTGCTCAGACTTCATACAATGCATTATTAAAGTTCATCCATCTATCCCTTTACAAAATCATGAGAAATTCTCAAGTTTGTGCACAAAAACCTATTGGATTTTTCCTACTATCATCCCCAAAAATCAATCTTCAACCATAACATAATCTAACTTTAATCACAACATTTTTCAACTCCAACAACATGCACAACCCAAAATATCTCCATTTTACACATTTCTTCTTCTTCCCAACTCAATTCTCAACCCTAGTTATCAACAATGTAAGATTTTTAACAAAGATCATGTAATCAATGAATTCATCCAATCAATGAATTCATCCAATCAAAACGATCATGCAAGCCACATTCATCCATAACCCAATTGATTACAACACTTTTATATGAACTTAGGGCAGAAATTAAACATACACTATGTTCATGATACAAAATTTGCAGAAAAATGAATAGAAGTGCAAGAACATACCTGGTATGTGATGTTTGTGAAGAAGGAATTGAATTTTTTTTATGTTAGGGGCATGTCAAGTTGAAGGAGAAGGGGGATTGGGAGTTTTGTCACGGAGGGTTTCAGCAAAATGGGGGGAAAATAGTGTTTTTGGGGTTAAAAAGAGTGATTTTGCGTGGGTCAACTCGCTGCCACGAACTGACCCGACGCGAAATTGGCCTCCACGTGTCACGGAGGCCAACGCGGAGGGTAAGATCCGTGACCCGGAGCCAACGCGGAGGCTAACTGGAAACCTGAACATACCTGGATTAGCCTCAATGTGTCACAGAGGGTAACGCGTAGGCTCACTGTTTCTTTCCCCAATTTTCACTGTTTACCTTTATTTTTCCACTTGCGATTTTTGTATTTTTTTCTCTCCATATTTCCTAAGAATCATCAAACAACAACAACTTGGTAGAAAATCACGGGTTGCCTCCCACCTAGTGCCAGCCTTTTTTTTCTTTTTTTTTTATTTGTTCCTAACTAGTCTAGTACATTACATCCACGGGTTGCCTCCCGTGCAGCGCCTGGTTTACTGTCACGGCTCAACGCTTGTCATCCTCATTCATCTACTAAGGTGATAGACGTCTTCTTTCGATTAACGTCTTCACCCTAGTAGTACTTACACCTCTGTCCATTCACCAAAAATGTGGCATTTTTATCCTCTTGCCACATTTCAACCGCCCCGTGCGGGGTCATCCTTGCTACTTAAAATGGCCCTGACCACTTGGAGCGCAATTTTCCTAGAAAGAGTTTCAACCTAGAGTTGAATAGCAACACCTTTTGGCCCGACTCAATGATTTGATGCACCATGTGCCTGTCATGCCACCTTTTCATTTTTCTTTATAGCATTTTGCACTTTCATATGCATGCCATCGAAACTCGTCCAACTCACTCAGCTACATCAATCTCCTCTTTCCTGCAAGCTCAGGATCCATGTTCAGCTTTCGCACATCCCAAAAAGCTCGATGTTCCAGCTCCACGGGTAGATGACATGCCTTCCCGTAAACCAATCTGTACTGTGAAGTCCCAATGGGTGTCTTATATGCAGTTTGATATGCCCACAATGCATCATCCAGTTTGCTTGCCCAATCCAAGCATTATGCATTCACCGTTTTCTGCAAAATCTGTTTAATTTTCCTGTTTGACACCTCTACTTGCCCGCTAGTTTAGGGATGATATGTTGTAGCCACTTTATGCCGAACACCATATTTTGCTAGCAAATTCCTGAACCCTGCATTCACAAAATGTACCCCTCCATCACTGATAATTGCTCGTGGCGTACCAAACCTGGTGAAAATCTGCTTCTTCACAAATCTAGTCACCACCTTGTTGTCGTTCTTGGGATAAGCTACTGCCTCAACCCACATAGACACGTAGTCCACTGCTACCAAGGTGTATCGATTGCCAAACGATAGTGGAAATGGGCCCATAAAATCTATCCCCCACACATCAAGCACCTCAACTTCCAATATGTGATGCAATGGCATTTCCTGTCTTCTGCCGATTGTTCCTGTTCTTTGACATCTATCACATACTTTGACATAAGCTGCAACATCTTTGAATAGTATGGGCCAAAAGAACCAAGATTGCAGCACTTTGTGAGCAGTACGCTCTCCTGCATGATGACCTCCATACAACAATGAATGACAACTCCTCAGTACCTCTGCCGTTTGAATTTCTGGAATGCATCGCCTCATCACTTGATCTGGTCCTTGCTTGAATAGATACGGCTCATCCCACATGTAGTACCGGGACTCATGCCTCAGTTTCTTCCTTTGTTGAGTCATTGCATCAGGTGGGTATACTCCACTTATTAACAAGTTCACTATATCTGCATACCAAGGGAGTTCAGCTTCCTTCATTGCCAAGAGTTGTTCATCGGGAAACTCTTCTCTGATGCTCTCACCTTTCTTCACATGTGAACAGTTCTCTAGCCGCGATAGGTGATCTGCAACCTGATTTTCACTTCCCTTCTTGTCTCAGATCTCCAGATCAAACTCTTGCAGCAATAATATCCACCTGATTATCCTGGGCTTCGCATCTTTCTTGCCAAATAAGTACCGAATTGCCGCATGATCAGTGTGTACCACCACTTTCGACCCCACCAGATAGGATCTAAACTTGTCAAATGCAAACACTAGAGCCAGCATCTCCTTCTCAGTGACTATATAATTAACTTGTGCAGCATGAAGTGTTTTTCTTGCATAGTAGATGGAATGAAAAATCTTATTCCTTCGCTACCCCAATAGCGCTCCTACAGCCACATCACTTGCATCACACATTAACTCAAAAGGATATTCCCAATCAGGAGCAATCAGAATAGGAGCTTCCACTAGCTTCTTTTTCAGCTCCTCAAATGCTTCTACACATTCCTTGTCAAATTCAAACTTCACCTCTTTTTCTAGCAACCGGCATAACGGTCTAGAAATTTTAGAGAAGTCTTGAATAAACCGTCTATAAAACCCAGCATGTCCTAGAAAGCTACGGACACCCTTAATTGATACTGGCGGTGGTAGCTTTTCAATCACCTCTATCTTTACACGATCGACTTCCAACCCTCCGCATGACACCTTATGGCCAAGAACAATACCCTCCTTGACTAAAAAGTGACACTTTTCCTAGTTGAGCACCAGGTTTGAGTCTTCACATCTAGCTAACACCCTGTCAAGATTCTGCAAACACATAGCAAATGAGTTACCAAAAATAGAAAAGTCATCCATAAATACCTCGACATAGTCTTCCACCATATCGTGGAATATCGCCATCATGCATTGCTGGAATGTGGATGGTGCATTGCATAGACCAAAGGGCATCCGCCTGAAAGCATATGTCCCATAAGGAAATGTAAACGTGGTCTTCTCCTGATCTTCTGGTGCTATGGCTATTTGATTATAGCCAGAGTATCCATCCAAAAAGCAATAATATTCCTGCCCTGCAAGCCTGTCTAACATCTGATCAATGAATGGAATAGGATAATGATCTTTGCGAGTGGCCTCGTGGAGCTTCCTATAATCCATGAAAATTCGCCAGCCCGTGACTGTGCGTATGGGAATCAGGTCATTCTTTTCATTTGTGACCACTGTCATTCCCCCTTTCTTGGGAATGCATTGAACTGGGCTAACCCATTCACTGTTTGAGATGGGATATACCACTCCTGCATCCATCCACTTGATCACTTCCTTTCTGACTACATCCTTCATCACTGGATTCAATCTCCGCTACTTTTGCACGGTTGGCTTGGATCCCTCTTCCATAAATATCCTGTGCATGCAGAAAGATGGACTAATCCCCTTAATGTCCGACATCTGCCATCCCATTTCTCTCTTTTGCCTCTTAAGGACCACCAATGCATCTTTCACTTGTGCATCTGTCAGTTCTGCTTAAATGATGACTGGTAAGGTGTCATCTTCGCCCAAGAATACATACTGCAGATATGGAGGCAATGTCTTTAACTCCAATTTAGGTGCCTCCTCTATTGATGGCTTTGGGGATGGTTCCAAGGACCTTTGCAATGGTTCAAAATCTTGCTTCTTGAAAAACCACTTTGGCTCATTCAAAGTCTGCACCATCTCATATGTCGCACTGTCCCCGAAATGATCACGTCCCACCAAGGCTCTCTCTAAGGGATCCTGTGAGTCAATAATCTGAAGGGTCAACTCCTGATTCAACACACTCATTGTTGATAACTCTTCATAGATGGCCGGTAGCTTCATGGCCTTGTAGACATCAAAGACCTCTACCTTATCATGAGCTCTCATGGTTAGCTACCCAGCAGCTACATCAATTAAGGCTCGCCTGGTTACCAAAAAGTGACGTCCCAAAATAAATGGGACTTCCACGTTTGGCTCAAAATCAAGAATTATAAAATCCACCGGGAAAATGAGGGAGCCTACTTGCACTAGCACGTCCTCCACAATTCCATCAGGTCTGGCCAATAAATGGTCAGCAAGCTACAAGATCACACTGATGTTGGCATCAAATTTATACTTGCTCCCAAATCACACAAACCACGAGCACGAATAGACTGCCCAATTGTAATCTAACTAGTGAAGCTCCCAGGATCCTTGAGCTTTGTCGGCAATCGATTCTGAATACGGGAGGTACACTCCTCAGTAAGTGCAATTGTAGCATACTCTGTCAGTCTGCTCTTGTTTTCTACAATGTCTTTGATGTACTTAGCATATTTTGGCACTCCCTGCAACACATCAACTAAAGGAAGATTAATATGTACCTGCTTCAACACTTCCATGAACTTCTTGAAGCATGCTTCCTCCTTGTGCTTTTTCAATCTTTAAGGAAACGGGGGCGGTGGTCTTTCCATCTCTGCTACCTTTTCCTTCCGCCTCATATCATCGTTTCCTTCATCCTTTTCTGTTGCTCCAGATTTCTGAGGTGGACTTTCGGGTTCCACCTCCCCGAGTTGCTTTCCACTCTGGGTAATAACTACATTCACCTGTTTAGGATTTGGGTCTGTATCACTAGGTAATCCTCCCCTCGGTCTAGTATTTTGGGCTTCAGCTAACTGTCCCAACTGATACTCCAATGCCTTTGTAGTTAACTGCTGATTTTTCATATCAGCTATCAATTTTACCTGATCAGCCTGCATCTGCGCCTGGTTAGCTATTATGGTTTTAAGCATATCCTCGATGTTGCTGGACTAAGGTGGTGCATTATTTCCTCTGAATTGCGGCTGAAAATTGTGCTGACCCCCTTGATTTCTATGCACGCCCTGATTTGAACTCTGTCCCTGATGACTATTACTCCCCCATGAAAAATTCGGATGATTCCTACAATTTGGGTTGTAATTGTTGCCATACTACTTATTACTGCTCCTCTTGGCGTTTCCAACAAAATTTTCTAAATCTAGATTGGCACCACAACACTCAGCTGAGTCTTCACTACTTCCACAGACTTCACACCACACCTGAATAACTACATTGACTGGGGCTTGTGTCTGGCTCAAGCTCATACTGTTGAAATGAGTGGTAAGTTGATTTTGCCAAGTAGCTATCTGTGCAGCTATAGCTGTGAATCCATCCACCTCAAAGACCCCTGCGGCTTTCTTTGCTACCCCTCGAGTTGTATCCGCATTCCATTCTTGATTACCTTGTGAAATACGGTTCAACAAGGTGTAAAGCTCTTCGTAGGTCTTTTCTAATGCTTGCCCCCCGGCTGCTGAATCTAACAAAATCTTCGTATGCGGTTCCAAGCCCTCAATGAATGTATGCACCAACACATCATTAGACTGGTGATGGTGAGGACAATCTCTTAGCATTGACTTGAACCTCTCCCAAGCCTGATACAAATTCTCGCCATCCTGTTTGAAGCTTAGAATCTGACTTATAAGCCTGGATGTCTTCCCTGATGGAAAGAATCATATCAAAAACTTCCTCGCTAGGTCATCCCAAGTAGTAATAGAATTTGGCGGTTCAACCTTCAACCATCTCTTGGCTTCCCCCAGCAGTGAGAACGGGAATAGTGTAAGCCTCACATAATCAAATGATACTCCAGTGGGTATATATGTGTCACTTATCTCCAAGAAGTTTTGGAGATACTGTTATAGATCTTCATGAGGGAGACCTGTAAATTGCCCACTGGTGTGCAATAACTGCACCATATTCTGCTTAAGTTCAAATCACCCTCCTGGTTCCGGCCTGCGAATGCTGGATGTTACATTGTTCGCGTGTGGGATTGCCACCTTATGGACCAGTCTTGTTGCCATCTCTTCGGGCACTAAAACTGCCCTTAAAATCGGTGATTGCTGTTGTTGCTTCAGAATTTCCCTCCTTAATAACTGCAACTTCTTTTCTAGAGCTTCCATCTTCTGTAGATGAAATTGTCTCTTCGGCTCTAAAAATGAATCCACCAACTCCTTATCTCTTGCCAGCGTTCAGAAACAACTTAGTACCTGCAAGAGAAATGCTAAGATCAAGTTGTCAACACTTGTATCGAACTTGTAAACTAACACTAAGAAAATTTAAGTCACCAATTGCCAGTCCCCGAAAACGGCACCAAAAACTTGTTCACTCCCAATTACACGCAAGTGCACGTGGTCGTACAAGTAATAAAGTGGCTTTATTTCAAGCCAGGTATCGAACCCACAGGGACTGTAATGTGACAGTAATTTTTCTTTAAGTGTTTAGTATACGCAATTCTTTATACAAACAGACAAACAAAACAAATGGTGATTTTTCAAGAATATTAGTTAATGTAACTTTAAGTAAAAAGATTGAAAATTATAATCTAAACAATAGCACGAACAAGCTGAGGTTAAGGCAAAACATGTAGATATATAATTTATTGATTAAATTGCAGTCAACACTTCTCTTCGGTTGTCAGTAAGGAATTATTAACCAATGGATTGGGTCTTTCAAACTCCTCTCCAATTAAAGAATCATGGGACTTACATTACACTTTTCTGTGATGCAAAAACTTCATATTCTAGCAATACACAAACGTGTAATGCCCCAAAAACTCAAATAGGCATACTACACGTGATCCCAACATTAGTCTTACAATGCTAATAGGCGTACTACACGGACATGAAACACGAATTTAACTCTCCCATCCCTGCATCCCCAACTAGGAAAGAGTCCCACGTATGCCACTTCTACTTATTGTTTTCACACTCAAATTGATATCTCGGGTCTCCTGCATTCATCAACTGTAACTCACATCACATATTGCTCATGCAATCCCATGGTATTGTCTTCCTTAATAAGGCAACCTTTATCAGGTACTTGGGACATTTACGACCATCATAGGCATTGAAATGTTGAACGTATCACTGGAACAGACCTGGCGCTCCAGCTGTGTTTTTCTGTGGTAGCGGTCTTACGACAACAGAAATTTATCCACTGCAGCAAAACTTACATTTCACATTAAGAAGTAGAAATGGTGGCTTTGGTTCATTATCACATTTTTATTTTTACTTATTGCCAAATCCTCCCCACTTCCTTTGTGACTCCCCTCAATTTCACTGGTGATTCACATCCCCACAACTTTATTGTTTTGCTTACTCTACAATGCTTGTGTTTCCATGCATTTATGCACAGATTGGAGTAGAAAATGGGGTGGGTCAAATTCTTTTTCTTTTGCTCTTAATGGGGATAGATTATCGAAACATGCTACTAGTACTTACATTCTCAAGTGATCTAAATCATCCTTTACATGTTATAGACTATTTTCTTGAGGTTTTAATGGTGGACTTTTGGTAGGATGGCGGTTTCAACTTTTGAGCCCCGAGTGGGGCCAGTCTGTCATTTCCCTCTCTCACCACTATACTCTGCTAGCAGGCAAGTGTATGTCGGGGGTAAAGGACTGTATGTTAGGGTATGATGCGTGCTTCAATCCTTTTGAGGGTGAAAGGTGCTCCTAGAAGAGGCAGGAAGAAGTGGAAGGCTGACTTAGAGGATGACAGTGATGGTCCTGGCAGTGATGGGGTTGGCTCCTTTAGGCCTACTAGACCCTTCCAGCAAGTAGAGGCTGGTTTAGCAGTGATCACGCCCCGGGCCTCTACCGTGGACATAACACGGTACTTGAAGCCAAAAGTGACACTAAGTCAGCCCATGGTCTATTATACACTGGTATCCTAAATAAAACATGCATAATGGAACCTTTGAATTAACAACATAAAAGCATTTTAGAAAATGAAACTAAAAGAAAACATAAAATTTACATTATCTGAAATCAGAATGTACTCTATGTCTGAAAGCCTTCTAACAGATGAGTTACTGAGACAAGCCTCTAGCTAACTCTAAGTCTAAGTAAAACTGTAAGATAATGAAATAAGGTCCTCGAATGGTGAGGACTCACACTTCAACTGCGATTGAGGCGGATCTGAAACGTGGCTGCTAATGCTACTGAATCTAGGAACCTGCAGCTGTATCAAAAAATGATACTGCATAAAAGTATGCGTCAATACTTTGAATGTACTGAGTAAATGGGAGGAAACATAACTGAAGTATAAATTCTAAACTGAAATGGCATGTAATGACCAATAAGCAAACTGATTTGAGCTACTGATATATATATATATATATATATATATATATATATATATATATATATATATATATATATATACTGAAATGGTCAAGATGACCCTATTTGGTGGTCAAAGACATGCCCTAAGTGTGAAAATTTTGAGTATGCGATACTGTATTAAATTGAGATAACTGATAGAACTAGAACTGAACTGAACTGCTTACTCTAAGCTAGACTAAACTAACTAGTGGGAGAGTCTATAACCGATATATAACCATGTGAGCTAGACATGGAGTCCGATGTATACACCCCACCAGTAGGACCCAATATATCTTGCCAGGGTATAAAGGCATGAAGTGGGTGATCACAAAAGTTTAGGGCCAAACAGGCCAAGTAATACTGTAACATACGCTGGCAACACAGTTTTGAGAACTTGGGCACACTGGAACCCCAACCCTCAGTGCTAAGTGCCACTCCCACTGAAAACCTATACTTAACTACTAAGATGATAGCTCAAAACTGGGGTCCAAGACAAGTCAGGTACATATAACTTAAAGTACCTCAAGAGTTCTATCGGACCAAATTTTGAAATTGGGTTCTGAACTGGTCAGAGCTGCTTATCTGGAAGCATCACAACCATCTAAGAACAGTATGTAAACTGAACTGGGGTCCTAGGGCTGGTCATATATATATATATATATATATATATAATGTCACGACCACCTAATGGACCATTATACTGGATTCTGAGTCTGATTCTGATAACTAGGAGACCTCGGGAAAAGACTAAAGTTAAACTGATTAGTTGACACTTTCTGAATAGTTCTAAAGAGGTTCTATGTTCTAATTGAACTAAACTACTAAGCAGCTAATAGAGAACTCAACTCATTCCAACAACACTGGAAATTTCACAATATAACAAAGTTTCAAGAATTAAAGAAATCTCATCCAATAGGGAAAAAATCATTCTCATCAATGGAATAATTGCTCAACATATATATAATAAGAATTACAAGGAAATTTAGCCCAAAACATACTTTACAAACTAGACGGAACTTAATAAACAAACGATCTTTACTCGAGAACTTAGGGCTGTAAATCACTTGGCAATAACATCAACAATTTACTTAAGAACTGATGAAGGTCATATGAATAATAAACATGGACAATAACCCAATTGAAATTAACGAAAACCAACATGAAAAATCTTTTTCATAGTTGAAAATCTCAGGGTTAAACTGATAGGGAAATCATGGGAGGATTTTTGGGGACACAAGGAAAGGACAATTCCCTTGTTGAATTCCCACATACCTGACATAAATTCTCTGGAGAAAAAGACTTGAACTGTTGCAATGGTGAACAACCCTAAGCTTGCTTGAAGGGTTCTTGAGAGGAGAGCTTACGGTGATTTTCTAAAAACTGGGAGTAGGAATGAAGAATGAACCATTTTTCCCCACTAAAAGGTCTAAAATTATTGCTAAAACAATGTAGTTTAAAGCTTGGGAGAGTAAAAAATTACTAAATAGCCCTTAAAAATTCGTTGGGAAAAACTGCCAGGTGACCTAACGGGTCGTGGTGACTGATCATGACTCGTGATCACTCCAGTCAGGTACACTACCAAAAACTAACTAAGGCTAGTAATGGGGGACATAACGAGTCATTACTGGTGACCACGACTCGTTGCCCCCACCCGTCAAGTACACTGTCCCACTCATTAATTTCTTGACCCAGGCCTGACCACGAGTGACTCAACGGGTCGTGGTCAGTGACCACGATTCGTGAAGTCCCTCATTGGGTAAACTGTCTCCCTTCTTAAAAAAAATTCTCAAACCTCCTTCTCATGGCTCACCTAACTAGTCGTTAGGTCACTTAACGACCCGTTAGGTGGGTCATCCTGTAGTTTTTCTGCGGCTTTTCCAGGTTTCCTGGTTTGAGTCCCGAAATTAGATTTTTGAGTTTCTAGGGCATTACAATATCTTCCCCTTGTAAACATTCATCCTCGAATGTTAGAAAATACATAGAAAAGAAGAGAATAATAATCAAAATCTCCAAATACTTCTCATTCAACTCCAAAACTATTGGAATAATTACCTCCATTTGAAAATACATAATTGAACTGAATTTACTTATCATACACACATCCAAAGTCGCAAAAGAAGCTAATACACATGAATTGAATTCAACAACTAGATCAGGCCCTAAGGCAAAATTAACATTTCAAGCTACAATAGAGTCGGTAGAGAACAAGTGCAGGTATTTGGCCATCATATCTGCTTTGGCCTCCCACATAGCTCCCTCAAGCTGCTGATTTCCCCATAGGACCTTGACTGAACCTATTTCCTTATTCCTCAACTTACGAACCTGACGATCAAGGATCTGTACTGGTACCTCCTCATATGAGAGAGTATCCTTTATTTCCACATTCTCCAATGGCACAACTGCAGTTGGATCTCCGATGCACTTCTTCAAAAGTGACACATGGAAAATAGGGTGTACAACTGCTAGTTCTGAATGTAATTCTAGCTCATAGGCTACATTGCCGATACGCCTCAAAATTCTATAAGATCCCACATATCTCGGACTGAGCTTTCCTTTCTTTCCAAACCTGATCACCCCTTTCGTGGGTGAAATTTTCAGGTATACCCAGTCATCAACTGCAAACTCCAACTCTCTTCTCTACACGTCAGCATAAGATTTCTGACGGCTCTGAGCTATTGTCAACCTCTCTCGGATGAGCTGAACTTTCTGCATTGCCTCGTGAACTGAGTCTGGCCCTATCAAGGTAGCTTCACCAACCTCGAACCACCCTATAGGAGATCTACACCTTCTACCATACAATGCTTCAAATGGGGCCATCTGAATGATAGAATGGTAGTTGTTGTTGTACGCAAACTCGATAAAAGGCAAATGGTCATCCCAATTACCCTTAAAATCAATCACGCACACTCTTAGCATATCTTCTAGGGTCTGAATGGTCTACTCAGCTTTCCTATCGGTCTGTGGGTGAAAAGCGGTGTTGAGTTTGACCTGAGTGCCTAGTCCCTTCTGAAAGGACTTCCAGAAGTGTGAGGTGAACTGTGTTCCCCTGTCTGAAATGATAGATAAGGGCACCCCATGGAGTCTGACTAACTCTCGGATGTAACGTTTGGCATAGTCCTCAGCTGAGTCTGTGGTTTTAACTAGGAGGAAGTGTGCTGACTTAGTCATCCGATCTACTACTACCCAGATTGAGTCATGTTGTCGGCGAGTCCGAGATAGACCCGTAATGAAGTCCATATTTACTTTTTCCTACTTCCATGTAGGTATACTAATGTATTATGTCATGCCTCCTGATCTTTGATGTTCCACCTTGACTTGTTGGTAGTTCGGGCACTTGGCCATGAATTCAGCAATGTCTCTCTTTATACCGTTCCACCTGTAGATATCCCGCAAGTCGCGGTACATTTTAGTAGCACCAGGGTGAATGGAGTATCTTGAGCTGTGTGCCTCAGCTAGTATCCGCTGTCTCAACTCACCAACATTCGGTACACACAACCTTCCCTGGTAACAGAGCACACCATCTCCCCTTTTGGAGAAAGCATCCACCTCCATTCTGAGAGCTGCTTCTGTAAGTTTAAGTAGGACTGGATCTTCATCTTGTTTGTACTTAACTTCAACTACCAAGGATGAATCCGACTGACGTGCCTGATTCGCGTGTCCGCAAGTGTACGGGTCGTGCAAGTAATATAGTGGCTCTTTTTAAGAACCGGATTGTAGAACCCACAGGGACTGGACCCATTCCTATAACTATCTATTTCTAGTGTGATATTAAATACCTCAAGTGTTGGTTATAGACATTTTCTTTTGAGATTAATTAAGTCTAAGTTTGGGTCAACGAAATATTCTGAAATTACTCTAGGAGCAACATAGAGTCAAAACCAATTAATCAAGCGATACTACGAATTGCAATAGGTTAAGCATGGAACTATCAATTGTTATTTCACATAATTAGAATTGCATGTGTATGGTCTTTCGAGCCTCTAAACACGACAATCTAGCCTCACTGCATCATTGTGAGCGAGGAGTTTAATTTTTTAGTCGCGGGCAATCAATTATGTTGTGGTTTACGGGGAAACGATTAGGGACTTTTTGTGCATCTAACCATTTAACTCAACTTAGCCTCACAACTACTTCTTCGAGTGGTGATGTGACATCCCAAGTTGGTCTTTCATAACCCCCGTGTGTCAACCAAGCACGGTGTTAGGTATATTTCTATCCTGACACAAAAATGTCTCCCGAGATACAAACATGCTTCTCACATTCTCATGTCCTGGCCTAGGTAATGCTTTCTCAAGCTATTACTAAAGCTAACAAATATGCTTTCATGGTGATCAATCATAAAAACAACCAACAATCCAGAATGCAAGACGAAAACAACAATCAATAACTTAATTCCAAAACAAATTCATAAAATCACAATCATAATTCATGGCTTCAACCCTAGAGGAAGGGTTCTTTCCATTCATGTTCGTAAAACTACAATTAACTAATACTAAACTAACATACTTACATGAATTTGGTATATGAGAAGGGAATTTGATAAACCCTAGATGAGTTCTCCCACTTCTCCCTTCACTCCTAGGTAGTTTTCCAGAATAAAATCGTGACCCCCCGGAATTAGGAGCTAAGGGACCTATTTATAGTAAATGGAAAACGTGCATAATTTAGCCTGTCATGGAACGGCTCCGTGTCACGGAGTGTATCGTGGAGCACTGCCTCCGTGACATGGAGGCAACGCGAAAGCTCTATGGAAATTCACCCGAAGTTTGGCCTCGGCAGCACCTTGCCGCGTTGGCAGCGCGTCACGCTGCTTGGGCAGCGCGTTGACACCTCCATGTCGCGCAGCCAGCCTGCCGTGGCACGTTATCGACGTGCAGGTGGGTTGTTGTGATCAGCCTGCCTGCCTTGGCATGTTGCCAACGCGCAGGTGGGCTGTTTTGTGCCTCCTCTTTCCGATGTTCGCGGGTTAATTCCGTTTCCAAGCCTCTACTTCACCAACTCATGAATTAGTTGCTCAAAAGTCATCAAAACCTACAAAACAAAGGCTAATCATGTTGGTTAGCACATATCTTCACATTCATATAAAGTTACATGAAAATGTATACAATAACTTAGATAAACAAGACTAATTTAAGTCATAAAGCGTATCTCGGGCATGCTATTTTTGCCCGTGATCACAACCCCACTCTTAAAGCCTTGTTCGTCCTCGAACAACCTTTTACATATCATGCATATGGAGACTCCCACATAACTAATTTAGCAAGATAATTCAAGTTACGGCTATAATGATTCTGTAAGATACACGCTAAAAATAGAGTATGCCCAATTTGATAATGAAGTACAACTATGTTAAAACTTCTTAACCTCAAGAATCGACTCTCGATCTTAGCAAACTCATGCAAATCAACTGATTAAGAAATCCCACATGAATTATATCCTTCATTGAACATGTGCCCTCACAGAATGAGAGTTACCCATTTTCACACGCAAAAACTTTTTAAATCACAACATGTGTGGGTACATGAATAGAATTACGCTCACTCTCACAAAGAATTCATATGCATCATGTAATGACCCATAAGCTTGCCCTTAGTGTTTTATTCCACTAATTTAAGAATGTGTGAATGTAAGATCAAGTAGGACTTAATGGGTTGTAATGTAAGCTAAGGGACAGGCAGGTACTATTCTGGCCAATAATAGTGACTAACTTTCCCAAGCGCTTTTAATACATTACGCCCTCATTACGAACTTCCCTTCCCTTACTTCACCTTTTTCTCCTTTCAGCTTTCTTTTTCCTCTTTTGCTCCCCCTTTCTTTAGGCACTTTTAGCTTATTAGTAAGGAGCTCTATAAATAATTTTTCATTGATTTGTTTTCTTGCTCCTTACTAATAATCAACCATTTTCACACAAGTGCACCTTTGTCCTTTTCTCACTCCTACAACTTGCTACTTTTCCTTTCTTTTCATTCTTCTCACTCCTTTACTCCTTCTGATATTTTTTTTTTCACTCAAGCGCTTAGGAGTTTTGGATCAAACACAAGGCTAATGAAAGAAAAAGGATTAAGCTTATGTTGCAGCTGTCAAAGAATAGGCTCAAGGCTCAATGGGGCTAACTAGGATTAATCTTTCCAGGTAGGTAAAATGAGGGATAACAATTTGATTCATTTAAAGAAATGCCTAAATCATCTCCTACAATTCACATCCTTCATTTCGTTTTATAAACACACCAGGAAAGTTCTAAACATTCCACAATAGCACAGAATACTCAAAAACCTTACACTCATGGCACATGCTCAACTCAAGACACATTCAGCAGACTCTTACTCAGCTAATCAAATAATTCAGAATTAAGCTTCAATCATATTGAGTCAAATTCCAGAGCCTAAGGGTCTCACACAAAGTTATACACCTGCATGCTTCACACCAAACATACTTGCATCTTACAATCACGTATAACACATAAAAAGAACATCAAGCACCAATTAGTTATGGTTTCAAAAACCCAAACACCTACCGACTAATTTTTCCTCAAGACAGTCGTCATCCATCCATCGTCAGACATAGTCCCTAACTATGACTAAAAATACTATATACAGACAAAAGAACGAAAAAGAAAATTTTTATTCTTCGGTTCAAAGACCCCCCGTCGGAAAAGAACCGAAAAGAAAAACCAACGGGTGATGAAGTCATGCTTAATTCACAAAAAAATTTTCAAATTTCTCCCAAATTTCACACAAGCATTACATTCACCAAAAACTTGTTAAGCACAAAAATTTTGAAATTTTTCTCACCCCACACTTAGATCATGTTATGTCCTCATAGCATTAAATTAACATTTAAAGGATGAGAAATACTCTCTGAGCCTCTATGCCAAGCTAAAAGCATGTTTTCCTTTCAAGCTTTAAGAGGTGGGTGTTTGACCCCACACTTCTTCTATTCCATACTCTTTAGCTTCCACCGTCTTGGTACTCAGACTTCCCGCCATCTGTGCTTAACTTTCCACCAAAAACACAAACAAAATGAAAATAACAAAAGCAAGACAAAAATCAAAATTACGAATTGTACCTGAGGTACCCTTGGGTTGCCTCCCAAGCAGCGCCTTATTTTACGTCGTGGCACGACGTGGACTGTCCTTTTCAAGACATCCTCATACCTGGGTTCTCTTTCGAGAACCATCTCCTTTTCTTTTGCTGTTTAGAGGAGACAGCCTCCACTCTGTTCCTCTCTTTCTCCAACTTCTTCTCAATTTGAAGCCCTTTATCAGACTCGGGCTGAACACTTGTAATTGCCTTTGGCCCTGCACCTGTGGAATCCTCCACCCCACACTTCTCCTCTGCCAACATACTAACCTGACAAAGGTTTCTATAGTGTGCAGATGGGTTCATTTCTTGGTAAACGCGGAAGATTTCTTCTTCATCCTCAAACCTCATTTTCAGGGTCCCTACTTTCAAATCAATCACCGCTCCTCCAGTGGCCAAGAATGGCCATCCCAAGATCAAGGGTACCTGGTCATCAACCTGAAAATCCAAGACAATAAACTCAGCAGGTATAATGAACTTACCTACTTTGATGAGAAGGTCCTCTATTATTCCATCAGGTGTCACTCGCAACTTGTCAGCCAGCTACAGCATCAACCTTGTCGGCCTCGGTTTTCCCAACCCCAGGGTGTTGAATAAGGATAGGGGCATTAGATTAACTGCTGCCCCTAAGTCACACAAAGCTCGTAGCACCTCAGCTTTACCAATTTGTATGGGAAGGGTAAAACTCCCTGGGTCTTTGAGCTTCTTTGGCATTTTGCTCAATACCCTGTGACTGCACTCCTCAGTCAGTGCTACCGTCTGGACATCCACCAATCTCACTTTGTTTGCCATCACGTCCTTCAAGTATTTAGCATACTTAGGCATTCCCTGCAAGACATCAATAAGAGGCAAATTTATGTGAAGTTCTTTGAAGCTCTCAAAGAACTTTTTAAAGCATTCCTCTTCCTTGCTCTTTCTGAATTTCTGAGGAAATGGTGGTGGTGGTCTTTGTGCTGGCTGTAATGAAAGTTGCTCATTTTTTTGCCCAGCACTCTGATTATCTCCCATGTTGATAGATGGTCCTGGTCTAACCAACTCCGGCTGCACCTCCTTTCTCAGCTCTTTTAGCACTGCATCAGCTAATTGCTTATCGTTTCTCAGAGTGATGGCATTGATCTGCCTGGGGTTAGGATCTGTATCGCTGGGTAATCCCCTTATGATCTCATGTTTTGAGCAGTTGCTATCTGACCCACTTGTTTTTCAAGATTGCGGGTGGCTACTTGCTGATTCATTAAGTCTGGTGCCATCCTCTCCTGATTTTCCGCTAACTGATTCTGGGTCTCCATAATTTTCTGCAGTGTTTCCTCAATGTTGTTACTCAATTGCCCATCATTCTGCCTATTCTGCTGATACTGCTGTTGTTGAGGTTGCATATAATTCTGCTTTTGGTTTCCACCCCAAGAAAAATTCGGGTGGCCCTGCCAATTTCTGTTGTAACTGGTTTCAAAATTTTGATTGTTGCACTGCACATTACTAACAAAATTGACTGACTCTGGATTGGCTCCACAAGATTCTGCATAGTGCCCATTATTACCACAAATTTCACACCAACTCGGAGCTTGCTGAACTGCATTAACCTGGCCCTGGCGTTGGTTCATACTCAGTTTATTGAACTGAGTCATCATCTAATGCTGGAACGAAGCTAACTGTGCTGCCAAGGCATTCAAACCATCTACTTCTATCAACCCTGATCTCTTTCCTACCCCTCTCGATGACTCGCTGTGCCACTCTGGATTTCCTTGTGCAATTGTGTTCAACAAAGTGTACAACTCATCATATGTCTTATCCAAGGCTTGCCCACCCGATGCAGAGTCTAGTAATATTTTTGTGTGTGGGTCTAGACTTTCTACAAAGGTATGAGCCAGCACTTCATTTGATTGCTGGTGATGGGGCAGTCTCTCAACAATGACTTGAATCTTTCCCAAGCCATATACAAGTTCTCATCAGGCCTCTGCTTGAAATTGAGTATTTTACTTCTCAACTTTGCAGTTTTGCCTGAGGGGAAGAATCTGATAAGGAACTTCTTAGCCATGTCATTCCATGAAGTTATGGAGTTCGATGGCTCAGCCTTCAGCCACTTTTTCGCCTCTCCCAACAGTGAAAATGGGAAGAGGGTCATTCGGACATAATCTGTGGACACGCCGGTGGGGACAAACGTGTCACTAATCTCTAAAAAGCTCTGTAGGTGCTGCTGCGGGTCCTCATGTGCCATCCTAGTGAATTGACCACTAGAATGTAACAGCTGCACCATGTTCTGTTTAAGCTCAAAGTTCCCTCCAGGCTCCGGTTTACGGATGCTAGAGGTCACATTCGTCGCTAGTGGGATTGCCACTTCGCGAACTGGTCTTGCTGCCATTGCTTCTGATGACAATTGTGCTTGTCCTGCGGGTGGTTGTTGTTGTACCTTTTCTTGAAGTCTCTTCAGCTTTTGCTCTAGAGCTACTCTCCTTCGCAAATGGATTTGATGTTCAGGTTCTAGCAACGGTTCCACAAGCTCTCTATTTCTAGCCAGCTCGGCAGGAAAACCTGTCACCTGCAAATAAACAGACTAAGACCAAGTTTCTCAACACTTAAGGAAATTTCAAAAATCACAAAAAAACAGATAAATTATCAAAACTTCACCGAGTCCCTAGCAACGGCGCCAAAAACTTGACGTACCCGATTCGCGCGTCCGCAAGTGTACGGGTCGTGCAAGTAATATAGTGGTTCTTTTTAAGAACCGGATTGTCGAACCCACAGGGACTGGACTCATTCCTCTAACTATCCATTTCTAGTGTGATCTTAAATACCTCAAGTGTTGGTTATAGACATTTTCGTTTGAGATTGATTAAGTCTAAGTTTGGGTCAACGAAATATTCTGAAATTACTCTAGGAGCAACATAGAGTCAAAACCAATTAATCAAGCGATACTACGAATTGCAATGGGTTAAGCATGGAACTATCAATTGTTATTTCAAATAATTAAAATTGTATGTTTATGGTCTTTCGAGCCTCTAAACACGGCAATCTAGCCTCACTGCATCATTGTGAGCGAGGAGTTTAATTTTCTAGTCGCGGGCAATCAATTATGTTGTGGTTTACGGGGAAACGATTAGGGACTTTCGTGCGTCTAACCACTTAACTCAACTTAGCCTCACAACTACTTCTTCGAGTGGTGATGTGACATCCCAAGTTGGTCTTTCATAACCCCCGTGTGTCAACCAAGCACGGTGTTAGGTATATTTCTATCCTGACACAAAAATGTCTCCCGAGATACAAACATGCTCCTCACATTCTCATGTCCTGTCCTAGGTAATGCTTTCTCAAGCTATTACTAAAGCTAACAAATATGCTTTCATGGTGATCAATCATAAAAACAACCAACAATCCAGAATGCAAGACGAAAACAACAATCAATAACTTAATTCCAAAACAAATTCATAAAATCACAATCATAATTCATGGCTTCAACCCTAGAGGAAGGGTTCTTGCCATTCATGTTCGTAAAACTACAATTAAATAATACTAAACTAACATACTTACATGAATTTGGTAGATGAGAAGGGAATTTGATAAACCCTAGATGAGTTCTCCCACTTCTCCCTTCATTCCTAGGTAGTTTTCCAGAATAAAATCGTGACCCCCCGGAATTAGGAGCTAAGGGACCTATTTATAGTAAATGGAAAACGTGCATAATTTAGCCTATCATGGAACGGCTCCGTGTCATGGAGTATATCGTGGAGCACTGCCTCTGTGACATGGAGGCAACGCGAAAGCTCTCTGGAAATTCACCCGAAGTTTGGCCTCGACAGCACCTTGCCGCGTTGGCAGCGTGTCACGCTGCTTGGGTAGCGCGTTGACACCTCCATGTCGCACAGCCAGCCTGCCGTGGCACGTTGCCAATGTGCAGGTGGGCTGTTGTGATCATCCTGCCTGCCGTGGCACGTTGCCAACGCGCAGGTGGGCTGTTTTGTGCCTCCTCTTTGCCGATGTTCGCGGGTTAATTCTGTTTTCAAGCCTCTACTTCACCAACTCATGAATTAGTTTCTCAAAAGTCATCAAAACCTACAAAACAAAGGCTAATCATGTTGGTTAGCACATATCTTCACATTCATATAAAGTTACATGAAAATGTATACAATAACATAGATAAACAAGACTAATTTAAGTCATAAAGCATATCTCGGGCATGCTATTTTTGCCCGTGACCACCAACCCACTTCACACTACCACCCCACCTTCGTCTAGATCCACCAACTGCACCCCTAACTGGGCTAGTCTATGAATATCCCTTGCTAACTCCTTTTTATCTTCCTTAATATGAGTCGCACTCCCCATAGACCGTCTAGGTAGGGCGTCAGCCACCACATTGGATTTTCCTGAGTGATACAGTACACTCATGTCATAGTCTTTTAGCAACTCCAACCACCTTCTCTGACGTAGATTTAGATCCTTCTGACTCAGTGCATATTGGAGACTCTTATGGTCTGTAAACACATCTACATGAGCTCCATATAAGTAATGCCTCCATATCTTTAGCGCAAACACCACCACTACCAACTTCAAGTTATGAGTTGGATAATTCTTCTCATGAACTTTGAGCTGTCTGGAGGCGTAGGCTATCACTTTTCCCTGCTACATCAGAACACAACCGAGCCCAACCCTAGAAGTATCACAATAAACAATCAATCCATCTGTTCCTTCTGGCAAGGTCAGAACTAGAGCAGTAGTGAATCGAGTCTTCAACTCCAGGAAACTCTTCTCACACTCGTCCAACCACTGAAATTTCACCTTTTTTGAGTGAACTTAGTTAGAGGAGATGCTATAGAGGAGAAACCTTCCACAAACCATCGGTAATAACCCGCTAAACCCAAGAAACTCCTGATTTCAGTAGGAGAGGTAGGTCTGGGCCAATATTTCACGGCTGCTATCTTGTGAGGGTCTACTTGTATTCCTTTACCTGAGACTACATGACCTAAGAAGGCCATGGACTTTAACCAGAATTCGCACTTACTGAACTTGGCGAACAACTGGCGGTCCCTGAATGTTTGCAATGCTAATCTCAGGTGATTTGCATGCTCTTCCTCATTTCTAGAGTATACTAGAATGTCGTCGAAAAATACTATGAAGAACATATCCAGGTACTGCTTGAAGACCCTATTCATCAAATCCATTAAGGTTGTTGGGGCGTTTGTTAGCCCAAAGGACATCACCACAAACTCGTAGTGACTATACCGAGTTTTGAATTCTGTTTTTGGTATGTCACACTCTCTGACCCTTAACTGATGGTACCCTAACCTGAGGTCGATTTTTTAGAAACAACTAGCTCCCTGAAGTTGGTCAAACAGGTCGTTAATTTTGGGTAGGGGATACTTGTTCTTAAATATGACCTTGTTCAGTTGACCGTAATCTATGCACATTCTGAGGGTACCGTCTTTATTACATACAAATAGTACTGGAGCAACCCAAGAAGAAATGTTGGGTCTGATAAAACCCTTGTCCTACTCCTTCAACTCTTTAAGCTCAGCTGGATCTATTCTGTAAGGAGGGATGGAGATAGGCTGAGTATGGAAGGTGGTCTACTTCGAAATCTATTTGCCATTCAGGGGGAACCCCGGGGAGATCCTCAGGAAAAACGTCTAGGAACTCGCTGACCACAGGGACTGCCTGGATAGTCGGGGTCTCAAAGTTGGAATCCTTGACCCAAACTAGATGATATATACACCCCTTGGAGATGAGTATATGTGCCTTAATGTAGGAAATAAACCTACCCTTAGGTGCTGAACTGCTACCCATCCATTCTAACACTGGCTCGTTGGAAAATTGAAACTTGACAACTCTAGTTCTGCAATCGACTAAGGCTTAGCAGGAGGGTAACCAATCTATGCCAAGAATAAGGTCAAAGTCAACCATGTCTAACTCTACAAGATCAGCTAGAATAACTTTATTCAAGACTGGGACTGGGCAGTTTTTATACACTTGGCTGGCTCTAACTGACTCGCAAACGGGGGTGGAGACTGAAAATGGTTCTTAGAGGACCTTTGGATTGATGTTGAACTGGACTGCTATATAGGGAGTCACGAATGAAAGAGTGGCTCCTAGATCTAAGAGGGAATGCACGTCTAGATGGAAGAGACGTAACATACCAGTAACTACGCCAAGTGAACTTTCCTGATCTTGACGGGAAGATAGAGCATAGAAGCGATTTTGGCGTTGACCTCCATCTGTACCTAATGTGTTAGCCTGCTAAGATGATGAGGTGGTATATTGTGTTCTCCCTTTCCCTACTGACGGGCACTCCCTAAGCTTATGTCCAAGCTGTACACACCCAAAACAACCCTCTCGGCCCTGAAGGCATTCTCCTGGGTGATTCCTACCACACATGGGGCAAGCTGGATACCTATTCCCTGTACTGTGAGTCTGAGGTTGAGTGCCAGATGACCCATCCCTTCGATCCTGGCGGGATCAGAAGGTTCGGGCACTGGCTGAGCTGGGTGTTGGGGCTCTCTGCTGCTGTTGCTGCTACTGCTATTGTTGTGGGAGGCTACCACCGCTAGACCTTTGATGGCCGAAATCTGAATGGTCAGTCCTTGCCCGTTTGTTCTTACACTTCATATCCTTCATCTTTTCAGCCTCAATCTGCTGGGCATAGAAAATCAAGGTAGAAAGGTCCATGTCCTTAATCAACATCGCGGTCCTGCACTCTTTGAGGACCAGATTTGACACCCCACTTACAAACTTCAGCATGCGAACCCTTGCCTCAGCTACCATCTCAGGAGCATACTTAGACAGCATAGTAAACTCCAGAGCATACTCCTCCACAGTTCTGTTGCCCTGTCTCAAATTCATAAACTCCGCCATCTTTGCCTCCCTCAGCTCTCGAGGGAAAAACCTATCCAAGAAATCTATAAGGAACTCCTCCCACTCCACTGGTCCTGCTCTCACTGGCCGCTCCTCTTTCTACTATTCATATGAGACCTGAGCTACCCCTTTTAACTGGTAGGAAACCTGTTCAGCACTCTCAGAAGAGATAACACCCATAATGCGGGTGATCTTTCTGATCTTATCCACGAACTCCTGGGGATCCTCCCCTACTTTGGATCCCTGAAAAGATGGAGGGTTCATGCGGGTGAAGTCCCGCACCATCACAGCCACCGCGTCCCGTTGGTGTTCATCAATACCACCTGCTAGTTCACTTGGTTGGTGACTGTTTGGGCCAGCAATTGGATGGCCACCTAAAATTCAGCGGTAAATTTTGAATCATCTTGGGGAGCTACTGGGGCTGGTGGGGCAGACCTGTTGGCGTTACCGACCCTTATTCTATTTCCACATCGGGGAGGCATGGTTCAGTGAAATGAAACAGAGCACGAGTTAGAATGGCATTCCTAGAATTGAACTTTAACGCACTATAAAGAGTATGAACAAAAGGGAGTTTTCCTAATAACACCTTATAGCTTCCTCGTCATAAGTGTGGCATGCTTCACACTCATGGAAAGGACTCTACTCGATGCGGCTTTCAGACTTTCTGAGGATACTCTAAACCTAGTGCTCTGATACCAAGTTTTTCATGCCCCCAGCCTACACCATGGACGTAATAAGGTACTTGAAGCAGCAAGTGACCCCAAGTCAACCCCTGGTACATGCATAGCAAAAGCTTTGAATTAACAACATAAAAGCATTTTAGAAAACGAAACTAAAAGAAAACATAAAATTTACATAATCTGAAATTTGAATGTACTCTATGTCTGAAAGTCTTCTAACTGATGAGTTACTGGGACAAGCCCCCAACTAACTTTAAGTCTAAATAAAACTGTAAGATAATGAAATAAGGCCCTCGAATGGTGAGGACTCACACTTCAATTACAACTGAGGAGGATCTGAAACGTGGCTGCTAACGCTGCTGAATCTGGGAACCTACAGCTGTATCATGACATGATATAGCATAAAAGTATGCGTCAGTACTTTGAATGTACTGAGTAAGTGGGAGGAAACATAACTGAAGTATAAAGTCTGAACTGAAATGACATGTAATGACCCTAACAAGCAAACTTATCTAAGCTACTGATATATATATATATATATATATATATATATATATATATATATTGAAATGGTCAAGATGACCCTGTCTGGTTTTAAATGACATGCCCTAAGTCTGTGATACTGTACTAAACTGAGATATCCGATAGAACTGGAACTGAACTGAACTGCATACTCTGAGCTGGACTAAACTGACTAGTGGTAAAGTCTATAACCGACATATAACCAAGTGAGCTAGACGTGGAGTCCGATGTATACACACCAACTGTAGGACCCAATATACCTTTCTAGGGTATCAAGGCATGAACTGGGTGATCACAAAAGCCTGGGATAAAACAGGCCAAGTAATATTGTAACCTACGGTGGCAACGAAGGTTCTGGGAACCTGGGTGCGCTGAAACCCTGGCTGGCTCGGTGCTAAGTTCTACTCCCACAGTAAACCTATACTTAACTACTAAGCTAATAGCTCAAAACTGGGGTCTAAGACTAGTCAGGAACATATAACTAAAAGTACCTCGAGAGTCTTATCAGACCAGACTCTAAAACTGGGTTCTAGACTGGTCAAAGCTGCTTATTTGGAAGTGTCGTAACCGTCTAAGAACAATCTGTAAACTAAACTGGGGTCCTGGGGCTGGTCAGAGCTACATATATATCCAAAATGTCATGACCGCCTAAAACCATTATACCGGATTCTAAGTCTAATTCTGATAACTAGGAAGCACCACTGACACCTCGGAAAAAGATCGAAGTCAAACTGATCAGTTGACACTTTTTGAATAGTTCTAAAGAGGTTCTATTTTCTAATTGAACCAAACTACTAAGCATCTAATAGAGAACTCAACTCATTCCAACAACACGGGAAATTTCACAATATAGCAAAATTTTAAGAATTAAAGGAATCTCATCAAACAAGGCAAAAATCATTCTCATCAATGGAATAATTTCTCAATATATATGTAAATAATAAGAATTACTAGGAAATTCAACCCAAAACATACTTTACTAACTAGACAGAATTTAATACACAAACGATCTTTACTCGAGAACTTAGGGTTGTAAATCACTTGGCAAGAACATCAATAATTTACTTAAGAACTGATGAAGATCATATGAATAATAAACATGGATAATAACCCAATTGAAATTAAGGAAAACCAACATGAAAAATCTTTTTCATATTAGAAAATCTCAGGGCTAAACTGATAGGGAAATTATGGGAGGATTTTGGGGGACACAAGGGAAGGATAATTCCCTTGTTGAATTTTCACATACCTAACTAAAATTCTCCTGGAGAAAAAGACTTGAACTGCTGCAATGGTGAACACCCCTAAGCTTTCTTGAAGGGTTCTTGAGGGGAGAGCTTACGGTGATTTTCTAAAAATTGAGAGTGGGAATAAAGAATGAACCATTTTTCCCCACTAAAAGGTCTAAAATTATTGCAAAAAAGATGTAGCTTAAAGCTTGGGAGAGTATGAAATTACTAAATAGCCCTTAGAAATTCGCTGGGAAAAACTGTCAGGTGACCTAACTGGTCGTGGTGACTAATCATGACTCGTGGTCACTCCCATCAAGTACACTGCCTAAAACTGACTAAGGATGGTAACGGGGACATAACGAGTCGTTACTGGTGACCACGACTCGTTTCCCCACCCGTCAAGTACACTTTCCCACTCATTAATTTCTCGACCCAGGCCTGACATGAGTGATTCAATGGGTCGTGGTCAGTGACCACCACTCGTGAAGTCCTTCATTGGGTAAACTATCTCCCTTCTTAAATAAAATTCTCAAACCTCCTTCTCACGTCTCACCTAATGAGTCATTGGGTCACTTAACGACCCATTAGGTGGGTCATCCTGTAGTTTTTCTGCAGCTTTTCCAGGTTTCCTGATTTGAGTCCCAAAATTAGATTTTTGAGTTTTCGGGGCATTACAGGAAGCTATGCGAGAGTTATTGGGTGGGTTGCCCAAACCTCCCAAGGAGATTCATCATCTAGTGCAGTTGTTGTGAACCTCGAGGGTTTACAGGGAGCAGTTGCCTCATCATCCCAGGCCCATTTTGAGCTACAGGAGGATCTAGAGAAGGAGAAGAAGACAAGATGATTCCGGACTAGCTTTTTGTCCGCATGCGGAAAGGGGTGAAGAATATCTACCGCACCCTCCTTCCAGGCCCCAGGGTTCCTCGTTTGTACCCAAGCGATATCCCAGAGTACACCTGCCTCAGTAGAGACGACGATGAGGAGGCTAGTGACCCAAGCAATGACAACAATGAAGCCTCCATCTAGTCGGGGTCACAATATATTTTCCTCCCATTTTCCCCCTTTAGCTTAGATACTTTTTTACTCTCGAAGGGCTAAATGCCGAATAATTTCTCTTTCTGCTCGTTGTTGAATGATTTTCCATTTTTCTCTATTTTTGGGGTACAGGTGCCCATTAGGACATTCAAATGATGATGGCCATGTTTTGGCCCCATGTTTATATAAATTGCAGTTCTTATATACACATATGCTTGATTCACCACTTTTGACATAACTGAAAAAAATTTCAAAATAGAGAGGATTGAATTCTATTTAGTAGTCATCCGCTATAGTGGTCACTTTTTCATTGTAGTGAACCCGCTATGATGGTCCACTTCTCGCTGTAGCGAGTCTACTATGGAGAGACATACCTTTCTTCAGCGAAACTAGCTAAGCAGAACACAACAAAGGATATTCATCCCTCCGATCAGTATTGACCTCCCTTTGCCACCATTATTATACTTCATTATCACTAATATTTCATACTTTATCATCAATTCACACGTCAACATGGCTATATTGCAAGATAGAAATTAAGCCCATTGAGATACCAATTGGAATTTTTCAAATACCAATTGGACTAAATCCGGGCAGATAACACACTCAGACAACACGATAGGAAAGAAATAAAGCAAAACTTCCTAGATTCCTTGTAGCCTTCCAAAGATTAAATGTGGACACCTAAACACCAATTTGTAGGAGTCTACTAGATGTTGCTCTTTTACTTGTGAAATCGATAACCTAGACACTCTAATACCAACATTTCATGATCCAAATAGGTGAATCGTGCAGGCACCTACATCGACTCTAACTTGATAGGTGAAATCCTTTTTGAACATCATATAAAAATATTAAAATTTCTCATTTATTTACATAAATCAACAATGTTAAATTTTACAATAAGAATCTCTCAATACCCATGACTTTTCCAAGGTGTTATACCCCAGAATCCCAAATATCAGACACAGGAGTTGAAATGGAGAAAAATTTAAAAACAACCATCAAGCACAGAACGGGTTGTGAGGTAACCTGTGAAAGCAACCCGCAAGTTGTGATGTGACTAGTGGGGAGGCCCAGGTGATGAGCTCAAAATTTGGGAAATGCGATCCCCACGGATGTGACCATGAGTCATGGTCAGGTCCCACAACTCGTTAGATCAGTCATGGGGAGTGATGAGTGAGAAAAGAGACGGAAGGAGGCAGTGTACCTAACTGAAGGACCCCACAAGTTGTGGTCAGTCACCACGATTCGTGCGGAGGTTTGTGAGCAGCATGGTGAAGTAAAATAAAAATCCATGGCAGTGTAAGTGACGGGTGGTGACCATGATTCGTGGTCACCGGCAACGAATTTTGATGTCAACCGTGATGAGCCCAGATGACCTGATAAGCAGCGTACTTGATGGATGATGCCACAAGTCGTGGCCCAAGGTAAAGAGTCGTTAGGTTCCTCGTGGGGATTATCTGGTAGTTATTTCTACAAATTTATTAAGGGTTTTTCGGTAATTTCTAAGATCCTAAGGCCTAAACTACGTCGTTTTAAGTTATTAATGATGTCTTTTAAGAGGGTTAAGTTCATTTTAGGCCATATTCATTCATGCATGCAAAGATAGAAGGTTAGAGATGGTGATCAAGCTTGTTCTTCTTCAAATTATTTTTAATTCCTCGTGGGCAATTAGAGAAATGTAAGAATCAGCCTTAATCAGGTATGTAGGGTTATCAATAGGTGAATCTTTTCACACCCATGTCCAATTCCTCTCTAAATCATGAGTTTCCTATGTCTAATCAATGGGGTTTTAACCCAAATGCATGAAGTTTTTAATTCTCTACATGGGTATGATTTAAATATGTTTCTCCTACTGAATTATGAATCATGGGAAAGTTTTATAATATTTTCAATCAAAATCATGTTTCAAGTTTTATGAATTAAAAAACCCATTGATGAGAAGTTTATGAAAGAAGAGATTTGTGATGAATGTATGATTATGACGAGATGTTATGATGAAAAGCACGTTTTTAAGCTACCCATGTTTATGTTTTCAATATGAATCGAGTATTTCCAAGCATGAGAAAGTATTGGGCAATGCCCATATGTTCAAGTATGATTTATGATTTCTCGAATTTAGCTTACCACATGGTTTTGGAGCGAGGACTCCCAATTATCTTTCAGCTTGTGGTATGATTTGAGTTAAAGCTTCTCATATGCATGATTTCATATTTGATATGTATTTGATTATTGAGCTTCGTCAATTGACGATGTTAAGCTTTGTTGAAAAATAATGGAGAGAATATGCATGTTTTTAGGAGTAGTGTCTAGCGCCGAGTAGGCTAAGGGTCGGTCACACTATGCCTAAGAACTACGCGCCAACGTAGGTTTATATTATTATATATATTACTTCGGGACCTCTCTTGTGACCTATCCCCTATCGTATTGGGCCATGAGCTTGATATCAATATCATGGTATCGTCCCTAGCCCTGGCAAGGCTTTGGATGGCTCTACCCACTTGAGTGTGATAGTTGGAACCACATAAGCTCTATCATGGTATGTCGGTTAAATGGCGAGTCTCCCATTTTTCCTCATGATTTCAGTTATGCATGTTCATTAATCATGAGATTTATAAATATATATATGTTCTAAAGCAGGTTTGACTCAATGTTCAGTTTTACTCATGACTATCAGATTTCAGCTTTGAGTCAATTGATTTAGTTATGATGTTATGTAATGTTATGATGAGATCATAATTTCAAAAAGAGTGCATGCAAGCCCTACTCTCAGATCCTTATTGTTTATGTTTTACATTATGCATGTCTTTAAATTATTTTACTTATTTAAGAGGTTTTACTTATCTTGCATACTTGATACATTCCATGTATGATACAGGACCTGGCTCTCAGGCTCAGCCCCTTTTATAGTCAGTCTTCAGAGTTAGCATCGTACGTTGTTGGTGAGTCCTCATCTCCCGAGGACTAGACTTATTCGAATTTCCTTTATGTATTTTTAGTTTCATCTTTATTGAGTTAGTTGGGGTCTTGTCCCATCAACTCATCATGTTTAGAGGCTTTTCCGACAAAGGATGTATTCAGCTTCAGATTGTATATTCTGATGTTATGTTTAATTTAGACTTCCGCTATGATTATCTTGTTGATTCTTCAGTTTCATCAGTTGAGTTAGATGTATATTCATGCCATGGGTCAACTTGGAGTTTCTCGGGGCTCTTTGTCCTTTGTTGCGATTCGGGCCTCCGTTCGTGTAGTGACACAAGGTCTATTCTAGACAAGTACAAAAGATATACTTGGAATACTGAAAAATAAAATGACATATCGCCTGCGGAAGATATGCAGAAGAAATGAGAAAGAAATGCGGAAGCTGATGCTGAATATGCCGCATCAATCGTAAAACTTCAAACCTGCCACAACCTACATCAAAAAAGGTATAGCAAGGGTAGTATCAGTAGGCCACACGTACTGGTAGGCCTCATCGGTCGACTACAATTAATTTATGTAGCAGCATAAAATTAATGGGCAATCAATAATTCAGTTTTTAAACAACCATTCAACAATTTATCAAGAAAATTTTCTTACTCTCCATTACCCCATTTATTTAATAATACATCCATATTTCTTTACCCAACATAGCCACAAGGCTGGCCTGAACATTTCTTAGGACTTGTTGTAGCCATAACTTAACTGTTGTCGCAGTCTCACCGTAGCGAGAATTCTATCACTGTAGTGGTACTTCTCTAGGAAGTAAATCAACTTCGCTGGAAACCTTACTTCTTTAGACACCTTATCAATTACACAAGGTCTAACATCACATAAAACTGTAGCAATCTACACCTAATTAAATATACACTTCACCACTCTTTATCTTATCATAGTTATTCAATTTATTCCCCATATTTATGAAACATTCTCATAGTCAGGATCAATCCAGCAACAATACATAAATCATGTTTACCCAATGATGGTGGACGCAACATTAACTCATAAACAACCAATTTCATCGAACACCAAGAATTACAATACAACCAAGATACAATTATGCATCAAATCACATGCACACTAAACCCATGGTAATTAGACCTATCATCATTAATTTCATCTCATCAAATATCTGACATACATTAATGTCATACTTGCCACTGAACTCTGTCACACAGTCGTATCTAAATCATAACAGACATGTACTGATCTCTATCTCATAGCCATATGTATATCATGACATACATGTACTGATCTCTGTCACAATATTATCATCGATGATGTACCGGGCACACGCCTCCATCAAATCATTGTATACACATGCTAGAGGGCCTTATATTTTCTATTCCGATCATGACCTGCAGGGGACTCTAGAAATCTATATATTGTACACCCAGCCGTATGAACACCATATCATATCTGTCTGTGTATTCATACCATATTGCTCACCCGAATGCTCACCTCGGACACGAGCCACTCAAATTCAAGTGCTCATACACACACTAATCCGCTCGTCCGGATGCTCGCCTCAGACATGAGCCTCTCATCTCAGGATAAGGACTAATTATCCAACTTTCATCAAGATATCTAATATGATTATCAATCTATAACCTCATATGACAACTCAGGGTGATATGTCAACCAACATTCATTAACATAACTTATTGTGCATTTCATTCAGTACACTCATAGGACAATTCAGAAAGATATATAAATCAATAATCATCAGCATAATTCAATATGTTATTAATTTAACCAACACATATGACTCCTCATAAGTATATATTGATACAATTGCACTTAATTTTTACAACAACAAAACACATTTATTCATCTTGGGGTTCATTCACAGAACGCAACTAAATCATCATTACCTCCATCACAATCAACATACGAAGACCAAATAATCATATTATCAATCAACACAGATATACATCATTATATAAAGTCTAACTCCTCATAATCATAACCCTCTATGTTCTAGTTATTTATTAATTAATCAAGTCTTGCGTCATCTACCACAATATTAAAACACACAAGGAACCTTCACAATTTATCGATTCAACTTTTCCTACCCTCTCACATAAGAATCTATTACAAAAGCAGGTTCTTTTAGTATTGATCAAAATATTAATCGTATTAGTCCTCATTTCAAGTTAACTTACTTGGGCCTATCATCGTCTCTTTAACATATTCATTCACAAGAAAAAGTCGTTAACGCACAATAATTATTTCAACACAATCCATATTTAGTTACTCGACCTTACTACTATAGTTTCTCACAAATACTCGTTCTTCCCTTACCTCGAATTCATTTTAAGCAAGTTAATTTATACTAACAACCCTTCATTTTCAATCATAATGATTAAATTGCAACATTAAGCTCAATAATCAAACTAGGTCTGATCACCTTACTTTTTCTCTTTATTTATACTATTATGATCATTATCCCAAGATTATATCATCAAGATTATACCACTTAAATATTCAATCAAGAGCAACTAAAATCATATGTCATCAGAACTTGTAATGGAGAACATCACCTCAAGGGTGTTTTATCAAGGACATCACATCAAGAGTATTTTATCAAGAACATCATATCAAGAGTACACACCATTATTAGCTATCAACTATGTTTCACTTATCCACGTGTTTTATAGTTAGGATTAATCTTCCACTTTTATAGTTACTTCATTACAAGTATTTCATCACTTCATCACATTTTAGATATCTCTACCCGCATCAATTGTACATTAATAATAAAGATGTATACGATTCACTAATTACAGTCTAATACAACGGTAAGTCGTAACCTATCTGAATTGCAAAATTGGAATATGCAGCTACTCCGCAAGAGTTTTATCTTTTCTCGATGCCTCCAAAAGTTCAAAGTATAGAAATAAGATATTAAGGAATTAATCAATAGGCTACTTCTTCGATTCAAGGGTTTCGGAAATCAACTACTCCATTCTACCCGTTTTCTACGATCTAATTCGATAATCACAGGTTAAATTATCATAACTCAAATCTATAATGATCATTCCAACCTATTTCATGGAGTTTTTACTCCTCTAATCCTCTTAAAGTATTTTTAAGGTTAAGAGTTTCAAATTCACAGAATTCTAGGTCTCAAACTATCACCAACATAATTTTTTATAGTTACATTTACCCTAGAAAGTGTTAATTTTACCACTTTTAGGACTAGAAATCAACAAACAATCATTTCCATAAACCTCGCCCTAGTTTTCACAAACCTAGGGTTCTTAGCTAGGAATTTAGCATTAAAAACTATCATTGATTCTGGTTTTTAGGGAATCAAATGAGGTCAAAAAATAGCTAGAACTCATACCTTGGGAAGGAGAAACTAATAAGCTCTTAGAAATCACCCTTTTGCTCTCAAGTTCATGCCTCAAAATAATGGGATGAAAAAATCTGAAATTCTGACTTAAACTGACTTTCTGCCTCTTGTCGTCCGCTATAGCGGTACTCTTTTGCTACAGAGGTCCCCCGCTACAGTGAAGGATCATTCTCCAAGGCAGTCCAGCCGCCTAAGATTTTGAATCAACTCATCAAGTCAATTAATAAAACAATCTCTTATTCTGAAAAAAAAAATAAGCTAGACACGTTAAAGTTTGAATCCTTATGTCAATGTCATCGAGGCTATATAACGATAGAATGGGTCGTTACATAACAGTTAATAAAAATTTACTTAATGCTTTCACATTAGATTCTTCAACCTCTCATGGATTTTTTTAATGAATTGCTAAAAATCACTATTTTTTATTGAAATTTCTCATTGAAAAATATTAAGTGGCTATTTTTTTGGATAATTTGATTGAATTAGTGAGAAAAAAATGGTGTTTTCAAATGAAAAAATCATGAAACTTTTTACCATTTTAATAATATTTTAAAATACTTCTTTGGTGTGTGTCATACAGTGATACAATACTCTTTTGTTTCATATTTAATGGTATTTTACCTTTTCATTTCGGTAGAAATAAGTGGTGTTTAATTGGACAAAGGGAGTTGCTCGGACAGTAAGCACCTTTCACCTTCAACCTAAAGGTTGTGGGTTTAAATCACCAAGGGAGAAAAAAGAGTGGGAGCTCCTGCGGAGGGATAAAAGAAATTTAAAAAGAATTAATTATTCTTTTGCAGATTTACCCTTATTTAAATGAGTGAATTTTTATGTAATCAAGAATCTATGTTAAAATATTATCCATTCTCTTTTAATTGTTCACAATAAAGTTTAGACTTTCTTAATAAATGAAGTGCATATTTTACTATAATAATCATGATTATTAGCATTTCAAAAGATATTGAATAATAATTGTCATGATACTAGCTTGATTAATTGGTTAATTAGTTCGACATAAAAGATATAAAAGATAAATCCTCAAAAATTCAAGGTATAAAAAATGTAAGCTACTTAAATTAACTACTCAACACATGTCAAAGAAAAAGGAAAAAATTACTCCTGCAATTATTTCACGTCCAGCAATTTCATCATCCGTGTTGAACTTGGCTTTCCTCCTACAAAATGCATGAATAAAAACACTTTGATAACATTGTAATGTAAAGGAAAAGAACAATCGATCAGTAATTGTAAAGTTACTTATTAAAGAAGTGAAGAATTACTCAATTAACTATACATGTTATTAACAAATTGCATAAATTAGCAAAGTTTCAACTTTCACATACTGTTTGTTTGGATTATTGTTATCTACAGAGTTTCATCCTTGATCGACAAACATGTCTTGTTCTACTCTCAATGTAATATTGCAAAAATCAGAACATCATGAATATTTTAACCAATTCAACAATTAATGATATAATCTGAGAAATATATACAAATATTGTATATCAAATAATAATAATTGGAAAAAATAAAAGATTTTTAATTGATTTCAATAATCTAATAGTGATGCAAGATGTACCAAAACTTCTGATTCTACTCTAAAATCAAACTCTTCATGATTATAATACTAAATAAAAATTGGTGCATTTAAAAGATAAAACATATCTCCAAGATTATCAATCTAATTGAACATTTTATGACATGTAGAGAATATTAATTATTAATTTACCATATCTTTGTGGCTACAACTGCTTTTTTTTCTCTAACACAAATTTTATTTATCCAGCCATCTGATAAGATGAAATCTTTAGCATTAGTTCTCTGACATTTGCATTGTTTTTTCTCTAATTTGCTCTTGTGGAGGATTACTAGCCCATCTATGAGCCCTCTTAAGGTTAGTTCTTCTTTCCACCAATGACTCATTAATAGATTCAGTAGCAGGAGCTTTTGTTTTTTTCTTTATAACCTCATCATCATTTTTAGAGTCTTGATAATTTATCTCATTTTTTTGGTCTATATCATTTTCTTGTTTGACCACATCATCATCATCACTAATTTTTTTATGATGTTTTTGTTCATTTAAAGCAAATCGATCAACATCAGTCTTCAAATCTATGGCACCTCCATCCACTTCTTGATCCTTTTCTTATATGACGATTTTTTGAGTATCAGGACTAGATTTTTTCTGCTCGTCTTGATCATTCATAAGAATTAACTTGTTATCATCAACTTTGTGAATTTGATCAGTTGAAATCTTGCAATGATCCCATTCATATCACCATCAATAAGTAGTTCAAGTTCATCGAATATATCATCATAGTTATCCATCATTTTGTAATTAGCTAGATGAATAAAAGGTCAAGAAGAAAATAAAAAAGAGAGAGTGGAAAAAATAGAAAAAAAAATTCGATACAAACTGAAGATATGAAAGAGCGGTTTTGTGGAGTTTTTGAATAGATATGAGATGATGACACCGTTACTTTTTTACTTCTGTCCAAAATAATCAATGTATGGCTCTTCTATTTAATCATGTAAGTGTACCTCAATTTTATTTTCTTTTTTAAATTATAGTCCTTTTTAAAACTTTTATTAAATTATGTTAAGATTAAGAAAACCATGGATTAACAATTAAGATAAAGTCTCTTATTATTATCTTGCATATTGAGAAGATTCATCATACATCTTTTTTTTTCTACTATATTTGCAATGCAATGAAGATTGTGGAGATTAATATTTCTTTACCAAGGAGTGTTTTTTGTGTTTAAATCTTTTGTGTGTTACTAAATCTAAAACATGGAAAGTTGATAGAAAGAGTTCATTGTGATACGCATTCTGACTGTTAAATACATTATTATGATTATGTTGATTTTTATCGTTTAATTATTGATTAAAAAACTAGCTAAATCATCACGTTTACTTGTTATTTTGTTAAATAACCTAATTTGAAAGGTGATAATTATAGTAATAAACTATGGATGATATTTTTATGTTTATCAATTTAAGGGATTTTAAAAATTGCATTTCATTAAAAATATAAAAATAAGAATAATAAAAGTAGACATTGATTTTTTTTTCTTGGACTATTACTCTAGCTATATAAGTTTTAAATATACTTAAGTTGTTTCCGTTAACAATGTGTAAAAAAATATTTAAGGGATTATAATAGTTATTTTTTAAATTAGTGTATTCAAGTAAGATCTCTCCTAGATGTAATTTACATTACTCCAAAGATATTAAGATGAAAACAAATATTACATATCTCTTTTATCCTTATATTTATATAAATTAATTAATATTTTATTTTATTAAAAAAAATTATATCCAACTTTTAATAATAAAATGTAATAGAGTGCTTAGTGTTTCTAACAATATTATTCATTGTCCTTGATGATAATAGTTAATAAAAATCACTTAATACTTTCACATTAGATCTTTCAAAATTTTCTTGGACTTTTCTATGAACGTCATCTTGATATTTTTAAAATATCATGTAGTATTATCATTTAATATTTTTTTTCTTTAGGAGGATTAATTAGTTTACCAGTTGGCCAAGGTTGATAATATGGTATAAAATTAGGTTTATTTTAATTCGTGGTTAATCGATATTGAGTTTTTAAATTAAATTGTTTATGCTTCATATATATGTCAAGTTTTGGGCGTGAGGGGGTGTTGAATCTCATATCAGCGGGATGATGATAAATTGATCTGTTCATATGGTCTTAGATAATCCTCACTAAGTGAGTACAAAAAAACCAACAAGCTGCACCAACTCTATTTCGAGTCAAATCATGAAAAAGTCGGCTAGTGATTTGGTGTTGGAAAAAAACTCGACTGTAATCGATTTGGTTTGATTTAACTAAAAATGTCAAACTAAATCAAACCAACCCAACATTCTATGTATATAATTTTATAAATATTTTATGTAATTTATATGTTCTTCTCTTAAATTTTTCCATTGTTTTTATCTTTTAGCATGTATTATTTCAAAGTTTGGACTTAGAATTTTGAATGATCCAATAAGTTTTACAGCTCGTAGATGCATATTATTAATTCAAATAACGTCCAAACAAAACCAAAACAACATTAATACTAACAAAAGAAATGGTTTCAACAATAGAAATGATAATAATATTTAGATATCTATTTTTTAATTTTGAAGGTTAATTTACACATAAAAAAATACGTAACTTAACTTTTTTTTGATGTTTAGTTATATAATTAGTACTTATTAGTCGTACTTTGTTTGGCATGACTTATTACTTTTAAAGTATAATCATTTTCATTATGACTTAATTAATTCAAAATATTTATTTTATGTAATTTTATTATCTTTTTAGTTGAATATCTTAATGTCATCTCATCACTCATTTCATATCTTGTGTTTTATTTTTTAATTATGAATTAGATAGTTCTATGTTAGTAAGATTAAAAAAATATTCAAGTATAAGTTATACGTTTTATATGAAGACTTTATCGAAAAAAATTTGAAAAATCTGGGAAAAAAAGATGAGGTTGAAAAAACCCAACTTTTATTGATTTGATATGGTTTATAAATTCAAAAATTTGATACAATTAGTTTGGTTTGGTATTTAGAATATTCGAACTAACCTGAACTATGTACACCCCTAATCTTCACCTTGTAAGTTAACTTTTAGAATTGAATTAGACTCAAATTTCAAAACATAGTCATATTTGAAATTCTCAATTTCATTATTATTGTCTTCAAAATTTTGAGGCATTATGAGATAAAATTTATGTGAACATGATCATTTCATTATGTTCTTTTTGTTTATTTGCATTGGACAATCTAACATGGCTACGTTATAAGCATCAGATTATATGAATCTTGTTAGATTCTAGACTATGAAACTTTTAAAAATTTAAATAAGTTGTGAGTATGTTGTTTCATTATAATCATCTTCAATAGTATGCACGTATACGACTTGCTAATCATAATCTAACACAAGGTAAATCATAGCCTACTTGGATCACCGAACTGGAATATGCAGCTACTCCACAGGAGTTTTGCCTTTTCGTAATGCCTAACATGCCTCTGAATGTTCAAAGTCTAGAAATAAGACATTAAGGAATCAATCAATAGGCTACTTCTCCGATTCAAGGGTTTGGGAACTCAACCCACTATATTCTAACTATTTTTTACGGTTTAATTCGATAATCACAGGCTAAATTATCATAACCCAAATCTACAATGATCATTCCTACTTAGTTCGTGGATTTTTTGCTCCTCTAACCCTGTTAAAGCAATTTTTTAAGGTTAAGGGTTTCAAATTCACTGAATTCTAGGTCTCAAACTATCATAAAATAATATTCTATAATCACATTCACCCTAGAAAGTGTTAATTTACCACTTTTAGGCGTAGGAATCAACACTCAATCATTTCTATAACCCTAGCCCTAGTGCTCACAAACCTAGGGTTCTTAGCTAAGAATTCACCATTAGAGACTGTCTTTGATTCTGGTTGTTAGAGAATCGAATGAGGGAAAGAACGGGCTAGAACTCATATCTTGGAAAGGTGAAACTGCTTAGCCCTTAGAAAATCGTCCTTCTGCTCTCAAAGTTAATGCCTCGGCATAATGGGATGAAAACCCCCAAAATTAATGACTTAAATTGACTTTCTACTTCGCGTCAACTGCTACAACGGTACTCTTCCGCTGCAGCGATCCCGCTAAGGCGAAGGATCATTAGCCATGGCGGTCCTGCCGCCTTAAATTTTGAATCACCCCATTAATTCAATTAATAAAATAATCTTTTATTCCAAAAGCTAGACCTACAAAATTTTAAATCCTTATGTCAATATCATCAAGGCTATATAATGATCAAATGGATCGTTACATCAGATACCAATTAAGTAATCGTTCATCCCCCTACTACCTCACTCGATATGTAGGGGTTTTCTATCGCACCACAGTCTAAATCCACGTGGGGTTATAATTATGTTTATACCCCTTCTACCATGGTCTTACCGTTATTACATTCTGACTTAACCAGAACTTTACCATACCATGCTTGAAGGTCCTACAATGCTAATAGGCGTACTACACGAGCACAACACACGAATATAATTCTCACATCCCTGCATTGTCACGACTTAAGCTGGGACCTCGGATCGAGACACTAGACCTAGAACCACAAATGAATCCAAGCTAACCCAAGGCATAACATAATGTTAATATAACAACAAATAATAGAACAGAACTGACCAGAAGCTTAACTGAAACATACCAATAAAAAGGAAAAATTAAAGTTCTAATAGCGACACTGAAACATAAGTTGAAATTAGTACTACACTATCTGAAAGCCTCTACTAGTCTGATGAGCTTCTAGAACAAGCCCCCAGCTAACTCCAAAATCATAAACTAAAATAGAATAAAATAAAGAACAAACACCCATTCTCGGAAGATGAGGACTTACCACTGATAGCTGATGAAGTCTGGAACGTGTCTAATCACGAGCCTGAGTCTGAATACGTGGATCTATATCATAAAATGTTATAGCACATAAACTATGCGGTTAGTACTTGGAATGTACTGAGTATATGAAAAACGTAATTGAAGCTAGAAACATGCTAGTATGCTTAGAAGACTGATCTGAATACATAACTGAGGTGAAGTACAATGACACTATCTGAGATGTATAATTACTGATAGATATGCTTGTTTGAAAATATTTAATGATATATAATTAACTCTATTTTTGGGTCATGTACATGTATAGAAATCTAAATAAATCATAACTAAAAATTGAAACTGAAATAACTGTACTAAAACTACAACTAAACTGTACTATGGGAGAGACTATTAATCGACAAACTCCAATATGAGCCTTACGGAGCCCGACCTATAACCCCGATTGAAAGGATGTTCACTCTTTGCCAAGGGTAAGAACTCTGACTGGCATGATATCACACATGAACTCGAGGAAATAATCTCTAATAGTGATGATCCCTGTATGTGCCCATCGAGGCAATGGAGACACCCTCAAATAATGAGGATCTCATATTCCTCGAGCTAAGGGAAACATTCTCTACTATTGAGAATCCCTTATCCTACGGTGGCACGTAGTTCTGAGACCTGGGTACACTGAAAACCTGGCCTACTCGATGCTAAGTACTACTCCCAACTGAATGTAAAGACACATGTGAACTAATAATCTGAAGCTGATGTTCAAAGACTAGTTGGAACCACTTTATCTAGCAAGAGTCCCGAGAGCCTAAAGGACCACGATATACTAATATCTAGGGCGCATAACTGATGTTCTAAGACTAGTCATCCTTGCTTTCTACTAACAAGAGGCCGGAGAGTCTAAAAAACCATATACATATTGATCATACTGAATCCATGAGAATCTAGCTAGGGCTACTTTCTACTAACAAGAGGCCTGAGAGTACAGGGAATCATAAACATGCTAATCATACCAAATCCATGAAAAATCATAAGTCCAAATCATAGAGTAAATCATATGTACTGAATTTATGGTAAAATCATATATCTCAAATGGACCATATTTTCGAAAACAACTAATTCACGGGCTGAACTTAGGGAAATCATGTTAATATCTAACCATGGGAATTCATCATGCAATTAAGAGTGAATTCATGAACATCATGTGCTATTTATCATGAGGACCTTGAAAATCATGGAAGACATGAGAGAAAACACTCATAGAGTGGAAACCCTAACACTTGCTTTTGTAGGGAATCAAGTAGCTAGGGTTTTGAGCATAAATTGGGACACGAGGATGAAAGAAGATCCTTGTTGAAGTTACACATACTAGATTGAAGAAATCTCCTACTAGAACATGAATTTTGAAGCCCTTGGAGAGGAATCCTAGGTGTTCTTGAGCTTTAGAGGAAGAGAGAAGAAGAACTCTACGAATGATTTTAGAAGAATGAAAGTTTGGGATAGGAAAAATCCTTTTAATTCATCCCTTAGAATAACCACAATGACCTCTCTTAGGAATTATAAGCATAGAAAAATTACTAAAATACCCCTAGAGATTCACTTTAAAAACCTACCCGCCAGATGCAACGAGTCCTTCAACGAGTCATTTTCTGATCTGACGACTCATTGAATGCATCTGTTACTCCTGGTGTGATTTTGGTACTCTTTTGCTTCCCCAAACAACAACTAGATAGGACGAGTTGTTACTTGCAACAATGACTCATCATTTTTCTTGTCTTCACCACTCCCTCCCCAGCACAGTTCCTGAATTCCTTTCAATGGATCGATACCACGGGTCGTCACTCGCCACCACAGGTCATTGCACTCTTCTATTGTTACTGAATCAGATTTGGACCCTTTCTGAACTCCATTCAATGACCACTTATGTCGACCCATTACATGAGATAACGAGTCGTCATCTGACTTACATCAGGATTTCATGTGCTTACTTATATTGCTTTTGGTTTTCGTATCATGGATCTTGGTTCGCACTTATGGAATTTCCACATTGTTTTGCTGGGAATGTTGACTGAGGATCTACAACGAGGCACACGATGGGTTATTGTTCCTCATAATGACTCGTTACTTTCTCTTGTGGTTACAAAATTTCGGTTTCACCCTTTCTAAAACACTTCCAAAGGCTCTTCCTAATGACCCGTTACATGGACCAATGAGTCATCCTTTAACTCATTTGTTCTACGTAAAATTTTCACCAACTTAAGACTTCCTCAGGATTGGCGACTTAATGACCCATCAGACCAAATGACGACTCATCACATGAGTCATTATGTGGTACTTATTGCTAGTTCCCTGTTGAATTCCATTATAACTCTGGGGTATGGTCTTGGAAACTTTTCTGGGGTATTACAATATCTCCCCTTTGGGAACATTTGTCCTCGATGTGGACTAGCTAAGCTTAAAAGCTAGGGAAAGATCTACAATCCCAAGAACTGAATACTATATGCTGAGTGCTGAGGGAGTTTCTGACTCCGAATTGAATTTCATGACTGAACTGGAATCATGATTCATGCATGCATGCTAAGACATGAGAGGAACTGAAGGACATAAGACTGACATGGAACTAAGAAAAAGTACTGAGGAGGGACTATTTCTCCAAACTAAAATTGAGTTGGTAAGGATGGAGTTATAACTCCTGAAACTACTTTCCGACATATGAATAGATGACATGCTAACTAATTTGACAGGGAGTAAGACTTATCTGAATTCAACTTTCCAAGTAGTCCCTTCCACTAGTTGATTGCTCTATAAAACCTTTACTGAGACCGCCTCCTTGTTTCCCCCAATTTATGAACTTGCTGGACCAGGATTTCAACTGGAACCTACTCCTATAGAGTCTTCCATTCCCATCACCGCTTAGTCACCCTAACATCTCATCTCCTCATATAAGAACCCCATGCAACTGCACCCACCTCTCGAATGCCAACACACAATGCAAGCTTATTGCTACACTCATCTTTATGGCTCCATTGTAGCTTACACTATCGCAAAAGCTCTTTCGAATCCCTAACATGACTAACAACTGCACTCCATGAACTTCTACCTACTAAGAATCTAAAGCATGCATGGGGAGTCAATTCAGGACATATCCGTTGCAGCCATTATTTCTATTATGGAAGAACATACATAACCCTAAAAGTAAGGAGATCGTAAGCATGAATCATTCAAGAAATATAAACTGAGCACATACATGAAGTAGCAGGTTCATATGAGCCATTAAGGCACTGTCATGACCCAAATGGCCGTGATTGGCACCCACACTAACCCCCCTGTGGGCGAACCAATAATTCCCAATAATTATCCTGACATCAATCATTCAGAAAGAAATAACACTTTATAATAAAATGAAATGAAATATCAAAAATGATAACAATCATCTAAAACAAACAATATTCTCAAGATTCTATTGTTATTACACTAGACATCTACATACAAAACTAGGAATGATAAGTCTAGAAATTAAAAGAACTAAAGTGTCAGGAGGAGAGACATCTTTAATGGAGGAGTGAGACTGCCCGTCTTGCAATCGCTCACCTTTCAAGTGAAACTATTGCTGCTTCATAGGTGAGATTGAGAGGAGCTTCCTAGATCGAATTCTGAACTCAGAAAAGAAGTGCAGGAGTAGCTTCAGTACAAAACAGATACTGGCAGACATCATTAGTCGACCTTACATAATAATGTATAAGCAATGCAATAACAATATAAGACCAATCCAAAACATCATACATACATACAGTACACATTTCTAGAACATTAGTTCTACACAGGTGACAACCAGTCTGTTCACTAAATTAGGCCTTTCGCTGCAGCGGTCACTTGACCGCCGCCGCAGTCTCGCCATAGCGGAAGAAGTCCCGTTACAACGGTACTGCCCTAGGCAGTAGCTTGACTTAGCTGCACCTTCATCATTTCACTAGCTTTTAACAATTCACACATTCTTGTGCTTATTCAAAATATAAATATAAGTTATTGACATCGATTCACAACTGTTACATATTCACATGCAATATAAAGTGAATAATAATAAGATAGAACAACTCAACATCAAATATGTGCTTAACCATATCACATATCAAGTTTTTTCCACTTTTACACATTTAGGTAACAATCACATGATCACAAGTTCAACTCAACCACATAGAATTTACTCATTCCAAATCTTTAACACATTTACATCTACATCATAAAATAAAACAAATGGTAACATTTCGGGCACATGCCTCTGCTATATCACCATAAACACTCTGCCATCAACATCAATATACATACATGCTAGAGTCTTATTTCTACCCTTCAAGTCATGACCTGCAGGGAACTCTAGAAATCCATGTATTGTATTGGCATGGTACCTGCTCCTACTCATACGCTCATCCATATTCCCCCCTCGTACACGAGCCACTCAACTAATATTGCTCGTCCGAATGCTCCCTTCAGGCACGAGCCTCTCATCTCAGGATATTCTTATTATCCCTAACCATTCTCAAAGAAATTGAAACATAGTAGGGTTCGTTATTAATACATTCAGGGGTTTACAATCTACCTTCCTCAATCAAATAAATAACAAATCATTAATCACTTCAATCACAATGCAAAAGGAACACACTTAACAATTCAACACAGTTCCAAATTGTTCGGTGCCCACATCAAGTCAAATTTACTTCAACAGGAAATTCATCATAACAAGTGATGTCCATAGACCAATCAACACTGTTGTCATTGCACATAAATACATGCCATTATATAAAGTTTAACTCCTCTAAACCATAACCTACCTCAAATTGGGAGGGTTCGGACGAAAATCACCTTGCTAGAGCCTTTCCCTTCCTTAGTGCTTCTGAATGTGCAAAGCCTAACAAGAACATGATAGAATTCAGTAATCTACCACCCATAAAAGAGTCTTATAAACTCAAACCGTTCCCTTTAGGGCATTTTTAAGAGTAAAACCCCAATCCCACCTAGTTCTATGTCTCAATTCTCGCATAACTCACATTCTTTAACAATTAAATCTTAGGAAATGATCATTACCCCCTATAAACTTATAATCAAACCACCCCATTAATCCCCATGATCCATCCCTAGTCTATTAACCTAAAATTTCTTAGCTTAGAAAAACACCATTGGAGGTTCTCCTTGAATCCTAGTGTTAACATGATCCATCATGGAGATAGAAATTCAAGAGACTTGCCTTAGGGAAGAAACTCAACTACTCTAGAGGAGAAAATCGCCTTCATACCATAAACCTTCATGTGTTGGATATTATTGGGTATAACCCCATAAATCCCACTTAAATCCACTTTTTGAATTCCGTCGTCCACTGCAGCTAAAATATTTTCACAGCAATAGACTCGCTATGGCGGTCAGGAAATCGCTACAACAAATTTGACGATTATTTTTTTGGTTCGTTATGGTAGGACTCCAACTGTCACCACGGTCTCGCTGCGGCAGAAATTCTACTGCTGCAATGGTCTCCCGAAATAAGAAGCTCCACAAAATCATCAATTTACACTAGATCAATCCACAATATTGCTCTAACTGTTGTCTAGCCTCATTTAGAGTCTTCTAAGTCATATTCCCCATGTAATGATATACGGGTGGTTAAAAGCATATTCTAAGGACTCCGTTCATAGATCTGAGCATACTGGGAGCATGAGTTTACATACGTAATTGGTTTCATGACATAAGGTTGAGATTTATGGAATCATGGAGTGAGACTTGGATTGATGTCTATAGCAGTTACCTATCATTCTGGAAATCTAAACATAGGCATGAGTAAAGTGTAATGTTGACTACAACATAGGGGAAGACACCTGTGTAGGAATGGATCAACATCCCATAGATACTTTTCTGGAAAATCCTTATTAGAATACCCAAGAATTGACTTGGCCTTTCAACTTACCATCTCCCCCTTAGTTTAAGGTCATCATTCTAAGGATCTTGGATCCTTTCTTAAGTCTAGGCTAACCTTACTAACTTTTGACTTACCATTCGCCTCTAAAGCTATCACTGAAGGCTTTATACTTATAACCATTTCATACCATCCATGGGATAAATCTCATACTAGAATGCCAAAAAGGGTTTTATCACTTATACTGCAGCTTCTGGGCCTAACAAGATGCAAGGATTAGAATGAAAATCTCATAACATACATGTTTCTACTTCTGGCGAGCTTCCCCTTTCCTGATGTGATGACAGGGCGTAGAAGCAGTCCTGACACTGTCTACTACCCGCACCTGCTGATGTTCCCTGCTGAGATAGATAGGTTGTCGTAGCTACTGAAGAGGTGGCCGGGGCTCTACCTTCGCCCGGCTTGGCTATTGGGCAATCTCTGAGTTTATGGCCCAACTTGCTGCACCAAAAGCAAGTGCCTAAACCATCCATGACTCTCCTAATTGGTTCTTTCCATAGTTCTTACAAGCTAGGTATGTAATCTCCCTTACTCTGAGTCTGTATGGAACACTAACTATCGATGGTACTGAGACTGATGATCTCCAACGGGACTAGGAACGAGGTCCACCACTTATCCTCTATTAGGAATACTTTGAGTCCCCTGTCCTTGCTCTCATTCTCTCCCTTTCCAACTCCTTTAGCTTTTCCTCCTCGATCTGCTGCGCATGGATCATGAGTCTAGAAATATCTATGTCACTAATAAGCATCACGGTCCTACACTCCTTGAACACTAAATCTGAGACTCCATTTACAAACCTGCTCATGCGAGCCCTCGAATTAGCCACCATCTCCGGTGCATATTTAGAAAATTGGATAAACTCCAAAGCATACTCTTGTACAGTCATGTTGTTCTGCTTTAGGTTGATGAACTTGGCTGGTTTCGCCTCTCTCAACTCTCAAAGAAAGAACCTATCCAAGAAGGCTGTCACAAACTTGTTCCACTCACCGAAGCTGCGTCTGCCCTACGACTTTCCTTCCATTTTCTGAACCATAAGTGCAACCCCCTTCAGCTGATAGGAGGCTAAGTCCATACTTTTCTCACCAGTCACCCCGATAATCTAGGTGATCTTCTTAATCTCCTATATGAACTCATGTGGATACTCATCCACCTTCAACCCAAAGAATTCCAATGGGTTCATTCTATTGAAATCTCGTACCCTTGCAACCCTAGTAGTCCCGTTAGGGTTAATGGGTGCCACTGCCTGATGGTTGAACGACATGTGCCAACACCTGAAATGCAGTCCGAAACACTGCATGAGTAACCTGCTCATTCATCGGGTTCGCTGGGGCTGGTGGGGTTGGTGGGGCTGGCCTATTACTGTTTCTCCTTCTGTTGGTTCGTCTAGGAGGCATTATCTGCGAATTCGTAAAGCATGAATTTTGGAAGGGGAACTTTTAGAGTTTCACACTCTACGCATGATAAGAATCATGAAGAAATGGAATTTTTCTAAAAATTCCTTGTAGCCTCTTCCTCATAAGTATGGAGCGCTTCACACTCATAAAAAAACTTTACTTGATGTGACTCTCAGACACCCTCGGATAGTCTAAACCTAATTCTCCGATACCAAATTTGTCACGACCCGAGCTGGGACCCCAGATCAAGACACAGGACTTAGAACCACGAATGGCTCCAAGAGAACTCATGGCATAGCATAATGCTACATAAAAATAACTAATAGAACATAAATGAGCGAAATCTTAACTGAAACATACTAATAAAAAAGAAAGCATAAAGATCTGATAACAACACTAAAACATAAGCTGAAACTAATACTACTCTATCTGAAAGCCTTTACTAGTCTGATGAGCTGCTGGGACAAGCCCCCACCTAACTCTAAAATCATAAATTAAAATAGATTGAAATAAAGAACAAACACCCATCCTCGGAAGATGAGAACTTACAACTAATAGCTGACGAAGTCTGGAACATGTCTAACCACGAGGCTGAGTCGAAATACTTGGATCTATATCACAAAATGATATAGTACATAAAGTATGCGGCCAGTGCTTAATATGTACTGAGTATATGAAAAGCTTAACTGAAGCTAGAAACATGCTAGTATGTTGAGAAGACTGATCTGAATACATAACTAAATGCATAACTGAGGTTAAGTACAATGACCCTATTTGAGATGTATAATTACTAATATGATATGCTCGTTTGAAAATATTTAATGATATATAAGTAAATCTAGTTTTTGGGTCATGTACATGTACAGAAATCTGAATCTAAAATCATAACTAAAAATGTAACTGAAATGAATTTACTGAAACTGAAACTGAATTGTACTATGGGAGAGATTATTAACCAACAAACTCTAATATGAGCCTTATGGAGCCCGACTTGTAACCCTAGTTGTAAGGGTATTCATACCTTGTCAAGAGTAAGAAATCTAACTGGCGTGATATCACTCATGAACTCAAGAAGACAATCTCTAATAACTATGATCCCTACATGCGCTCATTAAGGCAAGGGAGACACTCTCGAATAATGAGGATCCCATATTCCAGTGTACTTGACAAATGACTCGATGAGTCGTTGCCTCTCTTGACGAATCGTTAGGTCCCTAGTTGGGACCCCCGAACAGTTATTTTCAGCAATTTTAGTAAGGGCTTTTCAGTAATTTCTAAATTCTAGGGGCCTATACTACGTCGTTCAAGGCTCGTTTTAGTGAATTTTTAGCAGGGGTAAACCTATTCTATGTCATTCTTCCTATGCATGAAAGTTTGAAGGTTTGAAAGGGGTGACTCAAGGCAAAACCTCAAGGTTTCCATTGGAATCTCAGCTTGGGCAATTAGAAGGTGTTAGAATTCACCCTTCCCAGGTATGTAAAGTTATGAGTGGGTGTCTCCTTCTACACTCATGTCCAATTTCTCTCAAATCATGATAAATCTCCTATGATCAAGTATGAGGTTTTTGCCCAACTGCATAATTCTTCAATCTCTATACATGGGTATGATTAGATTATATTTATGTTGGTGAATTGTGATGCTTGGGCGGATTTTAAATTTGTTTTCACTACAAATCATATTTTCTAAGTTATGAAATTTAAATGCCCATGGATGAAAAGATCATAAAAGAAGTGGATGATGATGAATGTATGATGATGATGAAAAGCATGTTTCTAAAGCTACCCATGATTATGAAGTTGTTTTCAAAAATGAGTTGAGTAGATCCAAGCATGATAAAGTTTTGGGCAATGCCCACATGCTGATTTAAATGATAATTTTTCCGAAATAAGCTTACTGCATTATTTGGAGCAAAGTCTCCCAAATTTCATAATTTCTAGCTTGTGGTATGTTGAGTTAAATATTCCTACATATAGCTTATCGCATGATTTGGAGTAGATGCTCCCACTTATACTTGAGCTTGTGTATATTCGAAATAAAACTTCCCATATGCATGAATTCGTAATTGGGATGTATGTCATTATTGAGCTTTGTGAAAGGACATTGTTGAGCTTCATTTTCACATGATGTCGAGGTTATGGATGATTTCATTAATGAGCTTTGTCAATAGATATTGTTGAGATTCGTTTCATACAATGTTGAGTATTGCATGACTTCATCTTGAGCTTCGTCAATAGACAATGTTGAGATTTGTTATATACGATGTAGAGCATTGCATATTTTTTGGAAAAGAGTCTAGCACCGAGCAGATTAAGGTTCGATCACCCTATGCCCCAGAACTACGCGCCAACGTAGGTTGATACATATATATTATCGGGATCTCCCTTGTGAGCTATCCCTGGCCCAAATGGTTTGATATCGATATCATGGTAGCGTCCTTAGCCCTGGAAAGGTTTTGGACTGTTCTGTCCACTTGAATGTGATAGTCGGGACCACATAAGCTCTATCGTGGTATGTCGGTTAAGTGACGAATCTCCCACTGTCTATATCATTCAGATTTGCATGTTCATTACTCATGATGATTACTTTACACATGCATGTTCTAAAATCAATGTTTGACTCATTGTTCAGCTTTTCAATAAAAATGTTATGTTTCAGCTTTGAGTCATTCGAGTCAACCATGATGTTATACAGCTATGTATGGTCATGTTGTGATAAGATTGCGATTTCAGAATGGATGCATGTAACCCAGCTACTTGTGCTTGAAAGCTTATGATATGTTTTAAATGATTTACTTTACTTGAGCGGTTTTACTTACCTTGCATACTCGGTATATTCCACGTACTGACCGCATACTTTCTATGTTGTATCGTTTCATGATACAAGACCCGGCTCGCAGCTTCAACCCGTTCTTGGACAGCTTCCGAGTTAGTATCTGCTTGGATTGGTGAGTCCTCATCCTTCGAAGACTAAACTATCATTTTCCTTTATGAATTTTCAGTTTCAGTATTGTTGAGTTAGTTGGGGTCTTGTCCCATTAACTCGTCCAGATTAGAGGCTTTCAGACTTATGTATATGCAGCTTCGGATGTTATTCTGATGTGATGTTGAATTAGACTTCCGCTGAGATTATGTTCATGACTTCTTTAGTATGTTGAATGAGTTAGTTGTTGTATGCTTATGCCATGGGTCGACTTGGGGTCTCTCTGGGTCTCTTGTCCCGTGTCTACGATCCGACCTCCGTTTGGGTCGTGACAAAAAATTAGAAAAGTAGGCTTTAAATAAAAATATTTATGACCATCTTACCTTTTAAAAAAACGGAAAAAAAATTCGGTCTCTCTCTTAAATTTGGCTTTAGGTCCACAATTTTATTGAGTCAACCCTGTCATCAATTAACGGATCTAACAAAACGAGATTTGTTCTTCATTAAATATTAGTCATGGGTTGCACATTAATTGGGCCACACATAAACTAATAAAAAATTTAGGGAAAATTTCATATATATACATAAATAGTACTCAATATTATAAAATATATCAAGATTTTTCAGTTTGCAAAAATATCATTAGTTTTTTTAGAAAAAAAATCGCTCAAAATTTTGTGTATAAAAACGATATAAAATGTGTATATCTTGCTCAAAATTTTGTGTATGAAAACTGTATAAATTCAATATAAATTTTGTATATTTTGCTCAAGGCTTAAAAAATTCACTCAAATTTTGTATGAAATGTGTATTTAATAATGTAAGATTTGTATAAAAATTCATATTATATTTTTGAAAATTTAATACATCGACAAAAAATATTATATGTCACACCCTTTTCCGACGAGGGCCGGAGAACAAGGATTTTTTCAATTGATGTGACGGTTTTGAATAGGGATTATTTTTATTTACTTATAGAATCGCTACTTGAAATTGAGTTATAGTGTTCCAAGTCACCTTGTTGAATCCCTAATCCAAAAGAAGTTGACTCTTTATTTTGGGTTTTCAAACTAGAAATTCAGGTAAGGAATTCTGTTAACCGAGGGGAAGGTGTTAGGCATCCCTCGAGTCCCGTGGTTCTAACACGGTGCTTGATCGATTTATTCCTGGCTTAAATAATTATTGAATATTGTATATATCAATTATGCCTATGATTTCATTTTAATATTGTTGAAATTTAATTAGTCCCAACCGAGATGTATAACTGCATTCTTAGTTTAACATACAACGACTTAAAAGCGTAACCTTTTCTTTGCTCATGTGCACTACATCTACTAAGCTCTATCTACTTGTCTTTAATGTGATTTAATGAACTTGATTATTAAAATAAATTGGTCAAGCTGTGTAACCACATTCTTGATTTTATTTTTTTGACGTCTCAAAAAAAATATAAAATGATATTCTTAATTGAAATCAAATTTAATAATAATTATTATTTAATCGAATTTCTTCATCTAATATAAGTAAATAAATAAGATTTTGATAAAATTAAAGTTAGATAATACAATAGCTAAATAACTTAACCATTGGTCTCATATAATTAAGATATTTAAATTATACAAAAATTAAGTATTACCTTTTTATGAAAATTAACTCACAACGAAAATAACTTTTTCTTTGTTTTTTTTCTATTTTTCTAATTTTTTTTCGGTTCCTTTTTCTTTCTCTTTTCTGTTTTTTTTTTCTTCTGTTTTTTTTTCTTTTTTTTATGTCTTTTTGTTTCTGCTTTTTTCTTAAAATATTTTATGTTACTATCTTTTTTTCTCTCTCTTTCCTTCCCTCTTTTCTTTTCTTTCTTCTTCTGCTCACTTTTTCTTTCACGTCTGTTTTTTTCTTTCTTCTTCTTATTTTATTATTTTCATTTTTTTATCTTTTTAAAAAATGGACCAAACTGATTTTATTTTTTCTAGCGCTTAAAAAATATCAATGAAAAATTAACTAATTAAGTAGAATAAATCTGCTCACTGTTAGTTTTTTTTAATTATTATTATTATTATTATTATTACACAAATCCACTTAAAATTTATTCAACTCAGTCAGATATCTTATTGTCTAAATCACTATTCAAACATGTTAAATCAAAACATAAATAAATAAACACAAAAATATAATTTAATAATATGTTTCTTAATAACATAATTCTTATATATATGTAAGGAAATAGATAAATATGGGGAAGCTTTTACTAGTCGAAAACTGCAGCAGTAATCCAACTAAGAGCAACAGGACCTCTATACTCTTCTCTTCTCTTCTTCTCTTGTTTTTCCTTCTATCCTTTTTTTTTTCTCGCTGTCCATTTTTTTTTGTATCTCTTTATATCTGCGTGCTTTTTTTTGTTTTTGTCTGTTGTGTGTTTATATTTATTGTGTGTGGACAAAAGATGGAGGATATGGGGGAGTGGGATTAGTTGTTTAGTTGAGAGTTTTTAGGGTGTAGGAAGAGGAAAAACGCGGGATTTTGAGTGAGTTTTTAGGGTATGGGAAGAGAAAAAGCACGAAAACACGTGGGGGTTGGGAGAGTTTAAGGATAAGCATTTGGGTGAGAGTTTTAGGGGGAGTGTGATTGGTAAATTTAGAAGATGCTGTCTTTTTTTTATTCTTTTTTTTTTATAATAATAACATAACCAATAAAAATAAAATAATAATAATAATATAATAAAATAAAAATGTGAATGCTAGATAATTATAGAAAGATTGAAAAATACTTAACTAAAAGCTAAATAAAAAATAAAAAATATTTTTAAAATCATTTTCTTTCTTTTATAAAATAAAATCAAATGTATAATCTAAGAAAAAAAATAGTTTGTAATTTTTCAACAAATGAAAACCTACTAAAAAGCTAAAACCAAAAATAATCGTAATAGAAAATTTATCGCTAAAATAATAGAGAACTTAAGGAGGGTTAAAGATTACGTATCTACAACTTGTCCCTCTTTGATTGGAAACACCTAGAGCTTTCAGATAAAGCAGTAGACAATGAAACAAGTTTTGACCTGTTCGTTATTTAAAAAAGGAAAGAAAAGAAGAAAAATATGCGACTGAGCCCTGATTTTTACAGAGCCTACATATCTTGGGTTATAAGGGAGTCCGGTCAAAAATATGTGTAGTTTGAGGAGTAAGAGGCTTGATGGAAGGATGATTTGGAGAATCAAGTGAGGTCCCATTGAAGCTTTGGTCCGCCTCTCATGTTAAAAGCAAACTACAATCCAAAAGACAATACAAGTATAAGATCCTATTTATGCATCTTCTCTTGAACCTTCCTTGAAATTTTCACTGAAATCTTGACCTTCAAAGTTATTCCGCTTTTAACTCCGGTTACTCAGGCGGGCTTGCGAGCTTGAAAATTAGGATTTTTATTATTCTCCCAAAAGATTCTTGAGATCATAAAAAATAAAATAAAAGGAAATAAAATTTTTGTCGCAGTTCAAAGTGAAGGAAATTGTGTTTCTTAGCTTGTGTATCGGGATTCTGGATGACACTTGAATTTTATTGTATCGCATCCTTCACAATACTTTTAACTGTTGAAGGTAAGTTTTTTCTTCTCAAGCACCCTGATACTATATCCCATTATCCAGGAGGGTCCTGCTATATTAAATCTCATTATTCAAGAGGTTCCTACAAAACAAATCCCATTCGCCAGGAGGTTCCTACTATACTTCATCCCATTATCCAGGAGAGTCTTGCTATACTAAATCCCATTATCCAGGAGGGTCCTGCTATACTAAATCCTATTTTTCAAGAAGGTCCCGCTATAATAAATCCCATTTTTCAGGAGGGTCCTGCTAAACTAAATTACATTATCCAGAAAGGTACTGCTATACTTC